>OY992510.1:35981582-37181582 GCA_963921215.1 Scoparia ambigualis
GCACAAAGAAATTATTAATAAGTTTTTTAGAAACAATCTTCATCGGGTGACCAAATTTAAAATATCTCGAGCTCCTCCGTGCTTCAGAAGGCACGTTAAACCGTTGGTCACAGCTGTTGTTGTCGTAAGATGACAGTCGTTAAAACCAACCAACCCGCATTGGGCCAGCGTGGTGGGTTATGGCCCAATATCCCCACGTGCTTAATAAGCACATAAGCACTGCACTGTGGGAGGTTTATAGGTTGATGATGATGATTCTTCGCCGATTGTGGCAATAGTATAAGTATAGTATAAAGGATTGAGATTATATAAGTACTAGAGACATTTCTATCTAAATTTCGTAATAAAATGTTACTTAACCTGTTTCACGATGCCTGAAACTTGCTTGGCAAGCATATTTTTCTTTTAAGACAGTTTATCATGTTGACTTAACTGCATATAAATAAATTACCCCGTCTTATTATGTTTAGAACTTTTTGTAACCGAACTAGATAAAAGATCTCATTTTTAATCGACTTGCTTTATAGCGGACTAACTGGCAGTTATTCAATGCATGGTACCGATAATATTACTGATAGCGAAGACATTGGTGAAAGACCGCAGATTACTAAATACACCTACTGACTTCCACAATAAAGCAAGTCGATTTAAAATGCGAGATCTCGTTCAATTTTCAACTCCAGTTATCTTTTATCTAGTTCAGTTCGAAGCTCTGGTTGATTTTTTTGTTTCCACAACGCCATTTCAATTCACCGCTAGATTAAATATGTAAAGAGTTGAAATGGTAATTTCACACGTTACCTGCAATATAGCTAGTTTCAGGCTGTAAAACTCCCCAGTCGGAAAGGGTTTATGCAACGGATTAGATTTTTTTTGGCATGTGTATTTTATTCCATTTATTACTTCATAAATCTTTAAATTTAAATTCATGGAATTTCAGAATTATTCACTTCAATTAAGCTTACTGTAACTAAAGTTTTATTTTTTATGGAGTAAAGATTATTATTATTTTCCACTAGGAAAGAGGAAAGAGAGGCTTGTGTCCTGCAGTGTTACAAAATAGACTTACACTTAATAATAATAATAAAATGCAGCCCTAACCATTAAGTCTATCGCTGCCTCTTGCCCGCTCTGTGAATTAAACTCTAGCTTAGCCCCTTTACTCAGCCACCGAGGCTTTGACAGTAGGATATTAGCTTTCATTTGTGAGTATGTGCCACATTAATGGCATTTTCAATATGAAGTCATAGTCACACCCCATGACATTTCGTGGTGCACATTTGCACTGTGCCTAATAAAGTGATGAGTAAATACCGGTCTATTAATTCAAGCGCCGGCAGCCGCCTGCTTCAGGTAGAGCCTTAAATCACCGCATACGTGGGCTGCAGTTAGCCGATACCCCATCGATTACCTTGCGTTTATGCGGAAAGCATTCCGCTTTATAATGGTTTGGACTAGAAAATAATGTATAACCTGCTAAATTATACATTAGAAAAAAAAAATATAGTATTATATTCTCTAGAATATTGAATTAGAGAAATGAATTAGAGAATTGGGATTTCTCTAAACATAAAACAATACTCGCTTACAATGAGATAACTATACTAATTTGTAATAGAACATGCAACGGAACAGTTTATTCTCTTCCTATTGTAGGTACTTACATCAAGTTATCTATCACACATAAACGAAACACAACACTTCTAAATACAATAAATAAATATAATAGACACATAAAATAAATTAGAACATAAATAAAGTAACACCTTGACGATCGGAATTTTTCATAGATGACACAGCAATTTCATTTCGTGAAATACCTAATGAATTTATAATGAATTTAGTTTAGCTATACAAAAGGGCAACGCTGCCAGCCTCTTGGGGACTTTGCCGCGCGGCAGCGAGACCCATAGAGAAATTTTTTTATAAGATATTTTTAGGTTTTTAGTTTTTAAGTTATTTAGTTTTAGTTTTTAATACTTTATTATTAATGTTTCGTGTTTGCGTAAATATATATATCAATAATCTCAATTAAAAAAAATTTAAACTTTAAAATTTTTCTTTCATTTGATCAAGGTTTAATGATCAAACATGACAGCAACAATGAAGCACTTGAAATTGAAAAGTTCGACATAAAAATAGAAGCTGTGTTCAAAAATGTGTCGCTAATATGCATATCACTAAAATATTCCTAGTTGCGCGTTTTGTCTGCTTCTGAACTTGTTGAAGGAGCATACAATTAAACCGAGTAGGTATACTAATTTGTAAAGTAATAGTCAGACATTTAAATGTTCGATTATTTTCTTCGGAATAACCTGATTTTATGAGCACTAAGAAATCTTAATAGTGTAATTACATTATCTCTGCATCTAATGGTTAGCTCTCAACTACGAGTACATGTAGTTAAGTGATATTTGATATTTGTAGAATACTTGGGTGCAAAAAAATGTATTTACATGTAATATATATTTTTATTTTATGGTTTTTAAATCTGTAAGTTGTGTAAGTGTGTTATTTTACAGAGTCTAATTAACTTCATCTGTTACGGTGTGTGTGTGACAAGACCGCCAAATTGTTACTTTGTGTAATATTATGTTCATATTTATATATCTTTATAATACAAAATTAAATCCTGCTCATTATTAAAATATGACTACCAACCCATCTCTTTCATTTGGTGTTGTAAAGGCAACTAACGGTCTGAAGACTGCACATACATCCAACAGAGTAGAGCGGCGATGAGCTCACCACCTCTGACGCTGAGCACAATGTGCAGCTGTTGCTTGGAATGCCGTGGGCTGCGGCAGGGCACTACTTAGGGTGGATTCGACCAAACTGGATTAAGGTCATATACCTAGATTAAACGCCGAATTTGTATAGACTAATCAGGGAGTAAGTCTTATTCCAGTTTGGTCGAATCCACCCTTAGTCGTCATTGCCTAGCCTCCGACTAACCATGCGGCTAACAGTTGTGAGTGTATACTATGTGATGGGGGTGGTACTTCTAACCTGTTAAGGCTAAGTACTACATATAATTTCTTCTACAAAAAAATAATATGGACATAAAAAAGTGAATTTAAATCACAAGTCACACTCCCTTCCTCCGTAGGAGTACGCGTGCTGCTCTCCCGAGTCACCAATTTACAGTCTCTAACATTCCATCACGCACAAAGAAATTTGGTGACTCGTTTCTTTGTCGCACTTCCAAAAGATGGAATAGTCTACCAGCACACGTATTCCCTCCTACCTATGACAAAGGGTCCTTCAAACGAGGCGTGAAGAAGCACTTTGTGGGCCGGCAGAGTGAGGGTGACTGATGCTACGTCTCTTACGCTGCACCAGTTGTCCTAGCGCCTGGACTTCATTTCCACTTAACATCAGGTGGAGTGGGGTCATTTGCCGGGCTTAGCATAAAAAAATAATAATTAAGTAATGATTTTATTTCTCACCAAAATAATGTCAAAAATACAAAACAAAGTGATTTATTAGTTAGCCAGTGTCATTAGCTACCGTTTGCCATTTTTTTCATGTTTCTCCCGACGTATGAAACCTTTGATATAGCATAAAGTAAAAATGGTCATAAATTATAGGGGGAGGGGGTTGGACACCCCATATTATTTTTTTTATTGATGAATTTAGATTTAGTACTTAGCCTTAACGGGTTAGAAGTACCACCCCTATCACATTGTATATGTATGTTATCAGGTGTTGCATAAAATGATGTATATTTACAAGCTATAGACATACTAACTAGACAACTTCACGAAAGAAGTGAACGGAGAAGGTTCAGAGATTCAATAGTAGATAGTTATTGCAAATATCAATATAACGTTGCAAGATGTATATATTGTTGTTATATTATTAAAGTCTATTATTGAAGTCCATTGTAGGTAGAATAACGAATATCCAAACATTATTTCTCACACAGCACAACCCTATGATTGATAGTGCGAGTATTATTTTCTAGACCTCATCTATTTCTATCAGTTCAGCTTAAGGTACGATATCATTAACAATTTGCTCACAAAAAATGTACGCACGTGATTGACAGATGGGATAAGCACTGATCGAGTGATCGATGGTTAAATAAAGCTCGCGCGAGAGGCTCGCGTGAGTAGATTAACTAATGAAGTTCAAACGAAAACGCTGCCTACAGGGCTAGGCGTGTAGTCACAACTATAGCGCATTGTGTAATTGTGTACACGATGTGGGTTGGTGGGTTTAACTGCTTAATCACAGAGGAGCTTGAAATATTTAACCCCTCAAGCCCCAAGCGGCCATATTTGGCCGCACCTAATAACTCGCTATTCCGTCAGACCCCCAAGGCTGGCCGCGCTCTCCACTTTGTACCGTGTTTTGATACACTTAGAGACTACTTTAGTATGAAGAAGGTCGATTATTTCGATTCTGTGGTACATTTTATGCATCGTGAACGCAAAATTCACCATGAACTGCGTTTGATACTTTTTTATTTTTTTTCCATTTCCGCAAATTTAAATTCCCGACAAATCGCACCTGCTGTCAAAATTTTTAGACATTTCGATGCCAAGACTGAGAGGTTAAATTTGGTCACCCATCCGGCCAGCGGACATTGTGGAAGTCGCTGAACTAACTTGGTCGCAACCGGAACGCATTATATAGTCTCGTCTATGTTGTTCAGATTTCATTCGTTCAGTTCAGTTGTTCATGTGCCAAGCAGCAGTTTGCTATATTACTTAGCGTAGGTTAACAGAGTATGAGATCCAACATAATTACTGGACACTCGAGTTATTAAGTTAGGAACTAAGTTTTCAACCAAGTTTCAACTAAGTGTTGCAAGCTTTAATAAGCTAAGCAGTCCGCCGTATGCCTTCTTATCTTTTCTATTCAGCGTATTTTGCCTCATTATGTTCTTACGCAACTATTTAATCTCCGTTGTTGAGTTGTTTATTACTAAAACACACCAAACTGTAACACGATTAAACTTCGTAACATCATAGATATCAGTGTGTAGCACATCATAACTGTAAATGAAAACATAACAATAAAAGCTGCAGCCAAATCTAGCGGCTAAACCATTCGCGCACGCCGAACACGGGCCAAACGCCCGGTCGTTATACGGAATTATTCAATTCAAACTGCCTGCGAAAATAAACAGTTGACCCCAAACATCGGGATCGGGGCTCGTCAGTTTCGGCGGCAATCAGACTCGCCCTCATTAACATAGTTCCCCGAACTTACTTGCACTAACTCCGCACGTATTCCACACTATTACGTAATTTCATTTAAAGTTAGTGCGTACGTGGAGGCTTCGCGGATCTTTTTTATGTGCGTCTGTCTCGTTCTCGACATTCAACCAATTGAATTAGGGTTGAAGAAAACTATACTTGTATCTGTATCCATCGCAGTTGGGAGTCGTGATTATAATATAGGTGACAATTGAACCTACTGGTTCAATTGTCACTAGATGGAAAGCAATCACCGCCAACCAAAGACCCATACGCAACACCAGAGGAATCGCAGATGAGTTGCCGGCTTTTAAGGAAAGTGTAGTCTCATTCCTTGAAGGTCCCTAGTAGGTTTGATGAGAAATCGATGGGAATCGAATAGGATGCGGTAAATGAAATGTTAGTAATAAAGAAACAAAATTAGGGCAAAATTTTAGCCTATACTTTAGCCTATACTTTTTATTTTTTACACACTTTAACTTTTGAACACTCCGTGAAAAGAACAAGACACTTGACCATCACAGGATTTTTTCTC
Organism: Scoparia ambigualis; assembly: GCA_963921215.1. Lineage (NCBI taxonomy): Eukaryota > Metazoa > Arthropoda > Insecta > Lepidoptera > Crambidae > Scoparia > Scoparia ambigualis. The sequence goes on from OY992510.1 coordinate 35,987,325, forward strand.
GATGCAATGCAGATAAAATCTTGAACCATGAGGATGAAAAATAGGATACGGAATTTATAAACTCGAGTTTTGAGGATGAAAAAGCGGGAGCGACTGTCATCTTACGACCACAACCGGAACCAACGACTTGACTTGCTTTCCGAAGCACGGAGAGCTTGCTAAACTCAAAAATGTTTGGTTCTCAAAGAGTTAAAATACCCAAATGATTGTCTATAGCGGACTAATCTGCGTTGCTAACTTTCAGACAGGACCCTATTGGATGCACGGCCAACTCACAAAGGGAAAATTTCACAAAGGTCTATGTTTTAATTAAAAGCAGCGATATGAAGTATGCAGTTTGAAATTAAACACTGTTCGATGACCGCCGAAATGACATACTTAGCTTACTTCGATAGACCCTATTCAGATGACCCTAAACATATTTTGTTAATTATTGTGGGAACAGTTCTTTATCTTGTGAGTTCTTTATCTACACGTACGTTCAGTTTGCTCCCATCACATAACAGTTATCTATTCCGTAGCTGCTACCGCCCGCCCACGCAGTGAGCTGCTCAAAGCCTAATTACTCTAGTTGATACGACACGACGTAACCACGGTAACCTATCATAAATTCGAAACTTTCCTGTACGAATTTCGATTTGTTCGAAAACGGTATGACGAAGTTTTAAATACCAGATCGTTGCTTTTACATAATTTGTTAATCCATAAACTTGTTATACATACGTTTCATTTTCCAGAAAAACTATTAGCCGATTATCAAAACTACTTTTTTTATTTTGAAAGATGTTTTGCTTACAATAAATTTCAAATCTAGAAGTATTAAAACTCGAAGTAACTTTTTCTCTAAAATAACATACCCAGATTTTTTTTGTGTTTCATTTATTAATATTATTAGGTAAATAAACTTATTTTTTTTAAAAGTTAATACCTACTTTGTGTTTTCGGTAAGGTTGTGGTAACAAAAGTCAGTGACAGAAACGAATCGCGGCAAATACCGACTCTACGTAGTCTTGTCTGCCCTACGCTAGAGTGTAATCTAAGCCCGCGTAGGTGCGGAAGGGCGAGGCGGCCCGCGAGCTGAGGAGCAGGTGGGTTTAACGCTCGCCGCCGTAGCTGAGGCTGGCCGGCGGCGGAGCCGGCCAGCAAGCCGAAGCTACGGTGGTGAGCGAAAGCCATCTGCGACGATAAGCTTGCGTGGGACCGCCGGAGCCTCGCAGCGCCGGAGCCGTGACAGAAACCATGCCTGCTGCATGCTTGCTGCACGCTTACTGCATGCTTGCTAGCATGCTGCATGCTTGGTTACTTGCTGCATGCTTGGGTGCTTGCTGCATGCTTGGTTGCATGCTGCATGCTTGCTTGCATGCTGCAGCTTGCTTGCATGCTCCATGCTTGCTTGCTTACATGCTGCTTGCTTGCTTGCATGCTTAAATGTTACTACGATTACAAGTTGTTCGATGATATCATGGATTTCAATTATTTGAAATAATGTATTTTTATAATATTGGAATTGTGTTTCTGGAAAATGAATAATCTAGAATTTATAGCTTCGGCCAAACGTTGAGTGGGATTTCAAAACATAAAGATTAAAACAAAAATAACAATTGATAATCGGCATTTCAAAACTTTGTCAATTGTGTTTTCGGTAAAAAGAAAATTATAGAAAACAAAAAATTGCAAAACGTTTTCGGCCAAATAAAATTCGTACAGGCAAATTTCGAATTTAGGATAGGTAACTCGTAACCACACATACGACTTTCATACCGCTCGCGGTTGCTGCCTTTGTATACACCTGCATTAAAGTATATCGGGGACGTTGTACTTATACTGCTATTAAAATTATTACAATACTAGCGGCCGCTTGCGGTTTCACCCGCGTGGTTCCCGTTCCCGTGGGAATATCGAGATAAAAACTATCCTATGTGTTAATCCCCAGGTTATAAACTGTCTGTTTGCCGTCCTATATACTCTGTATGTCCCTATCTACTGACCCCGATAGATAGGTTATCGCAGCTGGAACTACGGGTCTGTCTGTATTTTCAGGGGTTCTCCGGGGTTCCGGTTCAAGCCCCCCGCTGGTTGTGCCTTGACCGGCGCCTCCGGCGGAATCCCAGCGCGGGTTGGACTCGTAGTGGCTCGTGGTTAGCTGTAGAGCTTGGGAATGTTTGTTTGTCCTGGTTATGTGTGCCAGGACTTCCAAACTCACGCCCAGCGGGCGGGGCCTAGTAGCGGTCTCTGAAGGGCCAGAAGCGAAAAGTCCTGCGGGGAACGTGGGTTTCCCTTATAGTTGGCAGCTTTGTCTGGTGGTTCTCATTGGATATTGGTGTTGACATCTCCGGTACTAGTCTGGAGAACTAGAACTAGAGATGCCGTAGCCTCCGGTCCAGCCAGCCGCGTAGGACGTGGGAACTGGCTAGGCGCCTGGACGGGTTCTGAGAAGTGAGTGTGCTTACTACTCCGCTACCAAGGTGGACACTTGGGAGTCGACTTTAAAGTCGACGACCCTAGCAGTGGCAACTGCGAGTTGTGCCCTTCGTGCAACGAGAAGTGAGCGAGCTCGACAGCTCCGGTTACCTATCTGGACAATAGGCAGTGAACTACGCGTGTTCACAGGGAGACTCTCCCGAGACACTAGTCTTATGAGAACCGAATCAAGAGCGCGCTGCGGCGGGCACTGATTTGGCGTCAAGACCTAACGCAGATGGTCTCCTGCGCGAGTGTTCTACTGGCGCAGGGACGTCTGGCACTTCTTGCATAACCTAACGGTTGGTCTCAAGGTGCCAGTACAAATAAAACTTAGTGAATTAAGGAGAGGGGATGTCTGTTTGCCGTTGGTCTCGAGGTGCCAGTACAAATAAAACTTAGTGAATTAAGGAGAGGGGATGTCTGTTTGTCAAATTTCATCCAAATCCATTCAGTAGTTTTTACGTGAAAGAGTAACAAACATACACACTCACAAACTTAATACTTAAATATCATATTATCACGACTACTATCCCCGAAGGGTTAGTCAGAGACTAGGCAACGAGGACAGCAAAAGCAGTCCACTACCATAGTCCAAAGCGACTGCACATGTGCTCAGTGTGACAGGTGGTGAGCCCATCGCCGCTCATTCAGAAAATTAATTAAAACCATTTTTTTCACTTAATAGCTCATTTTTTCTCTGTCACTAATGGGTCACTTCAGCATATTATGATTTCGCATGTAAGCATTGGCAAGCAATTAAAGAAAATCTACCCGTACAAACTTTATTAGCATTTATTTAAAAAAAAATTGCTTCCTTAATAAGCAAAGAACAAGTCAACGTAATATTATTAAAACTCAAAATACTTTTCGCCCGCATCAAACACGAAGCTATGGACTATTCTGCAAATATCCAACACGCTTAGCATACAGGCTGTTTAGAGCAGCTTGAATAAAATATACACAGGCATACGCAAGCAAAGCAACTTCTGCCATGGTTTTTTTTATTAGTAATAGAAGGAGGCAAACGAGCAGGCGGGTCACCTGATGGAGAGTAATCTCCGCCGCCCATGGACACCCGCAACACCAGAGGAATCGCAGACGCGTTGCCGGTCTTTAACGAAGGAATAGGAATTGTGAGGGGTGGTGGGGAAGGGCCTCCGGTACCCTCACTGGCCGGACGAAACACAACAGCACCAAGTGCTATTATTTCACGCTAGTGAGAGGGTGGTTTTACGCCGGGCGAGCCGGCCCAATAAGTCACTCATTTAGCACCACCCAGGGGTCACGTGTAGGGTCTGAAGGGTAAACCTACGGACGCGAGTAACTTCAACCCCCATGCCGGGGACATGGATGGGTGGCATGTTCGTATTTACGTACTACTACTTATTTTTTTTTTTTTCTCTATTTCGAAGACAATGTTATGCCGTTGATTTCAGTGGTTGTATTAAAAATGAAGTCGTAAACACCCATCAATTTCCAATTATGCTATCGTTATGAGTTCTGGCTTATTCTCGCTATATTATGTTTTTTTTCTACCACTTGCAATGCCAATATCGTGGTAGCCTATGGAAGTTTGCTAAACCAGAGGTATCGTTCATGCGGTGCCGAAATTTTAAAAATTTTTGCACACCCTTTTTTAGAAAACTTAATGTTGTATTTCTCTGAGAATACCTCTGCCGGGGCGCATTCCACAACCTGAGCGCATGTGTAGGTTTGCGGGCAGACCCGAGTCCAGCGGCAGCGGTGGAAAGTTTACAGAACCCACGTTGCTGTATAGGTAATATAATTATTGTGTTCCGCAAATCTAGCAAACCTCGCGGATGGGGTGTTAATCACTAGATACTATGCACTCCGCACAAATCACGCATGCTTCGATGGGTACATCGGCCCTTAGTAATTATATCGTAATTAATTGGATTCCCTTGAGCAATAATATTGGTGTATGGGTACGTAAGCGTGCTTAATATTCTGCAAATAACTGAGTGCAGTTTCATAGTTATACACATTGATTCGGGATATTGTAATAAATTGTAATTAACGATTTCAACATAAGATGGATAAAATAGTAATTTTGGGTAAGGTTTTATAATAACTTAAAGTTTAACTAGAAACGAAATTTAAAACGTTATAAAAATGGTACTTAGTAAAAACTAGACAATATACAACAAATTATATAATCCTCGGTCGGAGAAGTTGTATCAAAGAGTCAGTCTAGTGACACAAAGAGCGGAGTACCAGGAGAACAGGACGTGCAAGGAAACGTTAAACCGAGGAACAAACAAGCTCATTACGCTCGCTTTGCGGGGCGCGGGCGTCATCAGATTGGCTCGTGTCGCCGCGACAATTCCAAAGATTTATGCTAACCTGGTACAAAAGGTCTGAAGATTCATTGTCGTTGGTGGAGCTGACGATTGTTGAATTTAATTATTTGTATCTTATTTACAGCTAATAAATGTTTCATCGTGTTATTAAAGTTTTGACTTGTATGTTTTGGTGTTACACAATTTCTAATCTGATTGTTCATTTTAAAGGCACCAATATGGGGTGACTTCACAAAGTGTCTGTTTTCATTTGACTTCGTGACGCACGCCTTCCAAATTTATTGTTCCATGAATAAAATTGACTCTCCAATAATAATTTTATTACTGTAATACATAGTAAAAACCCATGACCATTTGTCACTTATTATGAGACTTAAAGCCGTAAAATGTTGAAATACTAAAAACTTAGGTAAAATGGTAATAAATAAATATGTTCAAAGCGTAATTGTACAAAACTAGTTTTATTTCCTATAATAATTATTCAACTGTAACCAAATCGAATTCCTGCAGCGCAATGAATTCAAACTCAATGAAGCCCTCGACTCAAAAGATAGTTGCTTAGGTTTTCTGTCAACAATGATGTAAGTATACACTTTTAGTTTTTCTGTTTTATGTAGTTTCGCAACTTATGGAGTGCATTAGTTTGAAGTGAATGAAGTGAGTTAGTTATTTAAATTGATACTCTACGCTTTGTTCTCAAAGATAGCAATTATAGCATTATAACAATAATTTCATGTATGTTGTTTGTACTTACGACACTTTAATGTCGGGTATAAAAGATATGCTTAGGATGCCTTTACCAAGTAGTTTTGCGTTTAATCCCGTTTAAATAGTGTACTTTAATGTTATAGTCTAAGATCCGAGTATAGAACGACCTTCACCGAGAAGGTTAATGGATGAAAAGTATTTTATATCAAATTTAATATGTTAAATAATATATCGCGAGTGGGTTGGCTGAAAAATTTCAGTCCATTAATGATTAATTTAATATTAAAAAAAATATTTTTTTTACATTTCACTGGTTTGGTGTGTGTGTGTTTGTAATGAGCTTATCTTTATATAAACATAAATTTTATTTATTTAACCAGACGGTTGCAAATTACTAATATTGACTTGCCTGTTTACACCTGCCTACCCAATGTTATGACAGGAAAAAAATAGTCAACCTAACGTTTGCATATTCTATAGGCTACATACTTTCGATTGGTACCTATGTAATTTATCTATTAACGAAACAAGTGCATTATTTAAAAAAAAAAATTAAATATTTAATTAGTCATATACTGGACTGAAATTTTTCAGCCAACCCACTCGCAATATATTTTTTAACACATTCAATTTGATATAAAATACTTTTCATCCATTAACCGCTCGGTAAAGGTCGTTGTATACTCGGATCCTCTACTATTAGGTTCCGTAGGAATGTAGGTAAAGCTTCTGTTCCTGACTTTCGACAAACAAAACCATTTAGCATTGACTGCGCTGACGTCTGATAACTTTCTGGCCGGTTAACTTTCCGCAGCTTTGCCTGTTTGCCTCCGAATTAATTGAATTCCGAAGGTTTGTTCTTAACCGGTGCACATTTAATTATCTCTGATACGCGGAGATAATATAAGTCACGATAAATTATGTTCAAATGTTTGTTGACTTTGTTTTGGAACACAATTATTCCATAATACGTGTCATGAAAAATATAAATACGAAAAATTAAACTTACTACAAGTATGTTTAAACAAAGCTTTGAAAATAACTTGACTGGAATACTGATTCTATACTATTTGCATATGTATCAAGGCTCGCAGCAGGCAAACTTTGAATCGCCCAAGATTTAGTCAGACATAGCTCTGGTTTCACGGTTGGCTTGCGGATAGAGTGCGAACCTTGTGTTCAAAGCTGTCTAGATCGATGTGTATGTAAATGTTGTTACGTACATAGATGTAGTATGTCGACAGGCTTCTCGGAGTAATGATGAAACCACCCACTTCACTCACAGACTTTAGGTTTTCGAATATAATTCATTAATATTAAGAGAGCCGACCGACGTTAACCGTGCACTTCTTCCGTCAAAGCAAGAAGAGAGCGTTCGCGGCGCAGGCGCCATCTATATATGGCCGTCGTGCAGAGTCGTGCTTAAACACAATTTAGTAGCAAACACTGAACAAATGTTATTATAATATATAGATACAGCTGCGTACAATCTGTGATCTAGATGTAAGAGCACCTGTATGCACCAAATGTAGGTTCGATCCCCAGCGCTGCAGAGAGACACATACTCTATTTGGTTGGTGGTTGTACGCCCTGCGTCTGTTGCTCCTGTTACAATATTTGCAATGGCTATACTATTGTTCTGTTGATAGCTGCATGAGATTCAATGCAACAGTTGATATTGATAATATTATTGTCAGAAACATATACGAACATAAATTCCATACGTTTTCCCTTCTATGACATAGGGTTCTTCCAACGAGGCGTGAAGAGGCACTTGGTGGGCTAGCAGAGTGAGGGTGACTGATGCTACGTCTCTTACGCTGCTTCAGCTGTCCTCGCGCCTGGACGTTACTTCCACTTAATATCATTTGCCAGGCTTAATATAAAAAAACTGCAAGGTGAAGTGGAGTCATTTGCTGAACTAATTTATGAAATAAAAATGAACACATATTGTTTTTAGACTACAGTGACTCGAGCGGAATCACGGTTTTATATGTCTCTTACTTTGCTACTTGGCTGACTTACCAACTTATTTAAGCCTGTCACCGTGAAAGCAACATTTATTAAATGCGGTGCAGTACATTATACCTATCTATATTTGTGGAGGTCCACACGAGCTCTTTTATAATAACACGAGTTGTGACACTCCACTCTTAATTTAATCTAAAGTACATTCACCCTTAATATAAAATAATAATATTACTTGAAATCGGGTTAATGCGTAAGAAGCCACTAATTAAGATTCAATAATCTATAATTGGAATTATTAAGTAAGACAGCTAGTTTCCCAGTGGTAGACGATTCCGAATAATTATCACTATCGTGTTATAACTATTATTTATATAATTTTAACACAAATTTTGTAGCGAGCCAATTATAAATTGAAAAAGTGTTGAAAAAAATTCAACGAGCAGGATTCGAACCCGCACCCTTCTGACAATCTGGGCCAGCTGCTCCAGTTAAGCTACAGTCCACTAATCTAGCCCGCCGTTATTAATCTACAATATTTACATTTTTACTTGGAAAGCCAAAGGCGCCCATTCAATGTCTACAAATTTTATTACAAATTGAAAACGTGTTAAAAAATCCACGAGCAGGATTCGAACCCGCACCCTTCTGATTTTTTGATTAATTAGTATATAGTGAATTTCTAAATCAAACTGTAACACAGCGAAATAAACAGTTAATTTCCTATCATTACAGCAATTTTATTACAGTAGCAAACAAAAGTGACTGGAATAAAATCAATCTAAAAGGAAAAAAGATGAGAGGAAATCGAAATGGAGTAAATGAAGGAAATCGCTGGATCCACCGGCACGCGACGTAGGAAATAACTGCGTCGGGCGGATATTGAAATTATTTCACTATACTGTTCAGTTTGATTTGCGGCAGTGTATGGTTGCCAGCGAGGGGAAGTATGCATGGCCTTTCTAAGTGGTTGCCTCCTATAAAGCGTTTTATGAATACTCCTTTTATTGGCTGTTGTAGCAGTGACGTGGATACAATGAGTGAAATATTATAAAAACCTTTTATCGGCAATTAAATAAAACTGTGTGTTGTCTTTCAAAATCGCAACAATAAAAAACGTATAAAATTTTTATAGAAAGCGTTTATCGATGATTAATAACCGCTACGATGGCTCATGAAAGGTTTACCGATATTAATCATTAACACTAGTAAATTCCAAAACAACAGCAGGCAAAGCATAATTTGTTGTTGTTCGGCAGCGTTGGCTTATTCAGCCTTACGCAATGCTGACCGCACGGTTGCGTTATTTCGAGGATAATTATGAAATAGTGTGGTGGCCCGGGGGAGCCTGCTTAATACTGTGGACTAATACAATGAATGCATTGAGCTGCAGTCAAATCATAATGAGGTTAGCCGTTATCATTCTATATTACTCGTAGGTACGGTGAAAACGCGTGTCTTTTATTTTATTGATAATTCGGACGGGTGTACGTTATTGATGTTGACTTGCCACTGATTTGTTTCAGTTACAATAAACTTCTTCATTTAGCTGCTGTTAACTTGTGACTGTGATACCAATTGTTTTATAAGGACTTTTCTATGGTAATTATATTTCCAATAATTTATCAATTGTAGCGATAACTGATTTCAATGATGAAGACCTTTGTCATGCAATGGTGCGGTATACAGGCAGTACTTCAAAAAATATTTTTTTTATTTTGGTAAGGTACTCGTACTGCTAACATAATATTGGTTATGCTGTCACTTTGGGCCTGCTACTGTAGTAGGCTAGTTTTTTGTTGCATTTTTTTTTTGTTTTATGTTTTTCTTTGTTAATAAGTAGAAGAAGTGGAAGCAGGTAGGCAGCAGAGCTGGTGATTACGTCGGTGATGACTTTTTGCGGTCCAGAATCACTCTGGCGACATGCTAGCGGCACGGCGCGGCGGTAAGGTTCTCACTAGAAGTTTTTAGCAGGTTGCTCTTTTGAAGCAGGAGTCCAGCTTCGTTTCCCCAGACACAGAGTTTATTGTCTATATAAATAAAAAAGCGGCTGATGCATAGAAACAACGTGGGATTTTTTAAGAAATCTTATAACGCGTATGATAGGTTTCTTTGCATCTTTCTAGAAAAGATCTACAGAAGCAAGTATTAGCCTTACCTAATGTTAAGGCAAGGTTTGCGATGTTGTTTCATTGAGTAAATTAACCAAAAAACATCCCGCTTTGGCTCTAACTCGCAAAGGAATTCCCGTAATAAACGCTCCCACTAATAAAATAAGCTAATGAATGAACATGTTTAAGGAAAAATTCGTTCCCTCATTCATAAAGCGATTCGCGTTTAATGCTATTACATAGATAGGAGGAGTAATGGAGTGCCGAGGAGTCGTAATTTGTAAGGACCTGAATTAAAATGCCTCCTGAATTAGGAATAATTTGACTCTTGTTCATAAAATTTAACTGTTCTATATACACTGGTGGAACAAATCATCTTTTAGACGAACGACAGCAATAGAATCGTGGAAAAGATAGAAAGAAAAAGCTATTTCAATAGACCATGATAGTTTACGAATGACCAATCGTAAATATCCACTATTTTTTGCAAGAACAATATGCAACTGTAATAGAACTCAAACAATGTAAGTTTTAAAATAGACAAACATAAGGTTGTTATTTATTCTAACAATGTTATTATGACGAAAGAGTGTTTCGTTTGTATTTTTTTTCCCGTTGCAACTTGCAATGTATGAATAAATCAACAATTGCATTTGCACACAGAGTTCGAGAGTCGGGAAGTAAAACGACTAGGTATCACATTTTTATTCTGCAATATTAGTAGGTGGTTCTAGCAAAAGTATCAAATACGCGCAATTAAAACCTTCACTAGCAAATACGTAGCGAGGCGTACTATTAACGCGTGATTAAAGAATCTACAAAAACAATGCAAAATAATTGCTAATTTTGCCTCCTTCCTTTAAGTGGTTCATCGTTAAACTAATAACTGTTTCAGCCGCAGTTTAACGGTGAAAATAATCGTAGTTCTAAGGAGTCGTAATTTGTGAAGGAACTGAATCAAATTGCCTGTCGAATAATGATCCCCCCATTGTGTTAATAAGACTGAATCACGAAAACTTTGTTCGCCGCAAGTAACTTAAGTGCGGGGAAATTGTAAAACTGAGTGAGCTTGTTGCTGGTTGGCACTTTGTGGGTTCAGGTTTCGGAGGCGTGGGATATTCGCAGAAGCATTATTTTGGTTAGCTACAGTTGTTCTTTTAATCTACAGTATTTTGACGATCGGAATTTTTAACCGCCTCTGTGGTCTAGTGGCTAAGCTACCTGTTTCAGACCCAGAGGTCCCGGGTTCGATTCCCAGCGGGGGGTACATCTTTGTGTGCTCGGTTTGGTTGGTGGTAGGGCTGTTAAGTCCGCCTGGCTAGCTACCACCATCTTATCTAAGTCTGTCGCCATAACAACGATGTTTATAGCATTGTTGTGTTCCGGCAGTTTGAGATAAGATAGCCAGTTCCTCAGTGGTTGAGGATTCCGGGTAAAGCGCGCTTCCACCTTCGGCCTTATCGTCACTTACCATCAGGTGAGATGAAGGCCAAGCGCTTACCCGTTGCCAATAAAAAAAAATAAAAAAAAATTGTTGAACTGTTACAATTGTTACAAATCTAGGCTGATCTGTAACTGTCACATTAGACTTGACTTGTGGATAATAAGAGATTGAATAATTGTCTGACACTGAATTTATTATTATTTTTACGTCGTATTGCTGCTGAGCAAATTGTATCCAACTCAATATATCCATTTGTATAAATTGTAAACATAATCATTAGCATAAATGTTTAGCATAAAGGTGACTAACGGACTAAAGAACCCGTGTCGCGTAGCGGTGAAAGATTACTACCACCTCTCTCTTTCAGACTAAAGACTGCTTAAACATTTAACAGCATAGAGCGACGATGGGCTCACCACCTGTCACGCTGAGCACATTAAATGTAAAAAAAATTATATTTATAATTATTAATATTACAAATTTTGTAGTCGCTATTTGGTGAAAAATTGACTATTGCAGAGGACTGCTTTTGCGGTCCTCATTGCCTAGTCTCTGACTAACCCTTCGAGGATCAAAGTCGTGATTATTTGTATGTATGTATAAATTTTCGACTTTTGCTAGAGAAAAGACCGAAATCTTTAACAGAACTCGTAGTTAGTAGAGCCAGGGGAGCTCATAACTTAGAAAATAGGTGCATTTTTTTATATCCCGGCATCCCGCCCTGCGAAACGTGCATGGAAGTATTTGAGCCAGTATTTACAAAAACTGCGCCCGCTTGCCGCCCCGTGCCGCCCCGTGCCGCCCCGTGCCGCCGCGCTGCCAACAGCGGTTCACATTTTTAGAAATCAACTGAAGAATATTCTAGGAATGACACGATTCGGCGCTGAATGTTTTGTAGAAGAATTGAAAACGGAGTTAGACGCTTTTGGGAAATAGTGTTTTGTTATTCATTAGTTTCAATCTTTGTTTTTGTCTATGAGATATTTGAGATAATCGGGATGATAACTTATGTTACAACGTTTGCAAAAATGTTTAAGTTTTTTTTAAGTTAAGTTTTATAACTTTTTTTTCATTTTGAGTAGATACCAACAACTTGATAGGATTTTTTTTGGCAAAGATGGTTCGTTGGTGGTTGAAGCAATCGTACTCGTATTTAGTATAGACACAATGTTTTTTTAATTATGATACGATATTTGGACCTTTCAGACAATGTACACGTTATAAACAATAAAAAAAAGTTCACGTTCACTTTATTTTTGTTTCGCTCACGAATTCTGTAAAGATTTATCGCTCCAGTAAATTTACCCTGTTGTAAAGTTTGCCATAATTTACTTACCTGGCTCACTTATTCTCAACACATTACGATAGAAAGCTGTCGATAACGCTATAGCTCTCACTGTCACATGTATGCATTTAGAAGGAGACGTAGCAAAGTTTCCATATACTAAGAGTGTGGAAACCGTTTTTAATAGGATAGGGGTTTGTCTGTCCCATTCACACCCGCAGTTTGATAGACGCCCGTCTTCATGGCTCAGCACTTGCGAGGTTGATATTATGCGTCGAATTAATTAACTAATATATTGAAAGGCCCATAAACTTTATAATGGTCCTTGATGAAATTAATAATGTTAAAAGACGGACGTAGCGTACTATTACAGCCCATTATTCGGGTGATGAAATTAATTTCGTTCATCAAATTTACATATTTCGTCGATTAAAACACTTGCAAAGTTGCGCTGTCAACTTGTGAATACAAAAGTATATTAATTGCTATTGATATAAATGTGCGTTTAACCGCTCCGCTTCGTTTGAATTTCAATAGGGTTGGTTTCATTTAATATTATTTTCGCGCGTTTTCTTTTTGGTTCCTTCCACCGACTACCATACATTTACAAGTTACAGCACTTTTTTATCGGGTGCCTGTCATTGTGTTTTGGTGATACTTTGGGAGTTTAATTATTGTGTTAGTACTTGGTGAGAACAGATAACTTTAGCTTAAATAAACGATGGGTAAAATTCTTTAATTCACCGCTTTCTCTCTTTGTTTAAATTAAAAATGGTTACAAATACATGAGAGAAAAGAACATGATTACGAGTATTCTTTACATGAAGAACACATGAAATAAACATCTTATCATCATTACATATTATAAAGTAAAGTCGCCGTTCCTCTGTCTATGGCACCGCACTATTCTCTTAAACCACGTAATGGATTTTTATGCGGTTTACACTAGAAGATAGAGCGTTAAGTGAGGTTGATTTTTGTTTATATTTTGTAGATGTATTTTTATATGGCTGAACTATGACGGTCTTTCTAAGTAAGCGTGGACAAAGGCGCGGGCGGGCCGCTAGTATATGGATAAAAAGTTATTTCTGCAAATGTATGTTCGCACATCACTTCACAACGGCTGCATCTATTTGGCTAATTCTTTTTTTGTCATGTTTGTAATTGTCGGAACAAGGTTCGTATAAAAGAAAATTTTTGAAAATTTCTCACAGGGTTCGAGGGGATACGCGGAAAAGTCGCGCGGGGCCGCTAGTCAAATATAAATACTTACCAATTTCAAAGTTTTCCTTTGTGATGTTCGACGTTAGTAAGTTTTAAGTGTCTGACAAAGCAAATGAACATGACAGTTGTGTCCTAGAACATTTTACCTAAGATAGATGGTTAAAAATCGACCAAAATTACAATCTTTAGTATACTTTCGTTAAGTGAAAATAAAAACTTAAAGTACAATAAAATATGTTTCATGCGAAAGTTTAAAATATTGCTTCACCGATCTCAAGGTTTTCCATATCATTTTCAAACATAATATTTGCAGCACCACATCCCATACGCAGCAAAACAGTAACCTCAAACAATTGGTTCGTAATTTTAATACAAACTTTATCAAAATTTAAACTCCACATTAGCCTCCAAAAGGCTATATCCAGCGCGGATAACGAGACCATTTGTCATAAATACATCCGCCGCCGGCCGCGCGGCCAAATGAACCTTTCCGGGTTATTATATAAATTACCGTTTAATGCAATCAAAATTTAATAATTTAGCCCAAAATACACAATTATTTTGCATAATCGTTCTTTAACAAACTGATTTATGGCAGTCGGTATGTTCATTGGCGTGTAATTTATCCGTTCAATGTAGATGTTAAAGCTTATCGATTGTGCGAACCATCATTCGTCACGCATCCCGTGTCATGTCGCGTTACAGACAATGTTTGGAGACAGTTCACGTCACGACATTCGAGTAAGACACGCTGCAATCCACCTTGGTGTGACGCAGACAAGTGGTTTTAGCTGCAGCGGCGGCACACGCGGATACTGCATGACATTTTAACCTATGGTGCATACATGCCTACCGCAGTTAGACTAACGTTTCCAAATGTAGCTTATTCTTAGAGGTTACTAGCCACTTAAGCGTCCGAGCCCCTATATACAACATGGCGCCCAGCGTCCAGCTGTTTTCAGAGCTGCTAGAAGAGTGTACAGAAGAATACGAACCCTGACTGAGCTGACAAAAAAAATTAGAACTAAACAACTACTCAGGCTATATCAAAACTTTATATACGTACGGAATGCTTAGAAAACGCAGTATTTTAATAAATTAACAGTTAATTACGAAAATCTATTACAAAAATTACAAAAATAAACATTCCAAGACAAAAAAAAAAATACGTAAAAATATATCGACATGTAGAAATTATTATTACTTGGAAGTCACTGTTTGAAACTATAAAGAATCATACCATGTTCGATAGCTAAAACCATAACGATTGTTTTGATGTGCACATTATTAAGAAGAAGGATGATTACGAAGAGTAATAACAACATTTTTAGCACCAAAAAAATCCTATGCAAAAAAAATGGCGAACCGTCAAAATTGTGAACAATTTTATTTTTTTACTAAAGGTTCTCGTACACTATGCCATAGTTTCAATTGCTCTACGGATCAATTGATATCCATACAGCCACCTCAAATTTTCTTGCGGAACTACGAACTAGGTGCAGTGGGCAACAACCTTATCAAAGAACGTTGCCGTGTTTATGGCGCTTGGTCAGAAAAAAAAATTAGTTGCAATGTCACTGTCTACGAATGTAAACAAACTTATCCAATCTTTAACGATAATTAGTTTGCGATTGTTTTGATGTGCACTTATTTAGGAAATATGGTAAGTAGAAGAGTATTTCGACATTTTTAAAGACGCTTACGCTGCAAAATTCCGTTTTGGCGAACTGTCAATTTCGTCAATTTCATTATTTTTTTCTGTGAAATTTTCTGTGGCAATATATAGATTTCTTTTACTTGTATGATGAATTAGTAACCACAGAACCACCTCAAATTTTTTCACGGACCTACGTACTACGTGCTTTGACCTATTAAACTGGTGACTAAACCTACCATGGACGTTTCGCACTTTTTTTGTCGGGTGACTAAAGTCACCGTGGACGTTTCGCACTTATTTTTGCCGGGTGACTAAAGTCACCGTGGACGTTTGAGTGAATCATAAATTGATGTTAATATAATATATTGCGGTGCTTTAGAAAAAACTGTGGTGTGGCTGTACATTTTGTTTGCAACTTATCTACATTTGAGGCTTAACACGAAATAACTACACTCGAATTGTAAAATGATTTTTGTCGTATTATTTAGTAAAAATAATAATGTCCTCAGATCAATGAAGTAATCTAATTTGGTAACTATTTTAACTGGTTCGAAATGCAGCAAGCTTCCATAACACAATATATCACGCAATAGTCGCACCACAAATGCAGTTGTAACAGAATAATTGTCTAACTTCATTCAAGTTCACAACAACGGAACGCTGGGCTGGATGCAGGCTGCTTTTGATTGTAATCATTAATTAAATAAACATGATAGCTGTGATGTTGTCCATTGTCCGCGTGGTCAATATACAGAGATTACAAACATAAACACTGTTTACATACGACCATTATAATTAGTGTTGCTGATTTGTACGTATGTTGTGTAATGGCAGTTTATACGCTGCGAGTAAATAGTGAGGTAAGTATTATGAGCAAGCAGACAGTACTAGCAACTCTTACCCTCTAATTTCAAAACGTGTAATAAGATATATGTTAGTTTATTAAGAAAAGAAATTTAAATAGTCCACGTATTGATTAAACAGTCCCAGTTTATAACTGAACTTTCTGTTTGCGTAGGTAAAGGTTGCATTCAGAATGAAAAGAACTCCTAAATACTGAATGTATTTTCAGTTAATTATATCGAGTAAGCATCTCCATTGTAACACAACGTTTAGGTCCAGCGACTAAATGCGGCACACAGTCCCCTCAGCACAGAAGGACCGCTCCCACTCTACAGCGTTACACTAAATGCGGCACACAGTCCCCTCCAGCACAGAAGGACCGCTCCCACTCTACAGCGTTACACTAAATGCGGCACACAGTCCCCTCCAGCACAGAAGGACCGCTCCCACTCTACAGCGTTACACTAAATGCGGCACACAGTCCCCTCCAGCACAGAAGGACCGCTCCCACTCTACAGCGTTACACTAAATGCGGCACACAGTCCCCTCAGCACAGAAGGACCGCTCCCACTCTACAGCGTTACACTCCGAAAGGAAGAGAGATGGTGTACATCTGCCTAGAAAGCCTTCATCACTTTTACTCGTATGGTGTCAATCAAATCATCATCATTATTATCAGCCTTTAAAGGTCCCACAAGGAAAAAATGCATAATTATGCATTTTTCCACAAAGAAGCGGCTACCTTCATTCATCCGATAAAAAGAGATTATGGTACGATGATAGTTCACTCCTCACCTGGTATTAATTAAAATTATTTGATTTCCCCACATGTCGTTGTCGATGTGATAGACCTGTGCCCAGCAGTGGGACCTTTAAATATATCGTCGTATCCCACGAAAACTGCCCTTACGGCCATAATGGCTTTTTTCTTTTATTTCATTTTTACATTCTACGTTTATTTAGGCATAATTCAGTCTAAAAATTGTTTTAAAAAGTTTAATATTTTTCTTGATATTGAAGTTTTTAAAAGGCTACAATTACGTGGCTCAAAGTTTTACGTAAAAGAAAGCCACTATCGCCGTTAGGGCCACCTTACCAAGGCCCTAATGTGTTTGTGGCTTTTTTCTGCAGAATTGAAAAAAATAAATGTATCGAAGAGGTGGCCTTAATGACATTTGTGTCTTTATTCTACGTCAAAATATTTTTTTTGTCCTAATTAATGAATTTTGGTATAATATATTAGATTAATTGGTGTCTTTTACATAGTAAACGAAAGTCATGTTTAACCACAATCTAATGTGATGTGTTTTCATTAAACGTTATGATATTTAAATTATATGAGACCTAAAGTCCGTAGAGGCTTTTTTTGTTTATTTATTTTATCATTTTAGGCAAGTCTTATAAATTACATGTATAAATACAAAAAGCCGTGAGATTATTATCCCCAAAGTAGAGTATAGTCAGAGAATACACATAGATATCGAAAAAACAGTGCGAATGAAGTATTTCGAAGAGCTAGCCATCACCACTGCTGCCCCTACACCAATCAAACCCTGGAAAAAGTACGTTGACGATGTTTTCTGCATACTTCCTGGTGGCAGGCAACACCTTGAAGATAATTTGGCCAATTTAAATAACATTCACCCTAAAATTAACTTCACCTATGATATGGAAGACGAAAAGAGCATTTCATTTTAACCTGGCGAGTACAAAATTGACTGCAGCTGTGGTAGCTGTTATGTAGGCCAAACAAAACAAAACCTGTCGCATTAAGGAGCACATTAAAGCTGTCAAGAATAACGACACTCAGAAATCAGCCATTGCAGAACTTCTTATTCACTTGAGCCCGAATCACTGGATTGAGTTTTGGGGGTTAAAGTTACTCGCGTCCGTAGGTTAACCCTTGAGACCCTACACGTGACCCCTGGGTGGTGCTAAATGAGTGACACGGACTCAGTGGTAGAGCCACGCTGCGTTGCAGCACGCATTGGGCCGGCTCGCCCGGCGTAATACCACCCTCTCACGAATATTCGGCGTGAAATAATGGCACTTGGTGCTGTTGTGTTTCGTCCGACCAGTGAGGGTTCCGGAGGCCCCTTCCCCCCCACCCCCCTCTTCCCAATTCCTATTCCTTCCTTAAACCTATTCCTCCCTTAAAGCCCGGCAACGCGTCTGCGATTCCTCTGGTTTTGCGGGTGTCCATGGGCGGCGGTGATTACTCTCCATCAGGTGACCCGCCTGCTCGTTTACCTCCCTCTTTTATAAAAAAAAGCCATTATTTCGACTGAACGCCACTATGTACCAAGTCTGGTCAGAGAAGCAATTGAAATAAAAAAGCACAAAAATTCCAATCGTGAATCGGGTTTAAATGGTCGAATGTCTGGAATACACTGATATTGTTATGTAAAAACTGCAAGAATCTAAACAGTTCCCGGAGTGATACTATGAGTTATCTGTGTCGTGAACAAGTTTGAGTTTGTAGTGCGATCAAGAACAGTGGTGTCGAGCGCAGTAAACGAACAAGAATGAGGGTAGACCGTTTCGGCTGCTCCTAACATCCACCCGCATTAACTGCAGTTACTCCGTGATCATGGTGCATGCAACTGCGCCGAAATATCGGGGACTCAAAACCAACAACATAAACATGGCAAAAATTCCGTTTTTTCCTCAAGGTCAGATACCATGAAAGTTTAAAATGTGAAAATATACAATAAGTACCTTAAATTTAACTTTTATTTGATTTTATACCTACCGAATAGTCTACTTTTTAATTAATAATGATTTATTTCTTTAAAATGATAAGTTTCTTGACAAATATAACTTATTAACCAGCTAATTCAAAATTTAAAAATGGCTTAACGGCGTTTGTGGCTTAAATAATTCCGACGAAAAAGGTCACAATGTACCTAAGGACCGTATGTTGGTGCTTTCTCATGGAAAACAATACAGAATACAACGCAGAATAAGGAATTAAGGGAAATAACTATTGAAAATATAATTATTATTACCCAAAAAATGTTCTAGACCAACTACAGTATGCTAACACATGTTATTATAATAAAAAAATATCAATATCTTTATTACATTATTTAATAAACACAAAAAAGCTTCTCCTGAAAAGTTGCTGTTTTGCAATTACGCCCCTTTTCGTGGGATACGACGATATTCATGACTATTACCCCGAAGGGTAATAAGTCACAGAGCAGGCAACGAAGACCGCAAAAGCAGCTGACTGCCACAGTCCTCGGCACACCAAATGATAACTCCACACGTGCTCAGCGCGACTGTAGCTCGATGGCGCAGCGGCTAATGCGTTCCGATTCGCGATCGTGCCAGTTAAGCACCTTGCACAACACCACTGGATGGTCAAATAAAAAAATCATCTTGAGCTCCTCTGTGCTTCGGCACGTAAAGCCGTTGGTACCGGCTGTTGTGGTAAGATGGCATGCAGTCCTTAACACTAACCTGCATTGGGCCAGCGCGTGGAGGTGGTTTATTACCTAATCTCCCCATGTGCTATAGCTCACGTGGAAACACCTACCTACGCTCAGCAGTGGGACTTTTATATTCTGATAATGATGATGATGACATTGGTTACAAGAAATTACATGAAGCGGTCCTTCTGCTCCAATCGTTTGAGTGTTAGCCACCATGGAATGGTTAATTAAAATATCCATCGGAGTGCGAGCGGCCGAGGTGTGCGCCGTTGAAACGCCACGGCCGGCAAATGAGGTGGTCATTCTACAGACACACGCCGTTTTACGTACTTAGTGCAGCACCGAAATAGGCTCCATAAAGTTGGACGCAGATTTGCGCTAATGCAAACACATTCAGAACGGAGCTCCATTGTTATAGAAACGGGGACGTACCCATTACGGTGAAGCAGCTCATTTATAACATTTCAGTTAGTTTGGACAAAGCTGATACGGATGGTTTGTAAAAATTAACCGACACTTAGGCTAAGCGTTTGGTGAGACGCAGGCGACGCAGTTCCGCGCAGTGCAGAGCAGAGGGCCTATTCTCGTTCTCCGAAACGAAATTTCATCCGTTTTTCGGTTGCTATGTTTTCCATTATTTTTAAAATTTCACACTATACTCCAAGAATGAATAATCTAAATGCCAAATTTTTCTATGAACATCATTTCGGAAGGAATGGAAACCGCTGTATATGTATAGCAAACGAAAATTAGCGAAATTTCGTTTCGGGAAAGAAGGCCCTCTGCTCTGGACTGCGCGCAACTGCGGCACTACGCCTAGCCTTATGCTTTGACTATCATTGTGCCGGCGTGCCACCTTTTTTACAAACCATGTACTCGTCCGTTAAATGAGTTACATTACTTCCAGCGTAGTTAAAAATTAAAACTATATAAAAATACAATACCTACCAATGGCAAACTGTTCGCAAAGCCTATTCGAGATAACAGAATAATAACTAACAGTATAGTTTAAGGGAATATAAACTAAACTTCCCTACACTTACACCAATTATCTAGCCCAAGAGAAGCTTCGTTATGAAACTCGTTAAATGGTTACTAGACAACGGATAAACATACTTAAAGTACTTAAATACATACTTATTATACATAGAAAACACCCAGACCCGAGACAATTTAGAAAAACAATAATTTCTAAATTGACCCGACCGGGGATCGAACCCGAGACCTCAGAGATGGCGACACCATGAAAACCGGCGTACAAACCACTCGACCAAGGAGGTCGTCAAAAAATATTCAGGATACTTTCTGTAAACACAAACATTTGTAGGAACCAAAGTATGTCTAGTTTACCGTTGTTATTTGACCAAGCTTCCCACGTAACTTCCGTTGAATACGTTCTTAGGAAACCGACCGTTTAGTAGGTATATAAAGTACCGGTCGCAGAATACACTCCTTGAAATAAAAGATAAAACAAACATCGTATTTAACCTTCGATTCAATGTATCTGGGCTTTACATCTCCAACCCTTTCGTTGGGTTCCTTGCGGAGAATTCATAAGGGACTTTAGAAATCTAGTGGCGTTTTATATCAAAAGCGAAACTTTTGGGATCAGATCAATTTGTCATCAGCGGGTGTGTTTATAAAGAGCGAACATGTTTACGCGAGTTCATAAAAGTCGTCAGTTACGCCTTCTGCGATTTCTTGTCGAGTAATACTTATTACTTATTAATATGAAAGCATGGATTCATCAAAAAGTTTTATAATCAGATAAAGCTAAATGACACAACATAATCTAAAATATAGACAGAAGTTACATGATCTCCATTTGATTAAGAATGAAAAGTTATATGAGAATGTACTTATAGGTAACAGTTTCTTCAAAACATTCAGATGTTTATTTACAAAGTAGTTTAAACCTACATTTAAAAGTTTCAACAATACCATCCTCGCTTGTGCTTAGTGAAATAATAAAAAACAACGTAGTTTCTAGAACAGAGTTTTTTTGACATTCATGAGCAAATACTGCATTGTTCAATGTATTGTCAGTGAACACCTTTATTATAATGATAATAATGGGATCCTTAAGCATAAACAGAAATATATCAAGTACATTTTTAAATACTAATAATTGGCTATTTTCGAAGTAACAGCAATTTCTACCAAGCGTAGTTACAGTTAGTTACGGAAAATCATAAGTTTGAACAAACTTCTAACGAACGACCTGTCTCCACTTCCAGTAGTCAAATAATATGGTAAAGTTTTAAAGGAAAAATAAAGGTTTTACACTTATAACGTTTCAACGGTCTGTATTGGAAAAATACTGATCTGTACAAGCCTGTTGCCCCGAGAGGTTTATAAACAAACTTCACCGGACTTGGACCTCAACTAGAAAACTTTCTAAATGGGGGTCCGTCAGAAAGTTTCTGTCTGATTAAGGTTTGCTGAGAAGATTGCGGGAAATATCGAGAGTGGACATTTTTTTCACATCTTCGTTTCAAATGACAACACGGGCGAGTCACCCTGGCATTCAAAAAAATGTCAGAAGTTTTAAAGTGACTAATGAATTTGCTACTGATCTGATAAAATTAGTTGGGGAAACTTAGCCGTCTTTGGTCTAGTAATGTAACTGCCTGTTTTAGACTTACAGCAAACTTAGCAACTGTGAAACTCCCGGGTTCACAGTAGAAGCACAGTGTTACTTACTGTGCTAGAAGTATGTGCTTGTTCAGAGTAAAGGCGGGTGCGGGCGCGGGTGCGGGTAGATCAAATGTATCTAGACGCCTCTCGCTTTCACAGTGGTCGCGCGTATGCGCGTCTGCATAGGCGCGGGTGCGGGCGCGGGTAGCGTGACTATCGCGCGGGTAGATCAAATGTATCTAGCCGCCTCTCGCTTTCACAGTGCTCTAGCGTCTGTCAGTGGCTAACGCGTCTGATTCTAAAACATTTGATCCACCCGCGGCAACATGGAAATCGATACAGAAGAATTTATATCCGCAGTGCAACGTCGCACTGCTATCTGGCAAATCAAACATCCACACTTGAATAGAGCTGTAATAAGTAAATTATGTGATGAAATAAAAAACCTATAATGTATTTATTGACGTTATTCGAAGAACCTTTTTGGGTTAGGTACTCCGTAAATCGGCGTATAGCACATTAAATTCTCCTAATTCTTCTCGTCCTTTGTTCATTTCATGTAATAGCGAACTTCACATAATTTACTTCCCATTTTAAAAATGAATTTTCCCATTAATAAAATGAAATCTTCACCCATGCCTTGACAGTCTGAGAACCGTATAAACACACGCGTGCGTTCAGTCTGCAGCCGCTCTGCCACTACAAACATGAAGACGCCTTGGCGCGCGGGTCTTGACCCGCGCGCCTGCGCCCGCCTGAACAAGCACTATGTTGTAAGTCTGCCTTGCTAGCTAATACTATCTTAGTGTATCGCCGACTATCGCCCTAAGAAGGCAGTAAAAAAAATAAAGTTTTAAAATATTCGACAATATCTCTTACCTATCTTATTTATACTTTTGACATTTGGTTACTATAATTCTACTTGGGCGACAAAATACTACTTCAAAATTATATTCTTCTAATAAAAATAGAATCAAAGTTCTTTTTTAACTTTGTCGTACCTCAACTGTACAATGATTTCTGTTTTGTTTGACTAAGCTTACCGAACAAGTACCAAGTTCTAGGGCAGGCAAGGAAATGCCTTTCACAAGCGAAATTTAATCACTTCACCAGAGTGCGCCCAATTTAAAAGTTATTTTGTTAAAAAATTGGAACGTTCCCGCTCAGTCGGGGTGTTTTTCGCATTTCTAACTATTCGCCCGTCCAAGTTCAAGACAAAAGTGTAGTCCTTTAAGAAGCTACGGAATGAGTCGAGTTAGCTGTCTATTAAAGTATTCCCTTGCTCCTTCAAGTGGAGTTAAAGAATAGGTAAATTACATTCGCCCGTCGTATATTTTACAATGTTGGCTCACCTTTTAGCCCATTTACTATGACACAATGGGGAAGCTCATCTATTAGTCCATTAAGTATGACAACGCGCGACGGGAAAATGCTTTAGATGTTACATTTTTACTTTGAATAGATCGTGTATCTTTCATGGGCTTTTAGACATCCATACACATATTATCAGGTGTTATACACACTTTACTTTGTGATGCCACTCTTTAGGTTCATCATCAAAATCATCATAATCATAGCAAGTTCCGTAGCAGAGCTCCGACCTTTCCACTCAATCTGGTGGAATATTTTAGATGGTTTCGTTAAAACAAATGTGATCTTGACGTGACGAAAAGCACGCACACAATTCAGTGACCTCACATTTTTAGTTGTTGTTTAACTTCTTATATCGCAATTTATACGCAGGAACCGAACGTCATCGAGCTGAGTATTTTTATATTTTATCATCAGCCTCTATAAATATCCTTGGACACAGGCCTTTTTACATGGACAAAGTCACACACGGTTCATAACCCACAACGCTGGCCCAATGCAGCTTATTATGTTTGAAATGTACTTATTAGTATTTTTATAACTGTTTTTTTAATTTTAGTGCATTTTTCACAAAAGCATGTAAGTCTGTTCATTTCCTTAACAAATTTTTGTAATTAGTTTTCAGTTTACTGTTACTGTTTTCTATCGATTTAGGAGTACCTACAACAACGCATTCTGCAAATAACAAGTCCGGAACAAACAGCTAGGTCGAGCAGCTCAGTCCGCCGTTCACGTTCGCATAACGAGAGCTAAGCAACCAAAATCGAATTGAGCCGGAGTGGGTAGAAACAATGTTAAACACAAGCCAGTTGGGGCCATTCCGTTCACCTGCGCCATCGGCCGCCGCCCCACCCGCCTTGCCCGCCCGGCAACTCCACAGATCACGTCCGACGTACGCGTCTCTAAACAGAGGTTCATAATATCAACACAGACGCCGACATGACCTAAAATTTCTTTTTTACTTAATTGTCACCATTATCACCAGCCTATCATGGATAACAGCACCCGCAGGCCCAATGCGAGTTGGCAGGATTTAACGACCGCCATTTTACGTAACACCCGGAACCGGTAAGTTAAGATGTTGTTAATTTGGTCACCAATCCTGTCACCCGGTGTGTTAGTTGTTAACTGACAAGACCTTAAACTTTCGAAAGCCCTGCCGCTGCGCCATCGGGCTCCTCATCTCTTATTTGAAAATACTAGTGTTGTCTTTTCCAGAACAACCTTTTAAACCTGCCTCGCACCTACAAAAGTTATATAAGGTTTTTCTGACCTGGATCGCATCTTCTCAGCCATTACACGCCGCATCAAAAAGGCGGCTTACACGATTTTTTGGGTTAAAGTTATTCGTGTCCGTAGGTTTACCCTTGAGACCCTACACGTGACCCCTGGGAGGTGCTAAATAAGTGACACTGACTGAGTGGCAGAGCCACGCTGCGTTGCAGCACGCATTGGGCCGGCTCGTCCGGGGTAATACCACACTCTCACAAATATTCGGGGTGAAATAATGGCACTTGGTGCTGTAGCGCTTCGTCCGGCAAGTGAGCGTTCCGGAGGTCCCTCCCCCACTCCCTATTCCTTCCTTAAAGGCCGGCAACGCGCCTACGATTCCTCTAGTTTTGCGGGTGTCCATGGGTGGTGGTGATTGCTCTCCACCAGGTGAGCCGCCTGCTCGTTTGCTTCCATCTTTCATAAAAAAAAGGAGGCAAAATGACGTTCTAAGCAAAATTTTCTAAATGAGCGGTATGGCGGTGGCTCATTAAAACATTACCGACCTATCTTTTCCATATAATGTCATAAAAGGAGACTAACGGACTAAAGACTGCACATACATCAACAGCAAAGTGCGGCGATGGGCTCACCACCTGCCACGCTGAGCACATGTGCAGTTGTTGTTTGGTAAAACGTCGATTATTGCAGAGGACTGTTTTGTGATGTTTTCGAGCAGGCAATTGTAATTATTTGGTACGCGACTAATGGGTTTTGGTTATATGTTATATAAAAGCGGCCGCTCGCGGTTTCACTCGCGTGGTTCCCATTCGAATATTGGGATAAAAAGTATCCTATTTAATAATCCAGATTGTAAACTATCTGTATGCCGAATTTCATCCAAATCCATTTAGTAGTTTTACGTGAAAGAGTAACAAACATCTATCCATACGTTCTCGTGGGAATATCGGGATAAAAAGTATCATATGTGTTAATCCAGGTTATAAACTATCTGTATGCCGATTTTCATCCATATCCATTCAGTAGTTTTTACGTGAAAGAGTAACAAATATCCATACATACTTACAAACTTTCGAGTTTATAATATCAGTAGGATTATAGAAAATGTAGTTTAGTAGTTAAAATGTTGTCCTTCATTTGGTACACAACGTCCCGGAAACGGAAGAAATTGTAACTGGTAGTATTATCATGGCTGTAACGTAAAATAGGTTGTCTAGATTGAACCCTGAGAAAACAGGTTCAAACTCCCGTTCGAGGAAATTTTATTGTCAATCAATAAAGTATTACAGAGCGCAATCCGTGAAGGATCATTCGTACGGTCACCGCAGCTTACTCGTACTATTGATAATAAAACTGTGAGTGACAAAGAGATGACAACGAAGGCAAAGCACTACAGCTTATGAGCCACTGGATCACACCATAAGTCAACGATAAGGCCACAGGTCGGCCCCACAGATTACGCGCCCGCCGCGTCCGTAAACAGTGAAATTTAATATAAATTAACCGGGATAACATAGTAATGGAATTAGCTTTAATTTAAGCGTCCTACGCAAATACTTTGATCCTGTTAACGCTGTCGCAGCTCGGACCGGTTATTAAATGAGTTACAATGGGAAGTGCTGTAGGTGGGAACAAATTGAAAGCTTTGTGCGCCAACACATAATTTCACGCACATTTGCATAAATAATTATTTTGTGTAAGCGGTAGTTGGGGGGCCACTAAACGGAACGGCCGGTGCGGGGCAGTTTAACAATATTTTCAGTTCAGTTCAAATTTATTAAAGCATATCTATGTTGCATATATATGTAAAAAAAATGTAAAGCATATATATGTAATTTTGTAAACCAACTGGTGTATTGCAAAGCCGCGTAGGCGTGGTAACCTTTCTGTTCCCGTGGGCGTAGTCTTAGGATAATGTAAATAATATTTCAATACGACGACACCCTCACCAATGTTATCTATCTATCTATCTATCTATCAATTAAAGCTTCAGCACACTGAACTGCGTTACACCAAATTTGAACGCAGGCCCGCGCTCGAACTGCTCCGCGCCGCGCCGGGCCGCACTGCAACTGCCGGACGGTAAACGTTATATAACAACGGCGGCCATGTTAGCATGACTCACCGGGGGCAAGGCGTTCGCAGTGCAGCGCAGCGCGTTGAAAGCGATTGACGACTGTTGTATTTTTTTACAACAGCGACATCTTGCAGCCTTCTGCCTGCCTAACCCGTCATACTGAACGCGGTTTAAACGCAGTCCAGCGTTGCTACTGCTTTGAAACTGCCGCTGCGTTCAGTGTGCCGACTACTGCCGACTCCCGCGCTGCTACTGACCTGCGCTGCTTCTGTCCCGCGTTTGGTGTGCTGAAGCCTTTATTGTAAGTTAAGCTAAAACTATAAATGCTAGGTTGGCGGCAGTTTTATAAGAAGAGACAGCAGCTTAATTATGCCATTGGTTGAAAGTCATTTATGTCATTCACGCATGCAGTCAGTTAAACTACTTAACATATCAGGAAGTGATAAAACTCACATAGTAATATTCGAGGAACAAACTTGATCGCCGTCAAGGAAGTACAACAAAGTTAAATAGGTATGCATAAACTGTATTTTCGATTGTAACGTAACCTATGTAAAATACCGTACGTATTCAGAGTTTATCACAAAATTGCTCTTTGGCCTAGTATCTCTGCTTTTTAATTAAGTTTAACGACACTTAACATCACGAAGGCAGTGCTCTGCAATGCCTCTTTGGCCGTACTTACAGCAGATTCGCATTCGTGCCGTATGGTGGGGTGACTCAGACGGAAAATTGTATTAGCGTACTTATGCGATGCTCCGAGGTGCCGCTGAATCTAGTTATGACAGCTCATCCGTGAAGCAGCCAGCTCCTCTATTAGCGCACTTGTAAATATCTATCACAAGACGATTTCACATTGTCGAGCTATTGCCGAGTCATTTGGAAGGGAAGCTCACGCGTATACTAAAGTTCTGAGCGAGACTGTTCTAATTTGTGCTAAAGAGGTTTTGTATTTTTCTGATCATTATTTTTATTACACAATCGTAAAAATCTTGCAAATATTCTAGTGGCGATTATCTAATAAAAAAATGTTATAAAACGCCACTTTTAAAAATTCCAGGTGTGGAGACATTGCCGCCTGATGCGGGCACCGCCGCCTATGAGTATCAGCAACATCATGTATGATTGATTTTACGTTGCGGTCTTGAAACACCGACACTTCATTCACCCCCCTTTGCAACGATGTTGTAGCACAATTGAAAAGTCAAAAGAATGTGCTTTTCTTCTAGTTTCGGACGAACCCACCAACCCTTATAGGGCCAGAGTTGTTGTTGGTTGGGTATGGCGTAATCTCACCACGTGCTGTTGCCCATGTAGGGAGGCCCGTGCCCAGCAGCGAGACGTTTCTAAGCTGATGATGTACATACATAGGTACATACATGGCCTGGCCTGTTTCCCTGAGGTGTCGCAGAGGCGCCCACGCGGCAAATATATTGTTGTATCTTTTTAATTGGTGACCTTCTCAGCATAACCTATCGTCGCAGAGGCGCCCGCGCGGCAAATATATTGTTGTATATTTTTAATAATGGTGACCTTCTCAGTGAACTGTATCGTCGGCCTTACCAATCGTGGTGCGGCTGCGTTTCAGCGGTGAGTATCATACCTTTGCAGTTATGTCTAGTTGATGCGCTCGCGAGGCGTATGGTTATCTTTTATGTAACTTATAAGTAGTGTTGCTCATTATGTTTGTTTCTTGATGTGCAGAGTAAGGGTATAGGCAGCGACCACACCTTTCCATTTGCTGCTATTATGACACGTTTCTGTTGGTTATTATTAATGTGCAGAATGCGTTACAATAGTGTCTCCGAAGCTGTTATCGGCGGTTTACGTGCACACAAACTGTCGTTGAGACACCATCACGGTTTTACTGTCGATCGTTTTGCGGATGTCGCTCCACAGCTGTGGCCACGAAGGCAGCGGAGGCATACTCTAAATAAATACAAATTCTAACTTAATATACTACATACATACCTACATAATCACCACTATTATCCTCGAAGGGTTAGTCAGAGACTATTCAATGAGAACAGCAAAAGCAGTCCTCTACCATAGTCCACTTTTCACCAAATAGCGACTGCACATGTGCTCAGCGTGACAGTAGTAAGCCCATTGCCGCTCTATGCTGTTGGTAGTATGTGCAGTCTTTAGTCCGTTAGTTGCCTTTTATGACACCCAAAGAATGAGAGGGGGTGGTAATATTCTTTCACAAGACAAGGTTATAAATAAATCAGAAAATAAACTTTTCGTGATTGTGTTCTGCGTTGTTTATTGTATAATTGTTTAATTTTACCGAGGTTATTAAGTTCTCATTATCTACTATTTACTAGGGTTTACCAATATTTCACCTTTACTTTATGAAAAATAATAAAATTTGATAAATGTTACGAAACATGTGCAACAAAAACAAAAATTAGAAGATTTATTTTAACCCGACATAATGCAGGTGATTATGGTCACATAAAGAGAAGATCAACAGGTCAACAGTAACGTATAATTAGCTTACATGTTAGCTAGTTATAAGTTATTTAGTCAAAGTAAGTAGTATCTACGCTGCATGTACTGTAGGCGCCTGATTAGTTTTGTTGCTTTTATGGCCCGACCACAAAAGTAACGACCACGCTTTAGAAACGATATTACTTACGAAAGGAAATTGTAGATACTCAATAAACATTTTATTTGCAGTAAAATACAATGCTTGTAATAAATTGGTAATTAGCGAAGATAAACAAACATTCGTGTATGTGTGTTATGTGTGTAAGCAGCTTACTTCAAATAATAATAATGTGTATGGTACCGCTGACGAACGAAGACCGTAGATAATAATGGCATAACGTTTTCCACAAGGAAATTTTAATGCTCAAAACGCTTTTTGACGACCTCCGTGGTCGAGTGGTTAGCACGCCGGGTCTGGCGTCGCGCCATCTCTGAGGTCTCGGGATCAATTCTTGGTCGGGTCAATTTAGAGAAAATCTGTTTTGCTAAATTGTTTTCGTGTATTTTTCTATGTTTATGAATATTTATCCGTTCGTATCGTGGTTATGGGGGGGGGGGGGGGGGGAATGAATGACGGCTCTCGTTATTCGTCTCCATTCGACTCTGTTATTGGCATTGTGTGAGCAGTCGGTCATGGTAGATTAAGTAAGGGATCTAATGAGGTCTACACATCTGGTTGGAGAGCGCCCACGGGATCTCTTGCCCTCCATTCGGCCCTGAACTACAACGCTCCATTGAAATCTTCGTTGCGAGTCATAACTCACACGCACGCACATAGACCCAAAGAACTTCAGTATTCGTATTTGAACAGAATAGAATAATAGAATAGCTCTTTATTGCTTTAAATATGGTAGGAACTAGTTCTTACATACATAACACACGATAATCTTTCCTTTATGTGAAGCTCTTTTAGGATCGATACATTGGTACGGTGAGCAGTCCATGGAATCCTCAGAAGACGTCTCCAGCGCCACATCTCCAGTGTATCGATTTTCCTTTTCTCCTTTAGTCTCAAGTTCCACGTCTCTGCTCCGTAAAGAAAAATCGGAAAGACAAGACTTCGCATCAGTCGCACTTTAGTTGTTTTTGTTATTCTGCGGTCTTTCCAAATTTTATTGAGCCTCTCGACGGGAGTTTGCGTCACAGCACAACGCTTTCGTATCTCGTCTTCACAGCCCCTGGTAATTGTAATGTTGGAGCCCAAGTATATATAGCTCCGAACAACATCACAGTTGGCTATACTTTTCACGGTCGGTTGGTGGTTTTTAGCTCTATCTACTATCATCATTTTGATCTTGTCACGATTGATAGCAAGTCCAATGCCAATACTGGTTGTTTCCAGGCATTACAGGAGATGTTCCATATCTTCTTTAGATGTTGTAAGAAGTGTAGTGTCATCGGCATACCGTAAGTTACAAATTTTCCGACCTCCAATAGAAACACCTTTGTCCCAATTCTTCCAGGACAAATCGCACTATGTACTCGGTGAAAATATTAAAAAGCAAATATTTAAAAGCAATGGAGATATTAATTATTTATTTTTGTAATAGAAAACATTACCTACTTGTAAATTGTTCAATAGTAAAAAGTAAAAAGTTGAAAGCGAGCAGCACTGTATCGGTCGTTGTGGAGATCCTTTGGGGACGGCTTTGTCCAACAGTGGACATCATTTCGCTGATGATTATAATAATGAAAAAAAATAATGTAAAAAGTTATTTTCTTATAAATAAATTGCAAAAATACATTTTATTTAAGGAGCACTAAGAGTAAAGGAAAAGATTGGCACAAAAGATTCCAATGGGTCAAAGTGCGTTATGAAAACAGCCCCTATTTTAGATAAGATAACATGCATAAAGCCAACGTGCACTGCTGTACAGATAAATAAGTAAACAGCGTCTGATCCTTCGAAGTACGAACATTACCCACGTTGAATTCGGCGTTATTACACAGAATAATACATGAGGTCCATAACGTCCGTCAGAAAAAAGATTCTCGCAGAGATACTGATACTGATCGTGGACGTGCGGCTGCAGATTTGTCGATATCGATAGCTGACATTTATCAAGAAGGTCGTGTATGTGGACATTATATACTTAATATAATATAAAACATATCTTTTACTAGATCTAGTCGATAAAAAGTCGATAGAGATGTAGGCAGTTAATGCTTATTTTTATTTTTATTAAAAAAAAAAATCTATTAAACAAATAACAACGAACAAATACAAGAAAAAATATACAATATACAATTTACACTAGTTCAAAACTAAATTGTTATCTTTAATAACATGCTATACCGTACAATTTATCATCATCAATATTAAGGGTACTTTTCCTCCAACCACGGTCTTTTTTTTCCACCATGTAAAATTAAAATACTTAATCCAAATAATTAATAATAATATGCTTAGACAAACATAGTATATGTTTAAAATATATTAAGAATTATACGTTGAGGAAATGGTAAGGTGCTTGCGTTGGTCGGAGAGCGTGGATAAAGACGTTAGTCCTAGTAGGTACAACCAAATAATCAAGACTTTTATGAATGAGATATTGTTTTATGAATCTTATCTTAGTGTTGGCTGTAGAGGTTTCTGTCAAAGTGCACTTCGAGGCACTTTTAATATCTCATTCTTTATTATCCCTCAAGACGGTTGAATGTTTTTAAGAGACTGATGTCTTCATTTTAAGTTACCTACGCTGTAAAGGTTAGTTTTACTACTTTTTTTATGTGTCATATTTATATTCTGCTCATAAGTTTGTGTTAAACAAGATAAGGTTAAGGTTAAACTCTGTAGCGGTCTGAAAGATGATATAGTGACAGGAATTGAGAAAGGAATGCTCCGGTAGTTTGGTTACTTAGAAAGGATGAGTGAAAGTTGAATTACTAATTTAGTAATTCGACTTTCACTCATCCTTTCTTCAAAAGAGATATATTGTGCGAATGTGGAAGGAACGATTGCGCAAGGGCATCCCAGAAAAACCTACCCGGGCCAGTTAGTTCTGTTAAAAAAGGCTGGTGTACGCAGTGACAAAAACCGTTGGGCGTGCATGAAGTTAGATTGATGGATTTGAATGAAGCGAAAGAAGTGCAAGGAACGAAGCAGATGGCGATCAAAAGTCTCTGCCTACCCCTATGGAAAACAGGCGTGAGTATATGATGTATATAAATGTAAGCTCTCTGATACCTAAATATGAAAGAGACATAAAATTCGCTCTTAGTGCAAGTGTAGCTACTGTTATTTGAAGCAAATTATGTCCGGATTATAAAAAATATGTATAGATATTTCCGTTTATCTTGCAGCGAAAACAATCTAATAATTTTGTATGAACTTTTGAAGAAAGTGCGATTGTTTGAAAGCTGCCATTAAAACACGGAAGCCGTGGCCAGGTGGGATGCAAGTCGCTACCATCACTAACGCGGTCACATTTAAGCAAAAATGAGCCGCGCTCGTACAAAATACTAGCAATATTTACCGCCGCCATTACTGCTTTTATGTGACAGAAACGCCTGTTGGTGTAATCTGGACACTTTTTACGAGCATTTTAAGTAATGTCCAGTGTTTGCAAACAAATCACTCCCACAATAGTTGCACCATTTGCATACGCCGCCGTGTGCTGCAAATCGCTATCATTTTAATTTAATACTTAGCACTTGCTTTGTTCTCCTTAGCTGTTTAAAATAATCTGATGATTTCGTGTTCTTTCATGTAACTGTTTGAACCTCGTCTTTTTTCTATTGTACTTTTGCAAGAGACTTCCAATTGCCTATTCTATTTCGCCATGCGAAACATCTTGGTATTAGTTTTTGGTATTAGAAAGGAATAGATAATCTTCATGTAGACAAAAACTGCATTTATAAACAGTTTTGTTTTAGTTTCACTGCATTGGAATTATTATTTAGATATTTTATTGCATTTTCTTTTGCATGACGTAATGTAGTGGAAAAAATCGTCTTTTATTATTCGAAAGATTTAAAAAAAAGCAACTTTAGTAGGTGCCCGACGGCAACATATAATTGTGATAACATTACGTCGAAGCCTGATTTCAATTAGGATTTGTTTAGCTATACATTTTTAAAATGAATCCAGTCTATCTACAACAACTTAAAATTATATGAATAGTAGTTTGCTGTCTCCGACGGCGAGGGAAGAAAACATTACAATTTACGCATCTGGTAGAATATAACTATTTTTGCAACAAAACACTTATTACGGATCTACTCACTTTTATACGTTTATTATTTTATCCTGTTTGTCAACCAAACGTCATGAATGTTAACATTAATTATTAGTTAACTAACCAAATAATGGTGTTATATGGAGCACAGATTAAACAATAAGTTGCGCTATCGAGGCTGGCTTTAAATCTCGCCTGTCCATTTCGTTTTGCGTGGATTTTACGATATGGCAGTGGATTAAATTGGCTCAAAAATAAAATTAAATCACCGATTAATCAAACGGAACATCCGAAACACGTAAAGTACCTAAAATACGTAAAGTAACATTGCAGTCTTCATCCAATTATAATTTGTAAAAATGTTAGTATCTGATGTTGATGACGTAGTTGTTAACATTAAATAAAAGCGCCTTGCTTCTAAGTAAGAGTAGGTAGATTTTACGTGGGCTCGACAGAGACACGATAACATAGTTGGTTGTTCACCTGACCCGGAATGTCAGATAGGTGCAAGTTCGAATCCTGCCCTTAGAGTTGTTTAAACATTTTCAATAAGTATTTTATTTATTGTATTATGTGTTGGTTAATTGTAAACAATAGTAACCAATAGCCTTGATAGACTTTATTTTTAGTAATTGTAATTGGTGGCATGCAATAAAAGTAGGAACAAATACTGATGGAACGGTGATGATGAACCAGACAAAGTATAGTTAGACTAAAAAAAGACAACGTCCAAAAGCCAAGGTTCGTTTGTCTAAGTTTAGCCAGAGACTGTAAAATAACCTTACAACCTATTTGGAATTTTAAATGAACAATTTTAATAATACCTAATTGTTTTACTAGTGCTATAAGATATTAGGTTTCAGTCGCCAGTACAATAAATACACATACAAATGACAGCTTATGTTTCATGTCATATTTTGATATTCGTATGCTCAGACGTTAGATCTAACTAATTAACTAATTGAGTTGGCGCAGCCACCCAAAGTGAGTCTTGGCCTCCGATAATAAGTCCGTTAGGTCTAAGTCTAACACTAAAATCAAAGGAAAGCTAAACGAAGTAACCGTTAATAAAATACTGTATTTGTATAGATCATCATCATCATCATCATCAGCCTATTAACGTCCCACTACTGGGCACAGGCCTCCCACGTGGACAATAGCACGTGGGGATATTGGGCCATAACCCACCACGCTGGCCCAATGCGGGTTGGTGGGTTTTAACGACTGTCATCTTACGACAACAACCGGGACCAACGGCTTAACGTGCCTTCCGAAGCACGGAGGAGCTCGAGATGTTTTTAATTTGGTCACCCATCCAGCGACCCGGCATTGCGAAAGTGGCTTAGCAAGCAAGATCGCAAGCCGAATGCGCTAGCCGCTGCGCCATTGAGCTCCTCCGCCATTGAGCTCCTCCGCCATTGAGCTCCTCCGCCATTGAGCTCCTCCGCCATTGAGCTCCTCCGCCATTGAGCTCCTCCGCCATTGAGCTCCTCCGCCATTGAGCTCCTCCGCCATTGAGCTCCTCATTGAGCTCATTATTTGTATCGATATACATTGGTATTTATTGACCCATTTGACTAAGAACCGTGTTAACCGTGCCGCGTAGCGGTGAAAGAATACCAACCCCTCTCTTTCCTAGGGTGTCGTAAAAGGCGACTAACGGACTAAATACTGCACATACATCCAACAGCATGGAGCGGCGATGGCTCACCATCTGTCACGCTGAACACAATCATGTGCAGTCGCTATTAAAATTTAGTGAAAAGTGGACTATGGCAGATTACTGCTTTTGCGTTCCTCATTGCCTAGACTAGGCTAAGAGAGACTAAGTCTCTGACTAACCCTTCGGGGATAATAGTCGTGACATATATGGGGGTAAATCCAGTACAAAAAATTACGATTATGGATGCTACACTTTTAATCTATATCTAATACTTGAAATCGTACTCGGAAATTGTATGAATAACATGAAAGATACAAATTCTGTAAGATAACTCTATTTAATCAATGTACGTAGCTCTAAATTATTGTATACTATACTTTTGTTCTTATAAAATCTGTTATGTATCTACAGTGTTAACTGCAACTAAATTCCATATCCCCCGCGCATGCGATCGTTAGCATCGGGCAATGAAAAGCCAAACGTATGACTCAAATGTCCCGATAGCATTCTGTTTACGAGCTCCGCTCGGCGTATGAGTACTAAATGTGATATTTACAGTCGGGCGGTAAAGTGTAACTGCCACTATCGATGATAGCTTAACTTCAACAACTCGCGGTTGCAGCTCATTTGGAATTCCGATCAGTCACCCCGACGATAATCACACGTAGCCGTCGCGACCCCGCGGGCGGAGCACGCCACACATTTCAGTGCCTTTCTATTAAATAACGAATACAGTATTTAATGAGCACACAAAATGATACTTTGAACATTTTACAAAATATTTAAAGGGGTTCAACGCAATCTAATCAGTACAGGTATCATAGGCAAACCTTATATTAAACATTAATTGTAGCTCCGTATGAGCGGTTCAATACATTCGATGACTTCCAGTTATGATGAATTATTTAAATAAAAACCACTGACGGATTGCAAATAAATATTCCGTGCGTTATTAAGCGAACACGTTTATTACGCGGCGTTAGAGTGATCAATATCATTGTGCGGGTGATACATAGCAAACGGTTCAATGAATGGGTCACCAGATACACTCCGAGCACCATCTATCATTATGGACGTTTTACATCCTGGCGGCCTCTCCGCGCGGCCGTGGGGTTTATGACAAATTACGATTCGCGAAGCTAACTTAGTTCATTTAGCAAATTGCTTTTCAACAGTATTTTTCTGTTAATTACGTGATTATTGGAATTCGATTTTAGTTCGCAAACTTGCTTTAATTACAATACAACGTCTGATATTATTAAAGCTATAGATGTGTTGATTGATAAAAATCAAACCAAGATAACAGAATACAAAAAATACTTAACTTTGAGTGGTAACATACAGCCTCCGCTTACCTAATAATCAACAAGGCTCTGCAATTAATGCGGATTGAAACAACAACACAGTAGGAAGAAAACAAACGGGTACGTTGGAACTAAAGGGTAACTCAAACATAACTCTTGGGGGTCAAGCAGCGTTAGTTTGCGGCCATCCCGCATCCTGGCAGCCGGCAAACATCACGGGAGCTCAGTTGTAGCTCGGCGAAGAGCACATGCGAAAGGGACAGATGACGTTTATCGTAATATCGACAACTTACGATATAATTAGGAAGGATATATTAATGTGGATTGAGGTGTTATGGGTGGAAGGGTTCGAGCGCAGAAGGAGGTCGATGCGCACCAGCTAAAGCGTTCGGCTGGCGAGCTAGTTAAGCAGTTTTTGCAATACAGGGTCATTGGAAAGGTGACCAGGAAAAAAAAATTAAACTCCTCCGTGCTTCAAAAGGCACGTTAAGCCGTTGGTCTGGTTGTTGTCACAAGATGGCAGTCGTTAAACCCTACCAACCCGCATTGGGCCAGGAGTGGGTTATAGCCCAATCTCTTATGTGTCCATGTGGGAAAGTCAAACCCAGCAGTGGGACGCATTGACTGATGATCATAATGGACGGATGTGTAACCATGTCTGTAAGTATCCGATATCTCGGAGCGGTTGCATACACCACGTACGTACACGGTCGTTAGTAAGTTTAAGGCGGTGAAGTTATAATGTTTACAAAGTATCGATCATAGCAGGAAATGAGTTCAAATCTTTCGTTGCTGATTGTACTCTGGTTTTACTTATTACTCGCACTGCTTTGTGAGATGTTTTTGAAATAGAGTGAAAACTTTTTACGCCTTAGGGTAGTGACTTGAAATTACCTTGATTATTCGTGCTATAGTAGTCTGGTGAATTGTAACATAATGTTTGTCGATCTAATTTGCCAGACTTAATAACAGATGTGGAAAATCCGTCAAGAGTTAAAAGCAATACTTGTTCAAAAATAATACCTGTACTCTGGCTTACTTTTCTATCATTCAAATATTTGATATGTCTATATCTTCGTAATTAATAACGCTCAAACAAACTTTAAGATATTGATAGGGAGTCTACATATTTTTATAACAATGTCCTTATTCGCCCGTAACTCGAATTATTAGTAAAAGTAAGTGCCCTTACCACTAAGAAAAATAAGCTTAAAAGATCAATAGAACAAGTGGCTGTGTGATTAGTTAATTCCACGGCGAGTGGGCAGAGTCCTCGTAAAGATAAGGTACGAGTGAGCGGAGCTCTTCTTAATTTACGAGCCAGTATCAGTGCCGCTCTCTAGAGTGTGTTTCGAGTATTCTCTTAGGTAAGGTTTTAATCAATTTGAGATTTTGTAAAACATATTTCTTTTAAAGCAATTTACCTTGTTAAATTACTGTGAGTACCTCTCAATTTCATTTCCTGGAATATTGATTGTCATTGTTTCTAATTAGTATCTACACACCTAGTCTTTGTTCGCAAAATTGTACTGTTAGGTATTTAGATGAAGGGCTCGTTCATAATCGACGACCCCTTCATCTAGTTGTTATGTTTGTCTAGTTGGTTACTAGACTTCTAAAATTGATTCATATTACCTAGCTATGAGAATTCAGATACACAAACTGTTAATACTGTATGCAAATAGTTCAGTTAAAATCCACCACCAAAATACAGTTACCGAAACTATTATAGCATTGAATGATTACGATGAACGAGACACTAATGCCACAATATAAATATGAGCTAAAGCAGTAAGGAAGCTACGTACAAACGCTCGAATCGACGCAGGCCCACAGACGCACGTCTTTACAGGGCCCCTAAGCGGACATCGCAGTGCTCTCAGTAGCGCGTGTGGCGTCGAACCGAGTGTTCACTGTTGCATTTTGCAAGCGCTGTGCGCGCGATTTTTAAAAATGCCGCGAGTGTATTGCGTAGTATACGGCTGCTTGAACTCGATTGCTTCAAAACCGGAGCTTTCGTTTTTTAAATTTCCTGCTGATGTTGAAAGAAGAATAATTTATTATTAATAAATAAATAGCTTTTTCTTTTAAATAAACCGTTTGGTTGTTTAGGTGATATTTGGAGTACTTACGTATATTTTTTGAGCGCGCGTTATTTTAATGGTTAAAAATAATAAGAATTGATACTACGAAACTTCATCGTTAATAAACTTTGCTTTCAAAACCGATATCTGAGAATCTGCGTGGTTTCTGACAATGAATCCGTTATTAGAATGAGAAAAAGTAGCCGCCATATTAAACTTTTTAGTTATTTAACCGATTGCTTTGAAAATCGATATCTGGGGATCTGTGTGGTTTTTGACTACGACTCCGTTATTAGTATGAGACAAAATAGCCTCCATCTTGAACTTTTTAGTTATTCGACCGATTGCTCTAAAAATCGATATCAGATCTGTGTGTCTAACCGGAATTTACTAATTGTACCACCGGATGATTTCGTTGAATATATCGAGAAAATGGACGAAAGTTTTCGCTGTTGTTTTCAAAGAGAACACATTAATTGTAAAGTAGCTGTATTAATTTATAAAGAAGTAGACAACATCAGTTTTATAGTGCCGTGTCCATGTTTACCGATAATTTATTTAAAAAAGCTATTCATTAGAATAAGAATTTTTTACACTATAAAATTTAATAATAAAGCTTTTCGAACGTGTCGTAGCAGGCGAAAGTATTTTTCAGTGAGTAATTTATAATAACTAACGAAAAATAAAGACTCCTTAAAATATTAAAGATTTTTTAATTACACAATTTTGTTTGTAAACTAGTCAATTCATTCGATTATTTGATCATTATAGAACCCAAACAAACGTTTTGAAAAATAATAGAAAAATTACCTTTTAATTTTATAAAAATTTAAAGTGACAACCCATAAGCTTTGCTAGTTATCTCAAAAAAAGCGCTAACTAGCTGAGATACATCGCTAACTAAACAAAAACTTTATCAATTTTACAAAAATAAGAGGACAACCCTAACGCTCAATTGGCGCGTAGGTATATAAAACAAGAAACAGGCCCAGCTTCCGTACTGCTTTAGCTCATATTTATACTGTGCTAATGCTTTATTTTTATTGAAGTTATATTTAAAAAAAAATTGATCGGTATTTATTATTGATGCCCAATAAGTATTTATATTGTATTTCTTTATTAAAAAAATCTATAAAACTGTTTTTCAAAATATATTGAATTGATACCAAAGATCATGCGATTCATGCGTTCCCCGGGACAGATCGACTAACACCACTCTCATACTTCTTACAAAACGCCTACAGCCACGCCTTAAAATTAAATTTTTGTACGAACAAGCAGCCATTTCCAAAATACGAGTTCTATCTTTTTTCATTTTCTTAAACGTCATTAAGAATACATACAATTCCTAATTATTCAAAAAAAAATTCTCTTAGCGAGCACCCAGTAACTTCAGGAGATGGTATCGCAAACAAAAATTTTAAATACATAGCTTGCCAAACTCACTCGCGACCACATTCAAAGTAAGTATGCAAAGGTAAGAAAGTCCTATATCACAAAGTTGAGTTGGTAAGTTAAATCGGCCGTTACGCGAGCCCACTTTGGGGAGACGCGTTGACTTTCCGGCCGTACTGAACGAACTTGATCCGTGGTTTGTTGGGGACGTCATTTTTTTGCCTACATTTTTCACTCCTGGATCGTTGGTAAGAGTATAATGTACTTAGTAAGTTAATTTAAAACAGTTATATAAAATTATAAGATGTTAAAAAGGAAAAATACCTAGACATTAACGAAACAACCAATCACTTAAACGAATTAAAAGAAACCTATGTCTTGGAGACACCTCCTTGGTCTAGTGGTTTGTACACCGGTTTTCATGGTGTCGCCATCTCTGAGGTCCCGGGTTCGATCCCCGGTCGGGGCAATTTAGAAATTATTGTTTTTCTAATTTGTCTCGGGTCTGGGTGTTTTCTGTGTATAATAGGTATGTATTTAAGTATTTTAAGTATGTTTATCCGTTGTCTAGTAACCATTTAACGAGTTTTATAACGAAGCTTCTCTTTGGCTAAATAATTGGTGTATGTAGGAAAATTTATTTATTTATTTATTTATTTATTATTGAAATAAAACACTTTTAAGTGCTAGTTCGAGTTCGAGTTCTATATTATTTTTGATTTAGGTACTTCAATATGGCATATTATAATCCACTTTAAATGGTGTTACATTCTAAATGCCTGTATGTCTTATCTCTCTAGGCGAGAAACACATTGTTATCTCACACTTTATTCGGACAAAGGTTTAGAAACGTCACGCATCGAGATGTAGTTATTTGTAAAATAAACGCCAGTAGGTAACCGTAAAATAATCTCAAACAAATGTGTTTAATTACTACTTATTATAATATACTGACGACCTCCGCGGTCGAGTGGTCAGTAGGTACGCCGCGCCGGTTCCGGCGTCGTCAGGTCGGCATCTCTGAGGTCCCGGGCCCACCAACACCACTGGAGCAGCACAAGCAAGTGCTTCAAAAAACTACTAACATAGTTATAAGATAGATATACTAACAATAATGTTTATATTTATATGTATGTTAGTTTATAAGGTATATATCTATGGGCCTGTTATTTTAACTTTGTAGCCTGAAAATAATTAAATAAATAAAAAATAAATACCCAGGTGGGTCAATTTAGAAAAAAAAAAGTTCGCTAAATTGATTTCGGGAAAGTTCTATTTTATTTTATAGAGATCACGTAAATTAAGACATAATATTAAAATTCTAGTTTAAAAAAAAAAAACATTAACAATGTTAACTGCACGAATAGGTCTTCTGAAAACTCTTGCATGTGGAGTGAACTGTTATTTGGCTGAGCAGCAGCTCGACCAGATTCCTTAACGAGAGACAGCCGGCATCCATCATAAGCTTACAGTTCCCAAGTTGGCCGACGCATACCACTACTAAGTAATTATAACTTATGCTTTAACTTGTTTGAAGTTTGCAGGTGAGCAAGTAGCGCCGGTATGATTTCGTTGAACAAAGTCATTTGTCTGTAGTGTACGGAAACTGAGACTGTGTCTGTAAATATATATTTTATAAATCTTGTGAATACTTTTTGTCGCTACGAAGGACTAATAAACTTTTAGTGAACCAAATCAAGTATTACGTGACAATAACTGATAGATTTTGACATTACCATAATTAACATAATATAAACATGGTTTTCAATTTAAATTGTTCCGTATGGGTAACTTCCAAACTTAAACAAAATGGTTTTTTTTCTAAGGAACCATGATTTTACATTTAAGTGAAACTCTATAGAAAATTGTGCCAAAGTTAAACCTATGGTCAAACTATTGAAAATAACCGCAATAAATTAATTATAACTGTAACAAGTTAACTAAGAAATTCACACATTCATGCTACCTTTTCTCGCGCGAAAGTAACTGAATTAACTCATTTCAGAATACATTGAAGACGTTTATGTGTAACTAAGTCATCACGTCATTGTTTTGCAACATGTATATTTATGTTTTATTTCACGGGTTACTTACCCTTGTCTTATAATACACTCGGAGCATTCCCCCACTTAATTCGGTCCCCCAATTAGCGAGTGGATGTCATCTTTCGCGTGTCATTTGTCCGGATTAGCAGGCGGCGTCCAGGCCGTCCGGGCCGTCCGGGCGGGTCCGGGCGGGTCCGGGCGGCGCGGCGGCGTCCGGGCTGTTACGGCCGGTTCTCGCCGTGCCGCGTCTCCAAGTAATGGAGGCTGCGCCGTTAATTGGCACCGTCTTCCGGTAGGTTATACCTTCATTACGAGCTATTTCATTTTGTTGGATAATAATGCCTACACGCTTTCGAGCGCCTTGCAAACTAGTGTTTCATGTTTCCTGACGACTCAGCGTCGGCAACCTTACTTACTTGAATAGCAATAAGAGCCGCAAATTATGAAAATTAAGTGTAGGTACGTATGATTTTCCTTGAAATTTTAAAACGGAAAGCGTCTCTTGTTTAATAATGAGATATGCGATTACTTAGTATTTTATTTCCATCATTAAACTATTAAGGTACCTCATCATCACCATACTATATGTCATAGTCTGTCGCCATCACAACAATGTTGGTAGCGTTTGAGGATTGTTCAAAAGATACGCAGACAGAAATAGTATTATAATATTATGTTGTTCCCATATTGCTGTCGCTCTACTAGAATCGTTATTAGGTAAATGTTGATGAGTAGGTAGAATGACAGGTTTTAGTTTCAGACATGTAAACGATGGCATTTTAAAAGCCTTTATGGTTTAACAGTTTACAATTTTCCACTGTTATTTTCAAAGTCATGGTTTAGATAATTAACGTTAAAAAATACTTTTTATGAAGTTAATTTTTAATTATCATTTTTATTTCATTTTATTGTTAAACGTAATCCGTTTTGCAGAACCTAATAATAAGAGCATGCAATCAAATAAACTTTATTTTGAAGTTGATGCTCCTTCTCAAACCTATTATTTCTACAAAAGCAATTATGAAAGGTTCTATCAAAGTGGCAAC
This sequence comes from Scoparia ambigualis, assembly GCA_963921215.1. Lineage (NCBI taxonomy): Eukaryota > Metazoa > Arthropoda > Insecta > Lepidoptera > Crambidae > Scoparia > Scoparia ambigualis. Next base: position 36,030,309 of record OY992510.1, read on the forward strand.
CTTTTAAGAGGTCAAACGGAAAAAGATTGTCGTATCCATCACGAGCGGCGGCGGGGCGGGCTGCGGAGCGGACGGCGGGCGGCGGCAATGGAAACAGTAGAATGTTCGCATATCGATAGATACAATAGCCAAATCGGCTATTTGAAAACTCGTGAATTTGGGTGGAGAATTATTGGGGTCCACTCGCCATAAGATGCCGCCCACAAATCCTGGTCCCCTGTCAATTTGCGCAGCTTGAGCCCCCGATATTTATGTCGGACTAGAGGTGTCTGCTGATTTAGAAGTTTGTTATTGAATTGTTATTAAATGACAACGATTACAGTTTCATTAGGTATTCAAACTTTCCATCTGAGTAGGCATATCTGCGCAGATTTCATCGTTTTATTTTAGTACCTACATGTAACAAACATTACTTCAATGAAACATAAATGTTTGACATCTAATTAGAATATCTTTAGTGAATTAAAAAACCAATCGCTCGACGCTCATCATTGTACCTTAGCGTGTTATATTAACGACATTTAGAAAACGCTCTTGAAAATAGTTCTAAATATTTTTAAAAATGAGACGCATTTCATCTTGTTGTTAATTACCGATATCCAGATATTGGCCTGTTCTGTTATTCGATCCTTATCATAAAAAATATGTACATTTTAGTTGTAGAATTGACTTTAAAACATTTTAATGAACTAAATAATTAGAAAATTTTAATTTTGCTTAACAAAAGGGTGCTTATATTACATCAGAATAAAAAGAGTACTGTAAAAATGTTCCGTATTCAGATGAGGCAACGGTCCTCATAATACGAGTGACTGCTCGCCGACCGATGTCTCGCCGGTTCCCCTGTCAGCCACTTTTGAAGTTGTATTTTCTTTTCTGAATCAATTCTTCGCCAACAAACAAGGTTTCTGGCTACAAATAAAAGAGATAACAGCTTTTAAAAATACACTTTTAGAAACCGCGTCTCGGACGAAAGCAATGTCATGCTTGATTGGTTATACCGTTCTTCTCAGTGCTTCTCCAGGGCGACTGGCGGTTTGACTCTGCTCCTTGCGTTCATTCTTATTACCGCTGACTAAGACTGCCTGAAATAGAAACCGCGTGACGCAAGCTCTTGCTCTTCGACGGGACTAAGACCTTATCTTATCTTAGTTGGGCCTGCTGAGGTCCCCCTCTCGTAGTAGCAAGTTGAACCATAAGGATCTTTAATGTAACCCCATCCTATCACTCTACTTTCTCAGTGAAAATGACTGACATAAGTTTGGCCGACTGCTACATTCAGCGGATGAAGTAGGAGCAAAAGCTACTTTTAATAAAGTTTTTATGAAAAGATCCAAACCTTGGTTAAGCACTATCTGCAATGCTTAAGTCATAACAGGTTTTGATACTTCAGAATCTAGAAAATCCATTGTGAAATTAAAAAAGAAGTTTAAAAAATACCAGGTCAAGCCCCTAACAATAATGCAATCGTAGCCGTATCCAATTTACTATTTCATTTGAAGTTCACTTTTAGTTTGTTCCCTACCACTGCCACTGCCGTCCAATTGAAAAATAAAAATCATTCTTCGCCAATATTTAATCGAAAGCAAGTTAAAATGGTCGTCCAATTTAATGAATAAATTGTGACAAAAGAGATATATTTCACTGCCATTAAAGGTAGCTAGTGTCACGTAGAATGAATGGCTCTGATTTTTGTTTATTGTTTGCATAAAAATATATCAGCAAAGAGCACAATATTGGAAGCGAAAAATTATGTTGTAAAGTTTAAATAGGTATAAACGTACCTACGTTGTATTGATGTAACCATAATACGTTGTGACTATCATAACAATGCTACCAACTTTGTGGTTATGAGCCCATGCTAAGAAATAAGATAGTCGTAGCCAGTCAGGCAGAATTAAAACCTAGGGCAAAATATGTAACGAATACGAGACTTCTGGGCTTGAGACCGGTGGCGGTGTTCTAACTAAAAATGCGGTATTGGATTAGAATAATAAGTTTTTTTTAGAATAATAAGTAGCATTTACCTCAGCGAACTCTGTACATCTGTATCTGAGCAGAGGCGTTCTTATATTCTTTTCCAGATATATTTAAAACTAAGTTTTATTAGGGTTATGACTCATTTAAGAAAACTTTATCGCTAATATCGCACCCGGGAACACGCTCTTACGCAGTTACACGCGAGCGGGGCGATCCGTCGGCGAGCAATACTTTGCGCATCCGCCTTGTCGGTAACAAAACTGTACTCCTACTTAATGAACACTGCACATTGTTTGAGGCACCTAAGTGTCGTTATCTGTAGTCGATTGCATAATAATTATCACAGTACATACTCGTAATTACATACATACCTAAACATATATACAGGGTGGCCCAAACTGTGACAATAAAAGTATTTTTTTGTCTTCCTAACATCTAGGTGTACCCGGAAATAGGGTTTACAAAACTAATGTCCAAATAATAATAATGTATGTTCTGCGATTTTTTTGTAGTTTTCGAGCTAAGTTTTTTTTATTATTTTAAGAATTTTCGACATGATTCATGCCGAAATATTTTTCTTTTCAGAAATTATGCATCTTTTTTGTGTCACCGTTTGGGCCACCCTGTATAATCACGACTATTATCCCCGAAGGGTTAGTCAGAGACTAGGCAATGAGGAAACAACAGCAAAAGCCGTCCTCTACCATAGTTCAGTTTTCACCAAGAAACGACTGCACATGTGCTCGGCGTGTCAGGTAGTGAGCCCATCGCCACTCTATGCTATTGGATGCATGTGCAATATGTCATAAAAGGCGACTAACGGTCTAAAGACTACACTGTAATTACTATAAAAACAATCTAAAACTATAGTTTTCTCTATATTGGATTGGTGAACTAATTTAGCTTACTATAAAAGTCACAGAATGAAAGAAAAATGTAAGTAACAATGCTTTTATAGAAACTTTCAACACAGAATACATGTCAAAACTTTCGTTTTTTTAATTTGTCAGTAATCTTAATAAATAACGTAGATAGACTTTGCAACCGTTATTAATTGGAGTTGCTGCAGTTACTTAGCATCACACAGGTGGCGGCTTCTGTTGGTTTAAACCCGTGACTGCCCCCGACTGCCCCCGACTGCCCCTGTGCCTACGCACACACAATAGCATTAATAATTCCACGGACGCATCCAAAACAATTGGCTTAACAGTTGTGTGCAAAGGACGAATTCCCCACTGCGCAGTACACGGGAAATGAGAGCTCATTATCTAACACAACCACGGCTAAACATCTAGCTAAATAACAAACTTAACGCTTGGCGATTCGCGAACAATAGGGGTTAAATAAATTTGAACCAAAATTAGAGAGTTCATTTAACAATCGGTCGAATTTAGGGGATCATTAAAGATCAACTAGGCGGAACTTACTGGCCGAGCTGTTTCGCTTCAGCACAAGGGGATCGGATAAGTATCGGATGTTCAGACAGTGAATAGGTTTTTTGTACCTGTAAAAGTCTTACAGGTATTAGGTAAAGGTCACGTTGAGGAGTTGATTTATTTTACTTACCTTTTTAATTCATCCTTTTGATGGTATTTTATACAATCTGTTTTAATTTAAGTATTTTATCTACTTTTATACCATCGCATAACAATACGTTTACATAACTGATTTGTATGTAACATTTAAAATAACTAGTATACTATTTTTAATTTTAATATTAGGTGCATGTATTATAACTTTTGTATTTTCCATTACTTTATGCATAAAGTTGATGAAAGTTAGTGATAATGTGAATGTAAAAACTTAGAGCATTAAACCATAAAAATTTGACATCAGTATACAACAATAAATATTTTTTTCCAACGCCAAGCCTTTTTGGTCCTATTCTATCGCCTCCTGCGCGTTGCATGGCTGTGGTTCTGCACGGTGAACAGGAGATGAAGGCAGGCCATCAACACCAAACATAACATATTGTTTTAGAAAGAATTCGCTGTTTATTGTCTTGGCGGGTAGTGAGAACTTATAGTTGCTCAAGCCGAGGTACCCGATTAATCCCCAGAGGTTCTAGGGGCTGGCACCACGCATGGGCTTCCCCATGCCTTGCTAGTCCGAGGTCTCTGCTCTCGAGTCGGCAGTGGTGCATCGCAGTCTTACGTTATTCCAACATCATCATCACAGGCAAAGGCATCCCACATGGACAACAGCATGTCGAGGGCCATGGACGAATGCCTATGCCCGGAAGTGGGCCGTTTATAGGCTAATTATGATAAAGAAGTAGATTTATTTGGTTATACAAGGAGGGTGTCACTCCGCAGTTTAGGTACGTTAGGCTGGCGCGCCTCCCAGGCAGGCCGCCTAGGCGTATGGCAGTAAAGGTTGCCGCTCGCGACGCACCGAACACCGAGCGCCGAGTCGTTTAAGGCTGGGATTCCCGAAATTCCCGAAAATAGGTTATTTTAAATTATGGATTACTCGCAAATCACAATAAAATTTCAAACATCTGTCTAATCGTAATTCAAATAACGTATTATTTGCATTATACTTGGTTTTAGTTAATGAAAAATATACGAAAATAATTGTCTTTGAATAGGTGAGGCATTCCGGGCGTTAAAGTTGAAAAATATAAAAAGTTTTGCGTTGCATAACGGAATATGAACGCTCGGGTCACACGATAAGTTTCAATTTCCCCTGAAAGTCGTTAGAGAGTGAACCTTCTGTACGGTAGTACTATTAGTTATTCAATGGTTATACTAAGAATGAGTGCAATGTTTGTATTTTTTTAAAGATTATTATTGATGTGCGTTTAACACAATATTAATAGCCCTGTTAACCCACCCCGTAACCTAAAATAGCTGTGTAGAAGTGGGTCACGTAATTTAACGCAGCTATGGGGATTGAACCACAATTTCTCGTTTTCAACTCGAGCATCTATCCGCACGGCTACCGCGCTATAATCTAAATCCTACTAATATTATAAACGCGAAAGTTTGTAAGTATGGATGGATGTTTGTTACTCTTTCACATAAAAACTACTGAATGGATTTAGATGAAATTCGGCATGCAGATAGTTTATAACCTGGATTAACACATAGGATACTTTTTATCTCGATATTCCCACGGGAACGGGAACCTCGCGGGTGAAACCGCGAGCGGCCACTAGTAGGTTATAAGAAAGTTAAATAAGTTTGCTGGTTTTATCGCGATTTCAGGTATGTTTTTAACTATGTAGTTACTTAGTTTGATTCGTTTATTCCAATAACCTAAGATGTTAATAAAAGTACAAAAGTCTAATTAATAACGCATTGGAAGCATGGCCAAAAGTGCTAAATCATAGGCAGGTATTCTGGCGGATTCGGTTACACAGTGCACAGTTCCGAAACTATGCTTCAAATTACACAATGACTTATGTATACTTCAGTGGAGATTAAAACGTTGCACACGTGACTCTTATTGCTGGCTCGTAAAGCTGAAACTCGTCTGCGGTGTGTCGTTTATAATGAACAGATAATAGCACAACGCCACGGTATTTGAACAAAGCCCGCGAACATTCCGAATGCCCAGTGTACACGGTACGGTACGGACAGCAAGTGCAGTGATAGACCAGCTCTGCATATGTTACATTTATAATGCAGACTGACATACACGGTGACAGGCATGCATACTGACAGACATGACGTTTAAAATAATATCTGTATACAGTTAATTATTATTTTTGTACATAAGAAGGAAGTAAACGAGCAGGCGGGTCACCTGATGGAGAGCAATCACCGCTGCCCATGGACACCCGCAAAACCAGAGAAGTCGCAGATGCATTGCCGACCTTTAAGAAAGGAATAGGGTTAAGGAAGGAATAGGAATAGTGAGGGTTGGGGGGGAGGGGGAGCCTCCAGAACTCTCACTGGCCGGACGAAACACAACAGCACCAAGTACTATTATTTTACGCTGGATATTTGTGAAAGAGTGGTATTACCCCGGGCGAGCCGGCCTAATGCGTGCTGCAACGCAGCATGGCTCTACCACTGAGTCAGTGTTACTCATTTAGCACCACCCAGGGGTCACGTGTAGGGTCTCAAAGGGGTTACCTATGGACGCGAGTAACTTTAACCCCCTTTTATCACTATTGTGAATTTTGATGAGTTTGAAAGCGCAACAACTTGCACGTTTGCGCTGTAAGGAAGCTCAGAGGGCTCACGCATTTCGGTTCGCATTTTTTTAAATTTTGAACTTGTAAGTTTGTATGGGAAACCGAAAAGCATAAACCCTCATAAGAGATTTTTATAATATATTGGTATATTGTTACGTTGTAAATTCAGGGCCCTGTCTGCCTTTACTGATCTACAAAATGGTTCGCAATAATTGAATAATAGTTACCTGAAATCATAGTAGAGAAAACATCAGATGTCCAAAAACTTAAGCATTGTAGCTTGTTGGACTTAAATCCATTTTTCTTCACATTAAAGACATGGAGCCTTGGCTGACACATTACAAGACAACCTTTTCTTGCATTATCAATTATTGCACCTTTCTAAATCGGTTTTAGCAAGACTTTGCGTTGGATTTGGAGAAAGTTGAGTTCCTTTGTTTACGTTTTGTATTTGACATAACACCATAGACAAAATGACAGCCACCGTAGCGACGCCTAGCGGTAGCGGGGCGAATTGGCTGTCAGCTTTTAATTTCCATAAAAGATTCAAAAAAAAAACAGCAGAAACAGTTCTAATAATAAATTACATGATAAATTAATATGTATAATAATTACTTTAAGTAATCAAATTTAATTCAAGCAAATCCGGAAATAGAACTATTTTTTTTATAAGGACTTTTATCTAGAACATTCGAACGGGAGAAATATTTTTTATATGGATATTGTCTCTGCCCGTAGGGGTTACCAGAGAGGAAACTAATACTCCCTAATATTAAGACAGGGTAATCAGTGAGTTAAATATAACATTAAATTAATTTAAATTAAAGAAAAACGCATTTCACATTGCTAAACGTTAATTTTTTTTTAGGTCTTGTTCTGTAATTGTTGACAGATTCTGTTAGCAGAGGGCGAGTTGTGACCGACGTCATATTTGACGTTTTGATAGTTTGAAGGAAGATTCTAAAATAACAATTTCTTATGGATTACCCGACAATGGGAGTAGAAATCAAAAGCTGGCCTTCGATTTATAAGACTTCCGGCGAATTGAAAGTGCCGGGTCTGATGAGGTCGAAATGATTTCAATCTCTGGCGTGACGTGGTGTGATGTGTTGAGATCAATGCACTAAGGTAGGCATGAGTCGTAGTCACCTTTTGTTTTAATCTGAGGTCGTAATAATGTAGTGGATTTGAGGCGTCATTTATTTTTTGACGACCTCCGTGGTCGAGTGGTAAGCGCGCCGGGTTTGGCGTCGCGCCATTTCTGAGGTCCCGGGTTCAATTCCCGGTCGGGTCAATTTAGAGAAAACTGTTTTTCTGAATTGATTTCGGGTCTGGGTGGGTTATCTATGTTTATGTATATTTATCCGTTATCTAGTTTAACCATAATAACGAGTTTCAATAGAAACTTATCTTGGGCTAAGATAATTGGTGTGAGCGTAAACAAATTTTATTTATTTATTTATTTATTAGCTTGAGAATATAGTCAACAAGTGTGTGGTTTATTTACAGGGATCCGTGCCCGAAACGAAGTTCCGGTCGCTGGCAGCCACGCGCACAGATAACATCTCCCAGCGCGTAAGTATCCCAATATCATTGTTTAAATATAATAAGCCGTCATCCTAGGAAAGCAAATCGATATTTCATGGTGTCTGAATCCTGCCTTGTCGCCAGGCGACGCAAGGCTCTTGGCCATGTGGCAGACGTGTCAAACCCCTTTATTAAGTGGATATTGCCCCATCCAACAATAGTCTGGCATTGTTTAGTTATGTTTATTGGAATATCGTAGCCGTGTAGTGCCTTGGGTACTAGTTAAATGTGAAACAACGCTAAAATTAAAACATGGTGTTAAATGTTAGTGTTGGAGTGTGAGTTTTTAGTTGTGCAACAGCGTTGGGAAGCTTTTGATAACCCATGGCGCTGCGAGTCCCTGATTATGATAGGTTGCAGCCCCAGATACACAGATAGCAGACTGCGGGACCCTAATTTATGTAACAGATCTGAACTAGGCGTGCAGTGTTATAAATAGGCCCCGTGTTGATAATTTTAGATGCTTCGAGAGGCCCGTCTCGCCGCCAGGATTTAGAGCTGGGCCCTAAAGCCTGGACGCGAGACCTGCCTCTTCGGGGCACCAGCGGCCACCTGCTGCCAGCGAGCTGTCGCCGCCTAGCGGATGAGCAGGCGTTGACGGTTTTTGTACCCCCTACTCTGGGTTTAATCGTTCTTTATTCAGGAACATATTTTTACATTATGGTTTGGAAACCTTAACCTAGTATTTTCTTTTATATCCAACTACACCAAGCGTTGGTGAAGTTGCGAAACATTTGAGGATCTGCGAGTTCGACCTGTGTGAAGTTGTATGGTGACATCGTCTCCAGATTCGGGTCTACATCCAGACCCTGGCGCCCATAATTAATTTTATATCGGTATAACCCCACGGTTCTCTAGTGTATCGGCTTTAAACGTGTGAGAGTTTTGATACGGTTAAACGGATTAGAACATTTAATTTAATATTTTTATAGACGGAGTAATTTAATTTTAATTTCAACTTCATACTCCGATCGGTATTGGCTTTATCCCAACCCCCCCCCCCCCCCCCTTCCCCCACGACCATAGCTCGTACGACTGAAATATTAGCTGGCTGGTTAGGTAGTAGTAGGAACAGTATTATAAGATTTATTTGAAATTAAAATTATCACCGACCCGCTTGGTCACTTTTGACTCTTAGGATTTTAGTGTGTTTTAAGGGATGATATAGCTTTGGAATAAGGTTTAGAGTACTTTAAACAGTAAATTATAGTTGGCAAAATTATTAGAAAGTTTGTTGGACTTTCATTTGAGATTGACCCTAGGGTCAATTTCGACTGATAGTTTTTTTTTGTTATTTTCGGCTAAATAAATTAAAAGGAGTAACGTAGATGATTTGTACCTAACATAATGTAAGACAAAATTGTGACTAACCCCCCTCTTTTAAATAATAACAATGAAATAAAATTTATAATTTTATTTTATTGTTGTTGGACAAAATATTTGTGTGTGTTCTTTTACAGTATACTGCCTAGCTGTTGAACATTTTATGGTTTTATTTGATAATAACCCACTGAAGCTTGCATTTGGGATTTTCTTCCTTTTCCCCAAAAGGGACAAAATTTCAAATGTAACAATATTAACAATACACTATATTATTAAATCGCAAAAAAAATAATTTGGTTTAGGTCAGATTAGACGTCGACTTTGATACTGAAGTTAAGGCAAATAACGTCAATTATTCCAGTTTAAATAGCATATGTTTTATAATTGTGCCCGTTATTAAAGGACGTGAAACATTATTGTTTTCCGTGTTCATGAAAACTGTTTTTAAGTCGTAACATTGTTATTAAAAATATGGTTTTTTTTTAGTAAATAACGTTTAAATATACTTCACGATATTGAACTTTCTCCCACTTGAGGTAGTAATTTTTTTAAAGTTTTTGATATAAAACAATTTTTTGTATGCTTATTACACTTTAACTATCGGTTGTAATTAAACTTTTACTCAATTTTCCCTCACTGACTGTTCTCTAAAATAGTATCTGTCTCGCTGACCGTACAGAACTAAGGCAATGCGATCGTAATACAGAAAGCCATTGCATGTGTTTGAAACGCGAATTTAGCATTGTGGCGATTATGTTTTAATACCAATGACCGATAGGCATCAACTGAACCAATACTTAATTTAGTATGTTTGTCACATAGCATAGCAAAAAGAGGCAAGATTCCAAACAAATCTAAAATATATAAGAAGAATGGCATCACTTGTCCTAGCTAGCCGATTCATAAGAGACTTGCTTCAAGCACGAAAGCTTGCCCCATTAGGTTATTATACAGTGTTTAATTTTTATACATACATACATACATACATACATACACACATACATACATACATACATACATCTCGCCCGCTTCCCAGAGGGGTAGGCAGAGACCACAGATTTTATAATTTTCTATTATTTAGAGCCTTAGTAACGGCTTCAAATATAACTGAAAATACAGATTATAAAATTCATATTTCATTGTTTGCAAACACAAAAACGTCGATCGGGAAAACGTGTTCCACGACCGACATGTTTTATTCCAACACAACCAAGTTTGAGGTATCCACGCTAAAGATGTTTTCTGAAAACATATACTGTGAGTGACTGATTTCCCTTTGAAGATTCAAAGCCCTGAAAAAGTATTACTTATCAATTGATTTCACGCCTCCTACGCGAAAGAATAGTCAGTGACATCGAAAATTGTCAAAGAGCCTATTTTACATGCTATGTGCCACAGGTGGCACATGGCGCCGAGGAATCGATACGTCTCCCAGAAGTGACACTTACATTTGTATACGTTTGTTTTTCACGGTTGCTACGGGTACGAGTCAATTCAGATAATCCCTAGGCACTAATATGATGCAGACGTTTTTATTTAGGATACCACAAATTCTCTTCCGTTTTCTTGGTAGTCTTATTATTTGTCAAGTCAAGTCAAGTCAAATTATTTATTCAATGTAAACCTTTACAGGCACTTATTGACGTCAATACTAATAATAATAAAAAACAGTTAACTAACTAATAGTTAAGACTTAACAACTAATCTAACGAGCTATAGTCATTTGGAGTCATTTGGAGGAGAAACATTATCCTTGTCTCTACTTATTTCTTTTCATCAGTAAGTTTTAAAATAAATCCATTATGCGAAAAGATTTTGTATCTGTGGCAGATAAATGTTATTCCCCACTGAGTCGGGGATATTATGCCACCTCAATAGAGTCTCCAGAGTGTTCCCACACAAACATTTATATGTATGTGTAATTCGTAGTTCCCGCATCTGTTTCGACCCCCATTCATCATCGGATTAACTTGATCCTCGTGTATATTATTTTTATTCGTCCCCGAGGACGAATAGTGTCCATTTGGCGATACACGTCCGGCCAAAATAATGGGCCACATTATGTTATATTTAAACAAACGGCTATGGAGCGTAATCTCGAGAGACAGATCACCAAGGCAGTTTTATGGGACGAAAATGAGCTGGCAGGCTTTATTGCCATTTAGATTAAGCTGGGAATACGCCATTGTCATAGTTCCTTCTGCTAATGCATTGTTTCAATCATCATTCGCGAATGTGGTAATTTTGATATCGGAATCGTTAGTTTTGCAATATCGATGTTACCAGAAAAACAGAAAAAAAAGGAACGCACAACTTGGTCTTGAAAAGAAATCTAACTTAAAACACACAATGTCGAAAAAAATAATAATAATATGTCTAATGAAACCACATTCATAATAATAGTTCTGCTTAGCTAATGCGCTTGCTTTAGAATAGTGCAGGAATTAGTAAACATGTCTGGCTATAATGATTGAACCATGGATTCTTGCATTCGACTCGAGGATCTCCTGATTGAAGATTCCCGTTATGAGGAGAGCGTAACGATAATAAAAACAATGGGGAGTTTTTGCCTTCATCGACTACTTTATAGATTTAAAACAAGCCCCACGAATTTAGAATCGGTTTGGTAGTTTAGCCCCTTCAAACAATTTTAATCATAAGGAACGGGCGCAATCAGGTATTTTATGGTGTCTGTGGTCACAAAAAGACAGTTTTTCAGTTTTTCCTTAGAAAAGCATGGTTTGAAAAGAATTATTCGCCAACATTGTAATAGACAGTACCAAATAACATGAATAATTAAAAATAACTATTTACGATTAATAAATGAATATAAATATTTTAAGAATTAATAACTATGCAACGTTTTGGCATTGTACCTTTTGTCTCGTGCTTGTATTCGACTCTCATATTAACGGGATCAATAAATTGCTTCCTACGTTTGGTAAACTTAGCTTTTGGTATTTATTTATTTAATATTCTTTACATAATAAACTGCAAAAGGCGGACTTGGTATTCCAAAGTAACAATCATTAATTTCTGAACATTAGCTTGATAAAATAAGATTTCATTGGTATTTCCCATATAAGAAATTTTAAAAAATGGCAATATATCTATCAGTGGCATTGGTATTACAAATATAAACATATAAAGGTGGAACATAAATTAAAGGTAATGTAGCTTTTGTTCTTGCATATTAACATTTCTAATTTTCTTGAAGCGGAAATTCTCCTTAATTTAGAGAACACTCCGCTATTTCATTAATAATGGTATCGTTAAAGCCAAGATTATCCCAGTATTTATGATGTCATAAAAACACCTTCAAGGCCTTTGTTTGCTCTTTAAAGATTTTCTTTGTAAACATAACACCTACAAAAGCTTGTAATAGCGATATGGGTACTGGAGTAAGTACTTATTATGAGGCACTACTGGCTCTGCTTTATCTTACCTTACTAAATTAGTGAAGATTTGTAGCCTTTTAATATGACTATTAGTTATTATAGCACTAGCTGCAACACTGTGAAATAATACTTACATCGATGTCTTACCTGTGCCTCATTAAATTCACTGTCAATAACAAAACGTAAAAAATTTACAAAAATACTTTTTCATACAAAATTAACATTAAATTTAATTATTATATTAGAGACTTCCAATGATCACCACTAACCATAACACACAGGTAGCTTAAGTGCGTTATCCAATCGGACAGCCAGCATCCAGCTAAGCCAATTACCGGCGCGGCTTTCCCGTTGCGAGCACAAGCCAAGCCCTAGCAACCAGCCCAAATCCGGCGGGACAAATTGAAAAACCACCGCAAGCTGGTCACTGCGCGCCCGTTATAACCGCGCATTACCGCGCGCCAGGCCCGCACCCAGGGTAGGGGATAAACATACATGAACATAAACTTACAACTATTATCCCTAAAGGGTTAGTCAGAGACTAGGAAATAAGGCCCGCAAAAACTGCAGTGCACTGTCACAGTTCACGTTTAAACAAATTACAACTGCACAGGTATTCAGTTTAGTTTAGTTCACGCTTCTTAAGCTTAAGATAATAGAAAATCTTTGTTAAGATTAAGACATATTTCTAAACTATTTAGTATTAGGGTGAATTTCCCGGGACCGAAAATTATGTGGCGTCGATGAAATCTGTACTAAAAACATAGTCATAATGTCCTAACATTTTTTTTCTGGTTTGGTGAAATAGTAATCTATGTATAGCTATAAATATTTAATTAATGCGATCATTAAATATTTAATTGGTACTCCAAAAAAAATAATTAAAACTCGAAATCATTCATTGCCGTGTTTGTCCACACGTCACCTTGATATGTATACCTCATTGATAAAAACGTACTGGTTATTTATATTAAAACCTAGTTTTATTTGATACATGAACAGTTAAAGTATTGTTACGGAATACATTAATCAAATATTTAAACAATACAACGAATGGTTAATAATAAAATCATTTGTCCCAGAACTACCTTCCATCGCCGTGTCCTAAACATGTTTAAAAATATTGTTTTATCTAACGATTTGCGTCCTCCCCCCTGTGCGCTAAACGTTGCATAACAGTGCCATCTAAGTGCTCGACGTGAAAGAACGTACACATGTGCCTGCGTTTTCGCGCTATAAATGTAAGTATTCCATTTTAAAGTAACTGGCATTTTTTTCTTACATCGCCGTAAATAGGTATAACTTCTGTTTGAATAAGTTTGTCCTCTTGACTAAGTATTCGAAAGAACGCCATTTCTCTTATGTTGGTTTGTGGAGTGTTTATTACTTCGAATACTTAATAGATTTTTTGTTATTTTATATTTTGCCTTGATTTTCATAGCCGTGCTTTCATTGCCGTGGTTGCCGTGGCCATAGTTTGCTATGGCAATGAAAAAAAAGACAAAGCAAAAAATCCATTGTATAATAGTTGAGTTTCATTGCCGTGGCCAGGTGTTTCATTACCATGACATACGGTTTCATATTGCCGTGAACGCTTGTTTCATTACCGTGCACGCATGTTTCATAGCCGTGGCACGATATTTTTAATCTTGTATATCTCGTTAGGTTTTAAGTTATCTTCCAGATATTAAGCAAAAATACATACATTATCAAAACCTATGATAACCGCGAATTTTTTTAAACTTTTAGTTTAAAAAATCCACGGAAGTGAAGATTTTAATGGACCTGTTGAAATTCACCCATTAACTGTTGTTACAAGAATATTTTTTTAAAGATTTATATGTGAGTCGTTTCATGTTTTTAAAGGTATCTGTGTGTGTGTAACCTCGGACAAATAGCTTGCTAGAAATTGACTGGATCCAGTGCCCTGCAAACTAGAACAATACAAATAATTCTGCATAATTAATATATATATATAAATAATTGCATTAGAGTCATTATAGCGATCGCCATCCATTCGAATTCTGGGTAAAACTCTACGGCAATTAAATACGTTTATTCGATTCGACGTTTAGAGTCGTGCTCTATTCAGTGGGTAAAGCCGATCCACAAAATTAATAGTAAATTAGTAGTTAAGTAAGAAAATAGCGAAGAAGTTGTTAATTCCAAGAATAATAAATAAATAAAAAAAAATCGTTTATTTTCAGACCAAGGAGTCCATAGATTGTTAGTACACAAAAACCTTAATCCTATGTTAGTAACAAAAACAATAAAGATTGTTAGTAAAAACCTTAATTCTATATAATAATTTGACATTGAAAACAATAAACGCTTGCTATCAAATTGTTTTATTTCTTGAAAAATATTAACTTAAATATTATGACATTAAATTGTACTTTAAAGTGTCCTGCTAATACGTTATTTTACGAATGTGATGTTTCAAGAATATCATATTGTAAGAATGTGCATGGTGATTAAAATTTGAGCTTATGATATTTTACAAATTATGGTGATTTGCTAATATGATATTTTATAGCGAACAACATGTTTTGCTTTTAATGCTATGCAGTGACGGAGGGATCATTAATGGTTATCACTAATCAATAAGCATTTTTCGGTAAAAAAACATAATTTGAAATCACAAAAGTATTTTGTAAATTAATACATGCACGTTATCTCAACAGCATAAAGTCGGTGTTAATGTTTTTTTAAAAACAAAACTGAAACCTCCGCAGCGGCCGTGTCCGTATTAAAATTAATTAACAACCTCTTTAGCCGGCCCTTGAGGCGTCACGCCCGCCCTGCACGTCCGCATTCGTCGGAATAACACAGATCGGTAACGAAACACAATGGTGTCTGTTCCGGGGGCTCTATCCCACCCCCTAATCCAGAAAGGTCGGCGGGAGCTATTCAATAACCACTTAAGAGTGGCCACGATTGTACCGGCGCTGATAACGGCGGGGACACGACTGCTGCCCGTTCACATTTGAGTACGTGCCGTCTTGGACAACGGTTACAAATGAAAATTCTACCTTTATTTTTAAAAAAGTTTTTTTTTTTTCAATATTTGTTATTTCATATAATAATATTATTAAGTATATTCTAGAGTTTAAGCACATTTTTTTCTGCATGTATATTTCACTATGGTTAAAGACCTGCATCTAGAAGAAGAAGGATAAAATAAAGTTATTTTGCATTCATTTCATTTTCAATCAGTTTCAACGTATGCTACGTTCTAAATATCTATCTAAGTTATAATAAGTATTAGCTCTCTTTATGTTATCTTTTGTTCTCACCAGTTTGACTACCTTTACGTAATAATGGCATAGAAGAGAGTAATTTTAGCACAGACATAGAATCTTATTTCTTTGGGAATTAATTGAATACATCGAATTTATCGCGAGCAAATCGTCTTTGTATGGATGATATTCAAAAACCGCCGGAATAGCACCGCACCTTCTTGTTTTGTAACTACTGTAGTACTATAGTAGTACTACAGATTAACTAATGGGTATGACCATGGGCTCACCACCTGTCACGCTGAGCACAATTGTTCAGTCGCTATTCGGTGAAAAGTGGACTACGTTATTGAACTGCTTTTGCTGTCCTCATTGCCTAGTCTCTAACTAACCCATCGGGGATAATAGTGAGTGATTATATGAATGTATGTATGATTAAAGCTATCGCCAAATTAATTGGTTTTTCATTTGTTAAATAATAGGGTTTTTCCGCAAAATAGTAGATCAGTCGGCAAAATGTAGTCGCCAAACAATGTAAAAACAATTCTGGAAATTGTTTTTACATTGTCAAATAATTATTTTTGTATTAATTATGATGGGTTAGTCCTGATAACTAAATAATCAAATTAATTAAAAACGATCATTAAAAAAATCATAAAGTTCCATACATTTGTTGGTATTACCGTCGTCGTCGCAGTCGTTTTAGCCAAAAGACCTGCTGGAAATAGCTGGAAATAGGCTTCCCCCAAAGTTCTTAATTTCCATAGGTAGTGCAAAATTAGATTAAAATAATTATTTTTAGTAGAATAGTCTTTCACACAGAATATATTTCAAATCACAATAAATCAATATTTATTGTTAAAAATAGCAATTAAACAGCGAATGAAGTAAATAACCACGCATCGTACGACCCATGCATAGTTTAGGCCGAATTGGTAAATTTTCATAGCGCGCCAAAAATGGCGTAGCCAAATAGGCTACGCCATTTTTTCATTAAATTTATATTTTTTGTATTTATTGGTAACGAATAGTATGATTTTAACAACATAACTTAATAAAATGTAAAGCTGTACTGATGACAAACTTATAAATAAAAACAAGTCGCATTCTGAGGACGGTAAAAGATTTTATTTGGCGACAGATCTATCATTCTGAGCACGAAGCTATTATTTAAGGAATTAACCTATTATTTTGA
This sequence comes from Scoparia ambigualis, assembly GCA_963921215.1. NCBI lineage: Eukaryota > Metazoa > Arthropoda > Insecta > Lepidoptera > Crambidae > Scoparia > Scoparia ambigualis. The sequence continues at coordinate 36,047,175 of OY992510.1, forward strand.
GAACGAAGTTTTTATTAACGGAATGAACTACGATTTTATTGATAATCCATCTCTTATTTTAGATACATATTGACATTCATTTGGAAATTCATACCTGGCGACACTTTTCATTTGTCTGAGAATGAAAATATTTCGTGACGATGGATCTAATAATTAGTGATACAAGTTGAAGACAAATATCAACTTTGCTGACAAAAAATATACTTGCTTTAACTAATAGTTGTAATATAGTAATTTGAGTTCCATTTAAAGTCCTGGGCTGTTTAGATAATGTTTAGATAAAAATATTATCTAAACAGCCCATTTCTCAGCAATCAAAGGTCCCAACATTAAGAACGCTTCCACCTTCTTTATTTATCGTCACTTGATTTCAGGTCTGAGGAAGGTCACACGTTGAGGATTACGAAGAAACCTCCGGCGGAAACCAGCAAACCGTCACACGTGAAACGGTAATCGAGTGCCAGCGCCGCGGGCAACCACAGTGCTTTCAATACAGCGCTCGTAAAATAACTATCAGTGCATCGGCCGAGGGTTAGATTGAATGTCGGCCAAAGCTTTTGTATCGCGCGCGTTTTATTATTACTTTTTACGTTGAACTTTACGATAGCGCGCTAGTGGCCCGATCGGTATCGTGTCGCCGTTTGGTTAACGACATGTGTATACCTATTGTTATTCTACTGCAAAACCGAAAAACAAACGTGACGCGAAGGTATTGAGATCCTGTCAACGTTAGACTTTTATAACTCGACGAGGTTTGAAACCCATCGCCATCGCCCTGTTAGTATAATTTATAACGTTGTGTTGCGATAGTTCCAAGTGAGACAGTGTTAAAGGTGTTATGTTAATAAAACAGACATTTATGCATAAACTTTTATTGTTACTTTTATTAAAGAATTGTTAATAGTGACATATATATTTTTAACCGCGTCGCGTAGCGGTGAAAGAATACTGCCACCCCCTCTCTTCCCTTGGGTGTCGAAGAAGACTAAAGACTGCACATACTTCCAACAACATGGAGCGGCGATGGGCTCACCACCTCTCATGTCACGCTGAGCACATGTGCAGTCTCTATTTGGTGAAAAGTCGACTATAGTAGAGGACTGCTTTTGCTGTCCTCTACCATCTGTCTTCGTGATTATGTTTATGTATGTATTATGTTTTAATTCAGCACCCGGACAATGTTTTGTATTACGTGTGGGTATCCCAATGAGAGCGCGGTTTTTCCAACGCGATGGTAATTTTTGTGTGGCACGAATGGAGCTTAGTCCGATACAATCCATTCTGTCCAACGGACACATTCCTTTATACTAAGAAACGTCTCAATTTATGCAATAACCAAGATTATTTGAACCAATGAAGAGGAAAAGGATCTCGATTCAATTGAATGCATTCACTCTTTTTGAAATGACTTCGATATTTTCTTTGAATCGAACAGTTTTAAATATCTTTTGTGATGAGATATTCCTTTTTGTTATTCAGGAAAAAGTGGGTAAGCACCACGGGTAAGCACCTACTTTGAATATCAATCGGTGCAAAAATAATGATAAGTCATACTCGTATTAAAAAAGACGTTTCTTTGGAAATGCGTAAAGTATCATAATATAAATTCGTAATATTTGTTTTTATTGCGTTAATAACGCTCAAATAAACGTGAAAATAACGAAACGTTGACATAAATTACTATTTATTCTGTTTGATTCCCACCTGAGTTAGTCATGCATCATTACAATTTAATAATAATAATAGCATAAAACTACATTACAATTTGCTATGAGTGGGTCTTTGCCCAACCATGAACTGTGTATGTGCACCTTTTGTGACATTTCGACTAGTTTCGTAATACGCAATGACATCATTGCTAATATGTGATTGGTACTTTTTGCGATAATACCGCTCAACATACTTTAAGATATTGAGACGTCCAACAAAAAGACTATCTCAGATGGAACGCTGATGACACTGTTGCTATAAAAATCAAAATCAAAAGCGTTTAAAAATGTCTACCAGTCTAACCAGTAGGTACCTTAGTGGATGGCGGAGTATTAGTGAATAGTGAGACAGTCACCTGAGGTAGTTATTTTTTTTTCAACTTCTCAATATATTCAATTATATTTCGACTTGAACTATTTCTGCTAAGAAACTAAGCGCCCTTATGAACATAATAATGCAACGTTCATTATACCAGCTGCTACAACAGAACTTTGACGTAAAACAGTTCTTTTAGTGCGCAGATTAGTTTCACACCAAGTATACGTTTCACCTGACAGAAACCGATGAACACTGCCTATACTAACACTAACACAATACTTGGGTGTAATTGACGCATCGCCGTCGCGTCGGTCACTGTGTATGGATATGTCCAATTATCCAGTGGTTAAAGTGAATCTAAGCATTAACGTCACAATTTTTTCTGCACCCATTAAAACTTGCTGTCTCTTAAAAGTTGCTCATTATACTAACATAATGCACTGAGCTAACTAAAATGCATGAGCCAGAGTTCCTCCTGTACCGCAATGCAGACCTCTCCCGGCGCGGCGGCGCAACCAACATAATAAATACAGAAGGGCAGGAAGGAACAGCTTGATAAAATTAATAACATAACATAACTAATAGTGGCGAACTTAGAAACGAGTTACAGCTGCTTTTATCTTTTATTAGCCGCCGCGCACGGCCTGCCAACCATATTGGCGGCGAAAACTTTCGATATTAACGGCCCCGCAGACGCGCGGCAAAAACGCAGCGGAAACGCGCTGGAAACGACCACTTTGCCGATACACTGCCTAGACTATTCACACGATAGAATTTGTCAATATAGTTATTGTATCGAGTATTGAAATTAAACTTTTATTAACTAGCGTTTTATTTGACACAATTTCTGATTTTTTGCAGGATTATAAACTAAAATGTGTAAAGGCTCAACACCTATCACGCTGAGCACATGTGCAGTTGCTATATGGTAAGACGTGTACTGTGGCAGTGGACTGCTTTTACGGTCCTCGTTGCCTAGTCTCAGACTAACCTGTCAGGAATAGTAGTCGTGAGTTTCTGTAGGCATGTAAAATGTATAAAATCAACATGTATTTCGGATGAGCCGCGTTTCTGGAGCGTTCGTCCGCCTATCTGCAAGGCCCGTTTCACATGTCCAACTGCGGCTGGAACTCGAACCCGCACTTCATTAATAATTCCACGATACCGTTCGAGTTGAATCACGGCTCGGATCAAGGGGTCTCGTACGGGTTGCGTAACATTTTTCATGCATCCGTTATTTCTAGGAAGGGTTCTGCCGTGCCTACTTATTATGCTGTTCAACAAACTAGATGGAATTTGCATGGTAACATGACTGGAGAGGACACTGTGTTTGATAAGACGTAAGTAATAACAACACTATCTGAGACTGATATACCTAATAACGATATTATCTAGTTTTCATTGCTGTCATTAGAAAAATAAAACTTTCGCATATAGCATCATAATTTTATAATTGGTCCTTTCCCGTTAACTTAATTTAACCTTAGAAATTGAACCGCTATTGTTAAAAAGTGTGGACTTTATTATTTTTTATTTTTCGCATTTCAATTTCAAAAATCACTCTTTACCTAATAAAAGTAATGTACAGTTCAACCCAAAAGTGTAGATGACACTAGATAAATCTCGTGTAAGAATCGAACAAAATGTTAACGACATGGCACGACCGATCCTGGCCCTTCCATCATGATAATAAAATACTTTGATGCCCCGAGCAGGCTACGAGCATCAAAAAACATTTCCGTTGTAAACATCAGAAAGTGCGGTTGGCCTATAAAAACTGCCATCGAAACTTCTTTTCTTGGGCGACAGATGTTTGGTTATTGCCCGACCGATATTTCTTTATGACGTCATTTAAATAAAGACCCACTAAAAGCTAACAATGGGTAACTTGTAACAATATGGAAATGTGGCTCTGAACATTTGGATCATAACGAACATTTGAAACGATTTTTGGCAAAAAATCTAAATAAAATTTGCTCTTCTAGATATTTGTAAAAAAAAAATAATTTTAATGGATAATCTTTAATAGGTATATAGAACTTATGTATTTAAGAATTACGTAAGTTCGATATTAACGTGGTAGTAGAGGTTACCTAACAATGGGACGCTTAAAGACAGGATGATGGCGGAGAAACGAAGTATTAGGAGTAGTATAAAGATATTCAAAGCATAAGGACATCCTTAATGCAAGTAACATAACATTATTAATGCAAGAATCGCCTCGCTTAATAAAACATCCTATGTACACTTATCCCGAAATGCCTTTCGTGCAGCAGCTAAAAAAGCCATCGAAAGCTTTTCAAAACATTTAAAGTTTAATTTAAAAAGCGCCGCGGAAAGCGACAAACCCTTTTTTTAGCTTCCATTTATAAGTATTTCTTACATGCCCCAACAAATTTCACAAAGGAGCCAAGATGTAAGAATGTCCAGACGAATTGCGCCACTTGAATTTTTACGCCGAGTGAAATTGTTCCATTTTAAAGCTTTTAAAAGTATAGTAAATCAGCGGGCGGGACACATTTATATGTTATTATTATTAATAGCCCGTGTTCCGCACTGGCGGGGTTCCAAGCGCTGGTTCGGCGACTCCATCAGCTCGCTAGTTAGCCTTTAGTATTCATCGTATGTTGCCTCTTCAGCCGCCCGGTTATTTATTAGCGATGTCTTGTTACGAATACCCTCGGGAACAAAATGTGTTGCGGACTGCTTTTACGTTTTAATACTAATAATAAGTAGGTTTATAGGTTAATTTAGATATTGAATCAATGTAGATTAGGATAAAATGTTTACTAGAAAAAAACAACCAGTCTCAGGAAAGCTCGAACGGGACTGGTTGTTTTTTTCTAGTAAACATTTTATCCTATATTTATATAGCATTGTGAATGCAAAATTTCAATAATAAAGATATCAATGTAGATTGTCGTCAATAATAATAAATTATTAGTCACCCAATTTTTGTCAAATGTTTTTTGTAAATCCGGTTTGTAGCGGGGAGGCGACTGTATAAAAGGTAAATGAATATTAACGTAAAACGTATACCTAAATATTAACATTAGAAATCAATAAGTTAGGAAAACATAACGACGACTCAATGACAATTTAAATAAAACAAAAGAGCGTTGACTGATCGTAGCAAAATACACAAAGTTAAGATTAACTTACCTATGTATGTAACACCGTTACACCGATAATGACACTTTCATTTTAATAGTTATGATATTTTTTATTTCACAACGAGGAAACGTATAAAACTGAATATCACTGCATCTTATGTCATGTTATATTAAGTAACAGGAGATTTTCGTTGTATCTACGTAAAGTAATGTCGAATATTTTAAGTACTGAAATTCAGTATTAGAGGTTGTATACTTATATTATTATAACTCAAGTAAATTCTTTGTGGCTTAAATTTAAAATAAATAATGTACTTTTTTAAAATAAAAAGTATATTAATCTAGTTTAACTAAAAACATTTTACCTCTATTAACAGTGCCCCTTTTGACTTATTTGAAGTATTAAGAGAACTTCGGTTTAGTTTATTTAGCGTTCGTTACTCGAGAACTATCAAACTTCTTACAAGTATACGAAACCTTTGAATAAAACTTTCTAGATAATGTGAAAATTCTCCGCAAAATTTGTTTACGCTCGCCTGAAACTTTGTCTATTAGCGTTATCAAAATGAAACTTGATAGAATATTCATAAACTATTTTTCTAAGGTACTCTCTAAACGCAATGTTTCGAAACTTATATATTGAAACTTACCTTCAGAGTTTGTAGCAAACCTTTTTTGTATAAGTACCTGAGGTTGAGAAATATTTCTAAAAAAATAAGTCAATTCTAATGGAGCTTGCCTTGTTTATGTAAAAATATTTTTAAAATTGTATGGGTTACCAAAAATCCACAAACCCGAGGCTCCGCTACGTCCGATTGTAAACCAGATCGACACACCAACTTACCGATTGGCCCGCCATGTAACAAGAATACTTTCCCCACTAAGAGGTAATACAACAGCTTATGTGAAGGATTCTTACCAGTTTGTCAGTGATATTAAAGACCTACATCTTGCTGACAATGAAACCATGGTTAGTTTTGATGTCCAGTCCTTATTTACATGTCTACCAGTACAGGACTGCATTGAAATTACCAAGAAAAGACTAGTTGAACAAAATATGCCCAATGAATATTATTTATTACTTTTAGAGCATTGTCTAACACCTGGCTACCTTTTGTGGAATGAAGTTTGCTTGCAAATAGAGGGTGTTGCTATGGGGTCCCCTGTATCACCCGTTGTCGACGATATTTTCATGGAAGACTTTGAGGAGCGGTCCCTAAACACAGCACACGTAACCACAAGGTTCTATAAACGGTACGAAGATGACACTTTCACTATCTTACCAACTGATAAAGTATCTGCTTTTCTAGATCATCTTAACTCCATACACCCTAAAATACAGTTCACAATGGAGTTAGAGGCAGACAATAAGTTAGCTTTTTTGGACACTAATACACACACACATCAGAAATTCTGACCATAGTTTGAGCCACACTGTGTTTCGTAAAGTAAGTAAAGTAACTGATAGGTACCTCAATTGTGATTCTCACCACCATCCTAGACAGTAGGCTACTGTAAAGAAATCTTTGTTTCAGAGAGCACGCGGCATCTGTGACGCCCAACACCTGGCTGCTGAACTTCAGCATGTCATGCATGTACTACAAGATTACAAACTCCAAGTACCGCGGCTTCGTCACAAAAAAACGCAGAAAACCAACCACAGTCGAGCGCCAACCTGCAGTACTTCCATAATATATGAAAGGTGTCACTGGCAAGATTGGTCACATCTTGAAGCGAGCTTCAATCAATACTTACCTTAAGCCGCCAAAGAAGATCAACCAGTTCTTACAACCTGTCAAGTGCAATATACCCCTTCAAGATGCAGGCGTGTACAAACTGGACTGCAACTCATACATCGGGCAAACAAAGAGAAGTGTAGAAACCCGCGTAAAAGAACATATAGCCGACGTCAAGCATAGGCGCGAAAAATAAATCTGCAGTGTGTGAACATGCTCTCGAAGGACCCAACTATTACATTAGATTTGACAAACCTCAAATACTCGCCAAGGAACAACGATTCATTCCTAGGATGTTACGCGAGGCTATTGAAATTAAAAAACATCGAAATTTCAATGGAGAGGATGGTTGGAATTTACCACCTGCCTGGGGCCCCATCATACAGGTCATCAAATCCCAGCCCCAAAAGCAACACATTGCCAGACCTAAAATATTGTTAGCTCGTATTGTGTAAACTTGAACGCACCCGGTTAAATATAAAAATGATTGACGGTAGGAAAACAACTTCTAACTATGAGACGATCAACACCTCAGTCTCCCTGTGACCACGGACCCTGTAAAGGATTTGAAACGTCAGGATAACATAAAAACTATTATTATTAAATTCAAAAAACTAGTGAGTTATTAGACAATATTATTTCAACTGAATTGCTGCAATTAAAATTTTAACCGCCTCTGTGGTCTAGTGGCTAAGCCACCGGTTTCAGATCGGTTCGATTCCCAGCGGTGGGTACATCTTTGTGTGCTCGGTTTGGTTGGTGGTAGGGCTGTTAAGTCCGCCTGGCTAGCTACCACCATCTTATCTAAGTCTGTCGCCATAACAACGATGTTTATAGCATAGTTGTGTTCCGACAGTTAGAGATAAGATAGCCAGTTCCTCAGTGGTTTGCGCGCGCTTCCACCTTCGGCCTTATCGTCACTTACCATCAGGTGAGATGAAGGCCAAGCGCTTACCCGTTGCCGAATAAAAATAAAAAAAAGTTGTCTTAAATAACTTTGAAATATTTAAGGACTTTTTAGTCGTCATCCAGCATAATAAGTAGTAGGCCGTTGTAATGAAGGCCGCCCCAAAAGGATCTAGGGAGCGGTCACCACCCCGGTGCCCTACACGGCGGCCTGCCTGCATACTAAAAGGTTCAGCTTTAGCTGTAAACAGTCCAGATCCCATAGATTTCTACGACAGCTATTGGCTTAGATACTTTCCTTAGATAATGTTTTTGTAGCATTGCTGCAGCTTGTGACTACTGTAATAGTTCCAATTTCTTATAACCATGATAGTTTCTTTAATATTTTCGTATACCTTAATCTTTCTTATTGTGTGATTAGATTACCCGTTGTATGATTGCTCTAGTAAAACCATTCATTTTGCTCTTTGCAATAAAGGGCATGAACGTAGAAGTAGTTTAAACTTGGCGCATCCTTTCAATCTTTTTCCAAAGGTAGAGAAACCTTTTTCCTAGATACTATTTCTTGATTGAGCATTCAATTTCGAAATGTGATGCGCTTCCCTGCGGACGCATCTTCACCATATTTACATAAAAGGACTCCGAATTGCTCAGGGCCCTGTCGAAATTGGTCGAGTTCGCACTGAAAAGAGTTAAATTATAAAAAAAACCTGAGGAAATATCGGGTTGATGTCGGCGCACCTATTCTGATTTAAATATTGCGACCTCCGACCTCATAACGCCGAGTGTGGGCACCACGCGAACGGTACTTGTCGGATTTGGGAGTTGCCAATAGTTTTACATAATAATTTTTCTTTATATTATAAATATTAATTATTAGATTTGTTTATGATTTTGTGCCATGTGACTTTAATGATTTGTTAGTTTGTATAATAATAACCCTGTACCGAATACATGCTTTTTCAGTACCACAGGATCGTTCCTGTTCTAATTATTATTGTCCTAATTGTACTGTGTGCACTGTGTACTGAATAAACCCTAAAACTATTTTACTTGGAATAATTAAGCTATACAGCCTTTTCGATTAGGTACGCAAACTAATATTGACCTAGGCACCACCTTATTAGTTCCCGAAAAACGGAATCTGGCATATTCCTGCCTGGTGACCCTATGCGGGCACTGTGTCGCATTACGCCGGGGATTTGCGAAAAGGTCCGGGCTCGCAGCTAAACGTGTTAGTTCGCTTTATTGAATATCGGGAATATGACGTTGTCCTGTGGGACTGGAATATCGAAGGTCGGCACTATTGGACCAGGTTGCATTCTCAGCGGATTTTTAGGTGGGTTTACGCGCTCCCTGTAATGGATTTCATGTGTGAACCATAAACAAAATTAAGTTTCAAAGGTTAAAAATATGAGAGTGAGAGTGCAATGTCATGACGTTAAACAAATAAGTGCTTGCCCGAACTTGCTTGTTGTATGCATGCTGAACTTTAATAAAGAGAATTCTTTCAGATGCTTTTTGCAATTTGGTAAACTTGGTCACAGTACGCGAAAAGTTGTGAACAAGTTTCTACAAGTTGGAAAATTGGCGCAATCTTTTTTGATATAAAAAATATTAGCAATCCCAAATGTATTAAAAAAAATTTAAAAAAATAATAGGTACTCGTACTTTTTTGAAATGAAAATTATAGGAACAAACTAAGTAACTATAACTATAACTATATGTATTCATGTTATTTATGTCGACGTAGGTTGTGTTGCTAATTTTAACGGGTTTTTGTGCAATGACGAAAAACATCATAATTTATTTTATTTTATATTTATATTTTTTATAATAGGTACTCACTTTTAAATGAATAAAAAATAAACATAAGTACAGCGCTTAGCGTTATATCGTTGAACGATAGAGACTGGTTAGAAGCAGAACATACTGTCTTTTTCTACTATACTTTGCTTTTAACTAAGCCAACTTCTTATTTATATTTTCATAAATAAATATTTTTTTGTCTAAAGAACTTTTTGTGACGTGTTTTTGGTTTTTCTATGTGGTCATTCATAAAAATCCCTTTTGCCTACTTTCAAAAATAGATACAACCACTTAATTTATAATTATGAGCTGAAGTAATATTAAAATTTAAAAAACGAGCGACATAAATAGAGTGTCACAAATACTTATAGCCTAAATAAGGAAACATAATATGAAGAATGACATGTTTTTACAATTACGAGTGCCAAACATTTAATGAAATTCCTAAAAGTGTCACTCAACATTACGCTATCCAGTGGGTAGGTCGGTAGGGGTAGACTATCCCCCCTACCCCCCCGGCTCCCGTCGCAGCTCCGGTGTCATTACCTAACTAATCTATTATTATTTCTAATTCGGTACACTCTTGACAGAGACGATATAATGTTGTAACATTAACCATGTTTTTGTTACTGTAAAAATAGACAAACAATTTATACGTAATAATTTTCTTCGTAAGTACCTACATGTATTCACTATCAGGCTCTCAGTCCAAAATTAGAACAATATTATCCAAATTAACCAATTGTTATAATATGGTCTGCGGAACAGTAAAAAACTGGTTACAAACCATGATCACAGTCATTTCAGCATCTCTTTGGCATAAGACCTTTGTAATTTGTTTACCGTTTACATTTCTGTTTAAAATATTAAATTAAAATTGGAGTAATAAAAGTTTTTTGTATTATCCCGATTATTCGAGTTGTGAAAGAGACTAGCTCGCAGTGTCAGAGTTGGTTATGAGATACATTTACCTCATCAGCCGGTTTCACTATCTTTCATGTTGAGTCAGTGCAGACGAAAGCAAATGGTTGAGTTATAATGTTAACTCAATGGCTGTGTGCCATTGCTTGTTCTGCTGTAGAAGGACGCGGAGTTATTCTGTTATTATTAAATCTATTTGTTATTCTCCTTTAGGTTAGTAACCCTATAGACCTAATGGGCATCGTTGTCCCTACTTTTGAAGACCTACCAAAATATCTGTGCCGCCTGTGAAAAGGGATACATCTCAAAATAACAAAATCTGTGTGGCGGAAATAATAGTGTTTAATAAAATTCATTATTTTCTGGACTCTCATGCAGATTGAATGAATGTAGTATTATTTTAGTATTAGTAAAATAATAGTTCTACTATCTTATTACATTTTTTAAACACTGCAAATTCGACACTAAAAAGTTGTCATTTTGAGATGGATAATTTTTCACAGAAGGCACTTGTCTATAACAACAGTAACGCTGTTTGGAGAAAACAAAATGTGATGACCATACCCAGTGGCCGGCTGGATTATTGGGCTTAAACGAACTGTCATCTTAGGACATCTACTATGACCAGCGCCAACGGCTTAACGTGCCTATTGAACCACAGAGGAGCTCGAGATATTTATAATTTGGTCGAATATCCGATGACTCGGCATCGTGCGCCCTCTGCCCCTCACATACAAACAAACAGATTTAATCATTTTTATACCGCAAAAAAGACGACTGGTTTCAGATAAGAAAATATATGGTATGTAGAGAACTGATTTCAATATTCAGACTTCACACGCACCAAAAGTAAAGTGGCTTGCGAATACTAGTTACCAGGAGGTACTGTGGAGTGAATGCTACGCGGCTTTGAGCAGGGGTGGCGCGGCGCACTTTAAAGAGAACTTGAAATTTGGGGAATCCCGGCTTCGTAAGCCTCTTGTGCAAATGAGAAGTTCTGTTCCTGACAAAGTACTTATGATATTATGTGCTATTGCATGCACAGTGTGTTTTGTTCACATGAAAGAGAGTCGTAGTAATTTTAAAATTCTATAATGAGAAAGTGCTTAAATGATTATATGGGCAAAGGCAGAAGCGCACTTGACTCGGATTCTTAAACTGAGAATCTAGCAATTTTGTCTCTGATTGAAATAAAAACGCAGAGTGGTGCCATTTATTGTGAAAGTATGTACAAAGCAAATAAAGCATTAAACTCATCTTCCGTAATACCACATCTAGTAACAATTTCGTCGAAGATTTCGTAACGATATATCAATCAGCAAATTAATATTACTAGGGATTTTGTTACATTAAGGTTACAAATATTGGAAAACATGACTTTGATAGATCTAGATGTGATACCAAAAAAAAATGAAAAGGTTCTGTTTACACGTTTACAGTGTCTCGTCATTTGGGAACAAGCGTCTTTCGTGTACTTCCTTGGCGGAGATAAATTATAGTAATGACAAATAGATGTACCTATCGGGCCCGCTAGATGGCTAGCAAATTAAAAATCACTTTCTTAACGTCTCCCGGGGATTGGCTCGTTTATCGGTGTATAATAGGGAGCGAACTGGAGGAAGACTTAAGTAAGATGTAAAGAGGATATTTTTTAGGCGTTTAGGTTGAAAAATCAATGGCATATTTAGTACAAATTCAGAGATAGAAATATAACGTTGCGGTTTTTGCTAAGGATTTCTCTATTTTGCAAAGTGGAAACACAGCTTTGTTTATAACTCACCTAATGGTTAGTGAAAGACGAAAATCGGTTCACCCCTAATCTTCAACTTCTAAATAACTTGATTTACAACCATATACAATTAGAACACAACAATACGTCTTAAATTGTAGAAATAGCACTGTCGCTAGACTTAGACCAAATTATCCAATCTAGACATGAGGCCATAAAACGAGCCGTCACCGTAAGTTTTTTTTTTTTTTAATTTAATGTAATTCGGTTTACTAACAAACCGAAATAAGGTTTTATCAGCTTGATAATTCTTCTGTCCCTAAAAAGGTGCTTTCCAAATCGCTGAGAAACGCGTGATCATTTTATTGCGTCGCTCGCGCCGGGGACTGGTTTTGCGTGAGTTTTCCCACACGCCGTACCGTACTCAAATGTGCTACTGCCATGCTGTTGAGCTGTTCTCATTAGATTAAGTGGGCTAAGGACAATTTGTCTTTTTTTACATACGGTAAAAAAAGGGAAATAGGGAAAAATGTAGTTCTGGTTCAGTGCAGTGTTTGGGGAAGCTCCCGTAGAGCACTGGCTGTCAGCGTGTAGATGACTACGATACAGTCATTATAATTAGAACAATAAACCAATCGTGTAAAAGAACGCCTCTGTTTTTTAAATATCTATTGAAAATTTTAATCAGATTATCTATGTTGAGATAGATATGTTAAGATGTAATTCTAGACAATTCGTCCACCCAAACAGTCGCGGGCACCGCCAGCCGTTATAAACTTTACCTATCAATTCTATATCTTATTGGAGGCGACATAAAATCGAGAATATTGTTTACTTACGCCGACGAAGGGCTAAAAAGTTCTTTGTTCCACAGAGAGATCGAGTTTCTGGAACCAATTAAGATAAAACCCTCATGGAGGCCGCGACATTATCTGATGCTGCGTTTGCCGTGCGTTTTATTATTCAGGGATAACAGCCTAATAAATATCATATTGTAATCAGGTATTATTCCTCAAATGGATTTTCTCTTGTTGCATGTGAGTTACTTTAGAGACTGGCTAATTACTAATTTGTCAGACGGTTTAGATATGAATGGTGGTAGGTAGGAGTGTACGCTTCTGGTAAATAAATATTAGGCCTTATCATTTACCACCGGGTGGGACAAAACAGCTTTACCTTCTTGTTGAGGTGGATAAATAAAAAAAACACAGATTTGAATTGAAAATAATTAAAATAATATTGCAGAATCAATTTTGTATTCGATATAATGTAAATTGGTACAGTTAAGCACACGATTGGTTCTGCTATGAATAATTTGAACGAGACCCTTGTTGTATTGTCACGCTTGGCAATCAATCAATCAATTAAGTTAGTTTTTGATTGAATGCGCTTTATTATTGTTCGTTTAATTGTAAAAGTAAAATCATTTAGATTCTAGGTTTTTACTAGATGAGAACCGGAATTCATTTTTTACATGCGTTGAATACGATATAAAACGAAACAAGTCTAAGATTTAGTATGAAACCCGGAAGTTTGGAAGAAGCTTGGTTATTATGATCGCAACATGAGGCCCTCTTATCTTACTTTTATCTGTTTCTCCATTATAAATACCACAGTAATATAAAACTAAAATATAGACTCTCACACGAACTCTACCAAACAATCTTTTCCGTTAAATTAGCTCAAATTCCACACAGCGTCGATGAGAACCATGTGTTTCTCAAAGTTATTACTAACTATAAAATACAAATGGATAGTACACAAATTGATTCCCGCCATAAATATGTAGCCCGCGGCCAGAGCATGAAGGATGGGAAAACTTTGCCCACCGCTACAATACTTTGCGAAAGATTAGGCCCCACTCGGATAATCCGGGACCCTTTCAGCCCCATAAAAATGTTCCCGATCTTTATTGGATATTAGAATATTATGAAGTTATCTCGAGAGCTCGTGCTGTTCTTATTTTACGCGAAACGATAATGTGTTTGAGAGTTCTCGTAAAAACAGGCAATTGGCATCAGCCGACGAACAAAAGTTTCGGCGCAAGTATCTTGGCTGCGAATCATTCACATTTGGAAACAGACACTATTACCCACTTCTATTACGTTTACATTTATTAAGTTGTGAATTTACTTGAATATTTTTTTTTCTTTTATGTAGCATGAATTAATTATCAATTATAAAGCATAAAAAATTTAAATTACATGGTTTTTAAGCAATCCCTACTATTACTACTACAATATCAGTAGATACTTCTATTAAACTGAATACTGCTGAAGAAATGCATTATTTTTACTTAGCATAAAAACATTCTGAGACTGTGGTTGGAGGAAAAGTACCCTTAATATTGATGATGGCAAATTTTACTGAAAGGAAACATTCCTTTTATTTTAAAAATAAATAAAACTGCATTGAAAGTTTTTTGAAAAATCACCTGCTTGAGCCGGGAATCAAACCGGTGAAATGGAAAAAAAACATTTTAAATTATTTTTTAATATAAGAAGGAGGCAAACGAGCAGGCGGGTCACCTGATGGAGAGCAATCACCGCCGCCCATGGACACCCGCAAAACCAGAGGAGTCGCAGATACGTTGCCGACCTTTAAGAAAGAAATAGGAATTATGGAGGGGGAGGGGGGAAGGGGCCTCCGGAACTCTCACTGGCCAGACGAAACACAACTGCACTCAGTGCCATTATTTCACGCCGGATATTCGTGAGAGGGTGGTATTACCCCGGGCGAGCCGGCCCAATGCGTGCTGCAACGCAGCATGGCTCTTACAGTAGTCAGTCAGTCAAATTGATTCTTATAAAATATGACTCTTTCGGTTGGTATCATAAAATACAGGTTATTTTTTAAAAATCTTTAAATGCAGTTTTAATTCATTTTGAAAATAAAGGAATGTTTCCTATCAGTAAAATTTGCCATCATCAATATTAAGGGTACTTTTCCTCCAACCACGGTCTTTTTTTTTGAACCTGTAGATATAAGTAAGATATAATATATTTTTTTTTTTTTTTTTATAAAAGAGGGAGGCAAACGAGCAGGCGGGTCACCTGATGGAAAGTAATCACCGCCGCCCATGGACACCCGCAAAACCAGAGGAATCGCAGATGCGTTGCCGGCCTTCAAGGGAGGAATAGGTTTAAGGAAGGAATAGGAATTGGGAGGGGGGGCGGGGAAGGGGCCTCCGGAACCCTCACTGGTCGGACGAAACACAACAGCACCAAGTGCCGTTATTTCACGTCGAATATTCGTGAGAGGGTGGGATTACGCCGGGCGAGCCGGCCCAATGCGTGCTGCAACGCAGCGTGGCTCTACCACTCAGTCCAGTCAGTGTTACTCATTTAGCACCACCCAGGGATCACGTGTAGGGTCTCAAGGGTAAACCTACGGACGCGAGCAACTTTAACCCCCAAAACCCCAATAGTAATTAATATATAAATAAACGTAATTCAAATTGTTTATTTGCTATGAATATCTTATCGCTAGGTTTAATTCTAAAATAACCGTGCATTTAAATGTCTGTGTTCGCATAAACTTTGGAAAACGATATGTTGTCAGAAGTTAAGCTTTACGTTTCCGGTGATGTTTTGTACAATTTATAATTTTAGTTTCCTTTTTTGTCAACTCTAGCTTCAATTTGGAACCAAACAAAATGTAAACTTATTAGAAAAACCTACGCCATAATCGTAATTCAATAAAAAAAGATTATCGAATTATATTATGAACTTGCCTTGACTTGCATGTTATGTTTTGTTATTGTATAATGTTAATGTTATTTTGACTCCCACTTTTGTAATGATTATTTGTCATTTTGAATTTTATAATTCCTTGACATTATTAATTCAATACCGTTAACTTTGCGTGCTATATAAGCTGAATTTAATATTATTGTAAACATCTACAGTGTAACCTTATTCAATTGCAAATAAATACATATTATTTCATTTCATAGAAATATGTGTGAGTAAAAGAGAGTATAATATGAAAGGGAGCAAAAAAAAATTAAAGGAGAACTTTAAGATACCTATTGAATGCCAGGAGCCTGTGGTAAGCACTCCACTTCCATCAAAGCAGACAGACTATTTCGTGCATCTGATAAAAGTTTTGCCACAACACGCCCGCAGAAACCCGACACCACCGCAAATGATAAATTGACCAAGTTTCCAGATTCAATACACTTCATTATCAAGCTTTTGTTGTTTATGGCGGAAACATTGATTGGCCGCCGCGTTGTACTTGCGCAGTGAGCAATATTAAAAAGTTTCTTTCTCCTAAATTAAATAATTAGTTTGGCTAAGACCCCATAGCTCAGCATTTTAAGGATATTTTAAGTGTCAGCGGTTTGGTGTAATGACAAATTACATATGTACATAAAATGTGAGGATCTCGTTAGCGCAGCGATTAAGACGTCCGGTTTGCGATCGTCCCCCGTTAAGCAACTTTCTTATTTGCAGGTCACTAGACGGGTGACCAAATTAGAGCAGTGGTCCGGCAATCAAAAGGTCATGGGTTCGAATCCCATTCGAGCTTGTCAACACTGGTGGTTTTTTTTTATATAAGAACATTTTTTATACAGCAATTATTTTATCAGTGCACATATTTTTTAAATTATAGAGTTAAGTACCTACTTAATCTAGAGATATAGATTTTATTTTATTTTTTTAAGTAATAAAGAAAGAAACTAAAAATGATGAAACATATTCACAAAAATACCGTAAATCATGGTCAATCGACAGGGTCCGCGCTATTGAACTCTGACACCTTACGATACCACAGGAATCAGGATACCTAGGTTGGGTTACCTTTACGTTACACGTGACCTTTCGTTCGCCCGGTCCACGAGTTGTTTTTCATTGTGCCGGACACATTAAATAAATAAATTTCAAAAAAATTAAAATGATGTCCATTAACGTTACTAAATGATATAAAAAAAATATAACAATGTGCACATATTTAAAAAAATCCTAAGTAAACATTTTTTTTAAATATAAAACATTTATTTTATTTTATATAATTAAACATTTTTATAAATATTTTATAAACTTGTTTTTTATAAACATTTTATCTTATATCTATATAGCATTGTGAATGCAAAATAAAAATAATAAAAGGTGACCAAATATTTCAAAAACTAATCTCGAGCTTTTCCGTCCTTCGGAAGGTACGTAAAGCAGGTCCCGGTTGCTGTCGTAAGATGACAATAAATAATAAAACGTTTACTAGAAAAAATCAACCAGTCTCAGGAAGCTCAAATGGGACTTTAGATTGCCGGTCCACCGCTCTAACCGTTGTTGGTTGGTTGTAGTTAAATCTGGTCTAGTTCATAATATCGACAGTTACTACATCGACGGTCGCTGTATCGAAAACTTTCCATCGACGGGAATGTATTGACAGTATCCCAACTCGTATAAAATAACTTCGGTTCAAATTTGACGGAGATATTCATTTTATTTACTTATTAGAGTTCCAGTGCATGAATTACTGCCACAGGACTGATTTCTGATGATTGCATGTGGAACAGGTACTAGACCGAGGCAAATGGCAGAAACAGCCTATGCCCAGCAGTGGGCTGTGAAAGGCTTAAAATGATCATAATACGAGGTTATCTACTTTTTCTTTCCAGTCCGACAAGTCTGAGCTTAGTGCTCTAAACTAATTTGATGTCAATTTTTTTTTTAATATTACAATTATAGGCCGTGAAGTGCAAAACTCAACGAATGACAAAAACGAAGAAGCCTTAGCACAATATTTTATCGAACTGATCACTCAAGTGAGCGGCCGAGGTTTGCTGACCGCGCTGCGAATAGGTACCGAAAATAGATGGCAAAACATACGAGTACATAGGTACATTGACATGAAACTATTCAGCTCGTGCCCAACAACCTGTCAATATTTGTTACAGCTTCATATTTCTATTGCGAGTTTTATACGAGCAGAGTGGTTCTCAGCTCACCGGAAGCTCGCAGGTGTGTGAGGAAAACATTAAGAATAGCAATTCGAGAAAGTTACAAAAATGTATGACAACGTTTTTGGCTTTGACCATTCCTTTAATAGGTACCTACTATAAGATGTATGTGGTTTTATTTTAACAATGCTTAATTGCTGTTTTAAAATATACATATACATAATGTAATCACGACTATTATCCCCGAAGGGTTAGTCAGAGACTAGGCAATTAGGACCGCAAAAGTAGTCCTCTGCCATAGTCTACTTTCCACCAAATAGCGACTGCACATGTGCTCAGCGTGGTGGTGAGCCTCTCGCCGCTCTATTGTTAGATTTATGTGCAGTCTTGAGTCCGTTAGTTGCCTTTTACGACACCTAAGGGGAGAGAGGGGGTGGTAGTATTCTTTGACCGTTACGCGACACGGTTATTAAATAGAAATAGAAAATTAAGGGTCAAAAATTAACGACTATGTTTCATTAGATAAAAGTAAGTAAAGTAAGTGAAACAAAGGATGTGCGTCAGGCTCGCAGCAATCGGAAAGCGGTGATCTTTCACCCCCCGGGAAGCGGCCGCGAATATATGTGGTAAGTCAATATGCGTGTAAGTGAAAATGCGTGTAAGTCAATATGCGTGTAAATCAAAATGCGTGTATGTCAATATGCATGTACATAATTAGTCATGATGCGAGTAACCCTGTATTACGTGTACATAGGAGTTCATTGGCGTACGCTACACTGCCGTATTAGTGACTATGTTATATTCATTTTTCTAGTACTTATTTGTAACTGTTAAAGGTGACTGTGAAGTTAAACCCGAAAATCTGATAAAGTATTTTGGCTGTTGCGACCGTATAATAGAGTATTTCAATTTAATTTTTAAAACAGCATTTCCCTTTTGCATAAACGCTGTGAAGCGCGCACTCCTACGTATCGCCTCCAATTTGTTTGCTTGGCCTTTGCTTAGCATATCACGGAACAGCCGCATTCCAACTGCGAACAAATGTGAGCATCCAAACTTCTTTCTACCATAAACGGTGACATGTTGAAATCTACTGTGTGTTCTAGTGTCAAAGTTCTTTTTTGTATATCAAAAGTGAGGTGGTTCCGTCCTTCCGCGCTCTGCCGCCCGCACTCTGCTCGCTTTACCTCCTGCTCATGTTTACATTCCTGGTACTTGGCAAGCAAACGCTCTTACTTTGCCGTCGCCGACTTTTTGATACGTATTGTCTTTCACGCCTTTGACAGAATTGTATGCATTTCAGTACTTTTTGTTAGAATAACGACGGTGCTAACGCTTATTCAAATGGCCTGTGGGGGAGTTTTTCTTATTTTACTAGCAAATGTGTCACTCTTACTTTTGTAGGTATCTACTATGTATGGAAATAACTAGACGCCCTGTAGCGAAGTGACTAGCGATAAATGGATATTCGGTAATATTTAACAATGAGCCCATTTGAGTAGGCCAGGTGGACTTCAACAAGCTGACTTTATAAAATAATGCTAAAAGAAACAAATGAACATACAATATCGACTGCAAAGTACCAACTAGGTAGCGGCACACCTGACCGGCCAATAAAAAAATTCATACTCCATTTTACAAGAACACGCTTATTGAGTTTGTGCAACGCATTCGGTAATATTTAACAATGAGCCCATTTGAGTAGGCCAGGTGGACTTCAACGAACTAACTATATAAAATAATGGCTAAAAGAAACAAATGAACATACAATATCGACTGCAAAGTACCAACTACTGACGACAACTACTTGACGACCTCCTTGGTCGAGTGGTTTGTACACCGGTTTTCATGGTGTCGCCATCTCTGAGGTCCCGGGTTCGATCCCCGGTCGGGTCAATTTAGAAATTATTGTTTTTCTAAATTGTCTCGGGTCTGGGTGTTTTCTATGTATAATAAGTATATATTTAAGTATGTTTATCCGTTGTCTAGTAACCATTTAACGAGTTTCTTCGAAGCTTCTCTTGGGCTAGATAATTGGTGTGAGTGTAGGAAAGTTTAAAAAAAAAAAAAAAAAAAAAAAAACTAGGTAGCGGCACACCTGACCGGCCAATAAAAATTCGTACTCCATTTTACAAGAACACGCTTATTGAATTTGTGCAACGAATTTTTTTACAATTTTACGCGGCTCCCCTTTCACGTTACTCCCTACTTTCCCGAGTCCCTGCCGGGGTCATGGGTAGTGCAAATTGACTAAATGTACAGTGCCTCACCTGACCACTCACTCACCTCAATCAGCATGCAAAGCATAGAATATCAAAAAAAGGAGGCAAGTGAGCTTATTTCTTTATGGTTGCAAAAATGCTAGCTGACTGACCTATAACATTCCTATTTTTTGTTTCTAAGTGGTACGAGTGGTCGCTAATTTTTTTTTTATAGTAGAAGGAGACAAACGAGCAGGCCGCTCACCTGATGGAGAGTAGGTAATCACCGCCGCCCATGGACACCCGCAAAACCAGAGGAATCGCAGGAGCGTTGCCGAACTTTAGGCTGATTTCACAGTCACGCGTTTGATCTGCGCCGGCCACACGCGCGCGGTTACAATTACACTAGATAGTAGTTGCGTTTCATAGTCATCACGCAGTTCAAACGTGCAACTATGTAGTGTAATAATTGTAAGCGCGCGCGTGTGGCCGGCGCTGATCAAACGCGTGACTGTGAAATCAGCCTTAAGGAAGGAATAGGGTTAAGGAAGGAATAGGAATTGTAAAGAGGGAGGGGGGGGGGGGATGGACCTCCGAAACCCTCACTGGCCGGACGAAACACAACAGCTCCAAGTGCCGTTATTTCACGCCGGATATTCGTGAGAGGGTGGTATTACGCCGGGCGAGCCGGCCCAACGCAGCGTGGCTCTACCACTCAGAAACAGTTTGATATGAAATAGCCAGCCTACAATTTTTTTTTAAATAGCTAAGTAGCTGACTCCCCTTCTTCTCCCGCCCAGTTACGTGAAGGTCAACGTAAGGGAGCTCTACCCACTAAAAAGCTTAGTACCAAAGGTACTAGTTGCCGACCCTAAAGCTTATCCTTCTAGGTATAGCATACTATTTTGAGTTTTTCCTGTAAACTTGCTTCGATAAGGATCAAGTACAAAATAAAGATTAATAATAAGTAACTAATGCTATGACAATATCATTTTATAGATTTCAGTTTCCACCAGAAGCTTTCATTCAGCAAGATCAAAACAATTTTAATAATCATCCACATGGTGACGACCACCGCAAAAGATGTTTACATTTATAGAAAGTTTATTCGCACGATTTAGCAGAATATGTGCCATTGGGCGTCCCCAACCTTCGCCGTGACTTGTAAATGCAGTTTAAATATTTCCTCCGAATCCACACCGGAGTTTTCTCAGGTTAAACACTCAACCATCTCGCAACACGTAAACTATTCCATCGGACTGTTTTAAACTGAACCCGGAGTTTATTTAAAGCCGTGTTTACACAACTCGTTGTAAATGCTCACAATAAAGCCTTTATGGGTTCAAACTGGAAACCATTGAGCACTAATATTCTCGTTTATAGTTTCGATTTTTAAAGTGACTTTTATTTCAATTCTACATTTATTTCATATTAACATTAAAGTCTCCTAAGTAACGTAGGTTCTTCTATAACATAACCTACGGAGCATAATATTCAAAGTTTGTATGCTACATAATTTTTAAATAAAATCAATGTCAACCAATTCATAAAATAAAATAAGTTCCTAAGGGCCACGTAACGCGAAGTAATCCAACAAATGATTCGGCTCCGCCCTTGATCCCACGAATGACATCGGAAAAATGTTTCAGTAACGGCGACAAACTGAACGAAAGACGTGACGGGTCTGAACATGCCTTAAATCCACAGAACTCCCCGAGATTTATTCATGACTCGACCGAATATTTGATTGATTGCCACGTCCAAAGCAATCGCTCCTTCGATAAACTTGCCGATCACTTCATTTCGGGAGAGAGCCCGTTGTTTAAAGTTCTCAGCGTCGATTTCTTCTCGTGATGCGGCGGTTTTTCAGTTCCGTATCGGAAACGGGTCCATTCAATTTGCTGCAGCGCGGCAGAGTGGGTTGCTCCAACGTCGTAATCTCGGGAGACACTTGTCCATTAGGGCGTCGCGTCACTGAAGCCAGCTTGAATAAGAACGTCTATTTGGGGATATTTGATGAAAAATGCTTTTAACCAAGGAGCCACACACACGGCGTGTGGCTCTCTAAAAGAATACTTCCAACCCTTCTCTTCTCTTGGGTGTTGTACAAGGCGACTAACAAACTAAATACTGCACATACATCCGACAACATAGAGCGGCGATGGGCTTACCACCTATCATGCTGAGCACATGTGCAGTCGTAATTTAGTGAAACAGGGACTATGGGAGTGGACCTAGTTTCTGAGTAACCCTTTGTGGAGAATAGTTGGAATATATCTATGTATGTAGTAAATGCTTTAACCGCCCAGTCTAGAGCCGGGACTGTCTGCCTCAGACCAGATACCCGGAGTTCCAATCGTATAAACATACATTTAGTTCTAGAGTCGGTGGTAGAGATTATTTTAATATGGCTTAAGTATCTATAATGAATCATATTCTTTCGAGCCCTTTGTTGTTCGTAAGAAATAAACACGAATAGATCCGAATAATGTTTATGCTATGTAGAAATTTATTTTTGCAAAATACCCGCTCTTGTGCTGCGTCTTTATTCCTACTATACATGACTTCCATATCGGAAATAGATTCATTCAATTGACCGTATCGCTGCGGAGGTACCCGGTGGAGTTGTTGGTTTTCTTTGACATTGCAATCCCAGGAGGAATTTGAAAATGCAAATGTAAAGTCAGGTGGCATTAAAAGTACTTGTTTATTATTATATTATATTTATATATTATATCATATACTAAGCACTTTAAACCGAAGCAAAGAATCGTTTTTTTGTGTGCTAGTTAACTGACTCGTATACTCTCATTAAAAAATATATATTTTTAGCTCTGTGCGCAGCCTGTGTTACTGTCTAGCTAGGCACATATCCTTTTACTATGACCTGCTACGGAAAGCTTTTCAATTCCTTAACGCGAACTAGTTTTTTTTGTCAAATTAGTATATTTGCTATAACGCAACCATGTCCAAGAGCGTTATTTCTAGAGAAACTCTTATTATTTTCACGAAACCCATATAAGCGTCACATTGTATTTCCGGTGCGGCCTGCTTAAATTATATCGGGTAAGTATTTGTAGTAACATCGCCGTCTCTTGTTTTTCACAACAAAAGAAAACATTAAAAATTAAAGAGCAAGTCAAGCTGTTAGAAAAAATTATTTAGCTCATAACTGACGCTTTAATAATAGCGTGTGTGCCCGTTATCTCAACAGCAAGACTGTTAGTGCATCTCAGTCGCGCTCTAAGAATCCGCATTAGTTGTGCCAGCGGCGACGTGGCGGGCATTGTTTTCGTAATGTCACTGCATCGACGGCGGAGTTCGGAACTTGTTTGCAAGTTTCAGTATTGTTCCCATTGTGCACCCGCCGTAAACTATCGCATTGTTTCCAATTGCCGCTGAAATTACGATACACGCGGTGATCAATTCGCTTCGCTCGCCTATTGCGCGCGAATGAAAAGCGGCACTCTTGGAATCGCTCACGTGCCCGATTTACCTACGCCTATCTGTTAGAAACTAAACAAAGTTGATTTACAAATCGACTTTTTACATCGCATTGTTCTACGACTAGCTTTTGTTTTAAACAGCATCGGGTAAGCGCTTATCCTCATCTATAAAAATAGATGATAAGGCCAAAAGTGGAAGTGGTATCTTGCTTCTAACATTATAAGTATAGTATAGCGACAGACTTAGTTAAGATGCTGGTAGCTAGCCAAGCAGATTAAAACCAAATACCACTAATAAAACTATTTTAGGACTGCGGCCGGTGGTTTAACAACTACTTAGATGACACAGGCGACTGGTTAAGAACCCACACACGAGACAACTAACTGGTTGTAGTAGGTACGTCGCATATGGTCACTTTTGTTTAAATTTTTTTTTTTAACCCATTGAGTTAGAATGTAGGTACCTACATGATTTAACTTACAGTTTTTCACTTTAAAAATAAAAAATAATAAAGTATATTATAACATTTTAGAATTTTAAACATGAATCCTGTAAAGGTATTGCAATTGTCCCTTTATCAAAATAAGTATGTATAGGTATGCATATGAATATATCGAAGTACTTTCCAATTTTCCCTATGACTATATAAAAATAAGTATGTATATGCTTAAGAATATATCGAAGTACTTTCCAATTACGCAGCTACGTAAGATAAATAGTGGTTGTGTTAAACGTTTGCAGCCGAGCCTACCAAAAATTCACAGCCGGCAGTGGCCGGGGTCTTTCAGCTGTCCTGCGCGGCGGCCGATCGCCCTGACGAAGACAAGTGGCGACTCGTCCGCCCGAACCGTCCGACTGTAGGGAACCGTATCGAGGAAATAGATACACTGCTGTGATTACTGCTTTCAAAACTACTTTTAGAATTCAAATTCATTTATGGATTACACATGGATTTTGGATTGTACTAAGAATCTGTAAATAAGTATTGAAAGGGGGTCCCGCACGAAATAGTGAAATTTTACGTATTTTTAAGTCACTTGTACTATGCGCTGAATTAGTTAAATTTTAAACATTAAAAGAACTTATGTAAGTTAGATCATTGCACAAGGTCATGGCCATGTTGAAATTTGAAACAAATTCTTTAAACAATAACAAACAATAGGTACATAAATCTTATGACTCCTAAAAACATATTTCTTCGACAACTTTCCATGAAAATATTTATACTGATATTCCGCAGGGCACTCTTCCTTTAAAAAATAATTTTTAACACAAGCGCGCAATAGTTTTGCACATTTCGCAGCATAAAAACATTGCTCTAATCAAATTACTAGGTCTAAAACTTCAAAGCAGAAAACGCGGCACCCACTTAAGTAATTCTACAGGCATTCTACATACCTTTGTAAATCCGACGCTGGAACGCGAAAGTGTAAAAGTGTAAAGTACCCAAGCAGCAAAATTCTCCTATAGTTGTTGACTTATAAGACTAAACATCTTATAGCACACTAATAGACGCTTTGATTAAAATCACTGATCTTGTTAAAGCAGCTCAACAGACTATTTGCGCTACAAGCACTTTCAAGCCTATTACGCAGTCTTAAAGACGTTTACGAGAACATCTTATTAGACTATTTACGCTACAGGCACTTACGATCCTACTACGTAGTCTTATAAACGTTTACAAGATTACATTATATGATGCTTATAAGAACTTAAGTCTTATAAGTGCAAGTTATAAAAATAAATATCAAAGCTTCTATAAATGCATTTAACAAGACTATTGATTCTTGTTCACGTTTTGTTTTATGCTTCTATAAGAAAAGTTCTTCTGTAAACGTTTTAAGTATAGCTACTATAGGTCGAAGATATTACAAGTTTGATTTGACTTTGTCGTGACTTCTAAAGGATTTCTAGCACCAAAGTTGCACGTCGTGCTACTATTATAGGTAAGATTCTACTTATATGTGACCTGCATTTGCTTTTATTAGAGTGTTCAGCTGTTGACATCAATTAAACAATATGGAGTCCAGGACTGTGATCCTATAATAACATTAATTTTGACTAAAATGCATTGTAAAGCTCCTGATAAATGCATTACAATATGGACCGCGATCCAATCTGATGACGGCTGTATACTGTTTACTAATAATTAATGAATTTACAAATTATAATTATGTTTACTTTTGAAGGCGCATAAACATATGTTTATTATCATCGAATACTTTATCAATAAAATTTATTTAGCAAGTTATTTTTTTAATATAACAGTGAAAACACAAAAAGTTATCAACCTTTATAATAATGAATAGTAATAAAGATTATTTGCAATTTGCCCTTTGCAATTCCAATATTATTATTTTTTCGTTTGCCTCCACCATTAAAAATTGATGAAAAATAAATGCTCTAATTATGACATCACAATTATTATTACCACTGTTAGATAAATTACACCAGTATCAGCATGCGCCAGATTGTTACAGGACTAATCACGCTGACTCAGTGCGTGTACCTGATCGTTATAAGACACAGTGATCTTGTAGAAGCCCTCAATAAAATAGTAACAAAATCAATTTGCACTTTACCGAACTGTAACAAAATAACTATAGGTCGCAATAGTCCTGTAAAGTGCGCCCAAATGCGGTCCTGTAAACGTTAATAGGATTTCTATAGGACTAGAAAATATTTGGTCCTAGGATACTTACATGGCCACATTTTGCTACTTGGGTAGGTACTGTCGGTTTCTCTATCGGAACACATAAATGCCACTAACGTTGTTGTTGTGGGTACAGGCTTAGATAAGATAGTCGCGTAGCAGTGAAAGAATACTACCCACCCCCTCTCTTCCCTTGGGTGTCGTAAAAGGCGACATACGGACTAAAGACTGCACATATATCCAACAGCATAGAGCGGCGATCGGCTCACCACCTGTCACGCTGATCACATGTGCAGTCGCTATTTGGTGATAAGTGGACTATGGCAGAGGACTGCTTTTGCTGTCGGTTCTCATTAATATTAGACATATATTAGATAATTCTTTTATCGTAACACCACACACATTAACAAAATACATCAAAATGTGCAAATTTACAAAGTTACAATTTGGCGGTTTTATCGCTTTAGAGCGATTTCTGTCAGACAATCTCATTAGCTATCTATTTCTCGTTGTACATTTCCCGCGTTGCGTCAATACAGGTCACGAGTGCAACTAAACTATTCTCCGTTGGTTGTAGAAGCTCCAAGAACTGTCTCATATGTCGAATGACTTGGCGGTAAGCAGCCGGCCTGCGCTATACTACTACTATAGAAATACTTTAAACCAGCTGTACGCATGGTTGGATACTGCTACGGCTAATCAGTCTGAGAACCCATTTAATTTTTTTTTAATTAAACATATTTTATTTCATATATCCATATAAAAGCATCTAGAAAACAATCTGCTGTTATCTTTTGTCGTTTTAGCCTTGTTAGCATAGAAATTTTGTTGATTCGTTAACCATTCTTCGTTAACCAACATCACAGTCAACCTAATCAACAGTTTTTAAGAATAATACATGGACAAAGAATGAACGAATGAAATTTATTTAATTACCATATTTACAAACATAACCCTACAAAATTTTATTACTTAATAGTTTGACTGTCAGTACAGTGTAAGTACAATGGCAAAACGATATTTTAACACTTATATGCTATAACTATATCAAAAAATGTAATTTTAAAAAAACTTTTCAAAAAATGCTTCCTTATAATAATAATAATATTGTCAGGAGGTTCCTCACTCTGCAGCCCTAACCACCGATAGCTTGGGTCTATCCCCGCTGCCGGTGGCAACCTAGGTTAAGTTTTTTATAATATTTTATATTGTAAATAGGTTTTTATATAAAATATTGTAAAAAATTAAACTTAAGAATTATGTTAAATAAAAAGGATAATAATAATAATATGATTTATTCCAGACTTTACATTACAATCCATAGGTGTTAGTAACAATTAATCTTAAAACTTAAAGTTAGTAATTAGAGCGAAATAATAAAAACTTAAAATTTTTGACTTTCCGATGTGACTCCCTGTGCTAAAGGTATTCATAGCGAGTGACAGGGGCATGAAGCTGCAGCCAGCGGCGTAGTAGCGGGGAGTCCCACCGGCCAGCCAGCGCGCTCAGGATGGTGTTCGAGCTGCCGCGCACGCGCGCCCACAGTGAGGCGCAGCGCTTCCTAATGATTGTGTAAAAACAATCAGTGCACGCCTCCGCAAACATAGATGACGCACTGAAATAGCGCGGCAGCCCGAACAACACCCTGAACGCGTTATTATATTGGACGCGTAGTGCGCGCTATATGTCCACTGCGTAAAGTTCACCCACAGACCGCACGTGTAGAATACTGACAATAAGCTTTAAAAGCGTTCTTAAGAGGCCTATTACATCTCGACTGTGATTTTTTCGTAAAATGGCCAATTTTGGCGTTATGGGTCTCAGAAACAAAGATACATTAACGATTATGAGTAGAACATCTATTGGAATAGCGCGTAGCGGCCTCGCTTTTTGTAAATTTTGCCTAACTTTTTAATTAAACCCTAAATTGCAGAGAAAGATTTTCATAAATTGCGCGAAGGCACTTTTTTGAGCTCATCGATTGAACTACTGTTCCTAAACAAGTGAAATAAAAAAACTATAATGTTATCTCTTATATAGTCGAATAGTGCGTAGTGGCCTCGAAATTTTTAGATATCATTGATTTTATATAGGAAAAAAATCTTATTCTAAATCAAAATACTTCGAAAATTGCTATAGGTTAACTGTGAATATTTTCTATCTACGATAATATTATTGAGCAGAATTTGTAGTAGTGTAATAGTTACTTCATGAGGAATAAAGGTTTTATAATGAATTTATTATCCTATTTCGTTAAAAACGATAAATACAACAAATTGCGATGCGCCGGCCGTCCGAATTCAACGTATGCTCACAGAATGGAGATTTGTAATATTAAGCACAAATTTATTATCCTATTTCGATAAAAACGATAAATACAACTGCAAAATTACTACAAAATGAGAAAATTGGCATTTTACGCAATAAATCACATTCGGGATGTAATAGGCCTACCAAATTTGTTTCAAGTCTAACATCTGGAGGCACACTGTTCAGTATATAAGGGATTCTCTTACTTCTCAAAAAAGACTACTGCTACGAAAACGTCCTGAAATTCAAGGAGTGCTTAAGCAATCTGTCGGGTACAGAGGTAAATTCTTGCTGAGTTGGACCTAAATAAGTCATTTCGCGTTTTTTCATGAGTCTCTTTGCCTGTTTTATAACCGTTACTCAATCATAAAATTAAAAGTAAATATTGCCAATAAGAAAAAGCAAAACTGGATAAGCAAAGGCTTGAAAGTGAGTTGTAAAATAAAAAGATCACTGCGGTGTAAATATTAAAAAACAAATCTATAATAAACAAAAACAAATAAATAAACTATTCAAAGATATTAAAAAAGTACTTAATACTTTTCAAAAAAAATTCCAATTCAAAATTTATACTTAAGAGCAACAATAAATGCAAAGCGGCATGGACGATAGATAAAAATGAAATTTGTAATTCGAAAAATGATAATATAACATAATAATAATATTGTACGGGCCAGTATGACTACGTACACCTTGAGATGATGTTAGATGTAGTTGCAGCACGCAGGTAAAGAAATTACCAAAGTTAAAACAGTTTGTTTATTATAAACTCACACGTCACAGTTAGTTTAAGTTATAGGTAGCTTATAGGTAACTCTTTGCTCGACCGTCCAGTGCAAGCGTTATTGCGTACTAAAAAGTAATATATAATATTAAATCTAACAATAATGACGCGCGCCCAAAAGTGGGTCGCGATGTCAGCAAAATATGTACGGTGGTGAGACCGTACATGTTGGCAATCAGAAAAGAAAAAAAACTGTCGAGATAAAGAGGAACCCTTACAAAGATAATAACCATTAAAATAAAATCAATTTTCAAAGTTGAAAGCGACGTTGCTTCTCCCAGCCACAGCATACACTGATTTGCGGTCAGTACGCTCGTCGCGCAATTCCATTGCACTCGATGGCTTAATCTTGGCTCTCTCTTCATGAGGTTGTCCTCTCTTAGGTAATGTTTGTAGTTCAATGTCTTCATAAACAGGTTGCTCGACAGTGTTTTTCTTTTTCGAACTTTGAGGACATGAGATAACTCCACATCGTTTCAGCGCCCATATGCTGATGATAATAATGCCCACACCCAGCAGAGAGTAACTGATGGCATATTGGTGAATGTCATGAGTACTGATCTTCATCGGCAGATGATCCTCCTGAGCGCGAAGAGACTTAAGTTCGTCATCTATTTTCCGCAGCCTCATATCTTCGTTAGACAGCTGCAGGTGTGACACGTTATAGTTGTAGTGCTTCACGTTAACGATGCTATTTATGGGCGAGTTCAGTGACGGTGTCATTAAGCTGTAGTTGAGCTTTACATTACTGTAATATTGGTTGTGGGAGTGGATGATCGATTGTTCCGATTGAAGCACACATCCTTGTGCTAGAGTCACAATCCCAGAACCATTAATGACATGTGATGACATAATATCATTTTCACATATAGTTCGTAATGTACAAGTGTCGCAACAAATCGTCATCCAGCTGTTCGGTGCATGCAATTTAATCCATGTGTCCTTGCAGACGATTGTTTTTATTCCACAGGGCGACGCCGAGCGATGACCCAGTAATTTTGCTTCGCAAGGCGCATTGTTGTTGTGTATCCGAGACAGGCAGGTTCCTGTTACAAATAAAATTATCAGTTTTTATTTGAATGCACGAGTTCATGTCGCCTTCGGTAAGGGAAACATATGTGCTCTTCTCTAAGTCTACCGCAATGTATTCGGAACTCAATTGCATTGCGATTCTTCCTGTCTTAGTGGTGACTGGTAATGGAATCGCTCGAAACAATTTGAAGTTTTCATGGGAAGTTAGCGGTATATGCATCTCAAATAGGAAGAAAGTCTTTGTTACTCGTGCTTTTACATACAACAATTTGTACAAGTCTTTTATCTAATGTTTTCTACAGGCAAGGCGAGTGATCTCGGTAATTTTCCAGAAATCTTCCATCGGCGATCTGTTTCACAAGGTTTGCAGGTGTTATCAAATGCACATCTATCTGTCCCTTGTAAACGTCAGTTAACGTAGTAAAAAATAAATCTTGCACTTTCTTTAAGTTGTTAATCAGTAGATAACATGCTAGCGATTCCGAGCTAAAGTAGCTTGTAGCCATTACGATCTCTATATGTGATTCCATTTGTACAAGGTTCGATTCTGTTTCGTTGACGAACTTATCTAATAAATTAAGTTGGCGATTTATGTGGTTTTCGCTTGTCTTTAAAATGTTGTTTTGTAGCTCCACAATTGAAGTTTGGTTTTTCATTAAATCTAATAAATGTTTTTTGTTGTTCTGAATGGATTCTATGTCATTGTTGTATTTGTCGGCAAAGCTTTGATCCAAAATTCGAAATAGGCTGTTTGCTACCGAGCCTACTCCATTGACAAGACCTCGCTTCCTCCGTCAGTCAGTGAGATGTTTCTGGGGAGCCAGCAGGATACGGTTGTAGTAGTTTATCAAATCCAATTCGTGGTACAGCTGTCCCATGGTCGCCTTGCAGTATCGCGGATCAGTTTTTTCACACAAGCTGCTTACGCCGTCTAGGTAGCTATGCACACGTTGTATTCCATCAAAATAGTTTGTTAAGTTGTAATACATTAGTAGTATCCATTCGTCAAGTATCGTTTGTATCTTTCCAATAGTGTCGTAGTAAACTGGGCGCTCGGCATCAATGTTAGTAATCTGAGCGCCCGCTATCGCGCCGTTGCCGTATGTCTGGGCGCGTGCGCTTGTTGCTATGAGCATCATTGTAAATAAACTCGTAAATAGTGCAGACATGCATTTCTTAGCTGTTTTATTTGTAGTTTTAGTTAGTTTCTCGTTAATTTTTTCTGTTTTTGCGGTTTCAGGTTGCTTATCTGCGTCTTGATTTTTCGATTTTGTGTTGCAGGCTTGTAATGGCAGCGGAGCTAATTTGATTATAGGCCGTTTAGTCGTTCCAGTTTGTGTCTTGATAGTCGTTACCCGAACATAGCCATCGGAACCAGGATGTAGATGCATAACCCGTCCCAAGGCCCATTTTCCAGGAGGTAAGTTGTTTTCCTTAACCAGCACGATATCACCCTCTTTGATGTTTGCCTTTGGAGTATTCCATTTAGCGCGGGTTTGAAGTTGAGTTAGATAGTCGCTGCACCAGTTTTTCCAGAACTGCTGGAACATTCGCTCTGTGAGTTGCCAGCGACGTCTCGTATATCGAAGTTGTTGCTGTCAGTGTAGTCAGATCTTGGAAGCGACGTTATTGGACCACCGGTAAGAAAGTGACCGGGAGTTAAGTAGTTATAAAACTCCTCTGGATCTTCAGTCAGCGGGCATAGGGGTCGAGAGTTCATGTCGGCTTCGATCTTGGTAAGCAGCGTCGTGAATTCCTCAAAAGTGAGCTTCTGATCCCCGAGTACTCGACGCAGATGATATTTGAGCGACTTTACGGCCGCCTCCCACAATCCCCCAGCGCTGGGCCAGGCGGGAGCGTTGAAATGCTACTCCACTTCTAGCTTCGCAATCTCATCAAAGAAGTCTGGTGACAGTAGTTGTTGGAACTCTTCAAATTCAGTGCGTAACTGCTTTGCAGCTCCAATAAAGTTTGTTCCGCAGTCGGAATAGACGTGCTTTGGGGTGCCGCGTCTAGCACACATCCGTTGAAAAGCACTTATAAAAGTATCGGTACTCAAGTCGGACACTAACTCAATATGCACAGCTTTAGTGGCCATGCATACAAAGACAGCTATGTACCCCTTTGAAGTACGTACTCCTCTTCCCTTATTCAGCTTGACCTCCACGTAACCACTGAAGTCGACCCCGGTTTTACTGAAAGGTCTTGATGAATTCACTCGAGAGGGTGGTAGTTTACCCATTAGTTGGTTAGTTGCGCTTGCTTTGTAGCGATGACACTGTACGCAGTTACGTAATTGTGACTTGACCGCTCGTTTTCCGCCCACAATCCAGTATCTTTGCCTGATATGTGCCAAAACAAGTCGAGCTCCACCTTGCAGCATCTTGACGTGGGTTTGCTCGATTAGTAGTTGAGTGAAACGTCCTTATGCGGTAGAATGATGGGATGTTTAGCTTCGAATGGTAAATAGGAGTTGTTCAGTCTTCCACCGACGCGGATAATGTAGTTTTCATCCAGATAAGGATACAGTTTGAAGATTGCGCTCTTGTTGGAAACAGGCTCCATCTTCAGAAGTCGTTTGTAATCGTCACTAAGCTGCGATTTCTGTGCAAATAAAATAATATATTCGTTCGCGTCTCCTATATCAACCGAAGTTAGGTATGGCGTGTTTTGTTTCGTAATGTGGCGACGGCGAACTCTTCTGGCAAAGCGCAAAATCCAGGCTATGACTCGCTGTATTTGTGTTAATGAACTGCGATTCTGTAGTAATTCATAAATCAAGTTATTATTCCATTTGTCCACTAGGGTTATCAGCTGTGGTTTAGTGACGTCCATTTGAGTAGTGAACAAACAAGATATAGGTTGTTGTTCATGTTGTAGTTTAAGAAAATCTGGACCACTCCACCAAAGATCAAAGTTAGCAAGTTTTTTAGGAAGCATCCCTCTGGATGCGCAATCTGCAGAGTTCTCCTCGGATGGAACGTAGTGCCATAGTTGTGCAGAGATCACACGCTTTATTTGCGTGACACGATTAGCTACATATCTCTCCCATTTGGATGTCTCTCCTTATAGCCACGCCAAGACAACTTGAGAGTCACTCCATGCCTTGATAGTAATGTTATACCCGGGAAGTGATTCCTTTATTTTTTCTATGAGTTTGGCTAGAAGTAATGCTCCACATAACTCAAGTCTGGGTAAAGTAGCTTTTTGCGATAAGGGGGCAACCCTAGTCTTCGCAGTTAGTAGCGTAATAGTAGGTGTTCCTTGTTCATTGATAACACGGCTGTATACGACACAAGAATATGCTTTTTCACTCGCATAGCAGAAACCGAGTAATTGTATTTCTCGGCGTGTACTACCGATCCATCTGTTTAGTTTTATATTTTTTATAATTGGTAGCTCCAGTTTCAGACTATGCCACTCATTTTGTATTGCTGTTGGTAATGTTCCGTCCCATCCAATGGCATTGTTCATCCAAACTTTTTGGAATAATAGTTTGGCCGCAACCGTTATTGGTGATAACCATCCCAACGGATCATAGAGTTTGGATATTTCGGACAGTAGCTGCCGTTTAGTTAGAGCTTGTTCATTTGATATTTTGAAGTCCCAATTAAATAAAAATGAGTCGGCCTTTAGATTCCAACAGAGGCCGAGCGTTTTAGTTGACTCTTCGTTTTTGAAATCAAATACATTCTTTGTAGAAATTTGATTCTTTTCTAGGTTTTCCAGTAAAGCAGGATCGTTGGATAACCACTTTCGTATATTCATTCCACCACCTTTCAGCAGGGTAAGTAAGTCGTGTTGCAGTTTTATAGCACCGTCGAGCGTACTGTGGCCAAAAAGTACGTCATCAACGAAGAAATTGTTAAGCAGAGCCTCAGCAGCGTCAGGATACAGGTGACCATCATCAATAGCTAGTTGTTTCAGCGTTCTTATAGCCAGCCAAGGTGCGCTTTTCATCCCGTACGTGACAGTTCCAAGTTGAAATTCTTGTAGAGGCTGGTCAGGTGAGTCACGCCAGATGATTTTTTGCAGAGGTTGCTGCTCCTCATTCAGCCAGATGCATCGATACATTTTCTCCACATCAGCGGTGAAAGCGTATTTGAAGGTCCGCCACATCAGAACGAGACTTTCTGTAGGTTCGGGCCTTTTTCTTGGAAACTGTTTAAGCTGTAGCCGCTTGTAGTTTTCTGAGATGCGTTGAAGACGGTTCTCAGCTTAGTGGTCGATGAACCCTCCTTCAGTACTGCATGATGAGGTAGGAAACATTGTGTCGCTGCAGGTTTCAAGTAAATGGCACGTTTCATATGATTTAAGTTGAAATATTCTCTTATGAAGTCCTTGTACATTTCTTTAAGCTTATCGTTACGCTCGAATCTTTTTTCAAGTTGTAAAAATTGCGACACAGCTATAGATCTCGAGTTGCCAAGCTTTCTTTCGAAGTCCGCTACGAATGGCATCTTTACGATGTACTTTCCATCTGAAGCTCGGTGGACAGTTCGGGAATAGTATGCTTCGCATTGATCGTTCGCAGACACATCGTTCTCGCCGGGGTTGATATCTTCATGTTCTAAAATTTGGTTAGCTCTTTCAAGTTAATCAAGGTCATATGGCAGTGGTATGTTTTTAATTTACCACACAGAATCCACCCCAGCTTTGTTTGTTGCGCAATAGACGCTTGAAGTTGACTGCCCCTCAGGACCCCATCCAAAATAACTTCAGAGTAGATATCTGCTCCCAATAAAATATCTATTGGGTTTGTAATGTTATATAGTGGATCTGCAAGTTTCAAGTTTTCTAGGTGTGACCAATCGCCCTTTCTCACATTACAGTTAGGTAAGTTGTTAGTTAGTTTATTCATTATTAAAGCTTGTACGTGTAGAGTGTAATCTGAATGTATTGACTTGCAGGTAAGTTGTAATTGACCTTTGCAATTTCCAGATACAGAGCCTACTCCAGTCACAGTAGCATTAAGGTTTTGTCTAGGTAATCTCAGTAGTTGAGCGGCGTTTTGTGAGATCAAGTTAACTTGCGAACCTTGATCCAATAAGGCTCGAAGAGTAATGTTTGTCCCGTCTGCGGATAAAACATTCAGTTGTACAGTTGGCAACAAAACTTCCATATCATCCTCTGATAAGTGATTAGAGCTCTGCTGCTGTTGTAAGGGCTGAGCAGTAGATGCAGTTGGCCGCTGGCCTAAGTATTTTCTAAAGTTATTTTTAGCTTTAGTTGGTTTGTTTACATTCGCATTGTGCAATAATGTATGATGATTAAAGTTGCACTCTTTGCATTTCTTTGCCGATTGACATTCTTTGTTACCATGGCTAAATAAACAGTTTTTGCACACATTTAATTTCGCAACGATATTTGCGCGCTGCGCGGTGTTCATTTCAATAAATTGTGAGCATTGCATAAGCACGTGATTTTGCTCGCATAGAGGGCATTGTCTGTACGTAGCGTGATAGACTTTGGAATTATCAGTTCTTTTTGTAGGTTGATAATTAAATCTCTTCGATTGAAAGTTTTTGTTGAAAGTTCTCGGACTAGTAAAAATATTACTTGTAGTTGGCTTGTTTGCTTCTTTTTTTGAAGTTTTGAGGCTCTCATATGCCATGAACTTGCTTTCCAGGAAGAAAAGAAAATCATTTAAGTTGGGAGGTCCCGATGGTTTTGGAGCTCCTTTACATATTCGTTGTGAGTGTTGGAGTCAAGTTTCAACGTCATAAGATGGACGATCAGTGGGTCCCAACTAGATGTGTTGACTCCAATGTTTGAGAGTCCGTTCAAACATTCATTGATGACGTCATGCATTCGTTTCAGGTTGTGGGAATCAGGCTGTATAATAGTAGGCAAGTTAAGTAGCGTGTTGACGTATGACGTAAATTGTAACCTTAAGTTATCATAACGTTGTAGAAGTATCTCCCAGCATGAAGTATAGTTTTCTGCACTTATGCTCAGATGCTGGACCAATCTCTCAGCTTCACCACGCAACCTGGTTTTCAGATGTTGCATCTTCTGGGCTTTATTTATCAACGGGTTGTTGTGGATGGTTTCTAAGAATAGATTTTTAAAAGAAATCCATTGTGTATAGCTTCCCGAAAACTCAGGAACCTCGATCCGTGGTGTTGACCTTTCATAGTGTCCCGTAGACCAAATTCTACTGTTAAGCATCTTCTTCATTTCGTCATACTTGTCTTCGATTTCTATGAAAGTAGCGTAATACTTTTCACTACTCTCTCCCTTCAACGTTGATTCGACGTCCCAGTGATATTTCTCAATAAGTTCCCACTTGGCTTTAAGTATGGATAGATGATCTTCGAATTCCCATTTTTCAGAAATTTTCTTGAGATCAATCTTTGACATAGCTCTGTCGATGGCCTTGAAGTTATTTTCTTGTTTGATTAGCAGGGTTTTGATGTTTTCAGTTGAATCTTCGCCTGCTAAGCCAGATATGTCAAACTTTACCTCCTTAGTTAATTGTCCAAGTAAAGCTTTCATATCACTTTTAGTTGTTTCGTACAAGATCTTAGTTTTCTCGTATATGTTGTCCGAGAAGTAGTTAATATTTGTGTCATCAATTTTCGAAGAATTTCGTGTTTCTCTTCAAAATCCAACCACTGTGAGTCGAGAGAAACAATACGGATATTTAAGTAATCTTCAGTTTTGCGAATTATAGAATCTTTCTTGTAGTTAGTACACAGTGTTTTGATGTTTTCAAAACACGTTTGTTGAAGTTGTAGTTTTTCCATGTCGATGATAAATAAATAATAAATAAATCTTTCCTACAATCACACCAATTATCTAGCCCAAGAGAAGCTTCGAAGAAACTCGTTAAATGGTTACTAGACAACGGATAAACATACTTAACATACTTAAAATACTTAAATACATACTTATTATACATAGAAAACACCCAGACCCGAGACAATTTAGAAAACAATAATTTCTAAATTGACCCGACCGGGGTTCGAACCCGGGACCTCAGAGATGGCGACACCATGAAAACCGGTGTACAAACCACTCGACCAAGGAGGTCGTCAATGAAGATGATGGTAATAGCTTGCAAAAGCTTAAAAGTTAATAAACATTAAGTATAGTTTGATAGAGTGGTTAACTTGCCCCTTACACGCAGTTCACGTTGAAAGAGACGGAAGTTGTATAGTTGTGTTAGTTTAACACTAAAGTTCAAAGCTGACCTCCTGAAGTTGGTACTGTAGACACACAAAGTGATCGCTGGTAGTCAGTATTTAGTGTTCTAATCGCTCCGTAACAGTATGTGCACCTTCTCAATTCGACTGGTGAGACCCGCTTGTGGGAGGCCACAAACACACTAGCAACACTAAAACACTAATAGTTATCGAAGGACCATAAAAATGTACGGGCCAGTATGACTACGTACACCTTGAAATGATGTTAGATATAGTTGCAGCACGCAGGTAAAGAAATTACCAAAGTTAAAACAGTTTGTTTATTATAAACTCACACGTCACAGTTAGTTTAAGTTATAGGTAGGTAACTCTTTGCTCGACCGTCCAGTGCCAGCGTTATTGCGTACTAAAAAGTAATATATAATATTAAATCTAACAATAATGACGCGCGCCGAAAAGTGGGTCGCGATGTCAGCAAAATATGTACGGTGGTGAGACCGTACAAACATAGAACTAAATATCAATAAACAAACCCTGACAAATCCTTCAGACGTGGCCTCAGCTTTTAACGACTTTTTTATAGAAGTTACCCGTAGTACATGTACAATCAATAAATATACAAAAAGGGAAAATATCACAAAATCTAATTCCATGTTTCTCTGGCCTATGTCACAAGCGGAAGATAAGAAGGAAATTATCAGTTTAAAAAACACTACACCTGAGGGTTTTGACGGAATTGGCACAAAAGTAGTGAAGGCTTGTGTTGGTTTATTAACCACAATCCAGACGTTATTGATCAACCTCTCGTTCTCATCGGGCATTTTTCCTTCATTGCTAAAGGAGTCTATGGTCAAGCCACTTTACAAAAAGGGTGAAAAGGATGACATAAACAATTATCGGCCTATCACGCTGGTACCTGTTCTATTCAAAAAATATAAAAATATTTATATAAACGACTAATAAATTATTGCAACACTTTTGAAATATTTATAACCGATCAGTTTAGCTTTCGGAAGAACAAGTCAACGACACTTGCAATCTATACGCTCGTAAGTAATGTACTACAAAGTATAAATGCTGGCAACTTAACTAAAGGGCTATTTTTTGATTTATTGAAAAGTTCGACTTCGTTAATCATGATAGCTTGGAATAAGAGGACCCACAAGGCAGTGGATATCGTCTTTTTGAAATAATCAATGCCAACGTGTAGTCGTCAATAAAATCGTTGATGGTGAACTCACGCGATTCGCGTCTTATTGCAAAATACATCACGCGGTATCCCTCAAGGAAGTGTATTGGGTCCGCTATTATATATTTATACCTGCTATTATATATTTATACCTAAACGACATTACAGAAACCATCACCAATAAACGCGTTCTATTTGCGGACTAAATAAATTAAACTGTTGACAACAATATTAAATGGCTAGATAACAATGACCTTAAATTAAATTTGAGCAAATCAAACTTTGTGCAATTTAATAAATCGAAACGTAAACAGTACAATTTTAAATTAAACATCGACAAAATAGAAGAAATTACACATACAAATTTTTAGGTGTACTTATCGATAACAATTTAGACTGGAAGTTACACAATGACAATCTTTGCAATAGAATAAATCCTTTTGTATACGCACTTAGTAAATTTAGGCAAGTGACTAACAAACAAACAGTTGTCACAACCTACCACGCATTTGTAGCTTCTCTACTAGGTACGCTATGGACTGGTATTATAGGGCAACAGTGTGGACAAGGACAAGTTTTCATAGCGCAAAAGAAATGTGTAAGAGCCATGTGTGGGATCCCACCTGGTGAGTCTTGTAGATCAGCTTTCATAAAGCTTGGTCTATTACCACTACCGGCAATGTACATTTTTGAAATTGGCTGCTTTGTAAAGAAAAACGAGAAACAATAAAATTCACGAAATCAAAAAATACAAACTGTAGACTCAAAAGAGATCCTGAAAAGTAAGTCTAAAATGTAAAAGCAAACACGCAAAAGTACCAAAGGCATTGTGATCTAGAGTAATTGAGAGTAATTGTGTTGCCCTATATTCTACATTACTAACTAACATAGTTCTTAAGTGCATTGTTACTAACAAATTCTGTGGACATATGTCTGAATTAAATAAATAAATAAAAAATATACATGTCAATAATAATCTATAATAAAATTCCCCGTAAAAAAATAACAGTTGAAATATTTTTAAGAATAAAAAACTATATAAGTAACTAAAAAACAATGACCTGAACGAATTATTTAATTGCATGTATTCATTATTTTGATTGGTATGTTTATATTTATACATGTTTATTTTATTGTTCCTCGTTTTTCTTTACAAAGCAGCCAATTTCAAAAATGTACATTGCCGGTAGTGGTAATAGACCAAGCTTTATGAAAGCTGATCTACAAGACTCACCAGGTGGGATCCCACACATGGCTTTTACACATTTCTTTTGCGCTATGAAAACTCTGTTTTTGTCCATACTGTTGCCCTATAATACCAGTCCATAGCGTACCTATTAGTAGAGAAGCTACAAATGCGTGGTAGGTTGTGACAACTGTTTGTTTGTTAGTCACTTGCCTAAATTTACTAAGTGCGTATACAAAATGTCAATGTTCATATAATAGTATTATTACAGTGTTATCACTGTAATAATACTATTATATGAACATTGACATTTTTAATTACCAAATCTGTATTTTATAATTATGTATCCGACTAAATTAATTTATCATACTCGAGGATAGCTAAATTTGTCTGTGTTCTTAATAATTTAATTTGTAAATGTAATCTACATATAATTTTATTATTTGCATGCCAACAATTCTCGCAAGACATGTGTACACTTTATTGTACCAACCATCTTTGTATACCATGTACTTACGCAAATAAAGTTTATGAATTATGAGGGTTTTGTCACCGTAGTAATTAGTAACCTTAGGAACAAACCACCCATGGACCTGGTTAGGCCTCCGATCATGGGTGTCTGAAGGTTGGCTGCGATTCGCAGCGTTAAATCTTAACCTAACTTAAATTCTATGGACTTACCGACTGGTCCGATGTGCCGGCGTTCAGCTCGTCTGGCAACCTTAGGGTGAGGAGTTGGGGTGGTGGAAGGAACAGGTTGGATTAGTCGCGGCCCAGCTGCTGTGATGTGACGCCGGCCTAGGTGGCGTGCCCAGCTTGCCGACTCCAAGAGGTTCGTCCAAATCGCTCACACACACGTCCGTTCCACCGATCCATGCACACCCAGTCCTCAGCCGGCCGATGGCCTCTTAGTACAACTAGCACGCAGCACCTTTCGCGACGCGACGATGGCGCGTGCCGAAACGCAAAGGATTTGCGACATATATACGCTGCCGTCAGCGTTAGTCCGTCTAACTATACACAATAGCCTCCGTTGGCTTTAAAGATCATTGGAATTTAGTCCGATTTTACACGAAACTCACATGTGGCCATATGCCGACATGAACATGAGTCTCCCAAAGCGACTACCACGAGCGCGAGTCCTGCCGACAGGACTACATACGCGAATAATCCTCGCGGGTTTATTCTAACCGATTATGAAGATCTAGCGCTGTTCCACCGATGGAATCAAGCAGCGTACCGAACTCACAGATATGCTACGCCATTACAATTTTTGAAACCGACCCGAATGCGAATGACGACATGACATTTTTACCCTTTGTCCATTGACATTGACACCTGACAGTTTTTATTTTACCGACCCGTGTTTGTTTGGTAGGCAAAGTACACCACACCCACGGCTTTAATCGATTTTAAACAATCATACTTATGGATTACTGGGGAGTGACACTCTTGACTACTATGGTTATTAATAGCAAGCAAGTGAAAGATACTAGTTTCTAACTGCTAATAGCCAGAAAGACACCCATACTTGTAACAGAGCGAATTATTTTTTAATTTTTCAATAATAAAGTCAATATTTTCAAATTATTATGGTTTTTAATGCTTGCTACTTTATATTTTTTTGCTGTCGAAAAACGTATAGATCAGGTTATCGAAATTCCTTGAACCAAACAAGATAATACGTTTTGCGTAGCTTATCCTCTTTATCCCAGTTTCAATCTACAGTAATCCAACCTTTTTAGTTTCATAACATCGCCGTGGAGTACGTATAATATCCCTACTGCATATGTAAAATACTTAGAAAAACATGAGCTGAAACAGGGATGCCAGCATCAGCGTTAAGGGGCTCCTCTCACTGCAAATAGCGCAGCGATGTTTTACTATACTTTACAAATTAAAAATACAAATATTTCGGTACAATTAAGCGATGAGCCTGAACCCATGAATACAGGTTGTATGTAAGAGAGTAAAATATTCATTAGACACATTATTATTATTTGAGCCATGGTAGCCCATTCGAAGAAAAAAGGCCTCCATTTCCTTTTTTCACTCTTCGCGATAAACTATTACCGGGTATTGTAACAAGGCAACTAAAGCCTTGTTAGTTTTTGTGACCTTCTTTGTGAATGACATTCTTTTATATTTAAAATTCAAATATTTACTTGCATTCTCTGTCGAGTCTCTGTGAAAATAATATGGAAAAAAACCATTTTATCTATTATATAAAAATGAATCCCTGTTTCCCTTGGTCACGCCATCACGCGTGAACGGGTGGATCGATTTCGCTAATTCATTTTTGTTGTGTTTATTATTGTCAGGAGAAAGTTATTATGATTTTTTTTTTTTTTCCCAATTCCATATTTATAATTAAGACAGGACAACGTCTGTCGGGTCAGCTAGTTATAAATAAAAACCTTTGACTATATATACGTCTAGACGGAGCATCGCGGTACAAACGCTTCTCAAAATCCGCCCGGTTTTTGTATTTGAAGTGTGCGTGACAGCCGCGTATGACTGACACTAGCGCGAATGGTTGCCAGCGAATGCCTTATTTCCGATAAAGTAGGGAAAAATATTTATGCACAATACAATTTTAAAATGATTCATAACATAACATAACTTTTTAAATTAGGTATGTCTATCGTATTTATGTAGGTATAACACATAAAAGAAGCTGGTGTGGAGTGTTTAGAAGAAATGGATGATTGAAGGCGAGGGCGAGTACAATAAAATAATGTGCTAATGGAAGCCTGCGTGCGTGTGATATGTTAGTAATAAGGACGAAATAGAAGCAACACGCGGGATGATTTACATTTAATACTTAATCAAAATAGATTTTTCAATTAGAAATTTAAATATTTTAAATTAAAATCAAAACAATGGCGTTCCCTTTGTATTTGTTTCTTAAATAACTTTCGTTTGGATGTTACACCATTTTTCATGTTCTCTAATTTCTTATTATGTTAAAACATTATAGTTAAATATCTCGACAACGATTTCTTTCTACCGGATCAGTTGGAAATCTGAAAATTAAAATGTTTGCTATGTGGTCGAACAGTTGTAAAGGTTACATAATGTGTTGACGGCTCATCAATATCCGTGAACAGTAGTTTACATGAGACGAAAAATATTGAACTTTTAGGGGCACAAACATACACCCGCACTATCTCAAACATCGTCATCATCATCATCAGCCTATAAACGTCCCACTGCTGGGCACAGGCTTCCCACATGGATATAGCACGTGGGGATATTGGGCCATAACCCACCACGCTGGCTCAATGCGTGTTAGTGGGTTTTAACGACTGTCATCTTACGACAACAAACGGGACCAACGGCTTAACGTGCCTTCCGAAGCACGAAGGAGCAGACTGAGTATTTTTTATCATACTTATTATACTTAAACTTAAAGTTTATTCTGCCACCAATATTGGGGTTTTCTACATTTTGATACCAGCAACACTACGCATACATGGCCGTTATTATTGTTAAACTTTAAATTTTCATAAAAATTTATCGATACTTACAGATGGAACGTGACTTTCCTTTTCGAAAAGATTTTTCCTTTGTAGTTTCGACAGAATTTCACTGAGCAAACGGTCACTTTGCGAAAAATTTCACCGAAACACGAGAGGTAAACACTGTTTGACGGCACAATGACACTGACCGCCAGGAAGAGCGCGATAAGCCAATAATGGCCTATAAATTTTTCTACGTTTTTTTACGGCCAGGGTCTATCTAGACATGTTATATACATGTCTATATCAAAGATAAAAACCTAGGTAAGTACTTGATAAAAAGTCAGCTAGGTTTTTTTGCGATTTTGTAGTTAGTACGTAAGTAAGTAGAGCATATTGTAATTTCTCTGTATTTTGGAATGCTCTGTCACTTCTCTGTCAGTTGATGGTTTGTTTAACAGGCATATGACATAAGTTAAAGTCAAAGTCAAATTCAT
Source organism: Scoparia ambigualis (assembly GCA_963921215.1). Classification (NCBI taxonomy): domain Eukaryota; kingdom Metazoa; phylum Arthropoda; class Insecta; order Lepidoptera; family Crambidae; genus Scoparia; species Scoparia ambigualis. The sequence continues at coordinate 36,091,233 of OY992510.1, forward strand.
TTATTCAATTTACGTCCGGTCACAATAACCTATTTATCTGTTGTTTTGACACTAGAGTTAGCACAATTTGTAACGAGCTTAAGTCAAATTTCTATCTCTGGTAGGCACAACAACAGGTAGATAGGTTATTGGTAATTGAGCACTTATGAATGTCGTTACGACATCGGTTCGTAAGTCTTAACTATGGGACGGGGCCTTGTTCTGAGAAGAACCGGCAACAAACCAGCAACAAACTCGGCAAGGGCTTTTCTTTTCTCCTTTTATTTTATAACGTCAATACAAATTGGAAAATGCCCTTCCTATAATAGAAGGACATTTTCCATTACCACATAAAAAAAATTGGTTGCCTGTAAAGTCGGTATACGGGCGAAAGTTTTACGTGACAACGACTTTGAGTGGTAAAATAATTTTAATGTGAATATTCATTCGTATAGTAGGAAGAAGGATGAAATCTCTCTCGCTCTGTCTCTCTCGCTCTTAGGCAGGCTAACTGTGCTCGAGTGGAAGGGACGCGTGCCTTTCACTTTTTATGTCTGTCTCTCTCGCTCTTAGGCGGGCTAACCATGCCCGAGTGGAAGGGACGCGTGCCTCTCACTCGCTCTCATTGTGAGCGCATAACGTGAGCGGAGCGTAACGCAGTTTCTTGAAGTGTCACCCGGCAAACCAATTTATAAGACGTTGTCACGTCAAAACATTTAATAACGATTACAAGACAACACAACACATACAAAAGAATATCCAAAAAAAAAAGTATTGCTCAATTTAAAATAAAATGAACAACGTCTTACAGTATCTTTGAAACAAGAAAAAGAAAGACTATTTCCATTACAAATTAAAATAAGATTGCAAGAACAACCAGCCTCTATATAGGCGGCACCCGTTCACGAGTATGACATGTGAATCAGCCATCGCTTCGCTCAACCATGTTTTAGGGAACGTAACGACCCGATGCATATGCCACTACCGCAGAGACACTTTGAGAGAGCATGACACACTCGAGCAACTCCAGCTATGCACGACGCACATGCCACCACCGCAGAGATACTTACTACCACCCCCTCTCTTCCCTTGAGTGTCGTAAAAGGCGACTAACGGCCTAAAGACTGCACATACATCTAACAGCATAGAGCGGCGATGGGCTCACTACCTGTCACGCTGAGTACATGTGCTGTAGCTCTTTGGTGAAAAGTGGACGATGACAGAGGACTTATTTTGCGGTCCTCATTGCCTAGTCTCTGACTAACCCTTCGAGGATATTAGTCGTGATAATATATATTATACAACTGTAGGTACATTGCAAAGAAACGCGCGATACTAAAACTCGTTTCACAGTTGTCCGCCGCCGGCCAAGCGCGCGCTGTTGAGACGCGCTGGCCAACGGCGCGCGCCGCCGGCGTTTCTCTGAAATCAGCCTGAATATACTTAATATATGTAATTTATTTAGGTCAGGTTCTTACAGACTAACATAAATAATATACAATAATAAAATAAAACTCTTTTGAGAGGTGTGTTAGGATATTGTACGAGTGTAGCAAATGATAATGTTTGGTATCTGCGTACCCTTCCGGGAATCGGATGTTATGCATGTATCTATGTAAATAGAGGAAATTATTTCCTCGCCGAAGTTGTGCGTGTCCATAGTGGCTCATCTAAAGTTGTTTACCCGAAATTGTTCCTCCTACCGATTTGTAATCCGAATGATCACTTTTCCAAAAAAATTCCTAAAATTTTTCTTCCTAAATTTTCACTCATACAATTTGTAGTAGGTACTACCGACGATGTTCAAAACACTCATGTTTCCGAAAATTGTAATTCCTAGTGTAGTTTTTCATAACGCTTTTATCATTAAATATAATTTTACAACAACATAATTTGGACAGCTAGTATTTCTGTTGTCTAATTTAATAAAATAAACTCGAAATTCAAAACAATCGCAACGGTGACCTACAGGAGTATGGCAGCTAGTATTTCTGTTGTCTAATAAAAAAAATAACCTCGAAATACAAGACAATCGCGAAGCGCAGCGTAGCGTTCAACCTATCACGTGACCTACAGGAGTAGAGCAGCTAGTATCCTCAATAATTTGAATAATAGTGTTAAAGACGCTTAGGTATGTTGAGAAAATATAGGAAAACAAATAATAGTAAAATATATGTTTATTGCTACTGACAATAAGAAGTTTAATGATTCGGAATTATGAACATTAGAAACAGAGTAGTTAGGAATTGTGATTGTTAGTATGAAAAAAGTTAGGAAGAACATTTTCGGAGTTCCAACTATCGGAGATGAAAATGTAGGTGAACTTTGGCGCACCCACGTTGTGCCACTACACGTCAGGGCTCCCCTTAAGCGGCGGCGGCGGGGCGGGGCGCGGAGCGGGCGGCTCGCGACTCGCTTAAGACGACAAATGTTGACGTTGCCATAAGATCTGACATCCTTAATGTTACGAGTGCTGAAATGGCGCGACTGCAGCCTGTTGCGGTGTTATTGAGCAATAACTACATTATGCACGGAGCTAGTGGATTATTTCATTTCGCATTATAGAGCTTCTGCCACTTTTATCATAAAAGTGGATTTATATATGGTATCAAGTGTTAAGTAATTTTATTAAACAGGCCTTCGCACTTGAAGAACAGCACAGAAATTGGGCCGTACCCAACACGCTGGCCCAATGCGGGTTGGTGAGTTTATCAAGAAATAATGGTGAATTTGTCAGCATGTTTAAGTTTCAGTTTCAGTTTTAAGTATGGGGAACCTCCAATATTTATTCTATTTTTGTGTGAAAATCTTAATGCGGTTTACAGAATACATCTACTTACCAAGTTTCAACAGTATAGTTCTTATAGTTTCGGAAAGAAGTGGCTGTGACATACGAACGGACAGACAGACTGACATGACGAATCCATAATCTCATAAGTTTTCTGCCATTGGCTACGGAACCCTAAAAACTACCTGTTTGGGTAAGTTGAACAAGCGAATTGCAGATCAAGTTCCATGTGAAGAGGTCACTGTTTTTCTGTTAGTAGTTTTTTTTGCATTTTTTATTAAGCAGCTGTGAAAGTTAATGGTGATAGAGACACTGACACACTTCAAACCTCTAAGGCAAAGGCAACACCTAGTTGGATGAACGTCCGCGGCAGTGTATATATATTCTCTGTCCGCGGTAACTCCACGTGCGGCCAGTGTTTGACACACTATGCGTACGGGGCGCGGCCATTCGCCCCGCGCCCCGCGCCGCGCCGGGCGTAACGTATACTCGCAGCCTGTAATAAAATATTTCATCAGCTGCGCTCCTCTGGCGTCCCCTGTGGCCTGATAAAGGATATGGTTTATTATAATAGGCTCCGAGGCATAGCAATACTTTTTTTCATTATTTACTTAATCAGGTGAAATATTCTTTTTATTTTCCTCCCGGGTGCCGGAACGTGTGAATGGCGGTAGGAAAGTGTATTTTTTTCTAAACGCTGAGCATTTTATTGGTAAATAAATTTGCCAACAGCGAGACGTACTGATGTTATGCGAGAAAAGGAGAAAAACTTCAGCTCAGTTACAATTTCACGCTTCAGCTTTTCTTCGGCTTTTCATAATCATCATCATACTACGTACACTCACACAATATGACTGTTGAGGACCCAAAGGGTTAGCCAGAGACTAGCTGCTTAGTTCACGTTTGACTTAATAACGTCTGCACATGCGCTCAGCATGATAGATGTTGAGCCCATCGCCGCTTTATGCTGTTGGATGTATGGGCAGTCTTCAATCCTTCGCGACACCCAAGACAAGAGATCGGTTGATAGAATTCCTTCTAAAACGAGTCGCCGCACCGCCACAGCGCGGGCCGCCAGCGGCTAATCTCACCAACACACTTTTTTACTTATTTACCGGCCTGCATCTCACCTGATGTTGAGTGATTATAAGACCAAAGATATCACGCACTCACCTGAAATCCTCTACTACTGAGCTATTGGCTACATTATCTGTAACTGCCGGAACACAATAATGCTACGAACATTGATGTTATGGCGAAGTATTTAGATAAGAGGGGGGTAGCTAAGCCAGGCGGACTTAACGAGCCCTGCCACCAACCCAACTGAGTACAAAAGTACTCCTGGCTGGGAATCGAAACCGGGACCTCTGGGTCTTAGACCGGTGGTCTAAACCACTTTCGAGGCGTCATAACTTATGCATACTTGTTTGACCCAAACTAAATATATAAAAATGAAGTGTTGTTCGTTTGTCCCGCTAAAACTCGAGAATATCTGAACGATTTGGCTAATTTTGATCTTGAAATAATTGTGGAAGATCAGGGTAGGTTAATACGGTGAGAAAAATAGTAAAAATCCTCAATAAAAAGAAAAAAATAAAATTTCAAAAGACGTCGTGCAATATAGGTATTAATTGGATGAGTTGTCATTGTGATTTGGACAGGACAACATCTGTCGGGACTACAAGTCTTTCATAATAATACTATTGTTTATTATGATGAGGCCCTGAGCTCAGCGGCTTTTATCTCATCACCTGATGAGGTTGATATTTCATTAAAGTACTACTACCACGATAAACCAGTTTAGCTCAGTACTTAGCTGTCGGTTGGCTTAAAGCACACGTACATTGGATTTGGGGCTGCAGTGCATTAGGGCGTGGTTGCCTCTAACGCGTTCACTGAAATATGTGTGAGCCGGGCTGATACGGTATTTAGTGTTTACTGCGGAACCGAAGTTGCCATCTCATTTGTGTAATGGCGAGTCTTAACACTAGCACAGACATAATGGCCCGAAGTGTGGAGCTGCAGAGTCGAGCGAATCGATGCAGTTAGTAAACACCTAAGTCAGTTTGAAATCCGAGGAATTGTTTCAAAAAGAGTAGGTTGGTGTGTGTATTTCTCTTCAATCAGGACAACATCGGTTGAAGTAATTCTGGCCTCCTGTGAAATGTGATACATCTATGTTTGTAAAAAAAAAAGTTTGAAACTATTTAGAATTACTATAACCACTGGTTTAAAACCGCAAAAAATACTGTTTTAAACGGTGTTATTTTTCAAGCTTTTGTAGGGCAACGCGGAGTTAACAGCTCGCAGTCGTCCAGCCAAGCTGGTGTCAAGGTTTTCTCTGTTTTTTTGGCCGGAAGTAGTGTATTTTGATTATTTGACTATTTTGTACTACCTAACAAATTTTATGTGAATAAATATTGTAAAACACAGTTTGGTGCTCCTGGTATGGAATATTCAATAACGTAATGATAAAAAGCTTTTAATAAAAAAGATAATTTTAAACCGTTCTCACTATTTCCGTTACTAAAAAAACCGTTTTAACGGTCCGGTTGATTTCGTTTTAAACTTTGTTTAAAAAAATATAAACAGAGGGAAATTTTCGAAACTTTCATGCAGATTGAATGAGTGTAGTATTATTTTAACAAATTAATAGATCTTTCCCTTTCTTCACAATAATAAGTTACTTCAAAGTTACGATTACTTTTATTTTTCTACTTTATTGTCTGTCACTACTTTTACGGTTAAATAAGTAATTTATTTCTCTTGAGTATTTACAATAATTCACTTACAGAGAAAAACAACATTTTTTTTTTTTTTTTTATAAAAGAGGGAGGCAAACGAGCAGGCGGGTCACCTGATGGAGAGTAATCACCGCCGCCCATGGACACCCGCAAAACCAGAGGAATCGCAGACGCGTTGCCGGCCTTTAAGGGAGGAATAGGTTTAAGGAAGGAATAGGAATTGGGAGGAGGGGGGGGGGGGGGAAAGGGCCTCCGGAAGCCCAGAACCGTGTCCTCCGGAAGGAAGTGGACTCCCTCAAGGCTGAGGTCGAGGCCCTTTGGAAGGTGGTGAGCCAAGGGAGACTGCAACCTCGGAAGGAGGCTGCCCCCACTGCTCCCCCTGCACCGGACTTGGCTGCGCTGACGGACTGCGTGCGGGAGATGCAGTCGGTCCTGACCGGCACCATCGACTCGGTCCATGACCGTATCGATGCACTGGAGACGAGGCTGTCCACACGGCCCCTGCCAGCGCGTCCGCCCTCGGTGTCAGAGCGAGGGAGAGGTAGTAGGGACGAATTCCCCGCCCTCCCGACGCTAGCACCAGCGTAGACAGCGCCGCGTGCCTCCCGCACAGCAGCCTGGAGTGGCGGCAATCCTTTTGCCAGCCCACCACCCGCACCCGCCCGGCTGACCACCAGCTGGGCCCCCCCTCCCCTTACCCTGGATGGGGAAGGGACGACGGCGAGTCGCCGTCGGCGGACACGTCGAGGACGTCGCGGGCCGCCCCCAGCGAACAACGCTCGAGCGCCTGCCCCCCCAGAGGGTGCACCCCGCCAACCCGGCGAGCAAGCGGAGGATGAGGCTAAAACGACCCGGCTCAACAGCCGTGGTCATTAAGCTCACCCCAGAGGTGGAGGACTGCGGCGTGACGTACGTCGCCGTCATAAAAAGGGCGCGGGAGGTCATCGCGCTCGAAGACGTGGGGATTGGGTCGGGGGTCCGTACGCGTACTGCGCAGAGTGGGGCCACTGTTTGAGATCCCCGGAGCAAACAGTGCGGAAGCGGCCGATCGCTTCGCCGAGCGGCTCAGGACTGAGGTGGGGGACGTAGTAACTGTCGTCAGGCCCGAGAAGTGCGCGGATCTCCGCGTCTCGGGCTTAGACGACATTGTTACGTCTCAGGACATCGTTGAGGCCGTGTCCAGAAGGGGAAGATGCTCCCAGGATAGGGTGAGGGATGGGGCATTACGAGCTGCCCCAGCGGCTCGTTCTCAGCGCTGGTGCGCTGCCCAATTGTGGCTGCCCGAGCGTTGAGCCGACAGAGGAGGCTGCCGGTCCTCTGGACAATGGCTGCCGTGACTGTGCTTGACCGGCGTCCACTGCGCTGTTTTCGGTGCATGGGCGTCGGTCACACGCGCGCGAGGTGCGAGTCGCGCGTGGACCGCAGCGGGATCTGCTTCCGCTGCGGCCTGCCTGGTCACAAGGCGGCGGCGTGCGCGGTGGTGGAGCCGGTCTGCGCCGTTTGTGAAGACGCGGGTAGAGCCCATGGCCACGTCATGGGGAGCAGGAGGTGTGATCCTCCCCTGAAGAGGGTGAGGGATCGCGCTTCCCATGGCGTCCGGGCGGATGCCGACGAGAGGGCAGCAGCAGCACCTGCAGCTATCGTGGAGGAGGCGGAAATGTTGGAGGCCGTGACCCCAAGCGCGAGTCCAGCCCCAATATTGAGCCGGAGACACGAGGCTAACTCTCCCTCGTCAAGCCCCAATGTCTCTCGCGAGAGAGACACCGGGCTGAGCGATGCGGATGAGTTCGACGATGCGGCCAGCGTTCAGACCATCCGAGCGCGCCGCCTCTCCAGCAGCAGTAACGAGGCAGACTTCGACTTCGACAGCTATTAGCTGTCGAAGTCGAATCCTGAGAGGGCGGCCTCATAGGGCCTCGTTGCACAAGGGGTGCATTCGGTTCGGGGGTTCCCTTGAACCAATGGCCCAGAGAGTCGGGGCGGCAGAGTGCCTAGTGCCGGTCCCGTCCCGACTTTCCCCCGGGTCCTGCTGGAGAGCAGTGGAGGTTTTAGTGGGTATGCCCCCTTCCTCCCGAACCCCCGTCGAGGCCGCTTTTAGGCCGGACGGGGGAATGGGAGGGGGGGGAGAGTCCCATGCACGTGCGTAATGACATTTCCTCCACTCTAATCTAAAAAAAAAAAGGTGAACGCCGGAGTGCCGCAGGGTTCTATAATGTCGCCCACGCTGTTCCTTCTGCATATCAATGACATGTTATCCTTGGGTAACATTCATTGCTATGCAGATGACAGTACAGTACATCGGCGTTATTTGGGTCACCCTGCGGCAAAGCAAGCCGATGTAGTAGAGTCGAGACGGAAGATTGTCATTGAGCTGGACGAGGAGTTAGACCGCATTTATAAATGGGGCTTTGATAACCTGGTCCAGTTCAATGCCAAAAAAAACAGGTCTGCGCTGTCACGGCTAAAAAGTCCGCATTTCTCCCCCAACCCTCTTTCCAGAGCAACCTATTACCCATCCAGACTGGTTTCAGTCTCTTAGGTATGGACATACACAGCGACCTCAACCCGAAGAGCTTTATAGAGAGCATTATAACCACAGCCTCACCTAAACTCGGAATCCTGAACAAAGTGAAGCGGTTCTTCACGCCAGAGCAACGTTGTCTTTTGTATAAGACTCAGGTGCGCTCCTGTGTGGAGTATTGCTGTCATCTTTGGGACGGATCCGCCAAGTACTTGCTCAAAGCTCTTGACAGGTTGCAAACACGTGTTGTCCGTATTATCGTTAACGATGACGTTACAACCAGTCTGGGGCCGTTACAGCTACGTAGGGCCATTGCTTACCTTAGTGCTTTCTACCGCCTTTACCACGGTGAATGCTCTGAGGAGCTCTTTGACCCCATCCCTCCCTCTCCTTTCCTTTCCAGATCAACGCGTGCAGGTCTTAGAAGCCACCCTCATACCGTGCTGACCATCAAGACACGTACTAAAAAATTTGGACAATCGTTCTTTTGCCGAACTGCCCGTATGTGGAATGCGCTTCCCGCACACGTGTTTCCCTCCTCTTTCTCTCCCGGGTTATTTAAGCGGGGCGTGAAAAAGCATTTATGCAGGCCGCCATAGTGTGAGCGTTCGGCATAGCGTGGTAGCGCTGTGATTAACGCTTTCACTTCTTGGGCTTTACTGGCTGCTTTTCATCAGGTAGAGTGAGGCCATAATGGCGTGCCGCAATAAAAAAAATTGTAATGTCCAACTACCTATCTTTTATAGAAAAATCGGTGCATCATTACTACATGGGTACTCAGATTTGATTTATTGACATAATAGTGGGATATTATGCCAATAAATCAAATCTGAGCCGTTTAACAAAATATAACTTTTTTAAGATTGTTATAGAAAGTGCCGCGTAATATAAACCATATAAATAATTCATCTTTTAAAATTATTATTTTTTTAAAGTCTTTAAATTGATAAAAATACACTTATGTTATTCTTTGTTAGAATTTATTTAATTTTTTAATATTTTGTCTCACTAAAAGTTGCATATATATTATACCTCTAAAGATAAAATTTTACTTTTTAAGTATAACATATGCACTTTTATTATATTGAAACAATCTTTTAAAATGTCAAGTCTTTTAAGAAATGTAGTTGTTTTCTTTATAGGACTTGTTATTGTTGATTTTGCTTAACTTTATTCTGAATTCTCATTAGTACTTACTTAAGCGACCTAAAGTGTTGTTAAAATAATAAATAATTCAAAATGAATACAAAGTATATTATTTATTACACATATTCATATTTCTACCTACCTAGGTATTATAATTATATATTTTATACCTATCTGTACTGATATATTTTGAAAACCCTAGCTATTTTTTTTATTTACCCCTTTGTCGATTCTATTCACCCGTATCGCGGGTAAATAGAAAACGCTTACATTAATTATGTTTTTACAATAATTACATAGAACATGTATTTGTTTCCAACTGAGGACAATTTAACAAACCTTAACTCATAAGACGTAACCAATTTTAATCGTCTTTATTATTTATAACTTAAAGAAAGCTTTATTTGAAAGTTGAAAATATTTTATATTCACCCCATTTTTTATTAATAAAATAAGAGTCAATCTTTACCTGTTAGGATTGACACGTATGATTCTACAGCAGTACTAACTCGAAGCAGTTCTGAAGTTCTGATAACATCCTGACCAATTTCAGCTTCAGCGACTGTGAATATCCGGCCCGTGCAGGCGCACTTAAAGCGAAGATCATTGGCGAAGGCTTTGCAGTTAGTGGCCCTTTGATGCTCTGTGACTTCGTACCCAATTTTGTTAGTGAAGGTACGAACGTATTTCGGACATGTCAGTATCCCGCTAACTTAAATATGTTAGATGGTGCCTAGTGGTCTGCGTCTTTACACGAAGGTTCATTTTGTCTTTGTGAAAATGAGAATTGTGTGTTGGTCAGTTAGTTAGGTTAGTTAGTTACTGTTCAAGTCACAAGGACGCAAAAGATCAACCTGTTTTATAAATAGGGGCAGCAATAGAACCTGAGAGTGCCATGCAGGATAACATGTTGTTTCTGCATAAAGAAAACCTAATGGAAATTACAAGAAAAAGAAAAATACGAATAGTTTAATAAAGTATGCAGACTAAACAACTACATAATATCACATAAAAGTCAATGAGCCATGTTTTCCTGTCTCGTAGTTGACTTTTTTTAATTACTCGGAAGGGAGGCCGCGAGCGGAAGCTAGCCTGAAATAATTGATATTATAATGGTGCATCATTATTGCGAGTGATAAATCAGTGTGTTTGGAGTTCTGTCGTAGCTCTCATTAAACGCGCTCAGATCATTAAAACCTTCAATAATAAGTATAATTATGGCGCCATACACTATACATATTAATATGACGTATATTATACGTTGATTGCCGCGCACCCGACAGCTGCTGTTTAGATAAAAGTGTTATTATATTAATTGTCGCTCTAATCTAAACATTGTTATGCTAGCCATTATAGCTACATGAGCAGCGAAGACCGTAATAGGCTTGTACGTAAAATAATAATATATAACATTTTTAATGCCAAACCTCATAATTGGACGCTGTTTGAATCATCATTTATAGATGTAAGAGGCCTATGATGAACATTTTTGCAGCAAGTCAGATATTATTATTATTATTCAGCCCGGCTTATTTTTCTGCTGGGCAAAGGCCTCCCTACCCTCCCCCCACTCTTCACGGTTTAGGGCTGTAACTTGCCAGTCCTTTTAATAGTAGTATAGCTCGTCCCGCCATCTCCTTCTGGGCCTGCCGCGACGTCGTCTTACGTTGCGTGGACTCCACTCAGTGGTGAGTTTAGTCCATAGCTCGTCTGACATGCGGAAGACGTGTCCAGCCCAGTTCCACTTTAAGCTGGCAGCTTTATAAACGTCGGCGATTTTGTCTCAGGCGAGACAACAAAAAGAAGTTGCTCGACGCACCGAAAACGCCTGGAGGAGGTATTGGTCTATGAAATACCTTATGAAGGGTAACCTCCCACTAACCCTTAGAAGAAAACTCATGGACATTTGCATTCTCCCCGTCCTCACCTACGGTGCTCAGACTCGGTCCTTGACGGAACATCAGAAGCACGGACTCGGGGTTTGCCAGCGAGCAATGGATCGCAGTATTCTAGGAGTTAAATATCAGACCGTATCAGAAATAGCACACTGCGTTTCAAGCAAGTCAGACATTGACAAAATACTAACATATTTCATCACTGGGCTCCTCTGGGCTCAGTCCCTCCCACATCAGCAATTATAGTACATGATGAGGTCAGGCCATAATCCACCACACTGGTTCAAGTTGTGTTCGTGGGTTTTAACAAATTTTAGGAAAACAGCCTGGTCTAAACGTTTGGTTACCCATCCGTTGATCCGGTAACGCGAAACTTGCTTGACATGCATGATCGCAATGCGCAATACACTTCGTCAATGTCTCATATTATTACACGCATTCAATCTTGTTTCGCATACAGCTTAAGTACATACTAGAATTTTATGAATTCTATTCCGAAACTAAATAAAAGTATTTTAGTTAACGAATGACCTCTGTGTACCACGTACCGGCTACTATCTTAAGTGCGGTAAACTGTAAGATAAATTTTGATATTAACTATCTGGAAACTGGAACAACCGCAGTCTCTAAGTAACTCCTTGCTAATATAATAATAATATACTGACGCCCAGGAAAATTGCTATGGACTCGTGGTTCTAAAATAAGAGACGCCTAGCGCTGGCTGCGGGCGGCGGCGGCGGGCGGCGGGCGCTGCACAGCGCCACCGTTGACTAAATGCCTCACACTCGGTATTTAGGGGATATTCATTTCTTTATGGGAAGATCAACATCTATGTTACAACTTAAAAACTTAAAGATAGCACCAGAAAGCCAATTTCAGATACTCACTGATAAAAATAGAGTAAAATTGTGATATAACTTCTCATGAATATAGATTCAGGCTCAGAATAAAAATAATGATGGTGACGGTGAATAGTTCCTCAAGTAATGGTAGCCGAACAACCTCAGAGGTTTTCCAGAGGCTGAAATCACTATTACTAATAAATGTCTCTATAAGTTACTGGACTTTCTCGGACACGATAATGTTCCCGTTTATAGAGTAGTTTTAGTAATGAACCCAAAAAATATTAGAGTCGTGACTTCATCCGCGTAAACGACCATAATACCTACACTGTTTTAATGCTGACAGATTTCCAATATTCATTTTAAGATTTCGTGATTAGTGAATCAGTTAGTGTTAATTCGTACTTATATTATATAAAATTAGTGTAAAGTTTATCTTTCTTTCTTTCAGCATCCTCTCCGGGAAGCAGGCGTGATGTATGATGTATTTATGTAAGTGTCTTTCTAGGTCAGGTATTCGTGAGATAACGAGGGCTCTCTCTCGTTATCTCATGAATGCCAGACCTAATCGGAAACATTTATGATACTATTTACTAAAATACTAACCACTATTAATTATATTGTTCTAATGGTTCGATTGTAATTAAAATTGGTCGCCATAACAAGCCTCCCCCGCCTCAGGTAGCAAATTGAAATTGCTATTACACCGCGCGCCGGTGATCGGCCGCCGCGCGGGACTCAGACACTACATAATTCGGTTCGTTTGACAAGAATCAATAAGCTGGAACAAAACGAATGCGACAATTTGTATTGCCGGAAATGAGGACATTTATTTTAGCTGATATAATTCTTCTAGTAATTCTATTTATATTTACTTTTAACTCGTATCAGCTGCTGGGCTTTGGCTTCCATTTAAACAAATGCATCATGAGGCCGGTCGGTGGGTTTTCGCTACCATTAAGTCAACCGTCCTTTGGCCCGGCACTGCCAAAGTTGCTTGAGTTCTAACTCCTGCGACTACTTATCAAGCAATTCGTTAAATTGCTTTTTAGTGTCCTACGTTTTGATTCATTATTGTATTGTAGCCGTGCGATTGGTTTTGTGGCGCAACTATGACAGAATTATCATCCTTTTAGTCTTCGAGTGCACTGCCAGGTTAAACTGGTGTCAAATGTGGTTCAACCCCCCTTGTCGACTCCGACACGGCTTGTTATTGCGACTGCAATCTTATCGCCGCCGCCGCGCCGCTGCGACCGAGCGACGGCTTCGGTTTCAAAAGAATTCCCTCCGCAAAAGACGAGTTCTATTTGACTATAAGTCAAGAATAAAGCATACAACGTTAAGGGTGTAACTTCGCGATCCTGACACTCGTTTGACTGGATCTCATGTCCTTCACACCGGAACATATCAATCCAAGAAGAGGCTGCTATGCGGCAGATATAAATGTATTTGTTACTAGGCTTGCCGTCCGTAGTTTTAGGCCTCATAACAGGTGGCTCGTTATTGGGTGAGTGTGTAACATTTTATAACGGACTTTCAATAATTATTAATGAATACCATTACATATTATATTTAAAGCACATGTGAAAAACTCTAATGAGTAAAGTGAATATTAATGACAAATATGTATGGACATAGTGCATGGACGAGTATAACTTAATATTGTTATGTTATTATTAGTCCCGGGTCCAATTTCCAGGTCGGGGTGAATGTTTTACATGATTTCAGATGGAAGCTCTAGCCCTGCCGTGGAACGGTATTGTATGGTTCTCACTGTACACCCTTTAGTTGATAGTTGTTGGATGATAGTAATAAAAAAGTTGATTAAGTTGTTAGTAGTTATATTGTCCAAAACACTTAATTGATTATTTGCTATATGATATAATATGATAGATGCGATTGATATATGAGTACACGTAATTACCGCGCGGGGCGTTATTGTGAACTAAGTAAAAAAGGCCAATGAATGAATTTATGCTGAAATGCACTTTGTACGGTCGCACCGTACAAGTATACAAGCTGAACTTTACTGTTACTTTTGAATAGTGGTAGCCATCCCGACTATGCTAATGACACGATATTATATTTATAGTATTCAGCACAAAATAACATTTATTTCGTCTAGTAACATACCCAGCAATTCATACCTAGTTTGACACCCTCGTTAACCGTTTGACATATTTTCTCCATCGAAAAATACATTTACATTCGAAACGTTTTCGTCGAATGCCATATTCCCAGTTTTAATTAAAATCAACGCGCCCCTTATTCGGAAAAGGCCTCAGCGAAAACTATGTACGTACACTCACAAAGTTTATTGGGCTCATGTGCGCAGTCGATGGCGCGACCTCCCAAATTAAATTTTGATAATTACCAACGTTCAGAGGTAAGCAACGCAGCTACGTGTGCGAGCGCTATTCACTCACCTGTGATACTGTTTATGACATTGAGTTATAACGGAGCTTGCTAATTACTTCAGCTGCCGTGTTCTATTAAACGCGTGCGTCATGTTGATGGTCACGTGGGTGACAACCACTCTTAGGTGACGGACTGACGGCAAAGCAACCAGACATAGGGGTGCGTATCCTTTATTAACAGATACGCTTCATTGCTTTGATTTATGTTAAAATGTTTTAAATGCATTTTATTGTATATTTTTGTTTCTGGGTTGTGTAGGTAGTAGTAGCAAACTCAGGTCAGCTTAATCCTATTGTTTTTCAACCCTGTATTTCAATACTTTAATTATTTTAACAAAAACAGACCAGGTAACCTACTATAATAGTTCTATGTTTCAATTTAAAATTTCTATTTCATTATTATTTTGTAAATAGGTATTATTATAGTGTAGGCATTATTTTCTAAAGGTATACTACACATACAAATGTAACCTTTTATAGTTTATATAAATCCTACTCGCGCTATGTATTTACAAATTATTTTAGCCTGAAATGACGCGACGGTACTGAAGGCCTACTCTCTTTCTCCGAAACGAAATTTCGGCCGAATTTTCGTTTGTATTTACAGCGGCTTTTTATTTAAATTTCCTTCCGAAATTTCTTTCATACAAAATAGGTTCGGCATTTAGATTATTAATTTTTAGAAAATTGTTTGAAATTTAAAAAATAATGAAAAGCGCGATAAATAGCAACTGAAAATCGGCCGAAATTTAGTTTCGGAAAAAGAGAGTAGCCCTCTGATACGGCGGTTCGACCATCGGCTCGACCCTTCGCGGGGCCGCGGTCGTCTCGGGGGAGCACGCGGTTCAGTTTAATCGTCAAACACATGACAAAGCCGAGTTTGGTCGAAATTGTATTTTACTTTACGTCCACAGTCCAAATTTAATTAATATCTTACGCGTTAACAGGCTCGCTGTACAAAACGTGAGAGAAGCAAATCAATTGATATTTTTTATCGCATGTGGATCATCAGACAGCGAATGAGAAGGGCTCTTATGCAACACATAAAGATACGAACGTCATACATCAACCAACGTTCAGCTATACTACAGCCGTGATTGAGTACCTACTTATTTCATTATGTTCACGTTCTATACAAAACCTTTTTTTCAAAACTATTACTGAAGAACTGGGTTTAGTCATTGGTTGGGCTTGTTTTAAATCCGCCTATTATCTCCATCTTATTTAAATTTTGTCGGCAGAATAACAATCTTAGTTAGATTGTGTTCCGTCTATTATAGATATGACACTTAGTCTTTGGCCTAATTAACACATAAGTGTTAATTAGGCCGAAGACTGAAGCCTGATGGTAACATCAGGCTATATAAAGGACCAGATATAGGATCATATTGCGTTGTAAAAAATACAGGTTAGCTAAGTAATACTTTTTAAAAATAAAACTTAGGTACATAGTACCTACAACATGTATGGGGAAAAATAAAGCAACAATGCATTCTCTTAAATACTGTATTTATTCATGGTTCTTAGTGACTAGCTCCACTCTCCCCAGAGGCCGCTTCTTGTGACTGTCTCGTATCAATTTGTTCTCGAAACTGAACACGGAGTATATCGGCAGGGGCACGACGGTGGACGATATGGCCATCAGATCTGGGAACAAACACAAATGGGATTTACTCACAGACCTTTATTCAATAAATCGCTGTTCCAATAGGGTGTCAATAACGGAACATTTTAGCATTTGTCGAAAGGATATACACTATTTAGAATTGAAAACTATAAACTACCCATGTGTCATCAAGTGAGTGTTTATTGTAAACTTTTTATGTTACAGAGTTCCCATACAATATTGTTAGAAAATCTTTAGATGTAGGCATATTACAGAGCATCCTAGCGCAGCCAGTTTCGAGGCCCGCTATGATGCTCTATGATCTTACTTCTAAATATAAATAGGTTTAAGTTTATAAAGTTCGATGGGACTGGCATGTTTTCTGGAAACAAAAGTCCATTAATAAAATGTAGATTAAAAAAAATAATGTTACAGAAATTCGCGTTGTGGTCTCATCAACAGATTTGTTACCGTTTCAAAGAGCTAATATTACGAAGTCAATAGTGTTTTTATTGTTTTAGAATTAATTGTTGTTATTTTAATATAAGAGTTAAGCTCAGACTAGGCTTTTTACATAACCCGTTGTGTAAACTTAGCGGTAGAACCGACTGCAAGGGTTCCAAACCACCCGGAAGTTGAAGAACGCTTATGTATAAAACCGGTTTTTTATTTGATTGACAAATAATTATGTTTGGGATTACAAAAAACGTGACTTCCATTTAAGTAAATCTATGCCGCACAAGGTGGTTGCAGTTCGTGCTCCCTAACCATCCTCGGTTTTTAGGCAGGTAGTGCTTGGTTTTCAGTGAGAATAGGTAGTCCTACCAACCTAGTGGTTGCAGCCCCCCGTCAAGCTTTTACTGTTCGGTTGAGGGGGCGGTGAATCCTCACCTAACTCGTAAAATTGAATTTTATCCAGTTAAAAAAAGCTGCTACTTTTAGGCTGCCGGTCCTATCCTGATCGCCTAAATGGAAAATTGTAAAATCGAAGGCTATTTCCATTGCACACTACAGAGCCCGCTGTTGCTACTTTTTTGGTGTGACGCGCGGGCTTTGTCGGACTTTGATGACAGCTAACGATGAACAAAAGTTTGATTCACGATGTGAAGCGCCTGGTTACTAAGCTGCCTAACATGGGCATACGTATAGTTAGGTGAAAAGCTAGCTTTATGAATATCAGATATAGTTTCTTATTTCATATGCATACATGCCCTGTAGTTTCATTAAATCTATCCTTTGCATTGAAACATCGAAACTCAAAACTAATGCAGCATGGCGGCAGAAATAGGTGTAGGGTTTATTAACTCTGGGCGAAACCCTACCATCAGTTACGAAACAAAAACATAAGAAACTTGTCGATTACCAAGTCTTCATGTTGTCAGCACAGTGCAAGTTCTTAAATATAAATGTTGTCATTAGAAATTGAACTAAAATCTTATATGTACTTCAATAACCGTATTTTTGCTAATTTTAGACGTTGGCAATCAAACGGAAAATGTAGAGGCTACCATCTTTGGCCTTATCGTCACTTACCATTAGGTGAGATGAAGGTCAAGAGCTTACCAGTATTGTTACAAACTGAAAAGTGCTGAAAAAATTAACACGAGCAGAGTTCGAACCCGCACCCTTCTGGCAATCCGATCCAGGATTTTTCAGTTGCAATTTTTTTAGCACTTTTTAATTTGTAATTTGTTTGCAACAAAATTTGCGTTAAAATTATATAAAACAATATTTATAATATTACCAGTATTGGATAAAAAACTTGTAGCAGCTCGACAATGGGAATAGCCCGCAGCACGCACGGAGCACTCTGCCACACCAGGACATATTCTTTATGGAGTTCATACGTTACGCTCTAAGCTCCGACTGTGCGCTCCTTTCAGTGTAACATTAGTGGAAATATGTCTTTGTAGACTTAGCTCTACAGTTATGGAGTTTGATTCACTGATGTAGAGTTTTACAACGTTATGTAAGTAAATATTGCAATATAAGCGGACAAGAGCCCATACCACCTGTCGCAGAAACTACTCTAAAATCGGTTTTTTGGTCTTACTTCGTGGGGACTGTTGTGTGTGTAGGTAGACACACGATCTTTAAAAATCAACGGTACTGAGCAAAAACCATTTTGGCTTCACTTACATTTATTTTTATTTATTGTATCAAATTAACAATTTTAATAATTACTGCTTTTTCTCTTTCTTTTACTTGGTTATATAAAGCAGACTTTAGATAGACAGCACACTAAATTTAATAGATCACACGCTCTAAATAAAGACATTTTCGTTGACTTTCCTGTTTTGTCTGTATTCAAATATGGTTGAAACTCTTTGAATATTTGCCACTGAGCTCTAACCAATTTTCCACAATAGGTATACTAACCGGCAGGATTTCTGCGCCGTTACTGATAAATAATAGAATTCGTATTTTGATATCAGTAATCTTCCTTTGGTTTTTATCTTTGTGTTTGGGGTGTTTCCATTTCCACTTATCATCATTCATCATTGGGTGAGGAGATGAGCAAGTGCTACCCCGATAAAATAGTAAATATGTATCGGCAGTAAGAGCCCCAGGTTTCTAGAATGATCGCTCAAATTGTCATATAAGTAAGTAAACTCACAAAGCGGTAATGTGAATGTCGCTCCTTAACTCTTGACCGTGGCCCGTGCGGCAAGGCCACGCGGAGAACCGTTTCTACGCACATAATTATTAATTAATATCTAGATACGAAATCAATGGACTCGTTTATACCGACTAAGAATTTTTTACTGATTATATGCAGGTAAGTACTTGCTCATTCATAGTATCTTTGCAAATGTATCTTAAAAAAGCTGACAATCTGTTGCTAACAATAATGCACACACAACAAACACATTTAACATTTTGAAACTTTCAGTCGCGTATTGTTAATTTTAATAAAAAAACGTTTTATTACTTGTTGTTACATTGCAAAGAAAGGATGATATAATATACCACCATGTAATGAGGCAGCTAAAGCCTTGTCGGTTTTTCTGACCTCCTTTTCCGAATAACAATTATTTTATATCTAGTTTTACATTTAAAATTCAAACATTACTTACATTCTTTGTCTATATTCATGTGTTCATGAAAATGACAGTTCAAGATTCATCCGCAGAGCTAGAAAGAGCTCCTTCTATTTATTTTTATCCTTACGAAAATGTTGTTATTAGTGAATAAATAATTAAATAAACTTTCCTACACTCACACCAATTATCTTATCCCAAGAGAAGCTTCGTTATGAAACTCGTTAAATGGTTACTAGACAATGGATGAACATACTTAAAATACTTAAATACATACTTATTATTCATAGAAAACACCCAGACCCGAGACAATTTAGAAAAACAATAGTTTCTAAATTGACCTGACTGGGGATAGAACCCGGGACCTCAGAGATGACGTCACTATGAAAACCGGTGTACAAACCACTCGATCAAGGAGGTCATCGAGTTATTAGTGAATAGTGCATTATTATAAATAGATAGTTTCTGTTTCAGGCATACGTCCTTATATAACCAAAACCTACATAACTACACCTAGTCACAAACATAGTACATAACCTTTTATGACTAACTAGCGGCCGCTCGCGGTTTCACCCGCGTGGTTCCCGTTCTCATGGGAATATCAGGATAAAAAGTATCCTATGTGTTAATCCAGGTTATAAACTATTTGTATGCCGAATTTCATCTAAATCCATCCAGTAGATTTTACGTGAAAGAGTAACAAACATCCATCCATACTTACAAACTTTCGCGTTTATAATATTAGTAGGATAATAACTAACCATTTTGTTTAATAAATATACTTCTGAGCTCGTCGTGCATTTATTATCATCCAACTCCTCCTCAACGTGCCACTTCTCCGTTACTCCGCTCCGTGACAAATAAACACCATAATATGTAACACCATGTAACACACTAAGCTAGGGCATTGCTATTTCTTATTTATTTGATTGTAATATTTTTAAATACTCATGTAAAAAGTTGAAAAGAAGAGAAATACAACAGAACAAACATTACCCCAGTAGTCCCTAAACTAGATAATCCTGTCTATCCTGTCTGTATATTCATACATATCATAGCATACGTTATCATAACACCGATAATTGTTTATGGTAATTTCGAGGTGTTTCAATCATGAGTATTTTAACAAAATAACTTTCCCTTACCCATTCGTAGATTTAACTTTCAGTGTAATATATGAGAATGAAAGTCAGCTTCGAGTACGCGCAACATCGTCGCCCCTTCGTATCGCTATTGTCTCTAGACTGGATGTTCACAAGTGGCCGCAAGCAACGCCGCTTGTAGTTCACGCTGAGAGCAAATAGCAGGTGACCGCACTGGCATGGCAGCCTCTCCGCCCGACCGCCCGACACACCGGCTGAGATATCGGCCATATCGGGCATCTGTACACACCGCACTGTTGACTTCACACACAGCTCACTATGAATACTGTTTAGTTTTCTACATTTTCTTTCAATAAAACGGGCGTGAAACATGACATTGAAAGCTACAAGTGACTTGACTATAGAAAGTTTTGCACTATATTTAAAGAAACAATAAATAGCACAAAAAACACAAAACTGATTTTTCAAACTAAACATCCAGTCATACAGTATACAAGTCCGGTACCTATACAAGTCTTCTAGAGGAACCCTAATCCTATTACATTATCAAAAAGTAAAACTTTAGTGCCGAAATACATTTTAATCACAAAATCAATTGTCACCATATTACCGTATACCACCATACTGTTATGCAAAAGAGCCATTGAAATGGCGCCTATATTCGGAGAGGCTGTATTATGGCGACACAGGTGTCGGGCGACAGCATCGCGTTTACGCTGCAAATGCAAGGTCAGGCGGCGCGGGGCAGCCGCAGGGGTGACGCAACTGCCACAGGCTACCGCATTTTATAAATGTGCAGTATCATAATCGCTTAGTGTTCAAATTGGAGTATATATTTACACGTATTGCTATCATACTAACAAAACCTTGAAGGGAGAACAACTTTACAATAACTCTCCTCCTTAATTTTTTACAGTTTTAAGGTCAAAGCTATCATACTGTAGTAAACTCTTAATACCCCGCGCGCTTATTCATACAAAGTAATTTTTATTAGGAAGTACTTATAGGAAGTTCTATTTTTAAAATGTACCTACGTATTTATAAGAAATAATATCACTCTAATAATATAAACGCGAAAGTTTGTAAGTATGGATGGATGTTTGTTATTCTTTCACGTCAAAACTACTGAATGGTTTTGGATGAAATTCGGCATACAGATAGTTTATAACCTGGGTTAACACATATAATACTTTTTATCCCGATATTCAAACGGGAACGGGAACCACGCAGGTGAAATTGCGAGCGGCCGCTAGTAAGAAATAATTTATCATTTAAATATGTTATTATTCTTCTATAAATACATACATACATACATTATAATATCGAGTATTATCCCCGAAGAGTTAGTCAGAAGACGACTAATAGGTAATGAGAACAGCAAAAGAAGTCCTCTACCATAGCCCACTTTTCACCAAATAGCGACCGCACATGTGCTCAGCGTGACAGGTGGTGAGCCCATCGCCGCTCTATGCTGTTGGAAGTATGTGCAGTCTTTAGTCCGTTAGTCATTTTTTACGACACCCAAGGGAAGAGAGGGGTGTGGTTGTATTCTTTCACCGCTAAGCGAAACGGTTCATCTATAAATTATTCATAAATACAAACACTACAGATAAAAAATATTACATTTATCCATCTGTCTGTAGTTCTGTACTCTGTGACCAAAAATGACATCACACTTATTAAAAAATCGTTTTATTACAGTTTGTGTCTTCCTTATAAGTTTTAAGCATACAAATGATCTTAACTGTGCATTCCAGAAGTTATAGCGGTGAATGTAAAACTAAACTAGTTTGCTAAATAACATTCGTTTGATCGACAAGGTCAATAAGTAGTACTTATCGCTCTAATTGTTGAAACAAGTAATGTGGCAAGTGTAACCTAGGTGTGTACTGTATCTGATACTGCGTTTATTTATGTTGCATGCCAATAAGTTTAGTGTCTTATTAAATACTTCAAAGGATTTGTGAGCCGTGTGGTATGACGTCTCATTAGAAATACAACCAACCCCTCTCTTCCTTTGGTAAAAGGTGACTAACGAACTAAAGATATAAAGACAACTCGAAAACTTTTGGAGGTAAAGCGCTGGAATATATTGGATGTAAAATATATTAGATGTAAAATGTGATTTGTGCGATAAAATAGATCTATTAATTTATTAAATGGTTACAATTTAGAATATTGTTTATTTATTATTATTTATTATGATGTAATAATTTAATTTAATTTTCATTGGTTTATTTCTGTTTTGCGGAATATTTAATTTTGTTTTAATATTATTAACTAATTTTAGTAAGTAATTGATTTAGTTTATTGTTATATTTTTTTTTTGATTTGCATTTAATTTTTTTTTTTTTTGGTTTTTTGTTTAATTGTGTATTTTTGGTCAATGATGTGTATGCCTGTTATTGGTTTTCATGTATGGCCAATACTTGTAATCTGTTACTTTCCTGCGATAATTTGCATGTTAACTTGTTGGTGTAATACCTTGTAATAATAAATAAATAAAAAGATATCCAACATCACAAAGCGGTGGGCTCCACCTATCACGTGGGGCACAGGCACAGGTGCAGTTGCAATTTGGTGAAAAGAGGACTATGGAAGTGGACTACTTCTGCATTGGCATTGCCTAGTCTCTGACTAACCCTTCGAGGATAACAGTCGTGTTTGCATGTGTTTGTAAGATAATGCGCCATCTGTGTTGATCATCGCAGCTAATGAATCCTAATCCTTGTGTT
The DNA here is from genome assembly GCA_963921215.1 of Scoparia ambigualis. Classification (NCBI taxonomy): domain Eukaryota; kingdom Metazoa; phylum Arthropoda; class Insecta; order Lepidoptera; family Crambidae; genus Scoparia; species Scoparia ambigualis. Next base: position 36,114,050 of record OY992510.1, read on the forward strand.
TGCGATAACACAGATACAACAGTAATTGTATACGTGTGAAGGAATTCGCGTCTACTCGTCCTAATTGTAAGCTTAATCTAGTAACTGTGTCACAGGAGTCGACGCGCTATATCTCAAAGGAATTCGCTAATGACGTTTCATGTATCTTACAATATCTATTATGGTATATGGTATATTGTGTAACTGGAAAGTTTATAGCGATCATTTACAATGTGAAAAATTGAATAAAATGTGTGAGTAGATCATATTAGTGCCCGATTTCTTTACGTAGGTGACGCAGGACTTGCTCCCGTGCTCCTCTGTGATCCAATTTTGATCCACGGATTGGTCCGTGGGTAATCAAACCGGTCCCAGGCAGGTCTAGACCTGCCTGGGACCGGTTTGATAGGGGTTGCTTACTAGTGGGAGTACAATCTAAATCGACCTTACTACTTAGTAATTAGAAGGTAGTGAAGTTTGTTTCTATTAGGTAATATTATAGAGGTCAAAGGCTACATTGTTGTTAGCGGATACAAATATAGGTGCATATAGCAGATTAGTGACAACGATAAGCAAACCGCCTACCACGCGGGGCGTCCCGTGTCCGTAACCGTAGGTACTTTTAAAATGTACAATTCCTATGAGAAACAATTTTGGTGGCTGACGAAGAAAAATAGAGCTTTGTTTGCCCTAAGCCCTACCCCATATAGTACGTAATATAAACATCCAAGAAACTTTATCGTGCCTTCAGTCTTAGCCTTCCGTTCGGGTTTCATTCGGGTTCATAGCAATATTATCTCTAATAACATTTTATGGGTATAATTTTTGAAGGTAGTTTTTGTCTCTAAATATTAAATATAGGTACTTATAGGAAAAAAGTAAAAAAAAATTAATAGACTCTCAAATATGACCAGAAATTTAGGCAGCAAAATAGCCAGAGAAAGATTTTTGAAGAGTGGACTGCACAGTAGGTTTTGAATATTTAAAATTGCACGATGCGTTCGGTTGACTTATTCGTCTTAACAACTAGATTCGGAAAGAAAACATTAGGCGTTTCCGAAGATTCCTTAACAACTACTACCATATCAACCAAGAAAGACGGAAATAGCAGTATTAAAAAAAAGTAGCATGTTTTATTTGATTAAAAATATTATAAATAATTAAGCTAGAGAACAATAATTATCTACATTAATATGCAGTAGGTAACGCTCTCTTGTTTTATACAATTGATAGTTCGCCTGCGTGTTGTCCCATGTCTAATGTACCAACTATAACAGCATGTAACATAATTACGCGCAATAAATAAACTAAGTTAATATCTCACCAGGCTTCAGCATGTTATCCGGGTCTCGCCGGTACAGCATGCCAGCGCTCCACGCCAAGCAACAGCCCCACAACACGAGAACCGAACGAAAGTTCATCGTCACGACACCCCGGGATCACACGGCGGCGGAGAGATATTTTAACTCGTGTTATTTGACAGCGCTGGTGTCGTGTCGTGGCGGCGGCGGCGGCGTGCGGGCATAAAGTATCCGCCGTATCGACTAGCGGCGTAGCGCGCGACAGTGGAAAGCCCACCAGTATACACATGACGCGAGCGGCACATCACCGCGTACGGCTTGTTCCGTTACTAAATGCTAACTAGTTTCCTTTGGCGGTTTTAAGAGTGTTTGCTGTAGAAATCTATACTGCTATACAGCGTCACAGGGTAAATGTTGGCTAGAGAACCTTGATGAGTACTCTTAGTCAAAATGAAATTTCACCAAGACACGTTGAACCCACTTTTCTGACGAATTGGGCGGCTCCCCCGGCGTAATACCGCTCTCTTTTAGAATCGGCGTAAGACAAATTTAATAAATTTAAAATCAAAATCAAAGAAAAGCTTTTTTTAAAAGCTTATTATGAAGTGTCAGATTACACAGAAAACAAAACAGCTTGGATGTGAAATGCTCGAAGTACTCCTTACAATTATTTCTAATAGTCTATAATTAATTGATACATTATACTTATTGTAGTTTTGTATTGTATCACTTAATATTTTTTAAATTCATAATTGGCACTTGGTGCTGTTGTGTTTCGTCCGACCAGTAAGGGTTCCGGAGGCCTTTTCCGCCTTCCCATTCCTTTCTTAACCTTATTCCATTCTTAAAGGTCGGCAACGCATCTGTGACTCCTCTGGTTTTGCGGTTGTCCATGGACGGTGGTGATTGCTCTCCATCAGGTGACCCGCTTGGTCGTTTGCCTCTTTCTTAAATAGAAGAAAAAATAGAAAAAAAAAGTAGTTATTAATTGAGTTTATTGAATAAATATCTTTTGACTTTGACTTTAACAATAGGTCTGGTTGCTGCTGTGTCTCGTCCGGTGAGTGAGTACCGGAGGCCTGTTTGTCCCACTATACCAGCCCCTCCACGGTTCATACTCCTTCCTCAAAATGTCGTAGTCCTTCCTCACGGCCGGCAACGTCCATGGGCGGCAGTGATAACTTCCTATCAGGTGACCGAACTGCTCGTTTGCCTCCGTTTCAGAAAAAAAGACACCCGATTCGAAGTCCCTTTAGAAGCGCCCTCGGATTTTTCACTCTCGTCATCCAATACGAACTTCTCGGAGAATCTTGTCTCGCGTATGTGAAGCGTCCTTGTAAAACCTCCGGTGATTGACAGTTCAATAAACCATAAGTTTCTTTCGTCTTTATAATTAGTTACGCTGTACAGGACAATTAGGGCCAATGCTTTACAAAAAATACATATTTTAAAGAATATAAAAGCATACTTACTTCTAATCAGACGGCTTTTAAATTGTTATTTTTGGAACTGTAATGTTCAAAAATAACAATTGACATACCGTATACACCGGATAGAAGTTTTATAATGTGTAGTGTGTAGGATGGCTATTTTCGTGGTTCATGATTACATCTTTATAGACTGATATAAGTAGATTGAATGATTACTTTTAGACCTTTTGTGCAAAAACAAGTACAACTTCTGACAATAAATAACAACGCAACCTCCGTAAGACGCCATTGTTTCACAACAATTACACTTCCTGTAATTATCAAGGTATTCGAAAAAACAGGGACCGTTCTTGAATATTTGAACGTCGTCGTCTGAGATCTCAGCTTGTAATGACTTATGCTCTTTGCATCAATAAGTATGCTTTTCACATATTTATTTTTTCTGAACTACATAATATATTTCACGTATTGTTATCCATTTAGCTGCCCCATTCTAATAAGGGTAAGGAAACTACGCGGCTTAGTTTAGAATTAAGATACTAATAGTGCTCAATACTTTAAAACAAAAAATATTTGTAAATGAATACACAGAATGTCATAACTGTGTTGGCTCGTGTGTCTAATGATGGCGATGGTCCTAGCTGGGCCTTCTCGTATAACTCGACAGAAGGAGCAATGTCCGTCTTTGGCTATAGATCAATACAATATCAATAAACTTTTTCTTATCTATACAGTTTTTATGTAAGTCTCTATACTCAGTTTCTGTCCGTCTTTTTCAGTATGAAACATAGAACTTATTGTTTGTTACATTGTAATGAAGTTTTACGTAGCGCGCCTGCGTTGTGGTCTACTGTTCACTTCTCAACGACATAGCATTGGGAGATCGGAAATCTAATATGAATACGCTTTTGGCAAATATGTTGGCGCTGTAGGTGTGTGCCGCTGCAAGCCACCGCCGGCTCTTGTAAATAATACGAGATGTGTGACTAATAAAATGGGGGTGCGCCGCCAGCCAATAACACTTTGCTGATTTTATTTTCATACCGCGACTTTTGCTGAGTAAAAGACGTGTCTCTTTTGTTGCCGACGCGCGGTACGATGACTTTTGTGTACTCGGATGTGTTTTCGATACTCGTATAGTGTGTTATGTGAAGGTTTATTGGAGGAAAACAAAAGACTAGAAGAGGCGTCGTACCTTAAGATACCTATTACGTTTAGTCCTGATAACTTTGGGCGAATCATAAAATATTATTAAGTCGAAGACCTTGTTCGTGTTCTCTTTTATTATACCTAATAATATGTAACTATAATTGGTACTTACATACAGTTTTAAAAACGCATTGGCATTTTTGGTGCCTAACAAATTATATGGTTTACTTTGCATTGAGCACGATAGGTTCAGTAATCGTTAAATTGACTTGTGAACTTAAAGGTAGGTAACAAAAATCAATAAAATAATATTTGATTAAGTAAGTATTTGAAAAATATTTAAAAAAATCTAAACATTTAATTAAAATAAAATTTCATTTAAATTATAGCGGTTAAGATTTTACTAGACTCTAACACGGAAACAAACACATTTTGGCAAATATTATCTGCTCTTAACCTATTATGGTTGCTAGATTTGATTAAATTAAGCGAAGAGGCTGTATCACTTCGATCTTATAAGGCGAGGTGAGATCACACATAAACATTGAGTCAACGTGTATGAGCGGGGGCGGCTGAGATGACACCGCCGGGGCCGGTACCGCCGGCCACAAGTCATTGCTCGCATCAATATCTTAATCGACTCTTAACTCGGCGCTACTCGCTATTGGTAAATTTTACCCAACCGTCCATATTTTTGCCTATTATTTTTTTCAACCACTTACAGCGTGCCGTATTAGCTGTAGCTGTAATATCCATGACAAAATAGTTTGAACATAATAATATATTAAAAATGCAACAAAACATTTAAACAAAATCAAGTCATACTAAAACAAGCACGCAGCGCATCATTGTCCATTTTTGATCTTACAGCCGGGAAGGTCATTCACTTACCTTCAACATAAATGAGTGATTTGGCATACGTACCGTTATATTTTTAAATGTACTTAGTGGCTTAGAATGTAGGTCTCAAAACGGTAGTAAACTGAAGGCTTTTTCCGTTCCCATTTTTTTTTCTCTGGGTTATTACAGCTCTATTAATTTTTGAGATCTTGTCGTGTTATGCAAATACCTAAGCTTTAAGTACGCGTACGCTTAAATGCTGTAACTTTGCCTTAAAAATGCCAAAATTAACATTATCAGGCAAGGAGATAAACCTTTTAGTTGTTAAAGGAAGTTTGTACCAATGTGGAGAAGGCGTTATAAAAATACAAAATCTCGTTTTTCTACATATTCATATTCATATTCATTTAATCACTTAAATTTGGTAACATTATAGGTACACAACAATTTGTTCGTATTATACAGGTGTTAATTGTAAGTAGTTACAAATTTACCTTTAAAGGCATTGTGATTTTATAGTACTTACCTAGTTATTACTAGGTAGGTTAGGTAGGTATTACACATTATAAATTAAAATCTTAATAGGTATAAACTAAATCAAAAACTAATAACAAAAACTTAAATAATTAAAATCACAATAGGTAAGTACCTATTTGTCTGTAGTAGGTACTTACAGCAAAATAAACAAAAACATAACATTTTTAGAATCGTAAAACTAAATTAAATATAAAATCAAATAACCAATAAACAATAAAAAAGTAAAAAGTCAACATTTATTTATAATTTATTTTACATTCAAAATATTCTTTTATATTGTAAAAAGATTTATTTATTAAAATTTCTTTTAATTTTTTCTCAAATAAACCGTCTTTGAGGGCTTTTAATTTATGTGGCAGATGGTTATACACTTTAACCGCCATATAGTACGAGCTATTTTTATATAACGCCAGGCGCACTGGCGGTACGACTAAATCATTTTCACGGCGCCGTGATACATAACGCCCTTGCTTATCTCCAATTCTAGTAAAATATTGAGCATGTCTTTTAACTAGTTTGCACAGTTCAAATATATAAATTGCTGTCACTGTAAGAACTCGGTACTTAGTAAACAACATTCTACAGGTGTCCCTCCTCCCGGCTAACGCTATAATTCTGAGGCAACGCTTCTGTAAAATAGACACAGATGACGAATCAGTAGAATTGCCCCAAAACACCACGCCGTATCGTATCCACGCCCCAGCGTAGCTATGATACGCCACAAGCGCGCACTCCTCGTTAGTACATTTCCGGAGTTCACGTAGTGCATAAGAAAAACGACTGAGTTTACTTGTAACTGACTCAACATGAGATTTCCACGATAAGTTTGTATCTACAACAATCCCCAGCAACGAGAAGGAGTCAACTTCTTCTATTTTATGTCCTTCATGACTTATATTAAGACTCAATCCTGCTCTTTGGTGCGGCCTAAATTGCATAATCTTTGTTTTTTCATAGTTTAGTGTTAGATTTATGTCTTTTAAGTGCTTTGCAATTTTGGTAAGTGAAACTGAAACTAACCTGTGCACCTCACTCACGTCATCATAGTTGCAGGAGACAATAAGTGTTGCATCATCGGCAAACAGCACAAGTTTTTGAGATACTACGGAAGGGAGCTCATTTAAGTATGATATAAATAGCAAACATCCCAACACGCTGCCTTGTGGTATAGATCCGGGTACTAATACACTAGAAGACTCGTATTGTTGCAGCTGTCTGGTCGCTTCGTCAAAGTGAGAGATCTGAACAATTTGTTTCCTATTTTCCAGATATGAAACAAGCCATTTGTTTGCTTGCCCGCGTAGCCTTAGCAGCTCTAGCTTTTTTACTAAGATGTTATGCGAGACTCTATCGTAGGCCTTGGACATATCCATAAAAACAGCGATTGCACACTTATTATTGTTTAATGAATTTAATATCTCTAGACTGCAATCAAATACCGCTGTCGTCGTTGACCGATTTCGCCTAAACCCATGTTGGTTAGTGTTAAGAACATTATATTTTTCCAGAAAATTATAAAACTTTTTACTTAATAAGCTTTCAAATATTTTTGATATGACCGGTAAAAGTGCAATGGGGCGATAGTTCGAAACACTTAATCTATCACCCTTTTTAAAAATTGGTTTTATAACTGATAGTTTTAAGCTCTCCGGGAATTCGCCTTCATTGTACGACTGGTTTATGAGAAATGTTAATGGTGGCCCGAATTCGTCAGCACAATACACTATCAATGATCCTGGGATTTCATCATGTCCACACGTGTTGTTGCGTTTAATTTTTAATATCGCTTTTTTCACGTCTGACAGCGTTACGTTTTCCAAATAAAAAGAGTTTCCTAATGAATTTGTACATAATGGATTAGGAAAAGTTTTTTTAGCCTCAGAGCTAATACTGACGAAATACTTATTAAATACTTCGGCCACATTAGAAGGGGACGTAATATCGTTTTTTTCTACATTTATGATTATGTTGACATACTTGTATTTTTTCAATGGATTTGTTTTTTCTTTTATTATGCTCCACATTGTTTTATTTTTATTGTGAGCGGTTAATAATCTTTGTATATTTGATTTTCTTTTTTCAGATGTTATAATTTTTTTTAACAGTGTACTGTACAATTTAGAATACTTTTTTAATGTTTCGCTTTTAAAAACGTTTGCAAAGTAACGTAGTAAACGTTTGTGATAGCAACATTTCTTCATGCCTTTTGTAATCCATTTTGTTTTTTTACCATTAAATAATTTTACATTTTTACACGGTATATATTCATCTAAAATCAATTTTATTTTATTAAGAAAACTATTGTAGTTTTTATTTACATCTGCTTTTAAAGAAAGAACATTTTGCCAATCAATTCTGCTTAGAGCAATCCTAAATAATTCCATCTTGCTTTTACTGAATAATCGAGTTTTGGTTTTATAACTATTATTGTTTTTATTTTTATTTTGAGGGGCCTGTGTTGATATTTGTCCAAATAAAGTTTTGTGGTCAGACAATTGACAATCGTTTACAACGGTTTTAATATTTAAATTGTCACTAACTATAAATTGGTCGATACAGGTTGAACTATTGTTCGTTACTCGTGTGGGTGTGTATATTAAACAGCGTAGTCCGAAAGATTTAAGAAGATTTATAAATGTACGAGAGTTCTTATTTAGTTTCGTTATATCTAAATTTATGTCTCCGGCTATAATAATTTTTTTACGGGTTGAGTGTTTGGATATATGTTCAAGTAACGATTGCATTTGGTCCAAAAACTTTTCTATTTCGCGCTCAGGTCTATATATGGATATCACTATCAAGTTATGCTCAATTATTTCCACAACACAGAACTCTACTACAAACTCTATCGTGTAAGATTGAATATCTAATCGCTCCTTTACTTTTGTATTAATTCGGGTAAATATAGCAACACCGCCGTGAATGTGTTTCTGACGTAGGTATTTAGCACTTAAATTAAAGCCCTCCAACGTGTACAGATGATAATTATCAGGCAACAGCCAATGTTCACTCATTACAATGAGATCTACGTCATAATAAGAATCTAATAGGAATATATTTAAGTCATCCACCTTGTTTGTTAGGCACTGGATATTTTGGCACATAATAGTAAAGTATTTAGGCTCGAAAGGAATAGTTATTCTTTTTACATGTGTTTTCACTGTGAGTTGTAATATTAGATTCAAATATTGGCATTATGTCGTTGTTACATAGGATTTCCTTACTTATGCCCTGTATTAATTGAGATAAGTCGTTTGCAATAATTTTAAAGGCAAGATTATTTATCTTTCCGTTGTGCCAGGAGAACATATCATATGAGTATGAGATATTTTTATTTGTATCAAGAATATAACAATATTCATATTTTAAGTTGTCGTTATGTATTAATCTATTAAACATTTCCAGCCTTTTGGTAAAAAGGTTTGCTTCATGAGAATACTTAAATGTCGGTACGCAAAGGATAATATTGGTGTGCTGTACAGACATTAGCTTCTGTCTTAACATTTTTACTAAAGAATTATAGTTTTTAGAAACATTAAAATCAGATTCACCCAACATTATAACACAAAAATCAGAGCGTGTATACTCCTCAAGTTTCGTTTCTAGTCCGCGCAGTAGTTGTTCCGTAGCTCCTCCAGGTATGCGGTAGTGACACATGTTTAGTTTCTCAAATTGCTTTCTTATTATTTTTGACTTTTTTTCATGACTTATACTGCTAATAAGGCAAAACTTTGCTGTGCTAACTAAACTATCCGCAGTCTTAGCTGAGACAGTGAGGCGTGGGCACTCGTCGGCAGTTAATTTGGCTTCAGTAGATTCACATCGCGTCGCGATCAGATTGGCATCTAAGTACCTTCGAGTTGTGTCTCTGTTTTGCTATTTACCACTAAAACATTCAGTTGGAGCGGCGCCTTCGCAAGTTCTGGATGTGCAAAGTGAGTATGGGTAATTTTTAACCCCGTGCATTTTAGGAACAAATTTCTTTTGTTTCTTCAGATTTAATAATTTTTCGTACGTATTTGGTAAATAACATTAAGCCAGCAAATAAATGATAAAGAAATATAACAGTATTTACAGTTATGCCACAGCAATTCTTATGAAATTGACGATTTTGAAGAGTTTAGTTACAAAGGTGAGATTTTTCAAATACTTTTACCAGATGATGTAATCATTGCTGTACAGACAACGTCGCATTAGCCTGACGTCATGCCTGAATATTTAAATGATGACTATGTAAGTAGCTAATTACAGTGTTGATATTATTTAGGAAAGGATTGAATATCCCGATGGGATATATATACCACAAACCAAGAGTTCGGCATTAGCTCTTATCAAGCCCTAGATCAACTGTAATAGTATCCATTTTATCTGTATTTAAAAGAAAACATACTTTTTTAAGAGTTTAAACTTTGTAAATAATATAAAAGAAAGCAAACCAACAAATAATAAAGCCATCGCATCGACTTCAAGAAAAAGTAACATCAAGATGCCAAGTATCATCATCATCATCATTATCATCATCAGCCTATACTCGTCCACTGCTAGACATAGGCCTCTCCAAGAACACGCCACTGAGCACGATCCGCGGCCACTCTCATCCAGCTCTTGCCAGCCACCTTGCGAAGATCGTCGCCCCACCTTGTCTGAGGGCGTCCTATGCTACGCTTGCCGATACGCAGTCTCCACTCCAGAACTCGTCTACCCCAACGGTCATCGGTTCTGCGACTGATATGGCCGGCCCACTGCCACTTCAGCTTGTTAATCCGGTGGGCTATGTCGATTACCTTGGTTCTCTGCCGGATCACCTCGTTTCGAATACGATCCCTCAGAGAAACACCGAGCATAGCCCTTTCCATAGCCCGCTGAGCGACTTAAAACTTGTGAACCAGCCCTACCGTCAGTGTCCCCGTTTCGGCTCCGTAAGTCATGACGGGTAGGACGCACTGATTGAAGACTTTCGTCTTAAGACATTGCGGAATTGGCGACTTAAAGACCCGACGTAGTTTCCCATATGCAGCCCAGCCCAGCTGTATCCTTCTGTTGGCCTCTTTCTCGAAGTTGTTTCTATCCATCTGTAAAATTTGCCCGAGATAGACGTATTCTTTAACAACTTCGAGAGCACTGCCTTGTATTGCAATCGGTTCCGGGACGACACGTTCGTTGAACATAACCTTGGTTTTGTCCAGGTTCATCCGCAGACCGATGCGTCGAGAAGAATCAGCTAGGCCGTTAAGCATGTGTTGTAGCTCCTGCAACGTTTCGGCCATGATGACGACGTCGTCTGCAAATCGCAAGTGTGAGATGTATTCACCGTTGATGTTGATGCCACGTCCTTTCCAGTCCAGCGTTTTAAACATATCCTCTAAGGCGTTTGTGAATAGTTTTGGGGATATCACATCCCCCTGTCTCACACCTCAATGTAAGTGGATATGTTTTGTCTGCTGGTTCTGTACTTGGACGGCCATGGTGGCGGCATTGTAGAGACACCTGCACACTTGGACATACCGCCAATCGACTTGGCATCGTCTGGTGAAACCACTTACCTTTTCCACTTCCCAGGTACCTTTTAATTTCATGTAATCATCTCATATTTTAACATTCGTCTTATTTATGTATTTGTCTTTATTTTTCCTCGCTTCTGCAACGATACATAATGATTTAGTAACTACACACTACACTACACACATCGCAATTCCTTTATCTAAACACTTTTACGTGATCTAAATCACGAAACTTCGGACACTATTTTTCGACACTTTTACGTATCCCACAAGTTTCGGATCACTTCGATAATCTTATTATGCGTTTTTCCTTGTAATATTTACATTTATCTCACCTTAATTGTTTTCTATTTACTAAATATTGTGTTTTGGTTACGTTTTGACGTATCTGACAACTTATTTTTGCTTCGTTGCTATGCAACTTATCAACATAATTCAATCAAACTTTTTAGTTTCTTATTTTTTACATTTGGCCATCTAGATTTCAGCGTTTTAAAAATATTATTTTGAAATTTATGCAGAACTCAGAAACCGAGGTTTCGTTATAAAGTTCACCCGACGACTAATCATTACATCTCTAGCTTTTGATTCAAAAGGATTAGTCTACTGAGACGATCACCAGCTTCCGAATTGGAAGGTCAAGACTCCTTACTTTCCTCTTCCAAATTGGAAGGACTAGTCTTCAAGTACAAACACCAGCTTCCGAATTGGAAGACTACAGCCTCCAGTCATCGCGTGTGCCTACGCCTGCCTGCGCCTGGTGGCGCCTGCCTGCCTGCACCTTCGCCAGCCTGCGCCTGCTGGCGCCTGCTGCCTGCGCCTGCCTGCGCCTACCGGCGCCTGCCTGTCGGCGCCTGCCTGCCGGCGCCTGCCTGTCGGCGCCTGCCTGTCGGCGCCTGCCTGTCGGCGCCTGCCTGTCTTCGCTAGCCTTCGCCTACCGGCGCCTGCCTACCGGCGCCTGCCTGTCTTCACTTGCCTGCGCCCTTCGACGACTGCCAAGTTCAGCGCTTGCCTCCACACCTTCGCCTGCCTCCACGTCAGCTGCACCTACCCCTTCACTTTTTATATCATCAACCTTCATTTTAACCATCATCACCTCCATACTCACCATCCTCACTCACCTTTTTTTTAACTTTTGTTTGTAATTTTATTTTGTCTTATAAATATTTGTTAATTTCTTATCATCTTTTCTTTTTTAAATGTCGCTTCACGACAATCGTTGCAGGGATTTGAGAACAGCCCAGGTCTCGATAGAGTCAAATGCCTTTTCATAGTCCACAAATGCAAGGCACAGGGGCCGATTATACTCTTCGGCCTTCTGTATAATCTGCCGCACTGTCAAAATGTGGTCTATGGTGCCGTATCCTCCACGAAACCCGGCCTGCTTCGAGGGCTGAAATTCGTCGAGTCTTCGCGCAAGGCGGTTTGTGATGACTCTTGAAAACAGCTTGTAGACGTGGCTCAGGAGCGAAATGGGTCGGTAGTTGTTGAGAAGGGTTTTGTCTCCTTTATTGAAAAATAACACGACGACACTCCTACTCCACGCCTCCGGAGTTCTCCCATCAAAGAGAACGGTGTTAAAGATGTATTGGCGCTCCTTTAACACAGGTTTACCTCCTGCTTTCAGGAGCTCAGATGTAACACTGTCTTCCTACCTGGGGCTTTTCCGTTTTTAAGCTGTCTAAGAGCCAACTCAATTTCGCCTAGGCTGATTTCTGGTAAGTCTTCGGTAAAGTGGCGGGTCAACGTGGCTCTGGTTTCCTCATTTTCGGGATCAGGTTGAGATGCATGCGAGGCGTATAGCAGGCTATAGAAGTTTTCTATTTCCGAAAGGACGTCTGGCCTCGAAGCAACGACTGCTCCGCTGGCCGTAGTCAACTTCGTCAGGTGGCTTCTACCAAGAGACTGGACAAACACTTTAGACCCCCGATTCTGCTCAATTACTCGTTTAATCGAGCGTGTATTGAAGCATCGGAGGTCATATCGCATCATTTTGCCAATCTTCTTGTTGAGGGCCCGTTGGTCGAACGAAGTGACAGGTGGGTTTTCGCGCCGTCTCTTCATAAGCCTGAGCGTTTCTTCCGAAAACTTTGACTTCCTGCCTTTACGCTGAACTTCGCAAAATCTCAAACCTTCCTCCCTGAGAATTTCAGACACGTTTTCGAGAGCCTGGTCAACGTTAACAGCATTTCTGGTTTCCACGGCAGCGAATCGGTTCTCGAGGTTTGACTGGAACGTTTCAGATCCCATGATGGTTTGGAGCAGATTAGGACGGAGCCTGGACTTCATCAAGCGAACGCGTTCAAGCTTAAAGTTGATATTCAGAGAGCCTCGTACAAGTCGGTGGTCACTGCCGGTATTGAACCTGTTGATCACTGAGACGTCTCTGAATATGTGCTTCTTATCCGCCATGATGTAGTCGATCTTATTTTTTGTCAGAGTATCGGGGCTCCGCCATGTCCACTTCCGTTGGGGTTGTTTCTTGAAGAACGAATTCATCAAGAAAAGTCCCTCCCGCTCGAGGAAGTTGACAAGCATCTGCCCCTTTTGATTCCTGCTGCCAAAACCATAAGATCCTACTACCGATTCGTCGCGATTCTGTACTCCCACTTTAGCGTTGAAGTCCCCTATGACAACATTATAGTGGGCCTTGGTGGTGAAGTGTAAGGCCTTGGATATGTCTCCAAACATATCTTCCACTTCTTCGTCCGAGTGTGTGGAGGTCGGTGCGTAAACCTGCACTACCTTGAGGCAATACCTCTCGGATAGTTTAATTACGAGGTACGCAACCCTGCTTGACACACTCGACACTTCCACAACGTTGTCACAGAGGGCTTTATTTACCAGGAATCCCACGCCACCTCGGGATAGCTGGTCTCCCTCTCGGAAGTACATGAGGTGACCTGATCTAAGGGTTACAGTGTCCTCCCCCTCTCTTCGGACTTCACATAACCCAAGAATATGCCACCTAATCCTCCCGAGTTCCTCTTCGAGTTGCGCCAGGTGCTCGTCTAGCCGTAGCGTGCGTCCGTTATACATCGCCAGGGTCAGTTGTTTATGGCGGCCTTTTGTAACCCGGGGATTCTTCGCACCCCCTATCCTGCCGTTACCGTGACCGCCGCCGTGATCAGGAATAGCAGGGCGGCCGGGAACTGGGGGCCGTAGTCTTTTTTGTGTCGCCATGGAGGGTTTGCCCATACTTGCCACGCTGGGCATGCGGGTTGGCAATCGCAGTGCGTAGCTTATCGCACCGGTGTCGCTGCTGCCCGACACCAGTCTGTGCACTTATTAAGCTACGCATGGGCTGTGATGGTTATCCCGCCATCGATTGGTCGCCAGAGCCTCGTTCGTTATTCGGCAGGATGCACCACGAGCAGGAGAGGTTGACTTGGGCTCCGATTGGTCGAAGATAGAACCCCGTTACACCCCTTGATGCCAAGTTTTTTTTTTTGGGGGTTAAGTTGCTCGCGTCCGTAGGTTTACCCTTGAGACCCTACACGTGACCCCTGGGTGGTGCTAAATGAGTGACACCAACTGAGTGGTAGAGCCACGCTGCGTTGCAGCACGCATTGGGTCGGCTCGCCCGGCGTAATACCACCCCCTCACGAATTTTCGGCGTGAAACAATGGCACTCTGTGCTGTTGTGTTTCGTCCGGCGAGTGAGGGTTCCGGAGACCCCTCCCCCCCCCCTCACAATTGATATGGCAGCGAACTTTAATCTAGATTTACCCCAGGGGGGTACCGACACATCCGGTGTCGGAGAATCCCCCCCTGAGCGTTCTCGCTCAGGCTGCCCTACGTATTCTGGGGAGGGCAAAAGTCCGCTCGTGCCAAGGCATGCTGCAGGCAGGAGAAAGGCAAGACAATTGGCACCCACTCCTTCGCTTCGCGTGGACTTCTGCAATATCAGGGGAATCCACTCTAACTTGAGCGCCGTCCATTACCACCTCGAGACGGCGAAACCGGCCTTGCTCTTCCTCACCGAGACGCAGATATCCTCCCCTCCTGACATCTCGTACTTGCGCTACCCGGGATACAACCTGGAACATGCATTTGTGCCACGAGCCGGTGTTTGTGTCTATGTCAGGGAGTCGTCGCCTTGGCAATCTTGAAGATAGGGACCACTCCATCTTATGGCTGCACGTCGACTGCGGACGTCATCCTCGCGTCTACGCGTGCCTGTATAGGTCCCACAGCGGTAACATCGGAACTGACCAACTTATCGAGACCGTCCAAACAGCGACAGACTCCCTTCTCCAACGGATCCCCTCGGCCGAGATTGTGGTATTGGGAGACTTCAATGCCCACCACGTCGAATGGCTTGGTTCACGCACAACTGACCACGCGGGTAGAGCCGTTCATGACTTCGCTTTGGCCTACAGTCTGTTAAAATTGGTAACCGAGCCAACACGGGTTCCAGATGTGGAGGGCCATGCACCTTCTTTATTGGACCTTCTGCTGACCTCGCACCCAGACGGCTATCAAGTTTCTGTTGATGCACCACTAGGCTCATCAGACCACTGTCTGATTCGCAGCACTGTGCTTCTCACAGAAACTTCAAAACCGCAACCAGCGGCTAGCCGTCGAGTCTGGCATTATAGGTCAGCGGACTGGGATGGGATGCGAAGCTTCTTTGCGTCCTACCCGTGGTGGCGAGTTTGCTTCTCGCTGGATGATCCTGATGTCGCCGCTGACTCTGTCGTGTATGTGATACTGCAGGGAATGGAACTTTTCATTCCAAACACTGTGGTTCCCATTGGCGGCAAGTCTCAACCATGGTTTGGTCGTTGCTGCAAAATGGCGTCTCGCCAAAAGCGACAACATTACCAAGCCTGGGCTAATGCGGTGTCATCAAAGGATCCAAACACCAGTGCGCTCAGAAAGAAGTACAACTTTGCCGCCAGATCCTTTAAGAAGGACATTGCCAAGGCGAAGTCATCATTCATAGGTAGAATTGGCGAGAGGCTAGTGCGTCTTCCTTCGGGGACGCGTGCGTTCTGCTCTCGCCAAAGCTATCTTAGGGATTTTTGTCAGCCGTCCCTACCACCATTGCACAAGACCGATGACTGCCTGGCCTATACTGCAAAGGAGAAAGCCGATCTCTTGGGCTCTCTTTTCGCTTCAAACTCGACCTTGGACGATGTGGAAAACTCTCCACCAACCATACCGCATTGCGCTTGTACAATGCCAAACGTTCAGTTCCTGCAAAGGTCAGTTCGTAAGGCTCTTTTTTCTCTTGATATCCATAAGGCGAGTGGGCCTGATGCAGTTCCACCCATTGTGCTTCGGACGTGTGCTCCTGAATTGGCACCAGTTCTAACGCGCCTTTTCCAGCTCTCTTTCTTCACTGGCGTCGTCCCGAGCTCTTGGAAGACAGCCCTTGTCCACCCGATTCCAAAAAAAGGCGATCGCTCAGATCCGTCCAACTACAGGTCAATAGCTATTACCTCTTTACTCTCCAAAGTAATGGAGTCCATTATAAACCGCCAGCTCTTAAGGTACCTAGAAGAGAACCAGCTACTAAGTGATCGCCAGTATGGTTTTCGTCGCGGTCGATCGGCTGGTGATCTTTTAGAGTACCTTACTCACCGATGGGCGGAGGCAGTCGAGAGTAAAGGGGAGGCACTGGCAGTTATTTTTTTTTTATTTTTTTTATTTTACATACACAAGACAAATTACAATTTTTACAAAGTTATACAATAAAAATAGTGGTTGTAATCTAGATCGTAATTCAAAATATGTGTACACCTAAAAACTAAATACAAAAAGAGAGGACCTTAACATAATTTAAAGTTAATAAGTACAAACTGTAGGTTTTACATGCTAAATGTCCACATCTGCAAATAACCATAGGTTGTGCAGGTGCGCACATTTAACATGGTTGATTAGAAGAAAGATTCGACCCGAAACTATTTGGCTGTTGTAGCTGATAGTCTGGAGTCAACACAGAGGTTGAGTCCAGAGTCCAGACTGACGGGTTTGGGGTAGAGGATATCTTTAAGTATTTTAATGAAAGTTGTTAGTTTAGATGTAAAGATGTCTAGCTCTAAGTTATCTATCGCTAATTCATTATACTGACGAGCCATCCTAACCAGGGGATTGTAATAGGATATATTATTTTTGTAAGTCTGTAGGGCAAAAAGGTTAGACTTATCTGACCTACGTGCGCTATACTTAATATTAAAAGTAAATTGGGAAAGTAATTCAGGAGTGTCTAAAAGAGAATTAATGATTTTGTACAGGTATATGAATTCTAAATATTTTCGTCGGGTCTCTAGCTTTTGTACATTAAATTTAGCTAACCTAATTTCATAATTATAATTAGTACGTCCTAACTGTAGGCGGTAGCACAACATCCGCAAGCACTTTCTCTGTACTCTCTCTATTTCATCAACATGTACTTTGTAGTGCGGTGACCAAATAGGGCTGCCGTACTCCAAGATACTTCTAGTAAGAGTATAGAATAGGTATAGCAAAGAGCGGGGTTTCTTGAAACCTCTTGTGGACCTAAAAACAAATCCAAGGAGTTGATTGGCTCTTGTTGTTATGTGTCGATAGTGTGCCCGAAATGATAGTTTCTCATCGAACAGAATGCCCAGATCCCTAACAACATTGGATCTTGTGAGAATAAGTCCATCAATCGTGTAATCATTAACGATCCTATTATGTTTATTTGTAAACGTAATTACAAAGCATTTATCGATGTTGAGATGCATATAGTTTGTCTTACACCAGCTGGATATATTATTCAAATCCCCCTGCAAGAGATAGCAGTCATTCGGAGAAGAAATAGTTTTAAATAATTTTAAATCATCAGCATACAACAAACACTCGCAAGATAAATGTTCTAGAAGATCGTTAATGAAAACAACGAATAGAAGAGGCCCCAAGTGTGACCCTTGTGGTACCCCTGAAGTCACTTAAATTGGAGATGATGTAAAGCCCTTGAGAGCGACCAACTGACTCCTATTATTGAGATAAGAGGTCATCCAACGATATAAGCTACCGTGAATACCGTAAGAAACGAGTTTATTACAAAGCAATCTGTGGTTGACTTTGTCAAAAGCCTTAGAAAAATCTGTATAGATGGAGTCAACCTGTCCACCTGTGGCAAAGCTCTTACAAAGGTACCTAGTTCTTATACTCTAAAAGGTTAGTGACAGTTGACCTACCCTTAATGAAGCCATGTTGCTTATTAGAAAGGAGAGGCTTGACATGGTTATATAAGTGACTGTATACCAAAGATTCAAACAATTTAGCGAAACAAGATAAGATGCTGATTGGCCTATAATTTTCACAGTGAGACTTTTCTCCGCTCTTATAGATGGGGATTATGTAAGCTGTTTTCCATTGCTTAGGAAAGACTCCACTGGCAAGTGATCTATTAAATATAATGTTAAGTGGAACGCTTAGTTCTTTCCCGCATAGTTTGATAAAAGAGGGAGGAAGTAGGTCTGGTCCAGCTCCTTTATTTTTATCTAGATGTTTAATTTTAATAATTATGTCTTCTTCAGTTACACGAATATGCGACAGTGTATCCATAGCTCTGCTCACAGCTACTTCATCTGCACAACCATAACGGTTTGAAGAAGATGTATCACAATCAGTGCCTGATTCAAAGACCGATCCAAAATAGGTAGAAAAGAGCTCACATATGCCATGTCCAGTTGATGACGAAGAGTTACCATATTTCATCACATGTGGCATTGCGACATGACCCTTTCTTCCATTTACGAATGACCAAAAAAGTTTGATATTCTTGCCCATGGATTCCTCAATTGAAGCAATATATTTCTTGTAAAACTGATCTGCCATTTTCTTAAATCTGTCACGTAAGAGTGAAAATGAGTCATAATCGCGAGGGTTATTAAATTTTTTGTAAAGTTTATGAAATTTATTCTTTTTTTCATTACATCTAATTAAAGATTTGCTGTACCAAATAGGATATTTCTGGGATTTTAAGGTTGTAAGTGGTGTATACTTTTTAATAGTCTCGTTAA
The DNA here is from genome assembly GCA_963921215.1 of Scoparia ambigualis. Lineage (NCBI taxonomy): Eukaryota > Metazoa > Arthropoda > Insecta > Lepidoptera > Crambidae > Scoparia > Scoparia ambigualis. Next base: position 36,132,787 of record OY992510.1, read on the forward strand.
GCTTCTCATAAAAAATGTCAGTACATAAATCTATGTCGGAGCAGGACAAGGCGTTGTACCAGTCTATTTTACTTAATTCTTGTTTCAGATCATCATAATTACACTTTGTAAAGTTAGGTCGTTTATTTTTATTTTTATTTAGACATTTTAATGTATGGGAGAATGAGGGAAATTCAAACTGTAGAGCAGGGTGGTACCTATCCATTAGACTTAATGGTTCAGCCTCACAGACTTTCAAAGATTCGACTGTTGAAAGTACTAAATCAAGAGTACGGTCATACTTATTAGTGATTTTGTTACTTTGGTGTAAATGACAAAGGGTAATAAATTCATGAAGGAGGCATAGTTTAGTATTTTGTGAGGTCTGCGATGGCTCAGTAGTATCGCCAGTAATGTTAAAAAAGTCAGGGGTATTGAAATCACCAATGATTAGGTAGTTATCGTTACGGCAATTATTTAACAGGATATTTTGACAGTTAGAATAAAATTCTTCTAACTTTAGACAACTCAAATCCGGAGGAAGATAGCAGACACAGATATTAAGATTAGGGGTGTTATTAGTTTCCGATGTTATGGTTACCCAGATATCCTCTAAACCGCTGTCCCAGTGCGCCTGCCGGATAACCTGAAGAGTACCTTTGATAGCAATCAGAACTCCGCCACCTTCAATTTTTGAAGAGTTAGTTTCGGAGCGATCCCGTCTAAAAATATTGTAGCGTTTATCTACAATTTCTCCATCAAAAACACTTTTGTTTAAGTTTGTTTCCGTCAAGCACACTATATCGTAATCAGAGTTTAACAAGTTTATGTAAAAAAGTGATAATTTTGAACGGATTCTATTAACGTTTTGATAATACACACTAAACATGTTGAAATGTTACAGGAAATACAATAATCAAGCAATTATTAGCAAAAAAAAAAGAAGGACTAAACAAGAAATAGGCTAATTTACAAAACCTTATTAAGACAATCTATATTTTTAACGCGCAGGGCGGAGCTCTGCTCGTTTTTTCGAATATATATTTGTCCAAAGCGAACCCAAACAAACTTAAAATTATTTTCTCTACAATACTTCCTTGCAGCACTATGCAACTCTTTTGCTTCAGGAGACAAATGCTCAGCTAGATAAATTCTTCGAGTCTCACCCGTAAATCCAACATGAGTTGAAGCAAGTTTTTCCTTTGGATGAGCCTTGTTATAGCGAGTCACTGATGATAGAATGAGATCACGATTTCGCTGCGATGAGAGAGTGACGAGTATATTTCGTGGTCTCTTAGAGGATGCATCCATTTTAGCAACGCGGCGGCAGGCTCTTACATCGCTCTCTGAAATATTAACTTGTAGGCACTCGCAAAGTTTTTTAAACAATGCCATTAAGTTTTCGTTCTTGTTCTCCGGCACCTCGTGAATTTCAAGATTCACATCACGTAAAATTTTTTCAATAGTAGATACTCTAGACTGTAGTTTAGCAAGCGAATACTGAGTCTCAGAGAGATCTGATTGTAGTAGTTTAATTTGCGAATCTCTTTCCTTAATCTCCGTTCTTAAATCATTTTGTTCTGCTGTTAAATAATCAGTTGTAGAAGTAAATTCGCTCTTCAGAGTCTTGATAGCGCGATTCACATGCACAACAACCATTTTTTCTATGTCCTTGTTCAGTGCTGATCTCAAACTTGTCATAATCTCAGAATCTGGTGCAAGCTTAAGATCGAATAGCTGACTAATGCTTTCCATTGAAACGGGCTCGTGCGTTAAGTTGGAGTGTTGAGACTGTTGAGTCGTAGACATAGTAGAAACGTTTACAGGTTCTATCAAGGATTGCTCCGAGCGTTTCGGGCGGAAGGGAATATCGTCGTTATTTCTACGCCGCGTCACGTTTTGACAGCAAGGACAAATCAATGATTTCATTTGTTCGTTAGTAAGCCCCTCGTAAACTTCCTTCGTTAGATTCAAGCATTGAAAGCAATATTCCGATTTGCAAGTATTGCATTTTAAAAATTTCCTCTCCTTTAGCGCAGATTTACAGCCGTGGCATTGCATGTCAGCACTATCAGTTAAATCAATTTAATTTTAATAAAAAACAAGACAATAAATTAACAGCGACGAAAGTTCTCACTTCCAATTCCAAACAATAAAAGAGTACAATCACAGGTACAATGTTGCTTAGCAGTGCCGCTGACGTCACCCGTGGGCCGTGTGTAGCTAGCGATCGCTAATTTCGGCCGCGGCGCCCCAAGTGTGCGTGGTTGAGCGGTCGGACCGTCCGGTTCTCTCTCAAGAAAAACGAGTTCGAACCCCAGCCGGTCAGATTATTTGTGGAATGTTTTTCGAAACTTTCACTCACTGATGGGGCTCCGGAATCGCGGCGACGAAGTCTCAGCGTGATGGGGCGAAGCACCAGAGCACCAAAAATTTATTAATTAAAATTTTAAATATTTAGAGGCTTTTCAGTTAAGACGTCCGCTCGCAACAAGTTAACTTGGGCGAAAAAGTTAGCTTGGACGTAGCGAAAGCTTTTGACAGGGTATGGCACAGGGCTCTTCTCTCTAAACTTCCATCATACGGGCTTCCTGAGAAATTGTGTTCATGGGTTGCCAGCTTTCTTACTGGGCGTAGCATCAGAGTCGCAGTCGACGGTTCGTGCTCCGACATGAAGCCCGTGAATGCTGGAGTCCCGCAGGGGTGTGTGTTGTCCCCTACTCTGTTTCTTCTGCATATCAATGACATGCTGCATAACAACAGAATTCATTGCTATGCAGACGACAGTACTGGGGATACGCTCTACACCGGGCGAACTAACATGTCTCTGGAAAGCGTCATCGAGAGCCGGAATAAACTTGTGACTGACACCGAGAACATGTTAAGTCATGTCTCGGATTGGGCCCGACATAACCTAGTCCGCTTTAACCCCTCCAAAACACAATTTTGCGCATTTTTCGCGAAAAAACATCCCTTCGTCGTACCTCTGAACTTTGAGGGAGCTCCCCTTGATACCAATCCGATTATTGGAATCCTTGGCGTCGATATTTCGAGTGACGTTCAGTTTCGTGGTCATTTGGAAGGTAAAGCTAAATTAGCTTCGAAAAAGCTGGGTGTGCTTAATAGAGCGGGTCAGTATTTCACGCCGGCCCACCGTTTACAACTGTATAAAGCACAGGTCAGGCCGCATATGGAATACTGCTCCCATCTCTGGGCTGGAGCACCCCAATACCAACTCCTTCCATTTGACCGCATTCAACGCAGAGCTGCTCGAGTTGTCGGCGACGTGGTTATTTCAGGTCGGCTCGATCCACTGGCTCTTCGGAGAGACGTTGCGTCTCTATGTATATTGTACCGTATATATCATGGGGAGTGTTCTGAGGAATTGTTCGGCTTGATCCCTGCCGCTAATTTTCTTCACCGCACTACACGCAATCGACTGTCATTCTATCCACATCACCTTGATGGATGGCGGTCTACTACTGTGCGATTTTCAAAAAATTTCTTGCCTCGAACTACAGTGTTGTGGAACCAGCTCTCGGCGGCGGTATTTCCGGACCGTTACGACTTAGGGATCTTCAAGAAACGAGCCTATTCCTTCCTTAAAGGCCGGCAACGCGCCTGCGATTTCTCTGGTTTTGCGGGTGTCCATGGGCGGCGGTGATTACTTTCCATCAGGTGACCCGCTTGCTCGTTTGCCTCCTTCTGCTATAAAAAAAAAAAAAAAGTATGCCCTACCTAAAAAGGATCGTAAGATCAACTCTTGTTGTAATAAAATGTAATCAAATTGTTCTCAAATTTGTAATAAAATGGTATACCGAAAGCATGCGGTACTTATTTGTGCTAAATGCATCAAAAAAACTTTGTAAATATTATTTATAAAATACATTTCCACGCACAAAAGGCTAATTAGTAGTTCTTATTGTAGATTTCATTATTGATATATTCATGTTATTTTTTTATGAAAATGTAAACCAAAAGTAGAACAAATTTTTTGTCTATATTCAAAGCTATACTATTTAATTAAAAAATAAGATAATAAGTTTACACTTTTTCTAAGAAAAAAAGGTGTTTTTTTAAATAACAATTAATTGTATTTTTTATATTTTTAGTAATCTATTTTTAATAGTCAAATAAAAGCATTGAAATATAACTTGTTAGTATTATTTAACACTTTATTAGGCATACTTTGGTTGTACGAAATATCTTAAATCGATAAAGCAATAAACATTGATAAATACCTTGATTAAAATCGGGGATATTTTTTACCCATAGCGAGTATTTATGTTGCTTAAAGGAGTGCGTCAAGCGCCGAGTGGCCATGATACAAAATACACCTTTACTGTTAAAGTGATTAGCTTACTTCTTAGTACCATTCAGAAAATCATGTTCACGCGTAGAACATAAAACTGTATTTACACGTGAACTTGGCAATTGACACAACATTTTAACCTTTGAGGTAAATAAAATAAGCAGACAATAACCTTGACAGATGTCTGGCGATACAGCGCATATAATGATTGCGAGGCTTTATTTAAATTATTTACATGTTCCGGACAGACGACCGACGATGGTTCTCGTAATTTTTTGTTAAATGTACCTATATTTTATTTAACCTCTTGTCTGTGAGAAAACCGATATCGGCTACTAACAATTAAATTTCTATTGACTGATTTCTCACAGAAAAGAGGTTAAATCATACTAGTCAGGTATTAACCTGAAAACTGGATAAAGATACTGGAATGTTAACAGATATATCTATAAACAGTTATTTGTAATTGTGTTATTTGTACCATAACAGTTTGGAACTTTTAACAGCTGTACTTACTAATGAAGTAAAAACAAAATACTAACTACATTCTTCATACAATCATACGACAGCTAGTTACATAGATTTTCCTTTCTATTGTTCCATCAACCTAAGCACGGCACTTTGTAAGTAGGTGCTGCAAAAGAAAACCCCCGAGATAATATAAATAAATCTGACACTCTTACCGACACGTCTCGAGGCCCGCATTTATAAGGAGTTTAGGTTGCGCCAGTGAAACAATTAAACAGCCATAAACACGTTGAACCATTCCAGTGTTTATGGGCCCATAAAGCTGATTCAAACCGAGCATCTAAACATTCACTTACCTAGAATTACACTCACCACTACACTGTCCGGTGTATGTAGGTACCATAAATTAAAACCAGATAATGTCGTTGGTGTATTTTATATAACAAAGCAACGCTTACGACCTTATTTCCGGAAGGTAGGCCTTCACTTGACAGGACCCAAAGTGTAGGTGCAAACATTTCACCTGGTAAAAATAATATTTAAATGAAATCAAGAATCATTTCAAATAAACACTTTTTTTTACTTTTTAACCGCGAACTCAGTGATGGCAAGCTCGGTGGCGCACTCGGCCTTATCTCCAACAGCTGCGACAAGCTATCTTATCTCTTAATTGTCGGAATACAATAATGCTACTCACATTGGTGATAAGGCGACAGGCTTAGATAAGATGGTGGTAGCTAGCTGGCGGACTGGAGCTAAAAAGCCCCAGCCTACGGACCAATTGGCTCAAAATCAACAAATTCATATGCCGAGACAGTCCCTGGAAGTAAAACAATACTTGTGTTGGGAGTTACTCGCGCAGGAGTGCATCCAGCGCTTCCGGAAGGAAGCCAGTCACCGCTCCGAAAAATTAAGTGCATATTTTTTAAATCCCCGTGTGCGCCGCTGACGGCACCCAAATCAAAAATGTTTTAAGCGTACTTACATGAGCCCAAGCACTATCCAACATCTGCACCTACATTGGGCATTTTATTCTAGGAATGTTATTATTTTACTTGCCATAAGTAAATGTATGTTGGTTACCTTAGCTCGTAGCTGTGTAAGGGTATTATATCTGGTATCTACGAAGGACTTTTCTTTTTGGTCTCTGCTTACCTCTCCGGGAAACAAACGTGATGTTATTAAAAAAAATATTAAAAATTTAATAATCTCGCGTCATTAAAAAAACAAAGATATATTTGTAAGAAAAATTATTGTATAGAAATATTACTTGCTATTTAAAATGCTTCTGTAAATGAGCTTGCTCAATTAATTGCCTTCGTGGTGTTCTGGTCAGATTACCATCAGACTGATTACGTAAAAGTCACGTTTTCCCCGTAGAAATTTGTAAAATTGTGACGGAAGTTAAAAAAGAACGAAAGAACTCATGATATTTTAAGTTGGTCATCTATCCAGTTGACTAGACATTGCCAAAGATGCTTAACTTGCAAGATCCACCGCACGCGCCACCGCGCAGGCCGCCACGCCGTCGAACACCAACTAAACACGTGTTTAATGTGGACAGTCTAGCAAAAACCTTGAAACTATGCGCCACGTCGCCTCTCTGCGCCGAACAACGCCACTGCGTGTTATGAGACATCCCGTGTGTCAGACGCCTCCCTTATTGGAAAACTTCCTAATACGTATTAGTGCGATTTGACATGAATCATTTTATCTCATAACACCTGCTCGCGAGCTTCCGATTTGGGCAGTTGACAGTGCTACACCGTTATTACGACCCAAGTTGTTATTTATTTACAAGAATAGTCATACGAGTGTTTAGCCCACATAGAGTTTAATCAACTACTTACATATTTTTAAAGTATACTGAACGCTATTGGATATCTCTTGATGTTCACCAACAGAAAAATATTTTAATAAATATTAAAACTTCTTACTTTATGATAAAATACGCATTTCAAATTTGAACAACCCTTTGTTCCTATTTTAAACCACTTTAATTTATTCTATTAATTATTAACTGGAGATGAATAGGACTAACCACGATCTAGCAGTTCTCGTTAACTATTAAATCGCTATTTCTTAAAATTCAATGCACAACCGCTTAATTCTTTAATAAGTGAGAATACTAATAAAAGGAATAAAGTAGAGTCACAGCCGAGGCTCAACACTTAAGCCCCTTCGTACACAAAGGCTACGCAAATCTTTGATACTCGACGATTTTTGTCTCCAAGCGACTACGGCCATACAAATTGGAGTCGCGGGACAAATGTCGGCGACGCGACTCGTGTACGAACCTCAATGGATTTGTATGGCGCTAGTCGCTTGGAGACTAAAATCGTCGAGTATCGAAGATTTGCGTAACCTTGTGTACGAAGGGGCTAACAAGAAATAATAGAGCGCGCGAATCTCCCGAGCCGCGGTAGCTGCTGCGTCGCAAACACATTGCAGATGAATAAACGTTGAATAAAGATAGTTGTCGCACATAAACGGCGATGTGTTACGCCGCATATAATAGAATGAGGATTCCTTAAATGTAAAACGTTCGCCGCCGCTCCGAGAGTCGTTGAAACCCCTATAAAAATGTTAGTTCGCCTTTCATTACATTTCGGAACACGGCGCCGCGCGCCGCCCGCGACTCTGCGCCTTAACGCAATCGGATAAAACACATTTCGGTGCAACGCCTTCATATATTTATTTCGCTAAATGTCCTATCTATTCGTTTTGAATAGCTCGTTTTCGGCGTTTTACTTTGTTTCCGACAGCCGTGTTGTGATTGAGATAGTTCGAGATAAACAATGTTTGTTTTGAACGAATCGATTGTAGGAGTTATGTTTCGGTTAACGTTACTCGTTCGCTTTCTTTTTACGCTGCCAAATTAATGTCCGACCAGCAGACTTATTTAGATGTACACGAACTAGCTTACACGGCACTATAACTCCAACTACTACGCACGAAGCTCCGTTATTTCCCTTGACAGTCATATTATTGCAAGTATGCGCCACCGTACCGGGAGCCCCCACACCCGCCGGCGCTCTTGGCAGAGCTGACTCGGCCGGAGCTCCCGCACAAATTTTGAGGGTTCGCCATAAACTGGTCATGATATACGTGATACAAGGGTCCTTCTGCCCCGCAGGGCTGTAATTTGCACCTGTAGTCTCAGATATTATGTGAGAAATTGTGTGTTACTTGAATACAGGTCATGGGATGAGAGGGCAAATGACCTCTGACCCGCAGTTTTGATTTTATGTTGAGGCCGCAGCCGCCCATTGACCGGCGCCATATTAACAATATTAGTGAACTTATTTCCAGAGATAACACGCATTACGTTGGCTTGTTTTTCTTTGTTTACAACAATTGTTTGTGTTCATTTCTAACATCCTGCAATTTGTCCCGTCTTCCACAACCTAATTCCAGGAACTTCACTTATGTTTACGCCGTAGCGTGTACCTATAAGCACTGAAAGAACTCTTTATTGCATATTTACCTAACTTTTACAGCTTGGTTTTATTAAGGTTGTCGTGACTAATAAATAAATAGGTTGTACTTATACAGGGCCAACATTGAGCCGGGTGAAACAACTCAAAGGCGGCCTCATTTATAATGAAGCGTAACGTTATTAGCAACCCTATGATGAATAATAAACGACTCATTTTGTCACGTCCGCCATCGACTAATCCACACTTTCAGCGGCTCACGAGTGGGTCCATTGGTGTGTGGGGCTGCGGGGCTGCGGGGCTGCGGGGCTGTGCGGCCAGCCCAAACGTCACATGTTGACATAGGTCGCACGCTCGCGCGGAATTGGGACCATTACACGGGACAAGCCGACTTCAAAGGTGGCCGCTACCGGCGGCGGTCGCGCGCTGGATGTTTGCGTTGCCACTTTTGGGTTGTCTTTCTAAATGTGGCGCGGCACAGGCTTAATACGAGTCATAAATTGTTTCACTTTTTGTAATTAACCATTGATTTTTACCTCTGTTATGTAATTTTGAAGATTAAAGAAGAAGAAGATAATAGAATCTTCTCCTCCATATTGTGTTGTGGTGAGATTACAGGTCTCAGACTAAATAGAGATCAAGATATGATTCCCATCGGAAGCACACATTTTACATACATAATCCTACAATTACAATCCTGACACTTTTATTTGCTTCATTTACTTAAAAAAAATCTTTACAGAGGTTACTCATGACCAAACATTTTAGAACAACATCTCCGTCGGAGACGATTGCCGAGGTCCGAGTTGCTCTTGATAGATTATGTTAGTTAGTAAAAAAATAAAAGGTCGCGAACAGACAGAATTAAAGGTATACGCGTTCATAAACAGTGTTTACACAAGTTTAATAATGTGCGGCGCATAAACAAGGCCGTACACGAAACTACTTATTGAAATTGGTCGCGCTGCAGCTGCATGAATATGCGATCCATCGCCGCCGATGCCTTGAATGCAAACGCGCGCCGGCCTTTTTATTAATACTTATCTGCTACCATTAATCATTGGAATCAATAACGGGGTACCTGCTGGAAACATTTAGAATTAGTTAAAGTGCTCTTTTGCTAAATATTGTTTCTTTATGAAGCACTACTCTACGATCGATCAGATGCATTTCACTTGATTTATGACTAGCCTTTTCAACTTTGCTTTCGCCATGTTCGGTCGGAAGGAGAATGAGATGTTTTTACAATAGTATTCTTTGTCACTCGTTCACTCTCGCTCGTTCAACTAGGTATCTATGCAAAAATCACGTCAAACCGATTGGCATCAAAAACAAAACAGTCCAACTTTCTTTCACATGTTACAATATTTTGTTGAATACTATTTTGTTCCCTCAACAGGCGCGACTATCCTCCTACAAACGACCCTCTGAAACTGGAATCATACCTTGGCTAGGACCTTTCCACTTGGAATTGTACAAAGGAGATTAGCTCATCACATACCGCACTAGCAAAATGCCACGGTGTTATCCATTGCCATAACAACAGCAGCAACCGAAGCCAATAGTTGAAGGTGCCTTTCAATATTTGTCACCCATCCTGTGACCAAGCTTTTCGTAATATTAATGCTTAACTTGTATGATTAAGTACTTTACGCAAATCCTAGTTTCTACAAGCCAGCCTTAATGTTATAATGAAAATAGCTTTTCATTCCATAACAAAACGCCAAGAAGACGTTTCAATCATTCTCCAAAGGCGTCGCGTCGCGCCGCCAATAAGTCGTGTAATACGCAGATATTACAAGAGCATATTTCAATGCAAGCACTTCTTGTAATTTTGGCGGCGCATTCGGAGGCAGGTCACACGGAAGTTCGCATTCGCAAAATCTTGAGAGCGAATCACGAGACACCGTGATATGGAAACGATAAGCCCTCGCGCCCTGCAAATGTATTTCCAATTTTTGGAACACACGCGGCTCGTAATAAAGAGTATTTTGCGGGCCCTCTCCTTATTTTTTTACGAGTGCGGTCGGTATTACGTCGCCATGTGGCCAGGAGGTTATTATTTTTGGGCGGACGGTTTCGCTACGTCGTTCTCTATTTGGATCTAGTTGGGAATGGCAAAAGTGAGCGCCTGCAGCGGCCGTTGGCTTCAAATATTAGAAACGCCGAATGCCTTTTCGTTATTTCTACCGAAATATTCGTTATTTTACTTATACATACATACATATTAAAATCACGACTTTTATCTCCGGAGGGTTAGTCAAAGACTAAGCAATAAGGACAGCAAAAGTAGTCCGACTGCACATGTGCTCAGCGTGACAAGTGGTGAGCCTATCGCCGCTCTATGCTGTTGGATGTATGTGCAGCCTTTAGTCCGTTAGTCGCTTTTTATGACACCCAAGGGAAGAGGGGGGGTGGTAAGTAGTATTATTTTAAGGAATACTTACTTTACCACTACGCGCCACGATTTTACTTATAGTTTAAACATTAATTACTTAATTAAATCATTAATCAATCATTCTTTGCCCACGCTGCGCTAGTGTTAAGATTATGAGTAACTATTTTTCAATAAAGTGTGAATCTAGGTATATCAATTCTCAAGTCAAAGCATCGCTAGCGTCAGACCACAGATATCAGAAATAAGGTGCAGACCTTCCCACACAAACAATAACTCATGGAGATATCAGTCCTTAACCTTTAAGTATGGACATGTAGCCTCACAGGCTACACGAGAATGGTGGTTTCGTTGTTTTACCTGTTTCCCCCCGCTCCCTTTGACTGAGCCGCTCAGTAGCTTCAGTTTTAGTATCAAAACGACCAGCTAGGAAGGAGGTTGCGTCACTCGAAGCAAAACACGTAAGTAATATTTATTTAAAAAGTGGCTGGAGCCTGTGAGGCTACACGTCATAGTTTTTTATAAAAATTTTAACAAGGTTCTCATCAATCCAGCTTGTTGATGAACTATTGAAGCGGAAACTGACATATGTCGGGACAGTGAAAAAGAATAAAAGAGAGCTACCGAATGAGTTTCAACCAGACAAGCGTCGAGAAGTACAATCTGCGTTATTTGGATTTACGAAAGACAAAACCCTATGTTTTATGTGCCAAAGGAGAACAGAGCTGTGATACTCGTATCTTCTATGCATCATAATAACGTGATTGACAGAGAGACTTATAAACCCGAAATTATAATGTATTACAATTCTACTAGTAGATAGAGTAGTACTTCTAGTAGATGAATCTGATAGAAATGCTCGATTTACTCGAGTAGCCACCAAACAGAGAGATGGCCTATGGTCTTATTTTATCGTGTTCTTTACTTGAGTGGTATGAATGCGTATATTTTTCATAATATGCGTCAGTCAAAGGACAAAAGAGATTTCCTCAAAAAATTAACTCGTTCGCTTGTGGTACCCCATGTGCAACGACGTGTTACCAGTATAAATTTGCTTAGAGAGCTCAGATCAACAATGTCTTGAGTCTTAGGCAAAGGTATGATTGCAGTGGATGTCCAGGCAGGAAGAGCCATACCAGGAACTATAAGATTATGTAGGTTCTGACCCTCAAATAAACATCGGATGACGATCCACGTTTGTTTTGGCTGTAGCAAGCCAGTTTGTCTGCAATGTTCACGACTTTTATGTAACGACTGCCAATAATTTGTACAAGAAAGTTAGTTGTGATTTTTTTTTTATTTTGGTTTTCAGCAGTTGATTTTATGTTTTTTTCATTCTTTCTATATAAGACTTTAGAATAAATAAAAATATCGCTAAAAAGTACCATAATTTATTTTTTTTAGATTTTAAACTAACCCTAGCCAAAATTACTAAAAAAAAGTGCTTATACTGTTGATTTTGTATTTTTATAGATTTTTAATAAAAAAATGTAGTATGTCTTCACGTCTTTTTGTTGTTAGTATCCATATACTTGCTTTAGTTATAATTTTAACAGCAATTAAGAATCTTAAAGAAAACAAACCACGCATCTTTATATAGGAGCCTGTGAGGCTACACTGAAAGAACAAAAAGGTTGATTTTGCACGGGTTGGCGACACATTAGTTGAATTAACAAAGTGATGGGTTAAAGCAACATGAACCAATTGTTGTTTTCACAGAAAATTTTTTGTTGATATGAAAACAGTTGTTTTTACCTATTTGTACATGTTGGCGTAACAATTCATGCATAATTCAATAGGTAATTGTTGATTTTACTGTTTAAGTTGTTGAAATAACCATTTTTAAAGTTAAATTTACAAAATAAATACGTTAAAACAACAAAAGATATATGTAATAAGTTCAAATTACCGTAACTGATCAACAATACAGTTTTTGTTCATTCAACAAAACTCAAGAGTAAGTGCTATATTAACCCTAAAATTTTGTTAAAATATGGTAAACCCAACTAATAATTTCTTTCCGTGTACATGTCCAAGGTAGTGTTATAAAAATTAGATGTCCATACTTAAAGGTTAAGCTAGAATTTAGTTACCGAACGTTTTCTAACAATATCAAATTCAAACCCATTATTATCATACATTACCTACCTTACACACGTTATCTCAAACCAAATCACTTCCACTCCTTTCGCCGTCCGTTAAAATAGCGCCAGTTGATCAGCAGGTGCCGCGCTCGTTTGAGATAAATAATCATACGTAGGTAACTGTTTGGAAATACAGCATGTAGGTACATGATTGTCGTCCAGTGTTATATTAGTTTTAAGGGATAGATTGGTGAGGTGTAAGTAAATATGTGTTTGTGTGACTAGAACTGACATTTGTACCTCAGTTTTAGGTGTATGTTTTTATAGATATTATACCTATATTTCAAAAAAATGGTAGTCTAATGACAATAAATTAGCAATCCTCCTAAAAACGATTACTTTTTAATTCCTTGTAGATTCTTAGCAATTGCTCTAATTTGTCGTGAAAAAGAACACCTTTGTTTCGTCCTATGAAATTAAATGAAATTAGATTCTTAATACTAATACGAGTACTATAGATCTGTTTATTTTAGGCCTTGTTTTTATAGACAATATTTGTCTTCTCATAATATTATTTATAAAATAAAAATAATAAAAAATAAAATATTTTGCTATGTAACTTCTACCGGTACAACATCGAATATCATTGAAATTCTCGTACCCTGACGTTTATTCGCTGCTCATGGCGAAACATCCTCTAGGACAGCTAATTTCCTTAGGAAATTAACAGCAAGTGAAAAAGTAATGTAACCACAATAGTAACTTATGAAATTCAGTAGTCACAAGAATCAATTTGGTTCGTCCCTGGTTTCGTATCTCGATCAAAATTCAAATAATTGTTATATTTTGTCAAGTCCCTTAAAATTTAGTATGTTAATTTGTAATCGCCTAATCTATCTATATTAATAAAAATCAATTGCCGAAATGTTGTGCGCGCATCACTTCAGAACGCTGCATGCACCTTTTTGGCTAATTCTTTGTTTGTTGTGTTTGTTTGTCAGGACTAGGTTTGTTTGAAATAAAATTTTTGGGAATTCATCACGGGATACAGGATGTTCCCGCAGACGAAGTTGCGGGCAGGCCGCTAGTTTGTAATAATATTTCGTGTGTTATCGTTGTTTTCTTGTCGCTAAAGCCTCCGTTGATAAAAATAAACATGGCGGCAAACGGTTCAGCTGTTTTCAGAGCTGCTAGAAGAGTGTACTACGAACCCTGACTGAGCTGACAAAAAAGCTTAGAACTAAACAACTACTCAGGCTATATCAAAGCTTAATATACGTACGGGAATGCTTTAAAAACGCAGTATTTTAATAAGTTAACAGTTAATTACGAAAAGCTATAACAAAATTGACAAAAATGAAGATTCCAAGACAAAAAACAAAAATATTTTTTTTTTATATATAGACATGTAGAAGTCGTTATTACTTGGAAGTTACTGTTTAAAAACTATAAAGAATCATATCATTTTCGATAGCTAAAACCATAACGATTGTTTTGATGTGCACATTATTAAGAAGAACGATGATTACGAACAGTAATTGTGTAATATGTGTAATATTTAAAACAAAAAAAATCCTATGCAAAAAAATGGCGAACCGTCAAAACTGTCAACAATTGCATTTTTTTACTAAAGGTTCTCGTACACTATGCCATAGTTTCTGTTGCTCTACGGATAAATCGATATCCATAGAGTTACGTCAAATTTTCTAGCGGAACTACGAACTAGGTGCAGTGAGCAACAACCTTATCAAAGACCGGTGCCGCGTTTATGGTGCTTGGTCAGAAAAAAAATTTCATTGCAATGTCACTGTCTACAAATGTAAACAAACATAACCAAGCCTTATCGTTAATTAGTTTGCGATTGTTTTGATGTGCACTTATTTAGGAAATACGGTGAGTAGAAGAGTAGTTCGACATTTTTAAAGACGCTTAGGTACGCTGCAAAATTCCGTTTTGGCAAACTGTCAATTTCGTCAATTTCATTTTTTTTTTTTGTGAAATTTTGTGTGCTAATATATTGTTATACTCGTAGATTTCTTTTACTTGTATGATGAATTAGTAACCACAGAATCACCTCAAATTTTTTCACGGACCTGCGTACTACGTGCTTTGAGCTATTTATTGGGGGACTGTAGTCACCGTGGACGGGAGGAGCATTGAATTCTGGGTGACTACAGTCACCGTGGACGTATATGAGTCATTTTTTCTGGGTGACTATAGTCACGTTTGAATGGTTAAAGTTTAATAATGATGTGTTGCTAAATGAAAACAACAGTAAAACTATCCTTTCAAAATGTTTTTTTATTCCAATACTGTGGAGGGCAGAGATAGGACAAATGGTTTAAATTGAAACTCTTTAATCGGTACGAATCTCTTATGTTTATTTCACAATTATTATTTTATCCTGATGTTTTGAACCTTGCCATAGTCTGTGGTCACAGGGAAGCTGATATTATGTTGACGTCAAAAAACTCTCGTCTTTTTTAATTTCAAAGGCTTCGTATATCGCAAAATCTTGTATAATATTAGTTAGAGTGGAGCCCCTAAAGGCATGTTCACACACGGTATAATGGTTTTCGCGCCTATGCTTGACGCCGACCGTGTTGTGTAAGACGGCTTCCTACACTTCTCGTTGTTTGCCCGACGTAAGAAAGCCCACAGTCGCAGCCCAGTTTATGTACGCCTGCATCTGTAAGGGATATGTTGCTCTTGACAGGACGTGGAATAGATTGGTTTAAATATGGGTCCTAGACCAGTGGCTTAGCCACTAGACCACAGAGGTGGTAAAGTTTACTGTGAAGCCCAGCAAATCCAAATAGCAAATAATGTGTGCGCAGCGGTTAGTCCTACCTAGACTGAAGTTGAAATAGTAGCAATGAGTGATGGCAATACCCTAATTCTGTAAACTGTAAACATTAAACATCATTTAAATATAATGCTGCAATTTACTTCCAAATTCTGCGGTCACGATAGACAAAATGGCGATGGAGCAATTTCTAAAACTGCAAATAGACTGGTATTCGGATTAGGGTTCCTTGTGTTGGCAGCGCAATATGTTTTCTTGGTATCGGGCCAAAACTTAAACTGTTAAACTAGAATTGGATTCTTTAAAACGAAGCTTTTTAGCGCGAAGGTTGACTAGATTAGAAAAAGTTTTGAATAATATTGGCTGAATCATAGCGGGAAAGGTACGTGCAAACGTTTTCGTTAGTTTCAGAAACAAAAATGTTATTTTAACGTTCAGAATGTGTTAAAACATACACTGATAAAACCTACACACGTGAGTGTGCCTACATGACCATGAAAAAATAAGGACACTGAGGGCATAATGTCATACAAAACATATGACAAAAATAAATCTCACCTGATGATAAGTGGCGATGAAGCTGAAGGCGGAAGCGCGCTTCACCCGGTATCCTCAACCACTGAACTGGCTATCTTATCGTATCTGTAAACTGTCGGAACACAACAGTACTGTTAATAATGTTATGTTATGGCGCCAGACTTTTTTTGGTGACTCAGAAGCGCTAACCGCCAGTGGTCGTAGTCGAGCGGTTAAGCCTGGTTCTGTTACATTGCTTGCTTCTTTACATCAAATCTTAAAATATAAAAACTAGCAAAGCAATGGACTCGGTAGGTACTGGACCAAATTATACTCGCCTAGTGCGAACAAGGTTATAGGGCCACACGACGACACCTCAAAGAACGGGTTGCTTTGATCCCCAGCCAATCTATCGCACTGAGTGGGTCACCCTTTAACCGGCATGTGGTACACCGCACCATTCCAATATTATTGATACTCTATTTATACATGATGTTTCCTGTTTCCTTTTTTATCGACATTTCCTTTAATCATGTTTTCCTAATTCATCTAATTGCTGGTTTCAATACTTTAAAGTTTCATAAATGACGGCCTGAGTGGCACCGTTTATGGCTTTATTATGTAGTATGTAGTTTGACGAGCTAAACGTACAATAGCTTAAAGAGCTTACAGTTACATACCTAGATAGGGATTTATTTTATTTTAAAAATACATTAATAATAGTTCGTAATCTAAAATGACTGTGTATAGGAGTGGGTTCACGTCAGTAGTCAAAAGCTTTGGTCTCTTGATCGTAACGCACAACGCTGCGGTATGCGGCATGCGGTGCCTGATACATAATCGTATGAAAAACGTCTAGTATGGTCTCTTGTTCCGTGTCGCAGCCTGCGTCAGCGGCGAAGCCGGCCAAGAGCAAGCGCGGTGAAGTGGGGGGCGGGTATCCCGCACTGCGCGGCGTCGTTCTCGTTGATACGCTGCGGTGTGCGTCGCGGGTTGACAATGGATTTGTTTGAAGATAATTTAATATAATTTAAATGAAATTTTCTTCACAATCAATTAAATGCCTTTTTAAAGTTTTCAAACAACCTTCACCTCTCCGTTGTAAAAACATGTTTTCCGGCCTTCTTCTTTGTCGTCTACTTTGGTAGCTGCGGCAAAATCAACTGACCACTTCTCCGCAGAGGCGGTAAACGCTGCGTTGTGACGCTGTGTTTGAGCCGCACACCGCAGCGTTGTGAGTTACGATCAAGAGACCAAAGCTTTACGGAGATCTGGGGATTGTACCACGATTTCTCGTATTTAATCCGAGCATCTATCCGCTCGGCTACCGACCGACGACGCCTTAAGATAGGATAAGATTTTTGTGGAAATGTCGAAGGGTAGCCAATGCATCTAATCCATAGCACATGGGAAACTGTAACACGATGATATATAGGTACTAATGTGCCGCCCATGTTCTTTGGCCTCTTAAAATTCTATTTGTGATGTCTGTTTCAAATGTTAATGCAGTAAAGTTATATCAACTGTTTGATGTCGCGATGAGATTTAGTCAGCGTAATTTATCGTTATTAGTATGTAGTTTAAGTGACTCCATAGACAAAAACCTTGTATTCGCGTGTCTTAGATATTATGGAGATCTTTAGCAACGTAACATAGCTACGTAAAGAAGTTATTTTTATCTGTTTTTGAGAATAATTGTAACATTTTCCGTAACGTCTCATTCAATCAGATGTGTTTGACACAAAACGCAGCTGTGAGCGCGGCTGCAGCGCCCGCGGCCCGCCTTTGATCCCGGCTACGTCTAATTTGGAGACTGGGTCAACCCGCATAACTTGACTCGTCCCACGCCATTCCCCGCAAACGAAACAACTGTGACCGCTCCGTACTGGCATTTGTCATGGTACGTGTGCTTTGCATGGTAAATGTCTTTGTAAAAAAGCGTATGAGAAAAGCTTAACGATTGGTTTTACGTAGTTTACGCGGACACTACACGTTTTTGTAATGAAACACTACTCGAATAAGCTGATCTACCTACTCGCGTTTATATTAATTATAATTTTGTACTGAAGTTCGCAGGAAAACTGAGGTGGCGAGCGCTCCCCTATATTAATTTGTAACTTGCTACCGTCAATTATTTTTAATCGGGTACGTTCCGTTTCACGCAATGCGAGCTCTCAGTATATTTGCGTCTTGCTTGATAGTCGAATTTTAAAACTTGTACCTATGTTGTACAGGGTAGCATTTCTTATTATAAAATTTAATATTAATTGAATTTATTATAAGTGTTTCAGACAAACCCTAGACAGGATGGTCTCAGCCCAGCTGCTGTGATGTGACGCCGCGGCCTCGGTGGCGTGCCTCGCCTGCCGACTCCAAGAGGCTCATCCAAATCACTCACACATACGTCCGTTACACCGACCAGTGTCTCCTTAGTCCACCAGCAGGCACCTTCCGTAACGCGCCGATGGCACGTGTCAACACGCGAAGGATTTCCAATATACGCTGCCGTCAGCGTTCGTCCGTCCGATTAATTACACACAGAAGCCTCCGATGGTTAACAAGGAGATTATTAAGATTTAATCCGATTTCTCTACTATTTCACAAGGTCACGCGCCGATGCGGTGATGGTTTCCAAGTCAATCAACGCGGCGCAAATTCTGAACGCCAGAATTACATTCGCGCCCTACACTCGCGGTTTGTTCTTACACCATATAATCAGGTCTAGCGCTGACCCAACCATGGGAAATCAATACAGCAACCGAAACTTAACAGACCTCTACCATAATCCGAAACCAAAAAGCGAATAATGAATCGACATGACATTGTCACTGTCAAGACCGTTTGTCAAATGACATTGACACCTTTTTATTTTACCGACACGTCAATTTTTTGGTAGGCAAAGTACCACACCCATACGGCTTTAAATTGATTTTAAACAATAAGTATGTATCATAAGGTTGTAGTTTATATAAGGACCTGTGTATCATAAGGTTGTAGTACTGTTTTGCCTTTTTTGTTGTATTGTACTTTGGAGCTTTTACTTTTACATTTATATATTTTTTTAGTAACTTTAGAATAAGATGATTTTAAAATTATAGTCCACATTACATGCCGTGGCAGCCTTTAAGTTAGACGAAACATAGCTTTAAGTCCGTATTTGTCATTTTGATATTGATTGTTTTTGTGTTTGTCTTGTTGGTTGTCTTAATAAATAAAATAAAATGATAAAAACTAGGTATGTACTCTGAATAAGTAATCCATTTGTATTTCTTCAAAAATAGTTTGCCAGGTGATAAATTCGTTCATCATCTTAATAACTATTGCTGTTTGATATAGAGGTCTACATCAATGACTTCCCTAATAACGTCTCTGCTACCAGGCTATTTCTAGCCAACAATGTATGGTCCAGATGGCTCACTCGAGGAACCTCTAAACCCTACAACCTATGCTAACTTAATACTAAAGTAATCTTAAATTATAATTAAACTAAAACGACTTACGTACTAGAAGACGGTGTGCCACACCCTTACGGTCTCGTGGTCTTCTGCTCGGCTGCAGTCCGCCGCGTCGGCTGTCTTCGGCACGCTGCTGTCAGCGTGGTAGTGGTTGATCGCGCTCCGGCGCGTCTTCGGGGCTGGTGCTATGGTGGGTGGAAAGGCCCTAAGCGTCCCGTGGCTACCCCTGAGAGCTCTCAATCCCCAGACAAATACGTACCACTTGCACAAATCACTCCGCGTGTTGGTACGTCAACCAAAACTGATTTTAGCTAGGCCGCCCTGGTTTCCAACTAAACTTATGTTCACTGTTCTTAATTATTAATTATTACGGACCCCCGAATCAAACTCATGTGCCCCCCACATCAAATCACAACTACAAAAGTCAATATTTTTCACGAGTCCCCGCAGTTCCGTTAACCTCACCAAAATCCAACGTGAGTGTGTGTCACTTTGACATTGACAGCCGTCTGTCACTATATTTTAAAAACCACAGCGGGGGCGCACGAATTGTCCGTTTTGCCTTTATTAAATAATTTAGGATTTTCTACTTCTGCCACGCAATACTGTCCAAATACTTGTATTGATATAAACGAAATAAAATGTGTACGTGTAGACAACATTAAATATAGTGAAAAATTTAAAGAAACGTTAGCTCGACCGCTTCTTTTCTTCTTTTATTTTATATTAAGCCCCAATAAGCTCCGGCCTGCTAATGTCTAATATACCTTCGCCTCATGTAAAACAATTAAAACAAAGAACTGGCGAGGCTGCGCAAACAACCTCCGCCGCAGCCAAATGGAACTTCCCTGTTCCGTTATAACAATAAATATTTTATTACCGATTGGATATCTGTCAAATGAGCGCCTATATTGGAGGGCCTCTCCATCAGACGATGTTTATGTTTAACGGAATTTATTTGTGTGGACGGTCTGTTTCAACCTAAAAAATGGGTTATATTTAATTGGATTTCAGTTTAACGATGACAGGACGAAATGCTATTTGTAGTTATGTGTTGAGATTTCATTTACCCTACATATATCTACTGAAATCAAGTAAAAAATTTGTTTTTGTCTATTATGACGAAAACAAAGTTGTTACGAAGCAACTTTGTTATTTTTGAGCTAATAAAAAGTTATTTCATCGGAATTAGTGCGTTATAGAATTATGACTTAAAAAGCGTTAAAGAGTGAGATTACTTTAAATAATGACATTTTTCATTTTTACTTTAGTTCAGTAAGACAATTTAATATTGTGTCAAAACAGGCCTTAATTTCAATAATATTATTTTATTATTACTCTTTTCTTTGATCATTAGAGTTTACGCTTTAACTCTCTTTAAACGAGAAATAGATCACATTTATTAATCGTCACTTTCTGGTGTCATAAAAGTATATACATATATTTAATCACGACTATCATCCCCGAAGATTTGGCCAGAGACGAGGCAATGAGGACTGCAAAAGCAGCCCTCGTCCTTCAGCGTGACAGGTGAGCCCATCGCCGCTCTATGCTGTTGGATGTATGTACAATCTTTAGTCCGTTAGTCGCCTTTTATGACACCCAAGGGAAGAGACGGGGTGGTAGTAGTATTCTTTTAATGAAACGCTACGCGACCCGGCTCGTAAAAGTAAAGCGTAACTATCAGTGTGTACCAAATAATGTTTAACAGAAAGCTTTAGGAAATATAACTTCTGTGCTCCACTCGAAGAAATTCATTAAAATGAAAGCTTCATAAAGTCATTCATAACGGTGGTCACATAAACACAAAGCAATTAATCGGTTGACAGCAAACAGTGTTAGTTCGCATGTGAGCGCGGCATAAGCGACTTCAGTTGGAAGCTCGTTAGCCGCCAGTCCAGGCTCAACAAATTTAGGGCTCTGGCGCACGAGCGGCGCCGCCGACCACGGTAGAGGTAACTGCAGTTGCCGTCACCTGTCGGCTAGGTGTTGACATGTCGGCGGCTAGCAGTCGACCCGTCAATGGCAGCTCTCAACTTGATGAGGCACGCCACAACTCATCAAATTATCAAAATAAACTTAATAAATAAGTATTTTTGAATAGGCTAAACATACTCGTACATCCTACTAATATTATAAACGCAAAAGTTTGTAAGTATGGATGGATGTTTGTTACTCTTTTACGTAAAAACTACTGAATGGATTTAAATGACATTCGGCATACAGATATTTTATAACCTGGATTAACACGTAGGATACTTTTTATCCCGATATTCCCACGGGAACGGGAACCACGCGGGTAAAACCGCGAGCGGCCGCTAGTATTATATAATACCGTGTCGCGTAGCGGTGAAAGAATACTACCACCGTAAAAGGCGACTAACGGAGGTCCGTTAGTCGCCTTTTACGGTGGTAGTATTCTTCAGTCTTAGGTAAGACTGCACATACTTCCAACACCACCTGTCACGCTGAGCACATGTGCAGTTGCTAAGTATTTGGTGAAAAGTGGACTTATTGCAGAGGACTGCTTTTGCGGTCCACATGGCCTAGTCACTGACTAAACCATCGGGGTTAATAGTCGTGATTATATGTTGTATGTCTAAGGGAGGGCATTTTCCCATATGTATTGACGCTGTAAAAGAAAGGGAGAAAAGAAATGCTCTTGCTGAGTTTGTTGCCGGTTCTTCTCAGTACAAGGCTCCCGCCCCATAGTTAGACTTACGAACCGATGGCATAGCGACATTCATAATAGTGCTCAATGATTGTAGCCTAAATTAAATAAAAAAAAATTGAATCTTAAGCATATTTTTTGCTTCTCTATATAGGTAGGTAGGTAATCGTCGACGGTGGCTGCAGTTACTTGCGTCATCGACAAACTGCGTTTCGTGTGTAAAAGCGCTTAGGCAGCGAGTACGGCCCTAAACAGTTCACACTCCACCCCCGTGACCACTCATGGGATTATGGCTATTCGTATACAGGTGCACATATTGCTTTCTGGGCTTTGGTCTTTCGGGCTACAGTTTAGCACTAAAACTTCAATCTTCTCATCTTATCTTAGAGGGCCTACAGAGGTTTTTCTCGAGCAGTAGACGTCAACCCATTGGAATTTGTACCACCCCGTCCTATCTTCTTCTACCTTCTCAGCGAAAATGGATGCCAAGAGCTTGGCAATGTTTTTGAGGGCGAAGAGCCTTGAATTTTCTTACTTTAGCTGGAGCCTTATAGATTCCATGCAATATTAACCGTTATGTAGGTACCTATATTAAATCAAAACAAGTTTATAAGATTCTGAACTCTATGTGCTCTCTATTTTTATATGAAAAGCAATTTGTTTATAATAAGCTCTATATTTGAAAATCACAAAAGGGCTTTACCCAAAATATATTCCATATTACAATTAGCTCGAATGCTTTGTGCATGCAAATGAGATCAAAACATGAATTTATTTAGATATATTCAATACCAAACGGTTGATTCATAAATACTGCTAAAACTACCTAAACTACTGCTTTAATTTCGCTTACTGCCATCACGCGTAACGTAACAGCCAAAGCGAAATAGACCTTCACGTTAAATAATAAGACACAATCGTGCAGCAAAGCTATGTGAGCGCGGGTAACATTACTCTCCCTAGCAAAGCCGAAGGAATTTTGACAACAAGTTTATAATTAGTTGGTAACGTGTCGCGAAGGGCTGATTCTCATTCCAGTTCCGTTCAAAAGTTACACCTGAGGAAGTTCTAGACCAGGTTTAATTGGCGCTCCCGAGTTCGCAGTTATAACACGGTTATAATTGTTGGCGGCGCGTGCTATCTACTCGCACTGAACTCGTTTGATTTACATTTCCTTTGACTGTGATACTTTTAAGAGTCTGGTTACTGTTATTATTAGCGCATACCTTTTTTATAGTCTATGGCTTTAGTCACACGGTGGGAAGTGTGAGGCTTTGCGAATAGCTTTGGAGTCTGGCATGGCAAATGTTGCTTAACTTGCACAATTGCAACCAGAACGCGTTATTCGGTGCAAGTGCAAACCTTCGTTCCTCTAACGGCTATACGTAATAAACGTAAATAAAATAATATATTACATTCATTATTTATATTTGCTTTGACTTTAATGGCATACTTGTTGTCCCTCCAGTATTGGCCTATAAATCGGACGCGCTGAATCATCTTTTAAAGGTGTAAGAAGCATCTGGTGTTGACTGTATGTAGTGCATAGAAGCTAAAACTGACTTAAAATTCCAACAGTTATAGATCAGTATGCCATCTGTCATTTAAAGTAAGTCGATAATTGAACTAAAAAGCACTCAGTAAAGTTGGTGGTGTCCAATAGCGGTGGCGGCGCGGTGGACGCAGTGCTTTAGGCTAATGGCAAAAACTGCTCCCACTCCAACTTTTCAATAAAAATTCAGGGTGGAACACCTAACAGAGAGAGATGAATATACGGTTAACTGATAAATAACTCCAGTCCAGTGAAACGCTCGCCGGCATTCCGTCAGAGGACTGTAACCGGTCGGCGTAAGGTTGAGAATTGACAGCGCGCAGCACAGGGGTGGACTTGGCTCCTTATTGGTAATCCGAACACGCGCGACTCACCACGATTTATACACAAATGCGTCCAGTGAAGTCCACCATATTTATTTTTCCGTTTCCTAATGCGACTCCTGAAATATTCATAGGGTGACCGCGCCATCCGTCTTGCCGATGTCTCGTACAATAACATGATGTAATGGCTCATCTCGAGCCTGCGCCGATCGAGGGTCAGATGAAGCGCCACTCATACGCTGGGGTGCGCCGACACGCCGATATATCAAAGCAGACGCTGACTCTAATCTTTAAATCTCAATGATTTCACTGTTTTGATACGGAGAGAAATTGTTTTCATGCTGTTATATGGTTTTATAGGGTTTATAGGCGTCGTGTAACTAAGTGGTTTTTCAAGCCGCTGAAGGTTTTTAGGGAGCATCATCACGCGCTCGCGGCTACATACCTTAATACATCCAATGGAGTGTTAGAGTTTAACAAAGAACCCCGCTTCTGAAGGATAGCACCTCATGACTCGAGTTGAACACGAAACGGTCTTCACGATATTGATGCTACAATGTGACTTCTAAAATCCCAATTCCACATAATGTTTTTTATCTTTTCATGTTCTTGTTTTATTTATCAAGGCATACCATTTTTTGTACAATTAGCTGTTCTTCATTCCGGTTGAGAGAAGTAATTTTAATTAACAGACACTTCAACAATCCGATTCCTTGAGCGGAAAAGTTGTAACTTCCAAGGAGTTGTCTTTTTATGAGACAAAGCGTTCATTACTCCAGTTGTTCCGCGGTTGGTCGCATTTTAATTATTCACTTGTTGTCCAATCAGAAGCTATGTTAACATTCAGAGTCCGTGCAAAACACAAACCGAATTAAAAATCAAGATGCGCGTTTTGAAGTGAATGCATAGTTTAACGAACAGAGTATGCCATCTTTTTCATCCATGGTGTCCACTATCGAAAATATCATAGAGGTTTAAACTAGTAACGATAGCAACCGCTTCTCATATTTAAGTGACCTGTGTAGAATTCGAAGTTTACAAGCGCAGTTTCTCAGTCCTTGCGTCTTGGTCTGGAGGTACCTAGCGTTTATTATGTGATAACACACAACATACATACCACACGCGACGCCGTTCCATGAAGATACCATACTAGTTCTTTCAGTTATACTATGATGAAAGGGTCCGAACAACTTTCTGAGGGCCAATTCATTCCGAATACCAATTTCATTTCAACCACGGACCTCATTCCGCGAAATTTGGTTACAAAACGGCGGAGACAACAAAGAAAATTAGACCGCGAAGAAAAATAAATGCGGCGAAACGACAGAGCATACAAAATTAGAGAGAGGAAGGAAAAGCTACGTGTAGCGCGGCGCAGGGCGGGCGCAGGGCGGGCGGGCCGTTTAATGAACCCTGCTGACGACAGCCCTGCATTTTGCTGCCACCTAAGTATTCTATAGTTACCAAGAATTTGAAAAACTTTTGCGGCGTACTACCTTGCATTGCGAAAACCTTTGTAGAAGGCGTAAGTTTAATGTTAGTTGTCCATGTACCATATTTCAAGCGAAATAAAAAGTCTTTGTCTTTGACTGTGATAATGTGGTGTATTTTAAAAACCGTCATTATTTTAATTGTTGTATAATTAGCTACACGCTTTAATAAATTTGTAAAATTACCAAATACATGATTTTAAAACAAAACTAAATTAACAGGAGCACTCTGGTAATGGTTGGTTTAATGATGACAAATGGTAACTACATACACACAGGGTCAATAGTAGGTAATGACAGCGATAAAACAGATTAACTAAGCGTACTTTATTAAATTCCGACCATTAGTACTGGAATAAATAAATAATTATAAAATGGTAACTTAATTTATAAAGTAGGTCCGAGTGCTTAATGTTAAATTTTTATCAAGTACGCGTCTATTTTGAAAAATTGTCCATGACTGTGTAGACCAACATTTGATTGTTTTATTTATCACTTTTGATGAACTACAATCCTATAAGAGTATTATGTTGATGAATGAGAGAGCTTTTTGCACTCTACGGCAGTGTAGACTTAGCCACATATTACGCTATGTCTGTAATATTTCGAAAAATATCGAACGGTACTAATACTGTGTATAGACTACAAAAAAATAATCTATTTAATCCACTTTGCTGTCAAGCTCAGTTTCAAATTACCTACATATTTTTTTTAATTTAGATATATTTTTTTAAAATATGAAGCTTAGCTATTTTTTTATCCCCACACAAAGTGTGCACAAAATACAGCAACAATTCGCAATGCCGCCGAGCAGCCGTGCGCCGCGCCGTTATTCCTTAATTTTCTAGTACAAATTAAGCGACTTGCTGGAAAGTGTCTTCACACCCTAATAAGTCACTCATTATATTCAGTGGAAATATTCGTCCGTCCTTTTGTACAACCTTAGACAGTTTGTAGCACGCCCTCTGCTGCTTTAATATCTCGACCATTTTGAATATTACATAAATACGTAGATAGTTTTAGTAACATCGTTCTTTTTGCTTATGTAAATGCATACATTATCTAGAAAATATTTACTTTCTATTAATAAATACCTTATCGAACTATTATAAACATCCCACTTTTGATCTCAGACCTTCTTAAAAAACGAATAAATTACAATAAATCATGTATTTAAAGACATTAAAACGTTAAAAAATTAACAATAAATGTATTATATCAATATATTACTCGTATATCAACTTACATACCTAGAAATGTGTCAGTCTTTTGACGTTTACATAATTACATATAATCATACCGCATCCAACGTATGTACAACATGTTCAAAGATACAAAATCCTACTTCAAATAAAAATACGTACACCAAGACAATCCGTTGAATTTGCGTCTCCATTGCAGTATAAATTAGGTGTCTCTCTCGCCGTCTTCACATCTTTATACGCCACTCATTATAGCCGCCGAAATGTCCCTAATATCACCAGGGCCGGTTTGAGGGAGGTATACGGGGGCTTAGCGTTGCCTCTTAAAGTATAACGTAACGTAAGTCGGTATAACCTTTTAGTTAATTTAATCGATTAATGAGGAAGAGCTTGTCCTTTAATAATTCACCTATCTCAAATCACAACAGTTCTACTAACATTTATGTTATGGCGTTAGACTTTTTTATTCTTTATTAAAGGTCAACAAACAGCTACATTTAGAGCTTACTTAAGTAATTTTACAATGGGCGTGGTGATACAAATATAGCCAATCCCGTTGTACATAAATTAGTTATTAACATGAAATTAAAA
This sequence comes from Scoparia ambigualis, assembly GCA_963921215.1. Classification (NCBI taxonomy): domain Eukaryota; kingdom Metazoa; phylum Arthropoda; class Insecta; order Lepidoptera; family Crambidae; genus Scoparia; species Scoparia ambigualis. The sequence continues at coordinate 36,160,068 of OY992510.1, forward strand.
GGCGGTACAAGTTAATTTAATTTGAGCGTTATTAATGCAAAAAATCAAATATTACGAGTAAATTTAAATAATTAAAGAAAAAGTTTAACTTAAAATAAAACAACATTGCCTACTACGATGTAACGCTTTCGAATACATTTTTACTAAACGTCGCGGGTGAGGTTGCAAATAACTCTATATTTACAAAGTTGACATTGTATTGCTTCTACTTAGATAAAATCGCTAGCTAGATAAAAGCCCTACCTTGAAACTAATATTACAAATGCGAACGTAAGTTTGTTTTTTTGTTACGCTGTGACGCTTAAACCGCTAAACCGTAAATTTTAATTATTTTTGGTATAGCGATGGAAGGGGCCAGGGATGTGAAGTGATGCGAAAGCAGCCGCGTGTTAAAGCTAGTTGTTAATACAATTATTAGTAGTAGCCAAGAGAATCGGATCGGGGCCACCGGTTGTCCACCGCTACACCACAGAGGCGGTAGAACGAAAGCTGCTAGTGCTAGCTGCTATAATAGATCAGCTAGGAGCATTCGAAAAATACAAAAAGGAATTTTTTTAAATAGTACTAATAACTATGGTTGACATGGTGGTTTAAGATGTTCCACCGTACCTCGTGCTCGTGGTGGCGTATGATATCGATAACTTGGGAAGATGCAGGCTGTTATATTGTTGCAGTCTATTCGTCGTGCAACATCTATGGAAACTACGGTCGACCACTGTAAGTATTATTCATATTCAAAGGGCGATTTTGTGACAGCCCAAAAAAAGGCTGTAATAAATTGAGCACTTTTGCTTGTCAACCAAAAAAATAATAAAAATAGTATTCTCATTTCAGGGCCTATTTCTATTTTCCTTATTTTAATTAACAGTTTGACAGTTGCACAATATTGATATTTTCTGATACCACTAGGCAGCCATACACGTGCTCTCCATAGACTCGCCTTTTACTAAGCACCATCTATGAAGTCATTAGGAACAAATTACTTTTTTTTTGATCTCGGAAAATCGGCCATTGCATTAGTAGGTTTTCGAGGTCGTGAAATGAACTACGAAATTCCTGTGAACTCAGATGGGGGCCAGGACAAATTGGCCGGGGCGCCAATTTTAAATCAGGCCCTGAACACCGTCTGCTCGAAGCCCCACTCAGTGATATTTGCATGAAAAATTTTCGCCCACGGCTCTGAAGTGCGAAGATAAATAATGAGAGAGGGGACCCGGTTCCTGGTTATTATTGTCATCGATCAAAATCGGGATCGTGCGGCCATATTCTTTACGTCCGCGCCATATTGACAATTTCGCAGGTTCACAGATCGCGTAGCTTGTTACTCGATGTGCTGATCGGCGCTGATCGATGCGCGTTCCGATTCCTTTTAGATGTTGTGTATCGTTTATCTTTGATGGACTTATTGAGTTTTCTTCTGCCTTTTGGAATATAGGTGGTACTACTACTACTTTGTTCTAAATATTGTTTTTCGAATTTATATAGACTTCAAATATCAATAATGGTGAATAATTGAAGCCATTTTAACTAGATTGTTTTTTTATAAAAACTGTGTGGTTAAAACAGTATAAGTAGGTAACTTTAATGTCCTCGTCAAAAAAGTTTAAATCATATTTCAGTTCGACTTTATTGTTCACCACCACTATCATTACCAGCCTTTTCAACCCACTGTTCCCACCCATTATTCACCATTCTTACAAACATACTGACATAATAATCACGGCTTTTATCCCCAAGCGGTTAGTCAGAGACTAGGATGGACTAGGAATGAGGACCGCAAAAGCAGGCCTCTGCCATAGTCCACTTCTCACCAAATAGCGAACGCACATGTGCTCAGCGTCACAGGTGGTGAGCACATCGCCGCTCTATGCTGGCGGATGTATTGTGCAGTCTTTAGTCCGTTAGTCGCCTTACGACACCTAAGGGGAGAGAGAGGCTTTACCATTCTTAATTAATTTTTAATCCAATAGAAGAGTACAAGACATGTTCTCTGTATAACTTTTGACAGTGCCATTTAGTTGAAGTCAAAACAAAAAGGTGTGCAGAGGTTTCGTAATTTAGTAGACATTTAAAAATAACAGTTTGAGAGAAAGTTGTAAAGGTTCTATGCCATTCTCATTGATTGCTGTCGATATCAATTAGTCAAGTTGACATCGAGATCGTTTCGAAATGTTATGCGAGTAGTGCAATATTGAGTAGATATTAGTTTTGGTTTGTTTTGGTTTTCGACGTAATGTTATGGGAATAGAGTTTAATTTACGGTATCCAAAATATGGGCAGAGCCTTAAATTATTTGAGTGTATAAAGAAGCTACAAAAAAATAATTTTCTAATAAATTTTATTCTCACTTTCTATTCCGATATCACACTAAGCGCAGGTTAGACATAAGTCAAAAATTATTATAATAAAGAAAAATGCTCTTTAAGCGCTCTTGGTAGCTGCGAACAGCTGAAACAAATCGCAGACCCTGCTCTAATGGATGCAATGGGAGCGTGCTATTGGCTCGCTCGCGGTGAACTGCTCGCTCGCAGCGCTGTTGCCGCTGGACCGAGCCACGATCTTTATTGAGTTATGTTTACAAGCAAAGCTCTGTGTTCTATCAGGATTTGCAGATCGCTGCACTTCAAAAATACTTTTGCGCCAAAGTGTTACGTAATTATATTATTATTCTCAAGATCCTGAATACTTTTAAATGTGTGTACTATGGCCGAATCAATGATCTACTCTCACAACAAGCTACACAACCTACTCGTAATTATTTCTTACTGACAGATGACTGATGACATACTCTAATTGCAGCTAACAATTACATTTTGAATAGTTGCCTAACAAAAGTGGGCCCCATTGATGGCGTTATTAAAATTGGCTCATCAAACATCGGAGAAGGGTCTGTCTACAATGTCTCGCGAAAGATCATCATCATCATCATCAGCCGAAGGACGCCCACTGTTGGACAAAGGCCTCCGTCAAGGATTTCCACCCGGTTAGGTCTTGTGCTGCTCGCGGCTACTTGCAACCTTTACCAGGTCGTCGGAACACCTTGTTGGAGGCCTGCTTACACTGCATCTTCCGGTCTGCCGATTCCTGTATGACGTCATGCAATAACGTCATGGTACAAACTTGATTCACAAGCTCCCACCGGTAAGCAGCTGCAGCCAGCCTGAGCTGTTTGCAGTAATGGGCGGCGCGGGCTGCGATGGCCCGGCGCCGGCGGTAAGTGGCGCGCGAGTTACGCTTCAATGTCGCCAGTTATGAGTAACGCTGAGCGCCTTATACTTAAGCTGTCTGGATTTAAGGATGCTGGGCACTCGCTTAACTTGGCGCTGCTTCAGGGACCATTTCGCTTGCACATTTATATATGGTGTAACGATTCGCTTCCATCTATTTCTCAAATAAAAATGTTAAATTCATCGTAGCAAATAAGTAGAAAACTGCTTAGCAGCAGCTTACTCCTCAGTGAAAGGGGCGTCATGTACTGTGTATTTTACCAGCCATTTTGCAATTGTAAAAGTTTGTTTCTTTGTATGTCTTGTAATGTACCTGTGGTAAAATATGTATAATTCAATCGGGAACTCGGAATGGGTGAATATCTCAGTAGTAAATTATCACATGTGCAACTCGTAGAATACGTGTAGGCTGTGGCATCTTATCTTATCTTATCTTATTGGGGCCTGCAGAGGTCTCCCCCTCGCAGCGGCACGTCGACCCATTGGGATCTTTTGTGCAACCCCGTCCTATCACTCTGTCTCCTCAGAGAAAATGACTGCCATAAGTTTGGCAATGTCTTTGAGGGCGAAGAGCCTAAAATCCTCTGGTTTCGGGTAGGCGAATCCCAAGAGACTCATTCTTTTCCTAGCAAGGGAGTCACAGTCACACAGTAGGTGTCGCATGGACTCCGTTTTCTCCCCACATGCCCTGCACAAGCTGTCTGTTGCTAGTTGCATTCTATGGAGCATTTGTTTTGTGGCATAGTGCCCCGTCAGGGCTCCGATGATTGTTCGTGCCTGCCTTCTGCTACCTCCGCATATGATTTTACTCCGTCCTAGGGCGTCTCCACCTATGAAGGATTTTGAGTGTTTCATGCTGGGTAGCTTTTCCCATTCGGTTTTATGCCTGTTTTGGATTTGGTCCTTACGGCCTGGTGTTACGGCGAAAGGCGTTCGCAGTAACATCAGCGAAATAAAGGTTAGGCAGGAGGTATAAGGGAAGAAAGTACTTACAGGGATGATGAGTCACAGGACCCGGCGGGCGAGCTGACCACGGGCGGCGAGGCTTGAGGGCGGCGATGTAGGTTGGTTTCCTGGCGCACAATCACTACACGCAACAATTCACTAGGGCAGTTCGTTAGGCGTAACTTTACACATATGCTATGAGTGGTATTGGTTTATTTCGAAGGCTGAGTTCAAGGGCGCGCGACGCGTGATTTCGTCTTGAGATCTCAAAGGTCACTAACTGTTGCGCTGCGCCGGCCGTCAACATGGCCGCGCGACGGCTTAGTGCATTCTAATATGCACTCTATTCCGGCGCAGCGACGGCTGTTTTCCGTTGCGCTGTGGCGCAAACATCTTCCCGGGGCCCAGGGGTGGTCTCATCCAGAGGGAGCCTGGCAATCTTGAACACAGGCCTCCGGAGGTGTCCATTGGCGGTGTCCAGGTCCACCACCCTCACGACGCCATCCCTCCCAGGCAGGGTGCGAGTAATGCGCCCCAGTCTCCATTGAAGGGCAGGCATGTTGTCCTCCTTGATGAGGACGAGCTCGCCGACTCGGGGAGGGGAGGATGGGGACAACCATTTGGAGCGGGTTTGAAGGGTATGCAGGTAGGACTGGGTCCACAGCGTCCAGAAGCGCTGGAAAAGGGCCTGTACCATCTGGAATCGCCTACGGGTGGAGATTGGCCTATCTTCTACGGATAGTTCGGGAAGGGCCGTTAGTGGGCGGCCTATAATGAAATGTCCGGCCGTAAGCGGCTCAAAGTCTGAAGGATCAGACGAAAGTGGGCAGAGAGGTCTAGAGTTAAGGACAGCTTCAATTCGAGCTAAAAGTGTAGAGAATTCCTCGAATATGAGGTGTTGTTCGCCAATTACGCGATATAAAAGTTGCTTTGTTGATTTTACGTTGATCTCATGTAACGCACCGAACCATGGTCCCTTAGGGACGTTCAACAACCAAGTAATGTGCTGACCAGCGAGCTTGTGCGCAATCGTGTCATTGTTTAAGGCAAGAAAGTTTTGTACTTCGATGAGCTGATTTTTAGCGCCTACATAATTTGTACCGCAGTCCGAGCGGATGAGAACCGGGGCACCGCGGCGTGCTATAAAACGCTGTAATGCCGCGAGGAACGCTTCCGTGCTGAGGTCCGAGACCGGTTCCAAATGAACCGCCTTAGTCGAGAGGCACACGAATATACAAAAGTACGCTTTTAAGAGTTTAACATTACGTAGGGTACTAGATTTAACGAGGAATGGTCCGGCAAAATCGGTCGTGACTTGACTAAATACTGGCTGAGGCGTAACTCTATCGGCTGGCAGGTCGGCCATGAAGGGCGCTTGCGGCTGGGCCCGGCATCGAAAGCATCTAATGCATTTAAAAACTCGGTGTCTAATGATGCGGCGCGCGGACAATATCCAAAATTGTTGGCGTAGGATAGCGTGTAAAGTGTCAGCGCCAGGATGGCAGTGTATTTTGTGGTAGTGGTCAATGATAAGGTCTACAAGTGGGCTAGAGCTGGGAAGTATGAGCGGGTGCTGCGCGTCATATCGGATAGACGCATGGGACAGTCGTCCACCAACTCTAAGGAGCTCATCTTTAATGAGAGGTGACAGCCGCTGGAGTCTGACGGAGCAGATTTTGCCAGTTTGAAGGCGGTGGATGTCCTCGGCAAACTCATTGTGCTGAACACTGCGCACCCAGTAAAGTAGGGCCTCTCTTCGTTCACTGACGTACAAGGGGCCTGAGCGTCGCGAATCTGGGTGGTGTCTGCAGTTGTGCAGAAAGCGTTTTAGACAAGCTGTCACTCCGACGAGCTTGTCTAGTGAACTGAACCGAGTGAGCAGGTCAAAGTCAAGACCGGGCACTGTGACCAGCGACGGGACGTGTTTGGGCTTAAGGCCGGGCAGGGCGTGATGGCCCAGAGCTAAGGGCATCGCAGGCCAAGACCCACAAGGCCGTCCAAGCCACGTGGGAGACCACCATAGGTCGTGGGCTGACAGGGATTGCGCAGACATCCCTCTGCTTGCGCAATCTGCCGGGTTGAGCTCGGAAGGTACGTGTCGCCAGGTACATTCTGGTGAGCCTGAGCTGATTTTGACTACCCTGTTGGCTTCAAAGGGTTGAAGACGGTGAGGCGGTGTATTGAGCCAGGCCAGGACTATCGTACTGTCTGACCAACATATGTGTTGTTGTATACTGATATGGGCCGATAACTGAACCGACACACGGATCATGAGCTGGGAGAGTAGAGTGGCGGCCGACAACTCTAACTTGGGGATTGTGAGGCGGTTCTTGATTGGTGCGACTCGCGACTTGGCGACAATCAAGTGTACCAAAGTATCTCCGGAGGCATTGAGCTCATGGAGATAAACAACGGCGGCAAACCCGGCCTCAGAGGCATCTGCAAACCCGTGAAGCGAGTATGCAGCTGAGCCTTTGTTTGCACAAACGTGCCGAGGGAAGCGAATGCTAGACAACAGCGGCAGATCCTCTGAGATGTGGTGCCACTCCGTTTGCACTTCAGAGGGAGTGGGCTCATCCCATTCCAGCTTCAGTAGCCACAATTGCTGAAGCAGCAGCTTTGCGCGGAAGATAACGGGGGAAACCCAGCCGTTTGGGTCATAAAGTGAGGCTACGGTGCTTAAAATAGACCGCTTTGTGACATGTGTGATGGGGGGCAGAGAGATGCGGTAGGTGAACTCGTCTGACTGAGGGCTCCACTGTATACCCAAGACCTTAATGGACGTGGACTCTGGGTTCATGTCGAAGTCCTTGGGCATGTCGCATTGGTTGTCGGGAAATCTCTCGAGCAGTTTAGGCGAGTTAGATGTCCACTTACTGAGCTGAAAGCCGCCTAGATCTAGCAGACTTATCAACTCGTCCTGAAGTGCTTGGGCGGATTCAACTGTGTCATGACCACACAAGATGTCATCAACGAAGATAGATTTGCGAAGAACCTGAGCGGCTCCAGGGTAGCGATGGCCTTCATCATCAGCCAGCTGGAGCAGAGTGCGGATTGCATGATATGGGCTTGATCTTAAGCCGTACGTGACTGTATTGAGGGCGTAGGTGAGCAGAGGGTGATCTGGTGAGGACCGCCATAGTATCAGCTGATACCGTCTCTGGTCTGGGGCAACCAGCACATTTCTGAACATCCTCTGGATGTCCGTGCTGAAAACGACTGGATGCGTTCTGAAGGACATGATGATGTCCACAATGTCCTGTTGAAGGGCGGGGCCTGTGTGTAGGCATTCATTTATGCTGACACCATTGGAGCTTTTGCAGCTACCATCAAAAACAATGCGCAGCTTGTCCGACCCTGACTTAAATACGCCATGGTGAGGGATGTAGAAGTGAGGTTTATGGGCGAATGTATTTGGGTGACAGGGAGCCATGTGCCCTAAGTCGATGTATTCGGCCATAAAGTCGACGTATTTAGAACGCAGAGACGGGTTCGCCATTAGCTTCTTCTCAATATTGAGGAATCTGCGTAATGCGATAGGGTGAGTTTTACCTAGTTGACGGGCGTCCTTTAGAAAGGGCAGAGCGACCGTATATCTGCCTGAGGGATCGCGTGTAGTGGTAGAGCGGAAGATTTCCTCGCATTGTTCCTCCATGGGATCATTATGAGTGCGAGATTGAGGGAGGGGCTCCTCAGACTCCCAGAACCTTTCCAGACTCTGACGTATGTCCTGGGCTGATTCAGCTGAGTCTGGTTGTGAGCTGACGACGTGAGCTGAGTTAACCTGCTGCGCCGGCTGCGCATACAAGTCTTCAATGGGTCCTATCAACGCGAAGTCGAAAATCGTGCCGAAGGCTATGGGCTTGCCCGGGCCCAACGAGACCTTAGTCCCGTCCAACACCTGGCCAAGAACGTCCGACCCCAATAAGAGGTCGATCGGGGCTGGTGTGTGGTAAAGCTGGTCAGCCAATGGCACGGGTGGCTGGCCTAGCTCGTGGGAAATGTTTGGTACCTTCTCTAAATGAAGGTAGCCAGTGACGTTTTTTAAAATGTGAGCTGTGGCAGTGATTGTAGGAGTATCATTGTGAGTGGGTCGGCATACTATTGTTATTGCCGCCTTTGACTCATGTTTGTGCTGATTCCCAACTCCTGTGATTTTTAAAGAAGTGGGTTTTGATGGCAGGTTCAAAAGTCGTGCTATGCGTGACGTTATTAACGTCAGCATACTGCCACAGTCTAATAAAGCTCTGGCTGTGTGAAGATGGCCATGTACGTCCGCGACTCTTAGTGAGACGGTTGGCAACAAAATGGGTGTGCCAGTGGGCACAGAAGGTGAGTGAGCTGATTGGGTATCAGCTGAAATTGTATGAGCTGAGTATGTATCAGCTGTGTGGGCATGAGTTGACTGGGCATGGACTAAATCTACCTCTTCGCTAGGGTGCTCTGTGATAGTAGGGAGTCATAATTGCTGGCGGCGTTCGCGGGGCCTACCTGGCGAACCGGACCTGGGCGGGCTGGCTCTGTGAGCAGAGCTGGGTTGCGCCTGTTTGGCATGTGCGGGTTCGTGCCGCCTGCTGTTTCTGGGACGCTCCCTCGAGTGCTCTGTCAGCTGTGGTGGGGGCACATGTACAGACGACGAATGAGCTGAGTGCGTTGGGCCGTCTGGTCGATGGAGGGACGTGTGGTGGTTCGTACTCCCACAGTTCTTGCATGCCCCCCTTGACCTGCACTCGCTCTCGTAGTGACGGCCGAGACAACGCTGGCAGCGCTCGCGTGCCTGTACAAAGTCCCAACGGCCCTGTGTTGGCTGGGCATTGTACCATCTGCACGTCATGAGCGTATGTCCCCTAGTGGCACAATAGGGACAGTAGGGCGTCGAGCGTGAGGAAGAGGACGAGGACGATGATGAGGAGCAGCTTTGCTAGTAGGCCGAGTAGACGGGGAAGGGCTGACTGCGAGCCGGGGAGGTGGATGGGCGCTGACGCATTTGCTGAGCTGGGTGGAGCGGTTGGTGAGTAGGCTGATCGTAGGCGCGGTGAGGCAATGGAGCTGAGGAGCGGCCACGGTAATGGTCGGGTTGTTGCTGAGCCATCTGAGCATAAGTGCGATGGGGCAACTGTGGAGGCGCGCGGCTACGAGAAGGGCCGGGCAGGGCGTGAATTGGCTGCGGCTGGGCTATGTTGGAGAACTCTGTCTCCACACAGCGCGCGTGCTCCTCGAGGTAGGAGATGAGGTCACTCAACGTGGGCAGGGAGCTGCTAGACCCGTGTCTGCGTTCAAATAACGTGCGGAGCTCACCCTCAAGCTTTCGCACCACTATCGACACAAACACGTAGTCGTCTCCTATGGGCAGATCCAAATTACTAAGGGCACACTGGGCGGACACCAGCGGAGTGAGGAAAAGCGTGCGTATGTTTGAGCGCGTGTGGATGCTCGGCAGCCCCAGGATTATGTCGACGAAACTATCGATGAGAACCCGGCGGTTCTCGTACCGCTTGGTGAGGATGTCCATGGCCACGGCAAAATTTTCATTGGTGACCTTTAAGTGGGACACCATACTTAATGCCTCACCGCTGAGACTTGAGAACAGGTAGTGGAGCTTGACTGCGTCCGACAGGGTCGCCATGTCGTCAGTCAAACTCCTAAACAGCGCAATGAAGGAAGGCCAGTCCTCCACTTTTGAGCTTAACCTGGGCAGCGCTATCTTGGGGAGGACGGCTGTGGGCGTATTGACGCCGAAACTGGGCTGAGCACTATGGGTTGGGGACGACGTGGAAGAGGGTGATATTTCCTCCCTCGCCACAAGTATCCCCAGGTATGCTCCGGAGGCTTTTGTGTGGTTCTCAGTGTATGTCCTCTCAACCCCCTCGTCTAGGTTCTCTTCGTCGAGAATGTTGTAGTACACTGAGTCCAGCTTCTCCTTTATGCCCTGTATCTGTGCGAAACGCACGTTAAATTCCGTTATGGAATGTTTGGTGTCGCCAGCAATGATCAGTGATCCCATCTCTAGGAGCTGGTGTAAAGCTTTGGCGGCCTCCCTAAATATCGCGGCTTGTGACTTGGTCGGCATCGCGATGAATAAAAGGAGACAAAAGAAAAAATAATAAAAGATAAAAAAAATTGAACAAATATAAAGGCAGTAAAAAGAACAACACCCTGTATATATTCTATAGTTGGCTGGACGTATGTGTTTACTAAGGTAAGGGCAAATGGGCTAAAATTAACGCAACAACAAAGAAAGCAAAACTAAGTTGGGGCGCCTTGTATATGGCCTACGGGTGGGCAAACGCGTGTATGTGTAGGTATATCTGTGTATATGTATGTATGCTTATTGAACGCGCGTACGTAACATTAGCCGACCGCAAAGCAAAAGGCAAACAAAACAACAAAAACAAAAAAGAATCACGTTATCCATAGCCCACTGTTGGGCAAGGCGCTCACAATCGGGCAGACCTGTTGCCGACACTGGCGCGAAGAATGAGTCAGTCGCAAACAAAAAAAATAAAAATAAACTAATAATAAAAACTTAACTAAAAGGTTGGGACACTCTGTCTGTGTCCCACAAGTGGGCAAACGTGTGAACGTGTGTAGAAGTACTGTGCTCTTGTGGTGAGCACGCACAAGAATGAGCCGATTGCCAAGGCAAAAATTAAAACCAAAAAAAAATATAAAATTAATACTAGCGAAAAATAAAGCACGCTACTTGACACGCGTGGTGAGCATGCACGAGATCTGAGCCGATTTAACACGACAAGAACATAAAAAATTCCTTAAAAAATAAAACGGGAAAAACAACAATATCGTCGTCTAGACGCGGGTGTGTTATACGTAACCAAAGTTATATGTGCAACCGATAAACGTAAAACGCAAACGTAACGCAATAATTTAACTATTAAACTTAATGTATCATTAGACAACGATCTTATAGGTAGGTACAAGTATTACACAATTAGTACACTAGCTCGCTCAAATCACAAAGACATTGTATGACACCATAAAATCAAAATCAACAACATGCAGAAATAATTGCGTCAAGGTAACTCGGATGTCGTGTGGTCGCAATCCTACCACAAACAAATTATAACTACCTCACCAAATTTTTATTGGGGCAGGTGTAAAGTTATGTGAACAAATGAAATTCGAAATGATGGCACAAATTAGATTATGGGCGGAAACAATTATTTATTAGTGGACTGTAATTAATTAATCAAAGTTAAGGGCTGGTTCGGGGCCGATTATGGTCGAAAGACCATGAAATTTAGAGGTATTCCGCGCTCGATGGACCAGAAACGTTACGGCGAAAGGCGTTCGCAGTAACATCGGCGAAATAAAGGTTAGGCAGGAGGTATAAGGGAAGAAAGTACTTACAGGGATGATGAGTCACAGGACCCGGCGGGCGAGCTGACCACGGGCGGCGAGGCTTGAGGGCGGCGATGTAGGTTGGTTTCCTGGCGCACAATCACTACACGCAACTATTCACTAGGGCAGTTCATTAGGCGTAACTTTACACATATGCTATGAGTGGTATTGGTTTATTTCGAAGGCTGAGTTCAAGGGCGCGCGACGCGTGATTTCGTCTTGAGATCTCAAAGGTCACTAACTGTTGCGCTGCGCCGGCCGTCAACATGGCCGCGCGACGGCTTAGTGCATTCTAATATGCACTCTATTCCGGCGCAGCGACGGCTGTTTTCCGTGTGGCGCAAACAAAGGCCTTGTTGATGGTGCTCGGTGCCAGTGCAACAAACGGCTCAGGACCAATGAGTGGGGTCTCTGAGCCCTCCCTGGCAAGTGCGTCAGCCATTTCATTGCTGTGGATTCCCATGTGGCCTGGTACCCAGATCAATCTCACCCTGTTGTGACCACCTAGCTTGTTTAAAGCTTTTGTGGTTTCAAGTACAAGGTTGGAGTCGATAGGGGGCGATATAAGTGACTTGAGTGCTGCTTGGCTGTCACTCAGGATGAATATGTTTCGCTTTCTAGGGGCGAGTTCTAAATTCTTTTTTGCGCATAGGAGAATTGCAAAAATTAAAATTAAATTTAAAAAGCCTGGTATACAGTTGCAAATTTTCCCATGCTTTGACTATGTTCAAAGTCATTGCTAAAGATACCTGCTCCAGTACCCGACTCCATTTTGGATCCATCGGTGTACCAGATTAGGCTGTTCTTCACTGGAGACGGTGGTCCTTGTCTCCATTCATCCCTAGTTGGGACATATATACTGAATTTCTTTTCGAACATGTACTGGGGGGATATTTTGTCACACCCCATTTCCATGATCCTATCAAGGGAATCATTAGGTTCCCATTTTGTATGTCTGGTCAGTGGCTTAGATGCGTCCCACAGCCCGGCCACCTTAAGTCTATGTAGCGCTTTCTTTGCCTTTGTTGCTATGACACTGTGCAGGGGTGGAAGGTCCGTAAGGAACTCCAGAGCTGCCGTCGGTGTGGTTCTGAATGAACCAGTAATCGCCATGCATGCTGTCCTCTGAAGTTTGCTTAAAGCATTCTTACAGATTTTCAGCCTGGTCCTGGGCCACCAGACGATGCTGCCATATGTAAGGATCGGCCGCACCATCATCATGTAGATCCACCTTATGATTTTGGGGTTAAGCCCCCACGTTTTGCCATAGGTGGACCGACACATACCAAATACCCTATAGGCCTTGGTAACGGTCGTGTCCATGTGCTGTTTCCAGGTAAGTTCCTTATCCAGTGTTATGCCTAGATATTTCACTTCTCTGGACCAGGGAAGCTGGGTGCCGTAAAGTTTTAGGCTTCCCAATTTCGTGAGGTTTTTCATCCTCGTGAAAGAGATAGCGGTTGTTTTCCCAGGGTTTACGGATAGATGATTGGTATTACACCAATCCTCCAGCAAACATAGAGCACGTTGCATTAGCTCCGATACCGTGGAGGGAAACTTTCCACTGACTGTGATGACCAGGTCATCCGCATAACCAACCGTATATAGTGGTCCTTGGTTCAGTGTGGCATTATTGCCAGCGTCTCCCGACCTGCCACACATTATATATTCATTTTTCAATAAAAAAATTTAATGTGACACGTCATTGTGACTACATCCTGTTGTATGGTAAGCAGCCGATGAAGTCCAAAATAATGAGAGCGCTCCTCACCGTGGAACAAGCACGGTAACAAGCGCACCCATTCATGACGGCCTGCATAAATGCCGTTTCACACCCCGTTTAAAAGACCCGGGACTATAGGAGCTGGGAAACACATGCGCCGGCAGAGAATTCCAAAGCCGAATGGTCTTACAGAGTCTAACAGTATGATGGTGGTTCCTAAGACCAGCACGTGTAGTCCGGGACAGGAAAGGAGAGGGCAGGGTTAGATCAAAAAGTTCTTCAGAACACTCTCAGTAGTAATTTCGGTAGAAGACACTGAAAGAAGCAATGTTTCTGCGCAGCTGGAGATCCTCAAGAAAGGCTGTAACCTCAGCATCTCCAATAATGCGCACCGCTCGCCATTGCAGTCTATCAAGTGCATCGAGGAGGTATTTAGCGGAGCCGTCTCATAGATATGAACAATACTCCGTACTTGATCGTATACTAATTTCAACAATTTTACAAGATGGTTGATTCACATAATTATTGTAACTGCTCAAAAAAAATCAAATCAATTCATCGTTAAATCTTACATGATATTTTATTGATAAATAAAATTAAATACCTGCCTACTTAATTAAACATCAATATTATTAAATATATTAATATTTGAATTAGACATCAAATGGTATATTCGTTGAAACGATTAATTTCCTAAATAATGTTCAAAAGTAATAAGTCTCATTGATGTAGTTTCTATTTAGGTCGGTTAGTACGATTATAGCGTTATTCAATAAAGGTTTTCCACCCGCGAAATATAAATGATCAAAGTGTTGACTACCATAATTTGAAAGTTTCAGCATTCCCATTTCCTACGATGAAACATATTCGGTGTTGGACGAAAAGTTCCGCCATGTTCGTCCTAAGCCCTAGCCTTAGGCTCAGTATTTCTTTCGGGTTTCGCTCTATCACGAATGTTCGGATCGACATATTTATAGCAGACTTATAAAGGGCTAACACAACATGCGTGTTAAATGTAGTGTGTGGTAGTTGTTTGTTTTTAAGTAAAATAAATATTAAAGGTATAGAGTAATTCAATTTAAAAGTAGTTCATACGCATCTGTTACAAGTGTAAATCCTTCGTTAAATCACTTATGTGTGAGTTATTAGTGCAATGTAATGGAATAGGAGCAATACTCTGGCCGCCTTGGCACGCGCGGCCGGCGGGTGCGCGGCGATCAATCACGCGACCACTCTGAATCGTACTGCGGAGATTTAGTGCTAGTTTATAGAAAAACCTTCAACTGTAACAATGGAAAGGAAACCATTGTTGTTCAGAACAGCGTTTGTCTCTTTTTTATCATCATCATGTATCTTTGCGTCTGTTTACTGGGAGCACTTCTTTGCATGGCTGTGCAGATATGCACATAATATGTCGATACATAGATAGGTACATATTGTAGTTATGATTGAATTAAAACTTTAATTAAAATGTTTAAAAACAATTATATTAAAGCGATTGCCAGCAATTCGTAAGTCATTATTTCAGTACCAAATGAAAATGTTTTCGGTACAAATGAATCAATTCCACAAATAAACACTTTGAGCGTTTCCCAACTAAAGCCTACCAATTCTTGGGACAATGCAGATCGTAACGTCCCAAACAAAGCTACCGAAAAATCGTTCAACGTCTTAAGCGGCAATACAAGGGGCCTTTCAGATGGTAATTTGATTGTACCCAGTTTGCAGCTTCAAAAGAGTGAAATATTCTTTTCAGGGTTCCGGACGCCGCGGGAGAATTATTAATGGGAACGAAACTTTGTGAAACTTTACGCTTTGGCGGCGCTAACCTATGAGATGTCAGCGGACACGGTTTACTTGTTTGATTGGTGTAGCTAGTGGTCTCACTGCCTCAGCACGGCACGAGATCCGTGCAAGGCTCATTGTAACAAAATACTTACGGGCACTTTTTTATTTATTCCATTGTAAATTATGCTACATAGAAAAAAGATATTTAAACAGGTTAGTTTAACACTTAAGTGTTTTCTACTTACTTTCTACTACTTACATTACATTTGTGATCGGAGTGAGTGAGCCGCCCGCCCAGTGCTGCCCGCTGCCGCCCGCGCCCTGCGCCGCGCGCGCCGTTCACCAAGTTCGTCACAAGCAGTGACGACGTGAGAAGCGGTGTATGCCGCCCGCCCGCCGCGCCGCCGCGACGCCGCCGCCGCCGCGGTTTACGCAAGCAATGTATTTTTTACGAGCAACAATAAATTTCGTCTCATCGGGCTCAGGAGCAAGAAAAAGCATTATGCCCGCGTTTTTATGGGAAAAATTCACTGAACGACACCTTACGACTTAGGAGGCATAATTTCAATAAAATTTACGCCCAGCTGTTCTTCACGCCACGTTTATTTACGTAATGCTTTTTAGTCTCTGAAATTTTAATCAAGTCTAGTTGTTACTCCGCCGCGTAATGGCCGGAGTTGCTATTACCCACACAATTATTTATTCTGAACCTTTCTGTCGTAAAATTAGATTGTTAACAGTGGCGAACATAAATATATTAGCGTGGTGTGATCCAAGTACCTTAAAAGTTGTGTGCTTTATGTCGCAATGCTACTTATGTTTCATTTTGTTTTATATTATAAAGTATTTATAGATAGTATAGGTCGATTGCTTTTTTCAAATGCTTTTTGCATTTATTGGAATGTAATTTACATAAATGGAAAAACTACTATTAATTTCTTAATACAATTAAAGTTTAATTTTGAACGAGCATGAAATATTTTCATGATCATTCGGATGTACAAAGTCTATTATCTAAGCTTTAATAAAACCAATCCGGCAACAGCTCATTGTAACAGGAATTATGGTAACTCCATTGGAAGATCAGTCATAGGATTGCTAAACGTCGAGGTCAGATCGCACCTGAAACTATCGTTTATCGTTAAGAACTGTAATGTTATGTAGGTACTCTACATTGCGCTTTCCGAACTGTTACTTGGGTTAAGCATTTGCTGGTGTAAATTGGTAATGTCGTTCACGTTTACATTTTTAACATTTATTTTAGTGATCCGGCAAATGAGCACACGTCTCTTCTGGTGAGAAGTAGCCAACAAAGACCAGAAAACAATGCAGGTTGACGGCAAACATACAAACCAACCAAACAAAATATTATTTAATCATGACTTTTCCAACTTAACATAGGTATAGGTGTTTTCATCTAAGTAGGTGTTATCTTTCTGTTAGCGAATATAGTTTTAAAGTTTGCTGAATCTTTATCTTTTTAAATAGTAACCTGGTCCTTAAACCCACTCTCTAATGCTTGTACAGCTACTAATTATTGTATCATAAACATCGGAACTTTCTCTAAATAACTTCAAATATTGTTTGTAAATTGTGTCACATCCCTCTACTAGTTGACTAGCCCAATCGCTTAAAGCCATTTGAATTCATATAGGTAGTTAGTCCTCTAATAATGTTCGTTGAAGAATAAACAACTTGTTAAGGCGGTAACTGTGTCAGCTTACGTTAGTCCATGACGAAGCACTAGTAGGAGCCGGTTCGACTCCGAGTTATCAACGCTTATAGTTACATTGTCCCTCAACGTCACGTAATTGTCCTATATTAAAGAAAACGATTTTCCTAAGACAATCTCAATAGTTAACTGATTACTAAATAAACTCTGAAGCCCATTTGCCGGTCGCAAACTTTCAATATCGGTAGCGGGATCGCTAGCAAAGTCTCGTTATTTTTTCATGGGGAGGATTTTCCTGAGAAACTACTTACAATGTTTCCTTTGTTCACAGAGTACATAGTATCATGCCACGTTGTATTTCTAGTATGGAATAAGAATGGTAAGTGATGTTAGCTAAGTATCGACACAAAAAACTACGTTTGTTAAACATCTAATTCTGCTGATAGTGGAAATATTATTATGAAGAATCGCTTTTACCTTGTTCGATGCGAGCATTGTGAGGCAGTAAGAACTGCTAAGTTTAAGTGGCAATGGGCAGAAACCCATTTGTACTTAGTAATTCTTCAGGCTATCTCGGTAACATTAGTTTTTCTAAGGATTTGCTCTTTTTTCTGATTCGATTTTGCAGAGAAACCCCAAGCATGGTACTCTCCATTGCTCTTTGCGTTACTTTGAGCCTTCTTAGAAGTCCCATGTTTTGGTGCCAACACACTGGTCCGAGACTGTGGTATTCTGGATTGACCCACATATTTATAAATATACTATTGTTATATATTGCAATGCTCACTTAACAATGACAATTGATTCCAAAAATCAGTAAATTTGCGCTTATCCTATACATTAATTCATACTGTGACTCTGAAAATATTTTAGTACGTCGCCACCGGAAACGAAAACTCGATAGAGATGTGGAGCAGAGTGGCCATGGGGTTGCGTCTGCTCGGACAAGCACACAAATACTTACACTACTCATGAGAATACTTTTTCCTTCCATTTAACAGACCTATATGACAGTGCCGTGGAACCAGCTGACAGCGTGGTATTTCGGTCTGTTATCCGGCCGGTCCTCCTTGTTGGAGGCTTGCCTACACTGCGTCTTTCTGTGTGCGGTCCCCACCAAGAGCAGTTCTGCCTGCCCCAACGGCCGCCCGTCCGTAGTTTCTACGAGCGATGTGCCCACGTTACAAAAATGCAGTAAGGCTACAATATGCCTAATAAAAAATATAATATGTATAGTACAGTGTAGAAAAAAAAGACCGTGGTTGGAGGAAAATTACCCTTAATATTGATGATGGCAAATTTTACTGAAAGGAAACATTTCTTTATTTTCAAAAATAATTAAAACTGCAATTAAAAAAATTACAAAAATCACCTGCTTCAGCCGGGAATCAAACCGGTGACATGTGAAAAAAAAACATCCTGTAATTTATGATACCAAGCGAAAGAGTCATTCATTAGGATCAATTTTTTTTAAACAAGTTAGTATGTTAAAATATTAAAGAAAGATCAAGAAAAATATTTTTTAAATTGTAAAGCTTACTTACTATCTAAAGAAAATAGTTCACTTAACTTATGAATTGCTCAAAATGAGACCCATTTTCACGTATGCACAGACGTATTCTTCTTATTTTTCTTGGTCTGTCTATATTTTAAGATACTATATTGTTTAAAAGAAATTGATCCTTATGGACGACTCTTTCGGTTGGTATCATAAAATACAGTATGTTTTTTACATTTCACCGGTTCGATTCCCGGCTCAAGCAGGTGTTTTTTCAAAAATCTTTAAATACAGTTTTAATTATTTTTGAAAATAAAGGAATGTTTCCTTTCTGTAAAATTTTTCATTATCAATATTTAGGGTATTTTTCCTCCAACCACGGTCTTTTTTTCCCACCCTTTAGGTATATAGGAATGATCGTTCACAGCCCTCTTTTTGCTGGGCGCCTAGCTTTCACAGTCACCCTAGTCCAAAACTCTGCCGCCGGGCCGACGCTGTCAGTGAAGCCTACTTCCGGCACACTCTGGAATTTTGCAAACAGCCTTTCTGATATTTTTTTATTTCCACATTTTGAGTGGAACAGTATCTGCGCCAACTCTATAAATAAAAAATAACTTGTTTGAATGAGTCACTGATTCGAGTTGCTGATTTTTTTCCTCACTAAAAGTTACACCAGTGACCAGACTAACTTTATAAATTTCAGACAATTTTCCTATCTAACAGGAATAATTTTTGAAAAACTAACTTATTAATGGATGTATTCTTTAAATTTTCCTTTCACACACACATCAGCAGTCAGCAGACAGCAGCGCCACAGTATAAATATTATATTTAGAGTTCTATTAAATCAGTGGCGTTCTTTTAAAGTACAGGTAGTTTACGCCAAAATAAAAATAGCTAGTTTCGCTAGTTTAAGAGTAATTGATGATTAATAGTTATAAACAGAAATACTTAAAACATCATACTGTACTCAGCTGATCACTACTACATGCACACGCGTAAGTTAAATGAATTGGGTGCGTATCATTTCATATAATGACAAATAAACTAATTTCAAAGGACATAACTTTCATTGGATATAATTTTTACTTGTCTAAATACACTTCCTATAACAACATTACGTATATTGTTCATTTCATGTAATACTCATGTTCTATAACATCATTTGATATAAGACTTTAAACTATTGCGTTGCATTGCATTAAAACTATTTTAACGGGACCTAACACGATTAATTTTTGTAAGTAAGTACATATCTACTCGAACACCAATGTATACCAACCTGTATCCTACAACCCCACGGCCAGGGTCACACGACATATTCGAAACCTTATCGACCAGCACAAGGACATCTTCACAAAGGACAAGTACAGTTTTCTGTACAAACCTAGGATTGTACAACCTCCCAAACTTTATGGACTTCCAAAGATACACAAAAGCAACATACCACTGCGGCCTATCGTGAGTCAAATTGACTCACCGACTTACTACTTGGCGAAACATGTTGCTGGAGTATTGCAGTCGTTAGTTGGGAATACAACGTCTTTCGTGAAAGATTCTTACCACTTCAGGGACATTGTAAAGGGCATAAGGTTGGAACCTGGCGATATTATGGTGAGTTTCGACGTGGAGTCGCTTTTTACATATGTCCCTTTGAAGGATTGAATGTAGTTAATAAAGGTTAAACTTTGCGATAAGGAGCTGCGGAACGAATATATTGTTCTAATTGAACATTTCCTTGATGGGAATTACCTCCTCTTCAGAGACCAGTTCTATCTACAGATCGATGGTGTTGCAACGGGTAGCCCACTCGCCCCGGTTATTGCAAATTTGTGAATGGAGCACGTTGAAGATACAGCATTAGCAACTGGAACTCAAATTGTGAAACTGTAGAGGAGGTACGCAGATGATGTTTGTTGCATTATCAGCGGAGGCCAGCAAGAAGTTGAACAATATATAGTGTTCCCGCCAAAGCCGGGACGGCCATTCAAACTATACCGCCATCGGTAAGGCGGTTGTTGACGACCGCGTCCGCCTATCTGCCGCGGCGCCACCGCTGCGCGACCCGCAGCCGCTGGCTTAGTGAGATACCGCGCCGACCAGTCTATCTGTGAACTACCGCGAGACGCCCACAAAATACGCGCGCTGGTATCCTGAAACCAATGTGAAGAGAACGCCTGAGTGCCTGTGATAACGTAAAGTGACTTTGTGCTGTGCCGTGACAAATCGCCTACATCGCCGCCCGCCAGCTCGCTGCCCCGTCTCCTACAGTTGCCCGATCACCCATCATCATCCCAGGTAAGCCTTCCTACCTATCTACCTACCAGTTCCCTACGTCGCGTAATCGCCACTCAGACGTGGCGACTATAAATCTGGTCCTTCGAGCCGGCGATGGAGCTGAGGAGCGGCCACGGTAATGGTCGGGCTGTTGCTGAGCCACCTGAGCATAAGTGCGATGGGGCAACTGAGGAGGCGCGCGGCTACGAGAAGGGCCGGGCAGGGCGTGAATGGGCTGCGGCTGGGCTATGTTGGAGAACTCTGTCTCCACACAGCGCGCGTGCTCCTCGAGGTAGGAGATAAGGTCCCTTAACGTGGGCAGGGTGTTACTAGACCCGTGCCTGCGTTCAAATAGCGTGCGGAGCTCGCCCTTGAGCTTCCGCACCACTATTGACACAAACACGTAGTCGTCTCCTATGGGCAGATCTAAATTGTTGAGGGCACACTGAGCCGATATGAGCGGCGTAAGGAACAGTGTGCGGATGTTCGAGCGCGTATGGATGCTTGGCAGCCCCAGGATGATGTCCACAAAACTATCAATGAGAACCCGGCGGTTCTCGTACCGCTTCGTGAGGATGTCCATGGCCACGGCAAAATTCTCATTGGTGACCTTTAAGTGGGATACCATACTTAACGCCTCACCGCTGAGACTTGAGAATAGGTAGTGGAGCTTGACTGCGTCCGACAGGGTCGCCATGTCGTCAGTCAGACTCCTAAACAGCGCAATGAAGGAAGGCCAGTCCTCCACTTTTGAGCTGAACCTGGGCAGCGCTATCTTGGGGAGGACGGCTGTGGGCGTATTGACGCCGAAACTGGGCTGAGCGCTATGGGTTGGGGATGACGTGGAAGAGGGTAAGATTTAGCCCATGCCCAGTCAACCCATGCCCACACAGCTGATACATACTCAGCTCATACAATTTCAGCTGATACTCAATCAGCTCACTCACCTTCTGTGCCCACTGGCACACCCATTTTGTTGCCAACCGTCTCACTAAGAGTCGCGGACGTACATGGCCATCTTCACACAGCCAGAGCTTTATTGGACTGTGGCAGTATGCTGACGTTAATAACGTCACGCATGGCACGACTTTTGAACCTGCCATCAAAACCCACTTCTTTAAAAATTACAGGAGTTGGGAATCAGCACAAACATGAGTCAAAGGCGGCAATAACAATAGTATGCCGACCCACTCACAATGATACTCCTACAATTACTGCCACAGCTCACATTTTAAAAAACGTCACTGGCTACCTTCCCTTAGAGAAGGTACCAAACATTTCCCACGTACTAGGCCAGCCACCCGTGCCATTGGCTGACCAGCTTTACCACACACCAGCCCCGATCGACCTCTTATTGGGGTCGGACGTTCTTGGCCAGGTGTTGGACGGGACTAAGGTCTCGTTGGGCCCGGGCAAGCCCATAGCCTTCGGCACGATTTTCGACTTCGCGTTGATAGGACCCATTGAGGACTTGTATGCGCAGCCGGCGCAGCAGGTTAACTCAGCTCACGTCGTCAGCTCACAACCAGACTCAGCTGAATCAGCCCAGGACATACGTCAGAGTCTGGAAAGGTTCTGGGAGTCTGAGGAGCCCCTCCCTCAATCTCACACTCATAATGATCCCCTGGAGGAACAATGCGAGGAAATCTTCCGCTCTACCACTACACGCGATCCCTCAGGCAGATATACGGTTGCTCTGCCCTTTCTAAAGGACGCCCCTCAACTAGGCAAAACTCACCCTATCGCGTTACGCAGATTCCTCAATATTGAGAAGAAGCTAATGGCGAACCCGTCTCTGCGTTCTAAATACGTCGACTTTATGGCCGAATACATCGACTTAGGGCACATGGCTCCCTGTCACCCAAATACATTCGCCCATAAACCTCACTTCTACATCCCTCACCATGGCGTATTTAAGTCAGGGTCGGACAAGCTGCGCATTGTTTTTGATGGTAGCTGCAAAAGCTCCAATGGTGTCAGCATAAATGAATGCCTACACACAGGCCCCGCCCTTCAACAGGACATTGTGGACATCATCATGTCCTTCAGAACGCATCCAGTCGTTTTCAGCACTGACATCCAGAGGATGTTCAGAAATGTGCTGGTTGCCCCAGACCAGAGACGGTATCAGCTGATACTATGGCGGTCCTCACCAGATCACCCTCTGCTCACCTACGCCCTCAATACAGTCACGTACGGCTTAAGATCAAGCCCATATCATGCAATCCGCACTCTGCTCCAGCTGGCTGATGATGAAGGCCATCGCTACCCTGGAGCCGCTCAGGTTCTTCGCAAGTCTATCTTCGTTGAAGACATCTTGTGTGGTCATGACACGGTTGAATCCGCCCAAGCACTTCAGGACGAGTTGATAAGTCTGCTAGACCTAGGCGGCTTTCAGCTCAGTAAGTGGACATCTAACTCGCCTAAGCTGCTCGAGAGATTTCCCGACAACCAATGCGACATGCCCAAGGACTTCGACATGAACCCAGAGTCCACGTCCATTAAGGTCTTGGGTATACAGTGGAGCCCTCAGTCAGACGAGTTCACCTACCGCATCTCTCTGCCCCCCATCACACATGTCACAAAGCGGTCTATTTTAAGCACCGTAGCCTCACTTTATGACCCAAACGGTTGGGTTTCCCCCGTTATCTTCCGCGCAAAGCTGCTGCTTCAGCAATTGTGGCTACTGAAACTGGAATGGGATGAGCCCACTCCCTCTGAAGTGCAAAAGGAGTGGCACCACATCTCAGAGGATCTGCCGCTGTTGTCTAGCATTCGCTTCCCTCGGCACGTTTGTGCAAGCAAAGGCTCAGCTGCATACTCGCTTCACGGGTTTGCAGATGCCTCTGAAGCCGGGTTTGCCGCCGTTGTTTACCTCCATGAGCTCGATGCCTCCGGAGATACTTTAGTACACTTGATTGTCGCCAAGTCGCGAGTCGCACCAATCAAGAATCGCCTCACAATCCCCAAGTTAGAGTTGTCGGCCGCCACCCTACTCTCCCAGCTCATGATCCGTGTGTCGGTTCAGTTATCGGCCCATATCAGTATACAACAACATATATGTTGGTCAGACAGTACGATAGTCCTGGCCTGGCTCAATACACCGCCTCACCGTCTTCAACCCTTTGAAGCCAACAGGGTAGTCAAAATCAGCTCAGGCTCACCAGAATGTACCTGGCGACACGTACCCTCCGAGCTCAACCCGGCAGATTGCGCAAGCAGAGGGATGTCTGCGCAATCCCTGTCAGCCCACGACCTATGGTGGTCTCCCACGTGGCTTGGACAGCCTTGTGAGTCTTGGCCTGCAATGCCCTTAGCTCTGGGCCATCACGCCCTGCCCGGCCTTAAGCCCAAACACGTCCCGTCACTGGTCACAGTGCCCGGTCTTGACTTTGACCTGCTCACTCGGTTTAGTTCACTAGACAAGCTCGTCGGAGTGACAGCTTGTCTAAAACGCTTTCTGCACAACTGCAGACACCACCCAGATTCGCGACGCTCAGGCCCCTTGTACGTCAGTGAACGAAGAGAGGCCCTACTTTACTGGGTGCGCAGTGTCCAGCACAATGAGTTTGCGGAGGACATCCACCGCCTTCAAACTGGCAAAATCTGCTCCGTCAGACTCCAGCGGCTGTCACCTCTCATTAAAGATGAGCTCCTTAGAGTTGGTGGACGACTGTCCCATGCGTCTATCCGATATGACGCGCAGCACCCGCTCATACTTCCCAGCTCTAGCCCACTTGTAGACCTTATCATTGACCACTACCACAAAATACACTGCCACCCTGGCGCTGACACTTTACACGCTATCCTACGCCAACAATTTTGGATATTGTCCGCGCGCCGTATTATTAGACACCGAGTTTTTAAATGCATTAGATGCTTTCGATGCCGGGCCCAGCCGCAAGCGCCCTTCATGGCCGACCTGCCAGCCGATAGAGTTACGCCTCAGCCAGTATTTAGTCAAGTCACGACCGATTTCGCCGGACCATTCCTCGTTAAATCTAGTACCCTACGTAATGTTAAACTCTTAAAAGCGTACTTTTGTATATTCGTGTGCCTCTCGACTAAGGCGGTTCATTTGGAACCGGTCTCGGACCTCAGCACGGAAGCGTTCCTCGCGGCATTACAGCGTTTTATATCACGCCGCGGTGCCCCGGTTCTCATCCGCTCGGACTGCGGTACAAATTATGTAGGCGCTAGAAATCAGCTCATCGAAGTACAAAACTTTCTTGCCTTGAATAATGACACGATTGCGCATAAGCTCGCTGGTCAGCACATTACTTGGTTGTTGAATGTCCCTAAGGGACCATGGTTCGGTGCGTTACATGAGATCAACGTAAAATCAACAAAGCAACTTTTATATCGCGTAATTGGCGAACAACACCTCACATTCGAGGAATTCTCCACACTTTTAGCTCGAATTGAAGCGGTCCTCAACTCAAGACCTCTCTGCCCACTTTCGTCTGATCCTTCAGACTTTGAGCCGCTTACAGCCGGACATTTCCTTATAGGCCGCCCACTAACGGCCCTTCCCGAACTATCCGTGGAAGATAGGCCGATCTCCACACGTAGGCGATTCCAGATGGTGCAGGCCCTTTCCCAGCGCTTCTGGACGCTGTGGACCCAGTCCTACCTGCATACCCTTCAAACCCGCTCCAAATGGTTGTCCCCATCCTCCCCTCCCCGAGTCGGCGAGCTCGTCCTCATCAAGGAGGACAACCTGCCTGCCCTCCAATGGAGACTGGGGCGCATTGCTCGCACCCTGCCTGGGAAGGATGGCGTCGTGCGGGTGGTGGACCTGGACACCGCGAATGGACATCTTCGGAGGCCTGTATTCCGTATCGCCAGGCTCCCATTGGATGAGCCCACCCTGGCCCCCGGAGGATGTTCCCGCCAAAGCCGGGACGGCCATTCAAACTATACCGCCATCGGTAAGGCGGTTGTTGACGACCGCGTCCGCCTATCTGCCGCGGCGCCACCGCTGCGCGACCCGCAGCCGCTGGCTTAGTGAGATACCGCGCCGACCAGTCTATCTGTGAACTACCGCGAGACGCCCACAAAATACGCGCGCTGGTATCCTGAACCCAATGTGAAGAGAACGCCTGAGTGCCTGTGATAACGTAAAGTGACTTTGTGCTGTGCCGTGACAAATCGCCTACATCGCCGCCCGCCAGCTCGCTGCCCCGTCTCCTACAGTTGCCCGATCACCCATCATCATCCCAGGTAAGCCTTCCTACCTATCTACCTACCAGTTCCCTACGTCGCGTAATCGCCACTCAGACGTGGCGACTACATATAGTACACCTAAATTCAATCCACCCAAACGTAAGGTTTACCTATGAAATAGAGGGGGACAGATCTTTGGCTTTTCTTGATGTGCAGATAAAGGTAAGAGATGATGGTACTTTATCACACTCTGTGTACCGCAAACCCACTCACACGGACAGGTACACGCCTCTTCTCATCATCATCCTCGACATCTTCAGTCTGTGATGACCTCACTAACCAACAGAGCTCAGAACCTGTTTTACCTATTATATTATGTCAGTTGTTATATCAAATGAAATTATATTAAATGAAATTATATTATCTGAACGTTAGACCAAAAGTATTTATATCAAACATTACACACCCAAATAATACACTTTTAAACTGGTATTACTCGCGTTTAATTTAACTTTTACATATTGCAAAGTGTAATTAAAAGTAAATACACATTTAGACGGGGATTAACGCTAACTACATATTATAGGCATACTACGCATACCTTTTTATACCCGACGTTAATCTCCGTCTAAATGTGTATTTATAATGGAACGCGAAAGTTTAAAAGTGTTTATGTAATTAAAAGTGTAGTGTTCGCGTAAATTTTAGGAAACAATATGAAAGGGTTATTTTTATTGGGCATTACGTAATTTAACAACTTATAACCATAAATAATTAGAATTTGTGTTTTTTATGGTTTTTCTATAAAAATACCAACTACAATAAACTGTATTTCTTATATTAACTTGCCCAGTATGATAAGATCAGACCGAAGCGATAAGCTGTTCTGCAACTCTCTCATTCCAGGTAAATAAATGGTTTTGTCATCATTTACCAACAATTTTGATGAAGACTAAGCACAAGTGGTATAAGTATTCTGATTTTGAACCCGCCAACCCGCATTGGGTCAGCGTGGTAAATTATGGCCCAATGTCCCCATTTAATGTTATCCATGTGGAAAGCCTGTGCCCAGCAGTGGGACGATTATAGGCTGATTATGATGCCTAATGGTTATCAGGAAAAAAAACGAGATACTAGTTAGGTACGGTGCGGTACGCTCAGCTATGCGATTCTCTAAGCGACACATAGACGCCGCGCGCATGGCTGTCATCTGCTGTCTCTTTCCAATTCGATGAATATGAAAGAGACAGAGTCATTTCTCAGTCATTTATCAAGGCTTTAGCTTAGAGAATCGCAGGGCAGGCTCCACTGCATGTGTTGCTATGTGTGTTTCTCTGCGTGAGCGTGAGTTCGACGACTTCCACAATGCAGTCGCATATGTGAGTGATTTCATCGAGGCATCTACAGTGTGATACAGTTTTTGCCCATTAAATATTTAATTATTTTGTTTGAAAAATTAAAACCTAAACCAATGACAAAATAACAACTGTTTATTGGGGAAAATATTTTAATTTTGTCGTAAACTACCTGTACTTTAAAGGAACGCCACTGATTTAATAGTACCTTATATAAGATGACTGCTAGAAACCGCAAGAAACTTCAAGGGCTGGTCAGGTCAAGTGTTTTAAACATGACAAAAATGGCAAAAAAGGAATTTCTGTTTTTTTTCATTTTTAATGAAATAATTCATTTTGTGAATTTTAATTAGATAGTCTTTGAGTATCTAATTTATTTTAAAGCATACGGCCGTCTGTTGACCCGTCCGCGTCAGCTGGGCGATAAGTACCTACGATGACGGGTCAACAGACGGCCGGCCCGCCGGTCGTTGTCCCCGTCAGCTGGGCGATAAGTGCCTACAAAAAACACGAATTCCTTTTATTGACATTTTTGTTATGTATAACACACTTGACTTGACCAGTCCTTGAAGTTTCTTGCGGTTTCTAGCAGTCACCTTATATATACTGTGGCAGCGCTGTCTTAATCAGTTTAGGTTAAAAATTTATAAAATTAAATACAAAACATCGATAGCAATAATGCATACAACTACCACAGTTCACTTTACTACATTTCTATCAACATCAAAATTAAAAAACCAACTCAAAAACAACAAAATTAAAACTACTATAAATATATATAAAAATATATGATATATAATATATTTTTTATTTTTATGTCTTGTAGTTGTTTTGTTTTTATTAATGTAATGGAAAGTGCCCTTATAAGATAGGGAGGGCATTTTGCAATTTGTATTGACGCTGTAAAAGAAAAGGACAAAAGAAATGCCCTTGCTGAGTTTGTTGCCGGTTCTTCTCAGTACAAGGCTCCAGCCCCATAGTTAGACTTACGAAACGATGGCATAAATGACATTCATAAGTGCTGTAACCTAAACATGGCCTAACCTGAATAAATGATATTGAATCTTGAATCAATCTACAGACTAAACACTTAAGCGATTTGTTTTTCAATGATGATTCAAGGGCTGTCACTAACTACTTATTAAATAAATTTACTGAAAGCCTTAAACTAAACATAATAGTGGCACAGATTCCTTGCAGTAAAAAAATTATAAAACCATATAAAACCGAATTTTACAACTACGAAAGGATCTACACAAATAAATCCTCCGCATTACATAACGATGTTACAGGAATTACTGCCACAATTTAATAAAAATAATCAAGAGAAAATATTTATGACAGTGACAATATAAAGATAACGAAACGTTGAAAAAAAATTGTCTACCTCAGGCGTGAATCAAACCCGCATCCTCTGCAATCCGGGCAGCTGAAATATCTTTAAGATTATTTGAGCGTTTTTTAACGCAAATAATCAAATATTACGAATCTATTAAGCGGTCTTATCTTAACTGAATGTTTAAAATTTTGTAAAATATTTTAATTCAGATCTTTAAGAACGTAAATTCTAAGAGGTTTGCTAAGACACTTGCTATAAAAACATATAGTCAAAACCGTTGAACAATTTAGTCGGTCTAGCCAATACCTCGGTGGCGGAGTAGAGGATTAATAGTCATGAGTGTATTTAGGTTATGTATAGATTAAGAAAAAAATTACAATATTGTAAAAAAAAAACACTTACAATAAGAAATAAATAAATTATAAAAAACTTAACCTAGACTGACACCGGCAGCGGGGCAAGCTATCGGTGGTTAGGCCTGAAATGTGAGGAACTCCGGACAATACGTGCCGTGTCAAGAAGTACTGCTTTTTGTATCTGATCCGTGATTCAACCTTTCTGCGAGAGCGTCTCTAAATGCTATTCGAGGCTCTTAGGCATTGTTCAGAGCAAACGTATTGTTTGCCGCTGACTGTGAGCGCAGTTACGCAACTGCGTAACGCGCGCTCAAGTCAGCGGCATCTCAGTCAGAAGTTTAATATTATATGGAAAAACGATAAACTTATCGTTTTTCCATATAATATTAAACTTCTAGTTCACACCGAACAGACTACACGCTATTACGTAGTGAGTCGCTGACTTTAGGCTTGGCAAGAACGCATACAACAGACTGAGTCCACGTTCACACTGGGTTTGCCAGTGAGCATACTCACAGACGTGGAGGACAATACGTTTGGTCTAAACATTGCCTCAGCTATTTAAGACCGTTAACGAAACGACTATCGGAACAATAATGGTTAAATCAACATCCTACATGGCGGTAACCTCGAAAGCCATGCCATGCTTACTGAGCTTGTCGTTCTCGGCTTACAAGAGGTTCTCATCATGAGGGGATAACATTTAACCAATGTTGAACAGAGCTGAGATCGGTCGACCATAACGATATCAGCCTTATTAGCGACAATAGTTCTATCCGTGATAGAGATAGAGCGATCCCATGCAGTAGAGCGTCGCATGACCATTTACGAAAACTGCGCAGGTGCGTTCTAATATGCGGCAGCTTTGATTTAACAAGGCCATAAGCATAAGCAAGTTGGTAGTAAAATATTCTGGTTACTTGGCTGTGTCTGTGCTGCAAATACTCTCCATTAGCAAGATGAGAACAACCGGAAATTATATGTCTGCAGCGGTATGCCCGACAGACGTCCACCGTACTTCCGGTAGTTATCCGTCTTGATAACTTCATCTTAAATTGCAAATACAAAACCTTTCGTTTCACCAAAGCGTAGCCAGTTAACCAAGGCAGACAAATCTGCATCAGGCCCAGTTAGAGCCCGATATTTTGCCCGTGTAGACCCTTGCTCTTCCATATTATGTCCTTGCGATTGAGTGGTTTGCGCCAGTTTCGTCGGTCGGTTGCCAATGATAGCAGCGTTAAGTGTCTATTAACTAGAACGACATCTAAGTGCATCCGCACTCACTGTTAAGAAAATAAAAATCCCTGAAACGTCACCACAACGCCACCACCTATGACTATGTTATTCTCACCAAATATGAATGCGGCACCGAATCACAGGCCTTCTTTTAGACTCAATCCAGGGTACGGAGAGCGTCCCTTGCCACGCCGAATCTTCTGGCAGATGGTCATGTCAATGAGAAAGATCCATCCTGAATCATGTTCAAAATATTGTTTGTAACAATGTGCGAGTTAATTTTTGTTCTTAGTATGGATGTAAGGAGCTTGTATAAAGTAGGCAAGCACGTGATCTATAATCTTTCCGTTTCGGTACTACCTGATTTATGGAACAGAAAAGTGACACCAGTTAACGAACTTGGGAGTGAGTCTGGCTCTATGGCATCTTGAAATTATGTTGGTAGAAACCTGTGTAAAAATTGATACCATTTGATCCATAAGCTGTGCATTTCGTCCGGCCCTGGAAATTTGCAATTTTAGGCCATAAGGATAGCACAACTTACGTCAGCTGTAGGTACTTAGAAATGTATAGGGCGTAGGTGTGGTCGCGATAGGTTCACGCGCCTCTCTGATAATAATCATTTATTCATCTTCCGTGTGTTCGACGGGCACCGACCAAATGTTGCGTCAGAAATTAGTCATGCCATTAACATCAGGCAAGCTTCCCGTCGATCACACATTGATCAGCTCCTTCACGACGTCTGTATACTTTTCTTTGGTCACTTTGACAGGGACGATTTCGTTGGTATCGTTTTTTTTGAGAATTGAGTAATTTTTTTTATACATATAATTTTACTAGCTTTTGTACTAGTATTACTGGTTAACCGCATAACTGTGTCGCTTAGCGGTGCAATAATACTGGCACCCGCTCTCTTCCCTTAGGTGTCGTAAACGATAACTAACGGACTAAAGACTGCACATACATTCAACATTATAGAGCGATGGACTCACTACCTATCACACTGAGCACAATGTACAGTCGCTTTTTGGTGAAAAGTGGACTATGGCAGAGGACAGCTTTTGCGGTCCTCATCGCCTTATCTCTGTCTAACCCTTCGGGGATATGTCGTGATTATATGTATGTATTACTGCTCTATTATTGCTCACATTGTCAGTTAATTAGCAATCCGCAAATCTTCCAAAACTTTAATTAAGTCCGCTGGATTTCCACTCGACGTATTCACTCTTACGTACTTGCCGTCTACTCCCGCGCCGATGTATTCAGTCTTTTACGTTTAGGTGCGCCGAAATATTTCTAGTTGAAGAAAGCAGTAATAGTTCTTATTACAATTTATTTTAAGTTTATAAGAAGGTAAACAGTAATACATCTGCTTTATTTTTTTAAATTTATCTCTTTAGAGAAGTATGTGCATTTATGCTTTTAAATGTTACGGTACAACAAATAAAAGCGTAATCGTGTTTCACGACTAGCAGTGTAAAAAAATATGGATTAAAACCATAATATTACTTACATTTTATATTTTACATTAAATCTTAGCGAAAAAACATAACAACCGGTAATACGCCTTATTTCTCAATTAATTGTTTGCGTATTAACGCATATTCTACTTTTCCCTAAGAAAAATTATCATGTAATCAAAATTCATAAAGTCTTTCTTATATAAAATCGTCTTTAACAAGAAAAATATGAAAAAATACAGCATGTGGAACTTGAACCTTACTTTTCTAATAAGATAAAATCTGACATTTCGACGTAACACGACTTAATATGCCTTTTTTCCACTGAAGGTGCGACATACACACTCATATACTCACAACCAAACGCACACAATCATACACACTTACACACACATACACTCTCACATTCTCAAGCATACGCACTGTCACATACACCCATCCACATCTATTATGGATAGCCTTAGCCTAAGCTTTCTTCTTAATCATTAATATAAAAAATAAAATAGTTTTTGTTATCTTCCATTTGTTTAGTTTTTGTTAGGTAGGTATATTTAATTTGTTAAGTTTTTGTTACGTATAATTAGTAAAGGAAGAGCGGAGTCTCCAATTACGGGCTACCTCCAATAAATCATAATAGTTAAACACGAAATTGTTAAAAAAAATAAGATATTTTATTATTTTATTTTATTTATTTTTATTATTTTATTTCTCTATCCCTCCGTAGTCCAGTGATATACCACTGAGATTTGTCCTGGAAGTCCCGGATTCGATTCCCATTGATTTTTCAATTCATGTTAAAGTCCAACCAACCAATTAATAACTTCCAAGTTCTACGCTCAGGTAGAGCTTCTTTAAAAAGTGTGCCATCCCTTTGCCCCTCCCATTATTTTAACCGATTTAAACTTTAATAAGAAATAAAATTACCAGTTTATGTACTTGCCATAGTTAAAAAGCAGCATCCACTGAAAACAGACTTGATTTTAAGTAAATTACTTGTTCATTCATGTCGCCGCCTCAAGTTAGTTTTCTTAATTAAATATTTAACCATGGACTCGAATTAAGACGCGCCGCCCTATTCTAGGAAGTCTTCAACGTTGTCGTACAAATGCTTTAAGAATAACTTCATTAGGGTTCAAACAATGTGTTTAATAATTTTAAAATTAAAGTATTCTCGATGTCGCTGCGGATAGGCGTTTGGTTTGCGATCATGCCGGTTTATTGGGTACATATTATAGCCAGTTTGGTTAGTGGTAGGCTTGTTAAGTCCGCCTGGCTTGCTACCACTATCTTTGCATTACATTACATAGCATTGTTATGTTCCGGCAGTTTGAGATAGAATTCCAGGTGAGTGCGTTTACATTTTCGATTTTTAGGGACGTTTATAGGCTAATGGTATAATATATACATTAAATATATTTAGAATTAAACGATGAGTCATGTATGTCTAAGACCCCCTAGCTATTTAGCTAACCAACATCGCATCGCCCGCTAGTTTACACATCAGCCAATAAGCAATCAATTAATATCAGATAGTTGTCAATTAGTTGGAGATAGAAACGATACTAAGCAACGACTACTTAGCAGGATAGCTCGAGACAACATTATCAATATACTTAAATACAATCACAACTGAACTGACTACTTACGCATTAGTATCATAAGATAATTATTGAAATATTATGTCTTACTGCAGGACGTCAGTCTACCTACGTAAACAAGACACGGGTTAAGACAACATATCAGTAAGACCCATGCAAGTAATTCAATGACAATCTAAAGTAAAATTATTTTATCAAAATGTTTCAAAAATTTTATTAAATAATAATACTAATAATATAAAAGACAGGGAGAAAAGAAACGCCCTTGCTGAGTTTCTTGCAGGTTCTTTTCAGTACCAGGGTCCCGCCACATAGTTAAGGCCCCTCTTCACATAGGCAGACGCATCTGCAGACGTCACCTGCGTTTGCGTCTGCCGACGTGTAGGGGGGTGATTTGCACGTCTGTGGTAGGTATTTAACGTCTGCAGAGTCTGCAGACTCTGTATACCTACCACAGACGCGCAAATCGACCCCCTACACGTCGGTAGACGCATCTGCAGATGACGTCTGCGGATGCGTCTGCCTATGTGAAGAGGGGGCTTTAGACTTACGAACCGATGGAATAGCGACATTCGGGCTCAATTATTATTATAGCCTAAATTGATTTTTTGAAAGTGCCATAAACAATACCGGTACAATTATAAATATTCATTATTATTAAAGTGTTAAAACGGTATATGGTTTATTTCGGCAAAACCTTTATGAACCTAATAATGATGTACTTATCTGTATTCCCGAAAGAGGTTGAGTTAAATAATACTTAATAAAACATACTAAATTCTAGTCAAAGTTTTAACAAACTTCTTTGGTTGTGGAGATACAGTTATTTGTCTTTTAACGCTTAAACGGGCACAGTATGTTTAAATTTTTAATTGGTTCTCGACCTTATCTCAATTGTATAAAGTTCAAAATATGGTGGTAATATACCATTGTCCATATTAAATGTTAATCGCAATAAAACCTTAATTTATTTTCCTTATTAATCTTAACTGCGCGGCGACAAAACAACTGAAACTCATTTTAAAAGAAAAAGGTACATTTTTAAAAGGTTGTCTTTTCGTTTCAAAGACAAATAACAATATTTGACAAACTACTTTAGCATATTATTTCGGGAGCTTATTGACTTAGTGTGAAACATATATGAAAGCATCGCAAAACTTATACTTATTTGTCTGCATTTGATCGAAAACTAAAGCCTAGTTAATATTTTGAGCATTCGTCTAGCGGTCACGGGCGGGCGGCGCGAGTTTCACTTTTTATATTTATTTGTCTTATTTCAAAAGGCGGGTTCCACTTTATCTCGCCGCGGCACAATGAGATAGCTTATCAGCTGCTTCATACGGCGACAAAACACCATCGCCATTGTACTTTCGAATGTTGAATTTTTTTCGCTTCGCAATTGTTGGCGTCGTACGAATGTGAAAATTGTGTTTATATTTTACCATTGAAAATGGCAGATGCAATCGCCTGAGACGTATTTTTTGCCATAGCTCCAAGGATTTTGTGAGGATCGAGATGGAAATAGTACCAAGAGTTGAGGAATTTATCGAGAAACGTGTAAACGTTAGTATTTTGAAAAAAATGAGTCCAGGTTTAGCTACAAAATGGCACAAAAAATAGAAAATCGGTTTTTCCCTTTAGATTTGGAATTGTAGAAAACGGGTATTTCCATAAATAAAAGTGATTTAGCGTTTATGATTATTTTATTAACCGATCGTCATGATAATGGTGTTAAAAGATGCGGATGCAGGCGAGAACTGCATTCGAGTTGGAATTTTGAAAGAATGAATGAATTTCACTTAGGTTGTAAAATAAAAGAAAATGTTAATCCCTGTGTATGTATGTACGAATGTATAACACTGCACAGTGTTATACATTCGTATGTTATTATTTGCCTTGTAAGCAGCGATGTTGTCAGTAATTTAGTTGTGTAATTTTAGGGAAGTAAGTAAACAAAATGTCTTATTATTGAACTTGTACAGTGTTATTCAAAATAAAATATATTTTTTTATAAATTTTTATGAAATATTTATGAACTAATATATGTTTTTCAATGTTCCGATTATAGCGGGACTGCGAAATCTGTGATTTTTTTTTATTGGTTTACTTTGTACTCTTTCATTTTAAGACTTACGTTTGTATACACTTTTAAACTTTCGCGTTCCATTATAAATACACATTTAGACGGGGATTAACTATTTGTGTTAAAATAGAATTAAATAAGTTTTGAAAAACTAATACTTAACATATTTTTTTTACGATACCTATATTTATTTATTATTTTATTTATTCAGGAAATACCAGGACACTCTCGTTGCTTTAATCTAAATAAATATCTTCTGTTCTAAAAACGAGTATCCAACAAGACCGAAGTTCTATTACATTTTGAATTGAATTAAACATGATAAACTTATAAGTGCAAGAGCTACAAAGGCTATACTGGCCACCTGTAAGGTAAGCCAGTTACAGTCCCAATCAATGAAAGCACTCTAATCTGATAGCACGCCGCCGCCAGCGCCGCACCGCCACCCGCCCTACGCTCCGCGCCATCCGTCTTCCGAGGAAAAACGCAGAGATTTTGCATACTTCCCGAACAATTCTCAAACAAAGCAACCATCAATCAATCAGCCGGACGTCGCCGAGTGTCCGGTCCTTTGTCTCTTTCGAGAAAAATGTCGACTTTTCACGAACCCTCTATCGCAGCACAAATCGCCTGAATACAGCTACGGAAACGAATGTTTGTCGACAACGGAACTCGGCACTAATTTGTCAACCCTCATTAAGTTATCTTGCTCGCGTTTCGTGAGATTTTAGTTCGCATTGTCTCACTTTGCTTGTTTCAGTGCGGCATTTTAGCAGCAGAAAGGTTTTTCGTGTAGCACGTTATGATTTAGTGGAGCTGTGAGCTGATTTTATCTTGCACATTCTTTTCCTTTCTACTGTATTTATGAGAAAATAGCCACTTATGCTCCGGCTTATAACGAGGTTTGTAGATTTAAAGTAGTGTAGCGTAGATAATGCTTTTAAAATGTTTGGTATTTTAAAGGATGCAGAATGTGCTTTTTATTCATCATAGGGAAACCAGCTAGTGAGTATTTCCTTACATGCTGTTACAATCATGTATTTACGACACGTTTTAGTAACTCCTATAATAGTTGCGAGCAACGAAGAACTAGTAAAGATCTTGCTACATACTATCACGAACTATTTTACAAAGTTTGTACGTGACCAAGGCATAATACGCCGTTCATGTGCTGTGGGATAGCCGTGTGGAGTCATGTCACAAAGTAGATAATCTACAGAGAAACAGCTTCATGTGAGCTCGCGGCGGCGGCGCTGCGAATGTAAAGTTAGTTTTCATACGGGACAAGGCAAACAAAATATTATGTGGTAAAATATCTTTTATCAAATACGATATAATTTGCTATCCCACTAACCCGCACGGGGCCGGCAGCGTGGTGGGTTGTGGACTCCCAGACTCCAGACTCCCGGACTCCAGACTCCCCATGTGCTGCTGTCCATGTGGAAAAGCCTTTGCCCAACAGTGGGACTAGTAAAGGTTGAAGATGATGATCATGGTAAAAGTTCTAAATGACAATCCAATATAATTCCCTCAAAATCATATTTAATAGTAATTTAGTCGATAGCGAGTGCACTGCTTCGCTAGTTTGATCATTTTAATTTTTGTTTTTATTCAGCAAAGAAGCAAATGACTCGCCTAGTGCGTACCGTACAAGGCTTTAGCAAGCTGAACGAGATTTTTAGTGATCTTCCGAAAATGTCGTATGCACTCATCTGTTATCAATTGTTTACTGTACATACTCACCACTTAGGTATTGTTTAATAACAGAAGCAAAGTCCTTGTTCTGTTAATGTTAAACAGTTGCAAGACATTTTTCCAGAAATCATTATCGGTTTATGTCTAATACAATACCTAGTGGGTATAATTATACTAATAATTTATGCTACCTTCAATGAATAAAAACCCAATTACGTTAACCCCTGATTAAAGTGGCGGAGGACATTCACGACGGGATGGAGGAGTCTCGATTGACAGTATTAGTTTTAATCGGTTTTTCTAACGCTATACAATGAACTGGTTGCACTTAATAACAACATCGACATATTTTCCATCAAAATACATGAATTTAAAAAAAATATCCGGGAAATTCTCGGCTCGGCGTCTCCCACTTATTAAGAAAACTTCTTATAGTTGTCAACATTAATCTAGGATAAGTTTTCGATTTGTTTGATTTTTATTATTCTACATTCTACGAGTATGTATTTTTTTTTTTTTTTTTTATAAAAGAGGGAGGCAAACGAGCAGGCGGGTCACCTGATGGAGAGTAATCACCGCCACCCATGGACACCCGCAAAACCAGGGGAATCGCAGACGCGTTGCCGGCCTTTAAGGGAGGAATAGGTTTAAGGAAGGAATAGGAATTGGGAGGAAGGGGGGGGGGGAGGGGGTGAGGGGCCTCCGGTACCCTCACTGGTCGGACGAAACACAACAGCACCAAGTGCCATTATTTCACGCCGAATATTCGTGAGAGGGTGGTATTACGCCGGGCGAGCCGGCCCAATTCGTGCTGCAACGCAGCGTGGCTCTACCACTCAGTCAGTGTCACTCATTTAGCACCACCCAGGGATCACGTGTAGGGTCTCAAGGGTAAACCTACGGACGCGAGCAACTTTGACCCCCAGTATTTATTGTATACATAATTAGTTTTTAATTGAATGATAGTTTTAGATTAGATAAACTTTAATATGGACGCTTATTATATTAATCGTGCTGTGTACACATGTTTTAGATAGGAATTTAGCTCTTATAAAATTTGTGATGCTTTTTTGTTATTTTTTATTTTCTATCTGTTTTGTGTACCTAATAAATAAATCCAGGTTATAAACTATCTGTATGCCGCATTTCATCCAAATCCATTCAGTAGTTTTTACGTGAAAGAGTAACAAACATCCATCCATACTTACAAACTTTCGCGTTTATAATATTAGTAGGATAATGTCACATACACACATAACGCTCATGTTCCGGTGGTGGGTGGTGGGGTAGGCCGAGGCCCACAGCTTTCCCTATGCTACGGTATAATGTTTGTTTGCTAAATTGTTAGTTATTGTTATTCTATCGAAACGAAACTTTGTGTTTGTCATGTTGTAGTTCTACAGTGTGTTGGTAATTCATAAATCATAATAAAAAAAGTTGGTAAATCATAATAACTAGTCATTAAAGGTCATGCTCAGGCTACTATCGACAGTCCAGGAAGACGTTTCCCTGCAGGTTATCGGTGATGATCGGAGAGTGCTTTGTTGAGTAGCTGTCCATTAAACGTTAATAACAAATGATTCATTAGCCGTATGGCGGTATTCCGCCTCGCTGGATTTTCCTGAAATCTAAACTCCTTCCAATAATATGTTATATTGGAAATATATCATGCGTTGATGGAAAACTTTTATATGGATTTGCTTTGCAAAAAAAAAACAAACAATGGACAGCCAAAATGATAATTCAGTGAATTGACTTTTTTAAAATTTGGTAGGTTTGTATACATATATATGTAAATAAAATATTGTTGTGTATATTTGGTGTACATGTATATTTGGTGTGGGATATAGTAACAGGTGACGAAACATGGATTTATTGCTACGATCCCAAAGCAAAGCAGCAATCGAGCGTATGGGTCTTTCAAGATGAGCCGAAACCAACTAAAGCGGCGCGCGTGATAAGTGCATCTAAGCGGATGATTGCTTCTTTTTTTAATAAAACTGGACACGTGGCTACATTTGCTTTAGAGAATCGTCGTACCGTGAATAGTGACTGGTACACGACCATTTGTTTGCCGGAAATGATTGACGAACTCCGTAAAAATAACCGTAAACGCCGTGTGCCATCTTGCACCACGACAATGCTAGCTCCCACACGGCCAGACAGACAAACGAATTTTTGAAGGTGAAAAACGTAGAATTTATGAGCCATCCTGCATACAGTCCCGACCTGGCACCTTAAGACTTTTTTCTGTTCACAAAAATTAAGAACCAATTACGCGGTCAACGATTTTCATCACCAGAAGAGGCTGTCGAAGAGTATGAAAAACACGTTTCTGAGGTCACCACGGAGGAGTGGCACAAAAGTTTTCAAAATTGGTTTGATCGAATAAAAAAGTGCATTTACGCAAAGGGAGAATATTTTGAGAAACAATAAATTCATTTTTGACCTATAATAGTATTTTTTTCTTATTCATTCCGGAAACTTTTAGTGCGCCCCACAACTTTTTGACACACATACTACTAAGTAGCAATTATTATTGCTCAATAGTGGCATGCTTTCGTGCTAGTAATGAGCATGTCTATTACTATCGGTATCTTTATTGTTTCGGATTTCGGAAAGACGTAATGGCGAGACGGTCTGTCTACGGTGGGCTGATTTTTGATTTCCCACGGTACGGGACAGCCCAGACCGGATCATACGGTGATAAAACAACCGCGGTTTGTACGCACTTGTAATTTTGACCGCAGGGTTCGCGTCGCGGTGGTTGAGATTTCGGTGTGTTCAGTTGGAAAAAATTCATCACATGCTTCGGGGTGTGAGTTTGTGAGATGATAGTCAATCGGCTTAAATCTTAATAATCTCCTAGTAAACAGCCATCGGAGGCTGCTGTGTGTAATTAATCGGACGGACTTACGCTGACGGCAGCGTATATCGCAAATCCCTGGCGGTTCGCCACGCGTCATGGTGCGTGCCAGTGGTGGGTAAGAGGCCAACGGCGGTCTGAGGACTGGGTTTGCACGGAGCAGTGGAACGGAGTGTGTGTAGGCGATTTGGACGAGCCTCTTGGAGTCGGCAGGCGAGGCATTACTCTTACCATCAGGTGAGATCGCGGTCAAATACTTGCCTATAAAGAATTTCAAAAAAATTAAAAATATATTTAGAATATACTCTGTAATTAAAACATGTTTTTAAATATTATAATATTATTTTTACTATGAAAATTTAGCATTCACAATGGTAGCTATATAGATATAGGATAAAAAAACCAACCAGTCTCAGGAAGCTCGAATGGGATTCGAACGGTCGTCAAGGGTCGTTGGTTCGAATCCCATTCTAGCTTCCTGAGATAGGTTGATTTTTTTTCTAGTAAACATTATTTTTTTTATAAATTTAACATCATGACAAGGAAATTTTGAAGGAAACAAGTTCAAACAAAAAGGTTCTTTTGGATACTAAAATCAAACCTTTTTAAAAAAAAAATTACTTCTATAATAATATGTTCTATTTTAATGATGTAAATTGAAATAGATTCGTAATGATTAAAACAATTATAAAGTGAAAAAATAATATAAAAGAACCAAAATGAAAATAAATTATTGAGGAGAGCATTTTTTCAAGATTTTTCATATTTTTTTTTATAAAAAAAAAGTGCGGAGAAAATCTTTTTTTTTCCCGATTTGTTGGTATCACATAGTATCCATTAAAAAGCTTTTTATGATAAACAAAAAGTCATGCATTTAAGGGTTTTCAACGCTGCGTATCGCAGCCAGCTTCAGACCCGTGATCGGAGGCCTCAGAAGGTTGTCTGAATCACACATGTTGATGTAGATAACCAATGGCATTCCAATGTCACTGTAGATAACGGATAAATACATACATACTTATTATACTTACAAAAAAAACACTTAGAGACGAAATTAATTTATAAACAAATATTTCTAAATTGACCAGACCTGGAATAGAACCTCAGAGATGGAGAAAACAGAACCGTGCCAACCTCTCGACCACGGAGGTTGTCGAATACTCGTCTAAATACACGTTTAATAATGTTTATAAGTCAGACAATTATTTCCAAACCTGAATGGTAACTTTTACCAA
Organism: Scoparia ambigualis; assembly: GCA_963921215.1. Taxonomy (NCBI): domain Eukaryota; kingdom Metazoa; phylum Arthropoda; class Insecta; order Lepidoptera; family Crambidae; genus Scoparia; species Scoparia ambigualis. The sequence continues at coordinate 36,200,946 of OY992510.1, forward strand.
AGTTCCAAGTATAATAACTCAATACTAACATAATAGATGACAAGCATTTCAAAGTGACTCTACTCGCTACAAAAATAGCTGTGATTTAATACATTTCCACATGAAAGTAAGGAATGCCATGGCGGCGGGCGGTCCAATTAGAAAAATCGTAATGATGTCTGGAGTGGAGACACCGGCGGTTAATCCGAGGCCACTTGGGTGAGGCTTGCTTTAATTAAGATCCAGCAATTATGACTTTATAGCGCTAAAAGCCCTGCTGGGCTGGTGCGCCGCGCACCGGTTCGCCGACAGTTTTAGGTAGTTTGCGCCGCCTTTGATAAATTGTTATTACTTTGGCATTATTAAGGACAACCTAACATAGCACTGTAACCCAAATTGAGTAGTTGTGCAAAATCTTAGGTGTGTTCGTTCTATAAGTTTAATATGATAATGCTCAAAATGTTTTTTTTTATTTTGAAGCTGCTACATTATGCTGAACTGGAGTATATTCGTCGTAGTAACTTTTATGGTATTAAGCTTATATAAACTAAGCCAAATGTGCTACGTCAAATAAATGCTTTGACCTTGTCTTTGAAATAAATTATTATACCTAAGATGCTGCGATACCCAGACTATTGGATTGTGATAACAGAACGTTCACGGAGCAACCTGTACTTAACAAATTGTTGAAAATGTTAAGAAGATTATAGCTTTATTTAGAATTCTGTGCCGTAGTGCAGATTTCACTAGAAACTATTCAATCAATTATTTTTTAATCCTAAATTATGTAAAGCAACATTTTGTTATTACTTTACAGCGCCGAAATAATAATATAAACTGTTTTAAATTTTATATTGATTTTGATTTGCAAAGGGATAGTAATGATTAATGTTTATTGTAAAGAATTTGGTAATAACGACACTTAATTAGTGATAAATTTTTGAGTAAAAGCTTAACAATTATAAAATGGTTTGATTTATAGTAATCTGTGATTAAAGGTGTAAATTGTAAACTTTAAATTGAGTTTTAATGTGTGCTTATTAATAGTTTAGCTTTATTAATAGTTTGACAGTATGGTTGTGTGATAAATACTTAATAAATGGACAGTTCGTGATCAAAACTGGCGGTAAACGGAGATTGCCCTCTTCGTTAGCAAGCTCAGGGATGTCTGGCATATTACAATTTAACTACACTTTGAATGTAAGAGGAAAGTTTTTCAAAAGATCTCACTCAGGTTTTCCTGAATCCGAAATCTCTGATTTAAACCGCGAGTAGATTCGCATGAAGTATTTCATTCCAATGTGAAGTGTTCAAACAATCTTTAAAAAACAACAATCTGTGGTTTTACTGTCGCTGGAAAGTAAGCATAATTTAAGTCTAGTTAATAGGAAAACAAAATGGCTTCAACCCTATTTTGTTCTTGCGAATTAAAATTCACCAATGCATGCAGCTACACATAAAACTTCCAATAGGATTTTGAAAACCTCTCTAAAGTTACAAAGCACTAGGTACTCTTAGCAAAGTTGTGAGGATAAAAATATAGATCACATTCCGCGGAAGGGCCCTCCACGTAGAGTCGATGGGTTCATTAAAAACTTCTCATAAACCTCCCTTTCATAAAACTACTTGCTATAGAGTTCAGTCGTAGTCCTTATTATGTCGGCAAAATGAAACTAAGCTCTACCGCAGAAGGATTCATTTTAAACGTTTGATTTCTCGGAAAATGTGCTCATTCAACTGGTTTTTGATATATTATTTGCTTATTTTTTCGTAGAATAATGTAATGAATAATGGTTATTAGAACTTTAATACTTAAAAATTGTAATTTTATAAAATTAGGAATTTTAAAAAACTTGCTTTGTTATTTCTAGTACTAAATTAAAAGTATTTGTCTTTGGTTTCCTCCGTAGGTGACTGTAGGTGACTTGTTTATATCCGAACGTGGAGACATAATAGGCAATTTCATAAAATATTTCGTATTTTCAAATGGTTCTTGTTATTATGGTATTAGGATTGAACCGCAGATAATGATTTTTATTCTTATTATTGATTTACTTACATTATATCTATTTTCTTATTTTTACCGGGGTCAAGTGTGTATTTGAAAGCTGCTAATAATTTAATTATATTAATGTTAAGTTCCCTAAAGTTAAAAATGAGAAAATGTCTCTTCTTGTTAAATTGCTTTGGAATAAAGAATTTAAAACATACACTTTTTTAATACAATGGGCTTATTGCCGTTGGAGCTATTTCAAGAATTTGTTTTATTAAAATGTTGAAGCTTTCTCAAATGGTCAACATTATTTGTTAACGAGCTCAAGCCTTGAATACGTTTAATAACTTGACGTACCTCCATCATTATAAAGAAAGCTTACAACCCAACTCCAAACAATAAATCGCGATCGTTCCAATCCATCCATCCATATTAAAATCGAACATTAAACATTAGTGTCCACTAAGCCGTTTTAGGGCGAATCCTTTTAGCAAGTGTAATTTCCCAGCGAGCGGAATATTTACGATGTCAATCGGGATGCGCCGGCCGTCTCCTACAATTTACGGTTCGTCCAAATAAAATATGTAGATTTGTTCCGAGCGGGCACTTATTGAAATTGGCTGATTTACTTTAATCGTATTATCTACGGAGGCGAAAGGATTGGCGCGTATTTTTATGCTCCTACCGCCATACGTCCCGGCAGCACTAACAGCAGGGCGCCGGAGCCTTTCTCGCGATGAGATGGCGTCAGATGCAACGTTGCTCCAATTGTAATTCAGTTTTATTGTAACGGCGGGCGCGGTTGTTTAACTCAGTGTTGTGTTTACTCGTGTGGTATGCGAGCATCGGGACCTTAGACTGATGTTTTTGTAAATACACGAGATGTATAATAATTATAAAAGGTGTTTTATTGTTATTTATTTACAGTCTTGATTTTTTTAAATCTTTGTTTGTTTTTATTGTAAACCGTTAATTCTTTAAATAATTATTCGTAGGCACCGAAATAAACCCCTGCGGACATACGATAGTTTTTTTCAATCAACACGGTGAATCTGCTGGAGGTAAGTATATAGCGTCAGTTATGGGAAGACTTTCATTGCTAATTTGATAATAATAAGGGTAAGTTTCCGGCTAAGGATCGTCATGTCATTCAATAAGGTCTCCTACGTAGTTTCAAATGCCACTGTTGCGACACACGCTGTTGCGAATTATTTTTCCACTGCCGAAAGTTTAGCAGGTTCGAAAGCTTATGGCCTCGAATGATGTAGCCGCGAACGACGCTGTTTCGAAAAATATTTTCTCTGCCTCATACGCTCGAATGACTTCAATTTATTAGTCATAATGTGTATAAAAAATATTCATGCATAATAACTAAAGAAACAACATATTCGCTGTCAATCAACGTGTATTATTATTAACAAATAATTATAACAATTAAAAATATTAATACCTAAGGTATACAATTTTAATGACTTTTTATGGTTAACACAAAATTAGGATTGATTACTCAACGATTGTCTACTCAAGTGGTATGTGATAACGAAATAATTTAATTGCACTTGAGACACTATTAGTACGAGTACTTAAATGTAAAGCTCTTATAATTGAAGAGCGCCCATTGTACTTTTCTTGTTCATCATTTGAGTCCATAAGCTTGCGATCCTATGAGGAAGTGGAGAAAAAATTCGCAACAGCGTGTGTCGCAACAGTGGCATTAAACTACGTAGGAGGCCCCGTTCAATCTGTATGTCTCACGTTATCTGTATGTCCGTTATTGTTTGTGTTTCAAGGCTCTTTTGCTCGGAAACGGCTGGAGGAATTTCGTTAAGATTATTTTGCAAGAATTCTTACAGTTCCACTCAATTATTAATTGTTAAAGCCTGTATTCCCCGATGACCCATTGAAATTTGGTACGTAGGAAAGTCTTTGGGCTTTTAGCAAGCCGAGAAATAAAATCGAAAAATTATTAATTTCGATTTCCTTATGGAATTATAACGAGACAATATTATGTTTGCATTTCATTGGAAACAGTTTACTAATATACAACAATGAGTTCACGAACAAGAAATAAAAATTTACTAAGGTTGTCTTGATTATCCGAATCCACCGAGTTCGTTTAGAAAATATTAAGTAGGTATCTATTCTTTAAACTGTTCAACAGCAGCACGTAGTGTATATATTCTCTGACAGCTGCGCTACCCTAGGAATAACAATAGTGCTAGCTCATTTTGACTATTACATATTTAGATTAGAAACCGTGTCGCGTGGCGGTGAAAGAATACTACCACCCCCTTTCTTCCCTTGGGGGTCGTAAAAGGTGACTAACGGACTAAAGGCTGCACATACATCCAATAGTACCTACCTATAGAGCGGCGATGGGCTCACCACCTGACACGCTGAGCACATGTGCAGACGCTATTTGGTGTGCCGTGGACTAATGGTAAAGGATTGCTTTAGCTATCCTCATAGCCTAGTCTCTGACTAACCCTTCGGGGATAATAGTCGTGATTATAATATGTATAAGCATACATATTATGTATGTATGTATATTCAGGTTTTAGATTCTGTTGTACATTTCGTTAATCTTTATGAAAAGTGTGATAATAAAGAACCCTTGAAGCGTGAATTCTTCTTGTTGTATGTACGTTTTTCCCATTTTCATCTTCTAACACACTGTTAGTATAAGTATTAGGTTTCAAATAAGCTTAAGTCTACGCGAATGAAGCCACGGGCTCAGCTAGTTATTAAATTCGTCAACCTATATATATATAACATGACTCAAAATCTAAAAAATCTTTATTAGTTTTAGTTTACATTAGGGCTCTTAGGAAAGTCTCTCCATTCCTAATCGGTTCGTATGTCTACGGAGAACACCTTGATCTAATAAGATCCGGAAGAGGCGTTTCTTTTCGTGCTTTCTTTTACAGCGTCAGAATTATTTTAAAGCCCTCCCTCAAAGTATTGAAGGCACCGTAGTCCGATTGGAATGATCTACCGGGACAGTATTTCTGTGAAGCGCAGCGTAAGGTAAGCGCATCGCAGCGCCGCGCCCGCCGCCGGAAATAGCTGGGAATGTTTTAATTTATACCGCTTGAATAATTGAACGTAAGAAAATGGTGTTCACCAGGAATAATAGGAATTGTTTAGTTATGGGTCGACATGCAATCTTAAATAAATCTTATTATTTTTTCTACTTACATTTACTGAAATGACATCTAAAATTGCTTATTAATTGTAATTAGCTACTTATATGTTGACTATTGGGGGTACATAACAGTATTTTTGCAGGATTGGTAGCAGAGTTTGTTGTAAAATTGTATAGGTCATGTGTGTGCATCCAAAAGCAAAAACTATTCCCGTGAAAAACAAAATCAAATTGGTGTGTCTACTTCTATACGATGAGGAGACGTTGATAAAAAGTTGCAGTTGACATCTAAAACATACCGCGAGCGCTCCCACCGCGGCGCCGGCTTATCCCAACGCCTTAGCGCCGCCGTATTTGTATTCAGTATCAACACTGCATTTAACGAGCGCTTCTTACATAAATTTCGCAAATCCCACAGTCTTACAAAGCGGGCGCTCGTCACAGCCGTGATTGTGACTACGATTTGATGAATTGCTTCAATCCTCAGTCTTTAACGGGGTCGCTGCAAAACCGCCCTTCAGCTCTGTGCTTACGTCCGCTTTTTGAGTGGAATGGGTTAACCCTTTTATGACTTCGTCAAGCATGTGCGGTACGACGCGTTTTGAGAATGCAGTCGCAAAATCGGAGCGCTCCAATTAAATGTGCGTCGGAAGATGATTCTGAGTGTGTGGAGAATTTAATGAAGTTGTAAGCTCACAGCGTTGAAACAATGCTTAATATTTCTTGAGAACTAAATATTTCAGCATTTACACCTCAAAAATAAGTAATTATAAATGCGAACGTGTCTTTGTTGGCCAACTTGTCAACTTTATAACCATAGCATGAAAACATTTAAGTTTTCAAACATTTTTAAAATTCGTTACTATTTTATTACCCTACTGATTATAATAAAAGCAAAAGTGAGTTTGTTTGTTACGCTTTCACGTTCAAACGCTGAACCGATTTTGATTAGTTTTGATAGATAAGAAGATGGGGCCCTGAGACGGTCAAAGGTTACTTTTTTAATAAATTAAAAATAAATTAAAAAACGTAATGAGACTAAATAAAAAAGCTAGCTATTAAATATATGAGTACAAGCCTATTATACGTTACGTAATAATTATCAAAACACGATAAATAAATTGACAAGTTATTTATCGTTATTGGTATACTTACCCTTTAATAGAATAAAATGGATGATCCATGAAGCACTTATGTAATGCAGTTTTAAATGTGCATAAATCAGTCGATTATTCTGGTGTTTTATTAAATATTGTGGCGGCCTTCATTCATCAGAAATCGCCTCGTTTTCGGAATTGGAGCATGAACTTTTGGAGCACGAAATTCGCCACGGGTTAAGGGGGTGCTCACGCGGACGAAACCGCGAGCGGGCCGCTAGTTCACAATATTAAGCTGCATGAAACATTCGGTGTAATGTTTTTTGACAAAAAAATCTATTTTATTGTTTTATATTTTAGCGTTTTATTAACGCTTAAATATACTTAAGTAAAATTTTAAACCCTGAAAAAAGACGACAACCTCAGCCAAGTGGTTAAGGCAGCCGCCCGGAATGCGGAAGGTGCGTGGTTCGATTCCCGCCTGAGGTTGTCGTCTTTTTTTCAGTGTTTAAAATTTTACTTAAAAAATCTATTTTTTAATTTATATTATTTCCCTAATAGTCCATAATATCTTACTTAACTCAGATTCAACATTAGTAAAGTACGCTGGCATGGCCATCCCTGTTATCATACATACAAAGAATCACGCCTATTATTATACCCGGAGGATTAGTCAGAGGCTAGGCAATGAGGATAGAAAAAGCTGTCCTCTAACATAGTCCACTTTTCACCAAATGGCGATTACGGAATATGTGCTTAGCGTGACAGGTGGTGTGGCGGTATGTGAAGTTAATCCGTTAGTCGCCTTTCACGACACTCAATGGAAGAGAGGGGTTCTTCTTTCGCGGCTATACGCGACACGGTTGATCTCTATTATCAATTTTCGTTAATTTAAATAGTGTTTGTAAATCCATATAGCGCAAATAATGTCTGTTCTAAATCAAGATTTTTTTTTACCTTAAATTAAAATGTATATCCCATACTATTTTGATCATAGGTGTGACATTAAATTAAAGATCTACCGTTTAATTATTAACTTATAATTACGTAAGAAATCTCATCTCAACTCTCAACTGTACGGTCGCGGTCAGAAAATTTTTACCAGTTTTTAAATTAGATTCTGTATCACACTTTTTTCACTAAAGTCTAAAATGCCATATCAAGTTACATAATACCTTTCAAAAGTTATTATTCAATATGACGCATCAAGTTTAACAAAGAGATTATTGACCACTTTTTGATATTGAAACTCATTTCTATAATGGTTGAAATGACATTTATCAAAAATGATTGTTTGAACGTCGTCGCTTGGACAAGAGCATAATTTTACGAAAGATTTTTATATAACCACGGACCTGAAAAGGTCAGTGTTTATAACGAAATAAAATGGCAAGTTTAAGCCTGGAGCAAAGGGCTGAAATAATATTTCTCTTCGAAGATGGACATAGTATTAGTGCTATATCACGAGAGAAAAGGCGAAGAAGGGCAAATAACAGATCATAGAAATAATTCAGGACGACGACCGATACTAACTGCCGCGCAAATAACAGTAATGATTCGTCGTTACGAAGAGACCGGTTTCACACCAACTAGTTATTTTGCTGCTTTATATGATGTGAGTGCTCGGACGATCCGACGAGCTTTGCACCGTGCTGGACTACACTATAGACACCATGCTATTAAAGTGGAGCTTGAACCTCGCCACAAAACAGCCCGGTTTAACTTTGCGCGACAACATCTCGATTTTGATTGGTCAAATACTATATTTACTGATGAAAAAACTTTTAAATCAAGCCAAATCGGAAGATTAACTTTATGGCGCTATAATCAAACTCGGTATGATGAAACTCATATCGTGCCTCAAAACGAGTCAGGTCGCATAACATAAACTTGTGGGGGTGGATGAGTCTCGACGGTGTCGGAGAACTGGTGTCGTTAGAGATTAGGGCTACTGCCATTCATTATGTGTCGCTTTTAGAAGAAGTGATGCTGCTTACTGTGCGCGGAGTGTATCCTGCAACAGAATTCCCACACATTACTTACGTTCAAGATAATGCACCGATCACGGCCCGTGCTACTATGGCGTGGTTCAACCTGCACCGTGACATTTGTCCCATGCAATGGCCCGCTCGGTAGTGTACCTACGCCTGGCGTACTCACCATGGAATTCTGTTATTTCATGAATGCCAAAAACTGTGCCCAAATAGTACCAAATAGTGCCCAAAGGAAATAAATAGTACCCCTAAGGTTCAAAAGTTATAGACATAGTTTGGTGAGTACGCTAGGCGTAGGTTACGCCTAGCGTACTCACCTCAGTTTGGGAAATCTGAGCAAGCTACAACTTTAATTAGTATGTCAAAAAACTGTACCCAAATAGTACCAAATAGTGCCCAAAGGAAATAAATAGTACCTTTATAGTTAAAAAGTTATGGACATAGTTTGGTGAGTACGCTAGGCGTAGGTTCTACGCCTAGCGTACTCACCTCGTTGCGCGAAAACAGAACCAGCAATGGCTCTCACTTCTATCTCAATAAATAGTACCGGAAATAGTACCCTATAAAAGTGTAATTTTTATTTGACTTTTACACTAGAAAGTCATTCAATTTGATAGCAAACTTGTACATACAAAAATTACGTGTGGTACAGTCGAGCACAGTAAATGGTAAAGTGTTATTTTTATTACCAAAGGAATTGAGATTGGAATAACTATGGAGTTCACTAATAGACGACGACCTAAAATAAATAGGTACGTATATTTAATAACAGTAAACCAAGGGTGGCCAAAAAGGGGGGTCCTAGGTTGGTGTGTCTGTCTTTGGCACCGTAGCTCTTAAATATCCTCGATTTGGATGCGGATTTTTTTATATGAAGGCTGGTTTTTAGCGGTGATTCTTACTTCGACTATAAATCTAGTGATAACTGTTATAAATCACAAAATTTGTAGTTGAGGGTGAATGAGACCCACTCCAACTTATATCTATGTATCAAGCATTACTTATTTATGATTTGTTGATCGTGAATGACCGCCCGCCCGCGACTTTGTCTGAGTGAACCCCTTAGGCTGATTTCACAGTCACGCGTTTGATCAGCGCCGGCCACACGCGCGCGCTACACTACATAGTAGTTGCGCGTTTGAACTGCGTGCGTGACTATGAAACGCAACTATTATCTAGTGTAATTGTAACTGCGCGCGTGTGACCGGCGCAGATCAAACGCGTGACTGTGAAATCAGCCTTACCCCGTGACGAATTTCCAAAAATGTTCATTTTTTACAAACCTTGTCCCGACAATTACAAATACAACAAAAAAGAATAAGCCAAATTGGTGCAGCCGTTCTGAAGTGATGCGCGTACAAACATTTTGGCAATTGATTTTTATTAATATAGATACAATACCTACATAAATAGCGACTTCACATGTGCTCAGCGTGACAGGTGGTGAGCCCATCGCCGTTCTAAGCTGTTGGATGTATGTGCAGTCTTTAGTCCGTTAGTCGCCTATTACGACACCCAAGGGAAGAGGGGGTGGTAGTATTCTTTCACCGGTACGCGACACAGTTAAACCCTTTACACAGTCCAGAAAACTAAGAATATGATTTAATTTGTTATTCTACGATTAATAAAAAACAATAACGTATTTCTGTAGGTAAGTATATAAAATATATTCAAACTGAGTAGGTACCTACCTAGCTAATGAAAGATCAACTGCAAATTGACATGAACATAAAATGCTATTACAGATGAAATATACATAGGTACTTACTCATTTAAAGATCACTCACATCACAATGAAACAAAATTCACAAGTTTTTTCATTAATTGTTTCACAAATTAACTATTCGCAAACCTTTGCGGTTGCGGTGGCAAGGCAAAGTAAACGACTAAAAAAATCGGTTTCCGAAAACTATGCGTTCCCACCGCGGCGTCAAGCAAATTGTTGTGAATTGCAATATTGATCTTTAGCACTTTCATAATACAGGTCAGTTTGTAAGTAATTAAAGTAAGACGTGTGATAAGCGCCATCTATTGTAACTTGTATAAACTAAGATGCACCGCTGTCGCGCGTCAATAAGTTGCACTATGATCAACAAAAGTAACACATTGTTATATTGAGCTTTCAATTTCAGACATAAGGCAAATAGAAAGAAGGTGCTTTTACTTTATGAAATCCGGCAAAAAATACGATAGTCATTATTTTGGAAAACATGGATCTTAATTATAAGAAAAATAATTATAATCAATTATATCACTGATATTAAACTTCCTCGTTACGTATATACACCTATTAATTTCAACAAAACTAAAAGTAATATTATGTAGTAGGTACATAATATGAAATTTAATAATATTAAAATTATTATGAATTCGCCCCTCATGTCAATGTATGTAGAAGTTTGCTATCAAATTGAATGACTTTCTAGTGTAAAAGTCAAATAAAAATTACACTCAGAGAGTACTATTTCCGGTACTATTTATTGAGATAGAAATGAGAGCCATTGCTGGTTCTGTTTTCGCGCAAAGAGGTGAGTACGCTAGGCGTAGAACCTACGCCTAGCGTACTCACCAAACTATGTCCATAACTTTTGAACTATAAAGGTACTATTTATTTCCTTTGGGCACTATTTGGTACTATTTGGGTACAGTTTTTTGACATACTAATTAAAGTTGTAGCTTGCTCAGATTTCCCAAACTGAGGTGAGTACGCTAGGCGTAACCTACGCCTAGCGTACTCACCAAACTATGTCTATAACTTTTGAACCATAAGGGTACTATTTATTTCCTTTGGGCACTATTTGGGTACAGTTTTTTGGCATTCTTGAAATAACAGAATTCCATGGTGAGTACGCCAGGCGTAGGTACACGCTCGGTATGCTGATTTAAACCCTATTGAAAAATTATGGGGGCGTATAGTTCAACGCTGGGACTGTCAAAATGAAAAAAACCCTCATGCTCTTAGATCACACTGTGCTCGAGTATGGGAGGATATCAGAGGGACTGATCTATGCGCCCGCCTTATTGCATCTATGCGAGATAGACTACGTGCCGTCATAGCTGCCGATGGAGGCTATACTAAATATTAAATAAAGAATTTTTAAGTTGCTATTTTGTTATTTCTTCATATTCCTAGTTAAAAAATTAAAAAAAAAGTTTTCTTTCGAAGAAGGGTTTCTATATATCTAAATTTTATAGTAGTCAGTCTATCTCCTAGAGCGATTAATTTCTCTTATTCATTAGAAAAAGATTATAATCTATGTTCAATCAAATTAATATAATGATAGGATTAAACGAACTTACCTGAAGTGAAGTTCAATCCTGGGACCCTAAAAGCGCCACTTTCCAAGCAAGCAATTCTTCTAAAAACAATTCATATTGTGAATTCCTTGCAGATCCTTAGCAATTCTTCTAATATTCATAAAATGGCCATCCAAGAATGTGAATCGTATCCAATTCAATTCATACTGTGATTCATATTTGGTATTAAAATTGCCACACGTGAAAAACAAAAACTTAACAAAACCGGTTTTTGTTTCTTTACATTTTCTACTGTTTTATGAAGATATAAATTAAGAACTTTAGAGTAAAAAAACTAAAATACCTAATAAAACACACTTACGTAATAAATTAAGAAAAATAGGCCACTAAAAAGTAATTCAACATTGTTTTTAAAATTATTTTTTTTCATTCCGCTGGCAACAAGTTGAATGCTATTGTCATTTTGATTGTCATTTGGAAAGCGAAGAGCGGCGGCCGGCCGGCGCGGCGCGGCGGTCTTTTTGAAAATGGAACGTAATCCGCGCGCTCGCCAAAGACAAGATTCCCGCGTATTCGACGATCACAACTTTATCGCGTCATTTAATTTGTTTGCAATTGTATGTAATTTGTTAAATAAACTATTATTATTCGCTATTTTAATATCAAATCAATAATAATTAACACCCTGCCCGACCTGTAACTCACCAGACATTCGCCAACAGTAAGTTTATGTGTTTCTACACATTTTGACCTTTTCCTTTATACAAATAAATCACCATTTCTTACATGCCCAACATGCAAACGTTTCTTTAGAATATCCACAGGGATTAGGGATAACTGTGGGAATGTTTCTCTATTTGTGCAACGTAGGTATGTTTAGTTTTAGTGCGACTTGGAATTTAAAGGTAAGTGCATCAACTAATGATAATAAAGTACTTAAAAACAGAGCATCAACGTTTTAAAGGTTATTTTTCATACATATTCAAAGTGATTTCTATCTATATTCTGTTTTATTATAGACATGGAAAAGCGTGCAGCTCGAGTGTCTGAAGCACAGTGGTGCATTTTGCTCGACTTTCTCGAGCGTAATCCAAACCTTGCCAGGGCAAAGGGCTATAACAATAGTGCCCGGGGAAGAGTGGAATCATTGCGTCTTTGGCAAGAGGTGGCTAATTTGCTCAATGCTGAGGGATCAGGCACAACCAAAACTCCGAAAGAGTGGTCCATAGTAAGTATTAAAGATATAATTGCTATTGGTTACACAATGAAAACATAATACTAAGTGTGTGTTTTCATGTGTTTTTTACTCAGTAAAATCATTATTTTAATACATTTTTAATTTATTTTCATTTCAGTATATCAGCAATTATAAAAGCAAGTTAAAAAAAATTGTTGCTGATATAAACTGTGATGCGATTGGCACTGGTGGTGGACCTCCTCGAAACTCTTCATTGTCAGATGTTGAGACAAGATTTTTAGCAATTCTAGGTCCTCGGTTTGGTCAGGCAGCTCCTCAAGTGAGCGTAAATCCTTTTGCGGATGAGGTAACTTTATTTCAATATTAATATAAAAATGTTATTGTAAACTGGCATCAACTGTGGCGGTGGACAGAAATAAGTGGAAAGAAGGAGGGGAAGCCTTTGCTCTGCAGTGGGACAAAATAGGCTGACAATAATATCTAATGACAATAATAAACTGGCATCAAATTAAATCTTATTTCTACTTTTAGGAAGTATCAGGACCTTCAACCTCCCAGTATAGATCAGCTTCTATTAATGTAGGTGAACATGTACTGTGAGTATTTTTTTCTATAAACCTACATTGTACCATCGTAATAAAAGTTACATTCCACCCCAAATTATTTTTGATGATTGACTTCGTAATGGAGTATTGATGTTAATGTTTTTTTTTATATATTTTAGCGTTTTATTAACGCATAAATATACTTAAGTAAAATTTTAAACACTGAAAAAGGACGACAACCTCAGGCGGGAATCGAACCACACACTTTCCGCATTCCGGGCGGCTGCCTTAACCACTTGGCTACCGAGGTCTGGCTTTCAACCGTCGAAATTTGTCAGTGCTTGATGCTTATGTTTTTAGTCAACATTGCTTTATCAAATCTTAGAAGTTTTCACCTCTGAGATCCGAAAGAAATATTTTTACAAATATTTGAATATTCGGTTAAGATGAAGCTGCGTTTGTAGATTAATGTTTTTATATATTTTAGCGTTTTATTAACGCTATACTTAAGTATTTTTTTTTTAAAACAAAAGCACCAAGCACTGACAAATTTCGACGGTTGAAAGCCAGACCTCAGTAGCCAAGTGGTTAAAGCAGCCGCCCGGAATGCGGAAGGTGCGTGGTTCGATTCCCGCCTAAGGTTGTCGTCTTTTTTCAGTGTTTAAAATTTTACTTAAATATTGATATTTTTTATAGTTACCAAGAAATTGGAGATAATGTGGATAGCAGGAGTAGAAGCCCTATCAATAGAAGCATTGAGGGCCAGCAAAATATTGAGGTCCAGCATATTACTGAGATTACAAGGAGTCTGACCCCGGCTGGTGCAGAAGCATCTAACGTCGCTTCGACCGGTTCTGCGGGGCCACAAATGCCCCAACAAACAAGATTACGCCGTAAATGCAACGCTATTGATAATATCCCTATCATATCTAAAATGAAGTATCCCTTGAAAAAAGCTACTTGGCATCAGGTGGGATTCGTACCCTCAACCTTGCACAATCCGGGCGAATGCTCTTACAGCTGAGCTAACGAGTCCTTGGGTAGGCGTCAAGGGTTTAAATCCCAATTGATAATCGAGTTGCTTTTCTCAAGTGTTAGTTAATTTATGATTTTATTTTACTACAAATTATAATATTGTGAATGAGAAACAATTATCAAAACTGAACCATTTTATCAGTGTGTCATATTTTATTAAGATGTTAATGGTTTAAGATCGTCCGCTGGCTCCTCTAGATGAGTGTATGAGGATTCTGTCACGGGTCGAAGAGCAGCGGGCTGCAGCTGACGCTGCTACAGCTCATGGGCTTGACCTGATTGGGCAGAATCTTGGTCGGCTTGCAGATGTAGCCGAAAGATATTTAGCACATTTAATTGAAGGTATATAACCTTATTGAGATATTTATCGTGATATGTATTTAAAAAAAAGATTGAATTAAGTAAGAAAAATATTTATTAAAAAAATATATTTTTAGTCAAATGACCTTGTATGGACAATGTACTGTAAAAACTTAAACTAGGCTAACGTCGTGCTGATCTCAGTCGCTCTACGAGAGCATTCCTTACAGATTCGCCAGCAGCCAACTCGTTATTCCTGTTAGTCTCATTGTGCGATTGTATTAACTAAAACAAAGTTTGGCAATTGTTATTGGTATTATACAGTAAAAATCTAAGAAAATTTTAAACAAATTCATTATGAACATTATATTACCTGCATGGTTGCTTCATATTGCTCCTGCGGTGGTGTTAGTGCCTCTACAGGTAGTCTAGCACTATTAGCAATGTTATGTAAAACCACACAAGCATTGGTTATTAATCCTGCGGTGGTCGGATGATAATGCAGTTTCCGATCCACCAACAGACATCGCCAACAGGACTTGAGCACCCCGATACACCGCTCCACTGTATTTCGAACTCTACAGTGCAGATTGGTATAGAGTCGTTGGGGTGAATCAGGTTCAGTGTTCACAATTGGTGTTAACATTGCGGCCCTTAGAGGATATCCTGAATCACCTGAAACAGATTTTTTCTTTTATTATAATGTTGCCAATAGAACCAAAGAGTTGAAATATAGAATAAACCACCTATCAGCTCGCACTGGGCAAGCTGCAGTGACATAGTAACCTAAAAGTATGTAAAATATAAGTACCAACCTAAGAACCACACTGTTTCATTTTCAGACTGACGAAGATGTTCGAGATGGGGCTTCAGCACATGATGGTTCCACACAAATGAGTCATGGTTTGCTCCACCATGACTAGCATCAATGCTCAATAAATTAAAGTCCGAGTCACAAACCTGAAAAGTTCATAAAATATATTTATTAGGAAACCTTAATTATTGCTCTTTATTATTTAATCTGTTATATCATTCTTAAATTCCATTTTAACATGAATAATTATTTAGCTATTATTTTGCCCACATTAATTACATCATCGAAAATTTATATCTTTTTTGTACTAGTCTTGATTAGCTATTAGTTCGAAATATTATTTATTAGTTTTAAGCCAGATGATTTACCAAACATTATTAATTAAATAAAAACAAGTAAAAAACAGTAAAATTTATGTATTGTTTTATTACCTCACAAATATCTGTAACTGTGGTTCTAACAAAATTAAAGGTAAAAAGTTAAAACTAAATAGGTAGGTACTTACTATTTGAGCATTTAAAGAGTGATACCGCTTCCGGTTGAAAAATCTCTCTTCAAACTCTGCTGGCCGGACAATAGCAATGTGGGTGCCATCGATGCACCCTAAAACGCCAGGCATGCTGAACTTATTGTAAAACCTAAAAATTATAAATAAATGGATCATAGAACATATTTATAAACAACCATAGGCATTTTTTTAATTTACTGTTTGCATGAATGAATCAATGTAGCTTACCCAGATTTGATCACATTTCTTTCTTCCCGAGTTTGTGGAAAACGAATATATTTTTTTCTGAAATGGTCATTATTTAGAGCTCGTGTCACTGACCTCATACAGTTCGATACACTAACTTGGTGCATTTTATGGTGTGCACTAGCCCCTACAAACCTCTGGTAAGATCCAGATGCATAGAAACTTAATGCAGTTAACACCTGAAATGAGAAAAAAATACACCATCCAATCAATGATCATCCAATAAGTAAAAGTTTCATTATTAGGCATTGCTTCGGAAGGCACCGGTTGTTGTCTTAAGATGGCAGTCTTTATAGCACTCCAATCCGCATTGGGCCAGCGGTTGGTTATGTATGGCTTAACCTCCCTATTGATTTTGTCTACATGAGAAGGCCTGCGCCCAGCAGTGGGGCGTTTATAGGTTGATGATGATGAATTATTTACAAAGGAATGTATTAATTTAGGGATTCTTCCACTTACCTTACACGTAGTACTTATACCCCCTCGTCGAGAGTATAAGTAAGGCTCTATCTCCTGTATGAGATCAAGACACAAGCTTTTATTGAGTCTATAAAGTCCAACAAATTCAGAGTCTGGCATTTCAAACGCTAATTCCATTTTTCGAAGCGATGCACTTCGCCGGCGATATAATAAGCTCTCCCACACTCGCGAATGCTCAATAAACGTTGCGTAAAGGGCTAAATCTGCCATTATTTAATTATTTTTCGGAAATATGCACTTAATGAATTGAAATATTTTGCCCCTTGAGTCACTTTTTATGATTCTGCTATTTGACACATATTCAATTCTGCTTTGTGGTCTATTTTACGAATATCCATAGAAACTTGTCAAACAGATGAATTGCAAAATATGAATTGAATTGGAATCGTATTGTGAATTGCTTACAAGTGGCTATTTTACGATTTCTAATATGAATCGTAATATGAAAATTATTTGAATTGCTCGAAGTGGCGTTTTTAGGGTAGCTGTACTTACGTGATTACCGATAATAAGTGAAAGGGACGACCGATGACAATTTAAGGTTTGGTAAGAACCTCCTCTTTGGAAAATCAATGTTAGATAAGAAATTATGATAGGTACGGATGGACTGAAAATATTTATATTTTTATCTTTGGTATAACTCCACCACTGCTTTAAACAGCTATGGTATTGCTTAATAGTATTCGGGGATAGGGATGCCATCATTATATCTATCGCATCCTCTGAAATCATTCTTCGTTTAAGTGCTTCCCTGATAAGATGCACGCCCCCAGGAAAAGCTGATTGTTCAGTGGATGAGGTTTCCTGAAAGCAGTTAATAGGTTTTCTGAAGGTTCTATAGATACTATTTCTGATACTACCATAGACATCAAAAAAGGGTACCAAGGCTGAGATGGCCACATTGGGAATACAATAATACCAGTTGCTCTGTCTGTTCTAATTTTCTGAATAACTTTCAAAAGTAAACAAAAGGGAGGGAATGCGTAAAAGAAAAACTTAGACCAATTAACAGTGAATGCATCAACATTCCACGCCGTTGGATCTCTATGCCAGGATATATACCTTTCACATTTAGCATTAACACGCGATGCAAAAAGATCTATGTCAGGCATCCCTAGTTTTATAGTTATAACATTGAAGGCTTCAGTCGATAATTGCCACTCCGTATCTATGTTAACTACTCGAGACTCATAATCAGCATTAGTATTGTCCTTTGAATTTATGTAAGAAGCAAATGTCCATAACTTTCTAGACTCACACCACTGCCAGATCTGTCTTGCTAAGCTATTTAATAGGGGATACTGAACTCCCCCTAGTCTGTTGATATAGGAAATTGCAGTGGTGTTGTCAATACGAAGAAGGATTTCACAATTTGTTAGGTTTTGAGCAAAACATTTCAATGCAAAAAATGCAGCTAATAATTCACGATAATTTATATGAAAATCTAGTTCTTCATCAGACCATTGACCTCTAGTACTCTGGCCGTTACAAAACGCACCCCAACCAGTGCCTGATGCATCCGAAAAAATCTCCAATTTAAAATCATATTGTTTTATCCTACTAAAGCCAGTGGCCATATTTCTTTTCCACCATAATAAATCCAGTTTAACTTCTTTACTGATTATTATCTTACTATCATAGTTGCCCCCAGAGGCTTTAAGGGCTAAAAATTTTTCTCTTTCTAAGGTCTTTGTGTAAACAAAACCATATGCAACTGCCATACAAACAGAAACTAAATTTCCTAATAGTTTTGCAAATACTCTGATTGTACAGCTATCTCTTTTTAAGAACTGTTCAATTAAAGCAGTTAAGTTTTCTATTTTCCTTGTAATAGGGCTAATTGTCAAATCCTGAGAATTAAGCTTGAACCCTAAATAATCTCTCACCCTAGAAGGCTTCATGCAACTCTTTGTTTGATTAATAATGAAACCTAAGTTCTCAAGCAAATTTGTGACATAATGAGTATTTTTGAGACATTCTTCATATGAAGAACCAAGACAGATTGCGTCGTCTAAATATAGTACAATACATATACCCTTTTTTCTCAAATGTTCAACTACAGGCTTAAGTAACTTAGTGAAAACAAATGGCGCTGATGCTAAACCAAATGGTAAACAATTAAACTGATACAATTTACCATAAAACATGAATCTTAAAAATTGTCTATGATCTACTAGGACTGGCACTAAAAAGTAGGCATTCTTCAAATCTATAGTAGTCATAAAATCTCCCTTTGTTAATAATTTGCACACAGTCCTCACGTCTTCTAATTTAAAATGACAAGTCTCTACAAATTTGTTAAAGCCTTTCAAGTTAAGTATGAACCTGTGAGTACCATCACTTTTAGGCACAGTGAAAATACTAGAAAGAAATTGACCACTGACTTGTTTACACAATGATATTGCATCTAGTTCAAGAAGCTTATCTATTTCTTTGGAAAGAATTAACTTTTCAGTTAAATTAAAATTACTACTGCATGGCAAATAATCTTGTTTAGGTGTATCTGTTAGAGGGATGTGGTAACCTCTTATCCACTGTAATATCACAGGATCCTGAGTTAATTTTTTCCAAGATAAATAAAAATACCGCAGTCTGCCTGCAAATTTTACCTCTACGGGTATCGAGATCGACCTCGGGTCATCCCTCGTGAGCTCGATGGGGCAGGGGCTGGACGACGGACCTGGTACTGGCTCTGTCGTGGAGGGGGTCGTGTCTGGTACCGAGGTAGATTCTGAGGAAGATGTTGGTATCCTCCTCGAGCCGAGCCTCTCCCTCGATGAAGGTGACTTGGCTGGCGAGGAGAAGGTTGCCAGTTTTTTGTCTTTTTAGGCGCCAAAACTGTGCTTGCCTTCTTAATGGCTGATGCTGATTTCACAGCGTCATCAAGTTTGGAGTAAAGCCACTCGGACCTCTTGTTATCCTTAAGATTAAGGTCTATATTCTTGTCCAATAATGGGCTGATCATCTTTCGACGTATGTCAGTGTAATTAAAATGTAAATTACATAACAATCTCGTTGCATCACTGAGATTTTTGACTATAGTCATTACCTCAAACTTTGGTTTTGTCAACATATCTATAGTTTGACATATTGTGGCAATAGCATAGCCCGTATCCTCCTGTCTCTCTTCAAGCATTTTGTCCCTTGATTTCATTTTAGATGTCAACACACCCATAAGCTCTATGTTGAGCTTAGGTGCTTGCATCAGTTTTCCATTTTCAGGAAAACAAAGCTCTTTTAATATCTTCTCCTTGTCCTCTGCTCTTATACCTTCTATCAGGATCTTTTCAAATCGCTGGAGTATATTTGTGTTAATAGGAGCGCCGAACCTTTTCTCGGTGTCAGTAGGCTCCCCAAGGGCCTCTAAAAATTCTTGGGATAATTCTTCCGTGCTTTCAATTAGCTCCTGATCAGGAACCCCTATACTGTGACAATTTTCCTCAATATTGTCAATATTTTCAATATCTTCAATATTTTCAATATTTTCAATACTCTCAATGTTCTCAATTGAGTCTTGAGCTAAAACAAGTGCATTATATTTTAAAACAAAGAGAACCATTTGGCTAACAACCAATATGTCTGAAGGAGGAGCAACAATATCCCCCCCACTTTTAGAGCTCTATGAATAGTGAATAACACTATTGTTAGATTTTTGAACCAAAAATCTATTTAATTTGCTGATCACATAACATAATATGCATTCATCCCAACGGGATTACATAGAAGAGTAAAGAATATTTTGATACCAAGTTGGTACGTTTCCACCTCCCTAACGGGAAGAAGCATCTGGTAAAACGAGAGTGAAAATTATAATAAAATTGTTAAAACAAATCCATCTATGGCCGGCCGACCCAACGGGCGGCGTGCACAGTCGCAACGCGATAATGCATGTACAATTACTTTGCCAGTTTTAACATCATGGCTTAATTAGTGCAACTTATTACAATAAGCTTTACTTGGTGATTTCATAATACTTACAATCTTCCGACTGCTGCAACTTATCTTTATACTTCTGGAGTTTTTTCTCCAATCTTTGAAGTTTTTTAATAGTCGTTTCTTGCGACCCATCAGACTTTCGTTTGGGCATAATATTAGCAATATTAAACAGAAACAATCACTGAAATTACGAATTAAAATCTTACGAAGAACAACTGCGTGCGAGCGCGAAAAAACAATTGACATTGACACTTAATGTTGCCAGGTGGTGATTTTTGTTTTCTGGTTTATGCTTTAAAATTCGCGTATAAGAGTGTGGAAAGGCGAGTACTACATCAGTTATCTCGGACTAAGTACAAATATAATAATAATAATTAAATAAGTTTCTTTAACAACAACAACATAAAAGACAAAGCGCTTTCAAATTACAAATGAAATTTATACATGCTAAGGTTGTATCGATGAACGCTTCTAATTTAATTTGGTTACAAAGATCTCTACCAAGGCTAGGCCTGTCTTGTAGACAATCTATTGTCACAAGTTGTCAGAGTCTATTTACAATATGAAATAGACATTTAGAACTTGTGACCTAAACCTGTGCATGCAATTGTGATACTTAAGGTGGTAAACATTTTTTGACCGCGACCGTACATATCGATACGGTATCTGTGCGGTAACGTGTTTAATGAAATAAATAAACCAACACACTGCGAGGAGTCCTCTGCAGCAACCGCTATGTGTATTGTGAATTTCTGTGAAATAAACCAACAAAGCTTATCACTGTCTCCTTACCATCGATCTTATCCAATAGAGCCCGGCCGCCGACCGCAGCGCAGCCCCGTACAACAAAACTAAAACAAAATAGTGAGCCCGCCACAGTGAAATATGAACAGTAAGCTATCTTTAGCAAAGTTCGATAGAGCGCCGCATGACACAGCACAGATTGATGGAGCCGTGCGGTGTAGCGGCTTACTTAAAGTACACTACTGCCTCTCTTTCCGGGTGATTAGGTGATTGGGTGATTGGGTGTCAGCAGCAGTTGTAATTTAGCGAAACGTGGACTGCTTCTGCGGTCCTCAGACCTGTGTAACCGGTTTTTTAAAAAACCCATTTCAGGCTCCAGTACTCACAGGACTCAAGATACTGCATTGTATTAGCCATTTATTGTTAAGTTTGTTGAATTTGTGAAGTGACAATTAAATAAATTTTATTATTATTACTATAGCCTAGTCTCTTACTAACCCTTTGGGGATAATAGTGCTCAATCTATATAATATGTATGTAGATCGAGACAAGGACAGGAGATATACACTCTGGTATTTTAGAATCCTCCACTTTAGTACACCCATTCAAATCTTACAAGTGGAACTACATAATAATATGAAATATTTGACCACGCTTGTCATCGAAGAAAAACTTCATCGTGGAAAACTTGCTACTGTTAATATATATAAGAAATATACTTATTAACATATATATAATATTATAAAATAGTAAAGAAATATAAACCGAAATATATTAACAGTAGCAAGTTTTCCAGGCCCATAAAAGTATGTACGATGACAAGCGTGGTCAAATATTTCGGTGGTCAAAACCGTCGCATGACATTCCGTATATTAACAACATTGTTACAGCTAGGGAATTAAGGTCTCAATGTTATCACGTGTTACACCCGTACAACAACCTTAAAAAGCTGCAGTAACTGCCATTCATCGGTCAAGACGCACGTTAGTCTTTCGACATTGTCTACAAAAAAAATACAATGCTCAGAGAAAGTTTCGAGTCTTTGTTCGCTTTTAAAGCTTCCGAGACAGCTTTTGAATCGAAAGATGACTCACTCTTCTACCTGTACTATGCGCCTAACCTAACTTCAGCCTAAATATGCGGCCTCAGTATTTTACAATGTGAAGAGGAGTTCATAAAAGAACTTTTCGAATTACTGTGAAGCCGCCCGCCATAGTTTATAAGCTTTTACCGCAGATAGTGTCTACATTGGGCGGTACATATACTAAGCGGCATTAGTGTAACACATTAGCACACTCTACTAACAGTAATTTTAAATATATTGCCGTTAGATTAAAACAATAATTATTTAGATATTGAACGCGGCTGAATCTGTTACGCCCGTCATACACGGACAGCTTAAAGCAGCTAGTATCGACAGCTTCAAGCTGCGACTACATAGTAAACTAAAGTATTCTGCGTACACACATACACGGAACCACTCGAGCAGTTGTGACTGCTTTATGGGGTTGGCAGCACGGTGAAATTTCACCGTGCGGTCAAGCAGTTGCCAGGCATACACTGACTGTTCGAGCTGTCGACAGCTTTCGCGCGGTTGCCTCCGCCCGCGCGCGCTCTAGGGATGCATGAGTTTTTTCTTTGAATCGATTTTTAGAATCTTAATAAATCGTATGCGTCTGAATCGATTCTTGGATCGAATCATATGCTCTTGCTTCTTCCTCAAAATCCATGTTGCTACTGAGTTGAACGAAAATGAAATTGTGCCTTGTTGAGCAGTTAATACCAACTGCTCCAGCAGTTATCATGGCAGTTTCAAGCTGTAGACTGTGACTGCAAGAGCGGTCTGTGTGTGTTGATCACTGGCTAACTGCTCAAGCTGTCCGTGTATGTGTAAGTGTTTCGTTTCAATGTTCGCGTAAACTTAGATTTTCTTTGTATTTTGCTTTTTTTTTACTTTTATATTGTTGTTACAGAACGGCTAGAATAATTGATATCGTTATATAACAAGTTAAACTATCGTCTTTGGACGATTGGATTCCAAAATAATAATGCAGCCAATTTGCCATCGTATCTAAAACGCCCGCGCCGCTGTGTACTCCGAAACTTCATTGTTTCTGTGCGGTTACTGAAGTCTTGTTAATTTCGAGAGCTCGGTAACTTACTGCGCTAATTTACTGAAGCACTTTTAATCAAGAGCATCCATACACTTCGCACAAGCGAGTTGACTATACCTAACTTAATTAATTTCTCCAGTGTCAAAGATAAGGTTGAAAATATGAATACATAGATCTAAAATAGTTTGAAAGCTGCTTTAAACATCTGTTTATATATATATTTGAGTGAAGTTTGGTTTGAATGAAGTTATATTAATTAAACTTTGAAGTGGCGCCTACTCAATGCCAGCCGTTATGGAGCGAGCGATTTGGCTGTACTCGTATGATTCGTTTAGATAGAATTAAATACGATCTGATCGACCTATTTTGATATAATTAAAACACCCTGGCAGATTTTTCTGTTGTCAAACAAATATAAGACTCAAAAACCTATCCCGTTGTGTATTATTACCAAATACTAATACTACTACTATGTTCAAAACACAATTTACCTTTTGAAACTTGTATACGCGCACGTAATAATTAATAGTGTTATCTGCGATAAGCATACGCAAACTAAGCTAATACGAATTTAAATTACCCCTAAACTGCCAATCCACTAATATTACAAATACCTAGAGAACTTATGTAAAAACTGACGTTTAGCAAAAGTTAACATAATCCAAAAACTAACACATAATTATTTATTATTATATACATGTAACATACCATAACCTACCAGGTACTTCCCGATTGTACTTAAAAATGCTTCCGCCAAATCAAGGCCCACACACGTCATTAAAGTGTATCCACGCTTGTCCTCAAATATGTATTAATAGGCGGTGTTCATAAAAAAGGGGTTTAAAGTTAACGAGTTTTGTCTCGCGGCCGCAGCTCTGCCCCCCCAGGGGGGGGGTCATTAAAAACTTCGCTTAGGTAAGGGCGTGGTGGCCATGCGGCTCGGCGAAGGCGGGACTACGGGGCCACGGGACTACTGGCAATAACACCTGTTGCCTTTACACTGGTTATCACTGAAGAGGTGGATGTCGCCGAGGACATGCAGTCCTTGCTACATCATGAAACTGAAGCTAGCATTTGCTCAGAGTCCGGATCTGGGGGCCTCAGGCATCGGGTTGTGGGCATTTTAGTCCATTATCTTTAAGGTGATCGCAGCGTTCAATGGTTGGTGTATCACGCGGTAGAGGTACTTTTTCCCCTCTAAAGTTACGCGCCAGGGCTTGTAGCTGCTCGGTGAGTTCGTAAGAGAGTGTTGACTCTTGATTTAAAGACCTGCCATAAGCCGCAGAATCACTATACCTAAATGAACTAGGAAGTAAAGTTTTTTAATGTTTCGTTATTGACGTAAACCTAACTGTAATCAAAATCATCATACTTACTATATTATAAAGAGTTTTTATATCATATCTAGACACTCAAGAAAACACTTGGTGACCAGTAGAGATAGGTGGAATTATTTTGTTTAACTGCTGTCCCTACCAGTGGAGATAAAAAGCCATAATATTTCCACGTATCTCCACTAAAATAAAAGCGTCTAAATATGTTCCACCTATATGTATACGAGTGGGAACAGGTAGAAAAAAAATCTACCTATCCCTACCAGTGGAGATAGCCTGGAAGGGATAGGTGGAACAGGCGAACTAAATAACTAACGAACAATATTGTCTATTAGTAAAAGAAAGTTTAATGACTGTTAAACTTAAATTATTTCAGATTTATCCTAAAGTTTCAATCATTGGGGACACCGCTTTCGTTCTACCATTCTTGTCGCATGAATAAACGAAATCTTACTTTCCGACCGTTATAATAAAAGTAAAAATTTAACAATAAACGATATTTCTTCCATTTAGAAATATAGTCAAAGAATAAATGCATAGTTCTGAAACGCAACGACCAATAAGAAAAAATGAACGCTGTGGAAATAAATTTAGTTTGCGTCTCATGGAGCTACGCGGCTCGCGGACATTATTGTGACTGCGTCGAGTGTAGCACTATTTGCTATTCGTGTTGTAATAGCGCTACGCTATCGTAGGTGCGATATGGATTTCTGATTCTCTTCAGATAAGGTTCTGATTTAATCGGATTCTACATTGGCCACCCTACTGCTACTACATACATACTACTACATTGTCAGATACACTACACAATTACACATGCACACTGTAACAGGTCCAAGACACGACATGGGAGCAGTGCGTTGGTGAAAGGAGAGGTTAAGTCTTAGGCTTAAGAAGCGCTCTTTGGCGCCCTAAATTCTAGCGATTAATATTCAGTTATATACTTCAAACAATAACAGCTAAGTTCGTATGGCACAAATAACTAAATTGATTAATTCAAACTTAACTTTATCATTGAAACAGCAAAACTCATAGACTTTCTTAGTCCTAGTCCTTAGTCGACCTTACTTGCTAAACATTAATTAAACATAAGTATTTGCATCGAAAACATTTTTATATTTACTTACAGTAACCAGTTTTCGTAGACGATTTGCCACTACACACCACATCACAGTCGACGAGAAAGTATTGAATAGGTACTGCATGAAAAGTACCGGAAGAAAACAAAACGGTATTATGCATTTGGTTAATAACAATAGATTGAACGCAGCACAGAACTCGGCACAAAAGACAGACAGAACAATAAGAACTTGGCAAGAATTGCTCCGCGCACGAGTTCAAATTGTAACCAGAAATGGAATGCAAATATTGGAACCGGGAGCTGTGCAGTAAGAGCTTTTTATGCAATGGCACGCCTCAACTAACACACCTATATCGATCGTAGGCGCTCGCATCAGCCGACGTCAAACTTTCTAGGCTTCACAGTAAGTAAGTATTTCATGGTGATGCACACAATACTTTAACTCTTCTGATATAACCACATCACACATTAAGCTTCGTTTACTATTATCATAGGTATACTTGGACTTCGTTCTTATTTTACTAGTTAGCAGTAGATTTCTCTAGCTAGATTAAAATATGGTGAAAATCAGGCCCGGGACCATTGAACACAGAGTATGTAATAAAAGTCTCCGGATCTAAGTTAGTGGTCACACTACAAAGGCAGTAAAGTATATCAGATTTTTATTTATGAACCTATATGGACATGCTCACTATTATGTTTACACTTTGCCGAGAACAATGCAATCAAAAGGTCTTTAATAGTAAAAGTAGCTCAAAGTTTAATCCAAAAAAAGCATTAAGATCTAGTGCTCAGTGTAGACCTAGACCTAGTTAACTGCGCGAAGTTGAAACCTGAACTGCCGGTTGATAAATATAAATGTTGACTACCAACTTCATATTTTATTTGGCGCTTTTGATTCCGGTGCGATGCATTCCTTCCGCAAGGAAGCTGCGCCGCGACCATCTTATATCTTGCGAAGTCAGCCCGGCTTAAGAACGACGTCACATATTTCTTTAAATTGGGATACTATCGTGCTCTGTTATCTGGTTTCTATTCAAGGTAACACTTTCAGTATTGCAAAAATATCAATGTCGCACATAAGTGTATTTTATTCCTTGCAGGCTGCATTTCCGAGTACCAAAGCCCCGACTACACGTATAACAACGTATGTGTCGGCCGCAGCCTTAGGCCGGCTTATTGCGGACTGCAATGCACTTGGCCGGTTGTACAGCCCCACGGGTGACGAAGTGGAAGCTTAGCAAACTTTGGATTCGTTAGTTGTTGGACAGGTGACCATATCGTTATTTTTTTTTTTGGTCAAAAAACAGTGATCGGCTAGTTTAGAGGCTTTTTTTGGCCTGATGCGTAAGAGCTGACGCGTGAGGGTCAGCAACGCGCGTGATACTCTTGGCGTTGTAGATACGTTGCCTGCCCTGCGTAGTGCCTAGAACAAATTCAGGTAATTGCCTGAAATTCAATCAGTCACACGTCAATCAGTGTCACGTCAATACGATCGTTACCGTTTTATGTTTTTGTGTTATTAATTGGCTAAAAGGCCTTCCTGTGTATACAGAAATTGTTTGATTTAATTTGCAAGTTCGTGAATATAAATTTAAAATAGAAAATTATCATTTAGTTTCTCTGTTGCCAACTCGATATGCCTAAGTGAGATGTGTGTACCTTGTTTCCTGTAAGAGTGAAAAAGAGAAAATAATGGCGGCCGAGATCGCGCACAAAATCAAAGAGCTCATTGGTCAACTACAAAGAGTATACAAAAGTCAAAATAATAGTGTTTAACTCTTTTTATGCTAATGTTATGATTGCGTTTATTTTCTTTGCCTTTCGATGTGCATTACGTCATAGAAACAATTTCACCATTTTTAATTGCAATTCGTTCAAGTATTCTAGTCTAGTCTATTGGTTGCACGGCACGATTTTCACATTCCATCAGATGTGTCGGCACATGCTCGTTTGCCGGCTCGGGAACAATAAAAATAAAATAAACAAATTAGGATTGAAGGTTTTACGTACTTTGTAAGCAACGTTTAGCTGCCATTATATTGCTGAAGTCAAGTGTGAAAATATATTTAACAGCTGAACGAAATCCTAACATTAACTTACATCTAACAACGCACTTTGAGCGAAGGGAAACACATCACAAATGCACAGAGCTGATCACACAAATTCATGTAACATGTCTACACGAAACCTTACACGAAGAATAATCTAGTGTTTAGTTCGTAGGTCAGGCAAAAAAATTCGATGAATATAACCGAACTTTGGGAGAATTGCGGAGTCGTTGTAATAAATTCATGCGCCTACACGGTTATTCGATTTGCCTGTAAATTTGAAATGAAGAGAGCCGACATGATACGCGACGCGCTAAATATGACGGGGTTCCGCGAAACCTGAGGCGCGCTTGCGGCT
This sequence comes from Scoparia ambigualis, assembly GCA_963921215.1. NCBI lineage: Eukaryota > Metazoa > Arthropoda > Insecta > Lepidoptera > Crambidae > Scoparia > Scoparia ambigualis. The sequence continues at coordinate 36,229,156 of OY992510.1, forward strand.
CCATTTTGCATTTGTTGTACACAATTTAATGTGTACGAATAGACGGTGGGTGGCCGCGGTTACACCGGTTTTGTTTTATTGAAACTGAGCAACTTAGGTACATAAATTTTATATTTCAAAGTGCTAAATTATCAAATGTTGGACACAAGTTTTTCATCGTGTATAATGGTCTGTGTACAGAGGCGGCTGCGTATTGGGCAAGAATTGCACGCCATGTTACACGGAATAAAGGATCATTCGACCGCCGGCGGTCACGAAACAATAGAATTTCAATTGTGTCTGGTTTTACGATCCTCAAGGGATTAAAAACCTAATTAGTAATAGGTACTCAAATTAAAATGTTATTAATGTTAAGCCTCCATAAGAAAATGCCAACCAAAAAGCTAGGTACCCAAGAGACTGCAACCCTAAATAACCCTTCTTTAGAACCTCAGCTTTCTTGCGGAACTCCGAGAGACAAGAATTATACGAGCTACAAATCCTACCCGTGTCTTCACAACCGCCACATGTCTGTCAGATTTATACATACCGGAGCCGTCGCGGGCTTTTATTGAAATTGCCTTTATTACCATAATAATATTAGAAGGATTGGCAGCTATTTCCGCAGCGTAAAACTCCAGCCACACTGATCATATACAGAATGAGCACAAGTAATCGAGTCTTAAAGCTCCCGCCGCCGTCGCCTGTCTGAACTATGCAGGAGCGCGGGCACGGGGCGCAGGGAACAAGTTCTAACCTGACAAACTATGGGTGGCGACTGTAAAAACTGCTTTGGGTTAATCAAAGGACAATACATTTTTAAATATTTTAAGTAAAGGATAATATCTTTTTAGAAAGAGTTAACACTTTCAGCATTTACGAGTATAATCTTTTTGTTATCACATCATTCTTTTTTTTAATTGGAACCATCTTATGTCTTCTACATCATCTACCTATGTACTGCATAGCTCAACGACTCTTTGCAGATACATCTAAATAACAAATAGCCCCCCATGCTTGGATGTCATTTTGTTTTACAAATGCGTATCAGTGTGCCCAACGCCTTATCGCCTTGAGTCCACAGCACAGTAACCCGCACTCCCTTCCATACTAATACAGGATTCCATTACCCAATCTTTTCTTTTCCCCAGTTTATAGGGTATCGGATTGTTAGGGCTATCGTCGCCATCCAAAGGATTTCAGCGCAATACACTCAGCGACGAATTTTTGCAACTTTTCGTATTTGCTTTCGGTTTTTTATGTAATATTGGATTTAGAATAGTCACTACTTCACTCATACTAGTTATAAGCAAATACCATATCAAAAACATTGACAAAGTAATAAGGTGTTACTATCTGAGATAGAGATGATGGCGCAGTGGCTAGCACGTGAAGGTTAAGATCATGAAAGCTAAGCAACTTTCCCAATGCAACTGCCACAGATGGGTAATGTAATTTAATTGTCTCCAGATTAATAATAATTAAAACCCTAATGCTATCAGCATGATCAGCTACTCTTGTAGGTGGTAATAGCACACCATCACCGCACGTGGTGAGTCATGAAGCCCCCTCCTCATGTGGCGAGGTTTGGAGCTCGTCTGACGTGCGTATCCTCGTACCACAACAAAGAGACACTCATTTCCGTACACATGTTAAATCAGAGAATGGTAAACAAGCGCAATAATCTCCGCCAAAACATGCAAATAAAAGGCACTTCGGGAACCCTTCACCGGAAAATATTCGAAATTAAGTCTCCCACAGCGAGACTCCATTTAGAATTCCGTATAAGAACACAATACAGTTCGGTTCCGCGCTCCATTCTGCGGGGCACTTAAAATCACATAATACTGCAGGAACAGTCTTAATGCATCGCGAAGCGTCACGCGCCGGCGGCCCGCCCATCACTCATAACCTAGAAGACTGCGGCAAAAAATAAACAGGAGCTGCTGGCGGACAAATAGCAACACTTACGTGTTCCACAACTTAAATGTCCGCGGAGAAATGGAATCCTAGATAATGTTGCCATTCGTCTCCACTTAATGCAATATTATATAACCACTTCGAGGGAGTGAGCCGTCCCGTAACTCAGACCCGCAGACAGGCCGGATGAATGCCCGCAAGCACATGCTCTAAGTTTTTCTAGTCCGCCGCCGGCTCTCTTGAGGAATTTTTCAATTTGCCCCTTGAGAGAATAGGAGCTATGTATGAGCTATTTTATTTGCTTTGCCCAGATCAGCGAAGCGGCTACAGTCGCTTACGAAATGTTCCGGTTAAAATTGTAGTTGTAGTGATTAAATAAAAATAAAAACCATTTATTCAGACAACACAATAAAATTATAAAATTTAAAACAAAACCATGAAGATATACAACATAATTATGCTGATAGACTGTGTTAAGAACAAAGCCGATCAGGAATCACTGTTCAATAAATTTTAATTAAATATTAAAGACGTTGGATTAATTCAGAATATTTTATCAAAACCTAAATCAGATCTGGCTAAAAAAAAATGTGTGTTAGTAAAAATAGCTGAACAGTGATTCCTGTAACAATTAATCATGTATTTTATTAGTTTAAGACTGTAATTGGGAGATACAATGGGGCTGGCATACCCATGTGGACAAAAGCCCCAAACTAAGTAAAGAGAAAAAAAAACAAAACCAATCATGTAGTACTGAAAAGGCATGGCCGAGTGCATGCCTTTTCAGTGTCGTGGTTACAAATCCTAAGACTCAACAATCAACATTATAGAATAAGTCTAATCAATTGATCTCAATTGAAGATCGTTTAGTAGCCCGTATTTCGTTAATATAATGTTTCGTTTGGTGATAAAACTAAGTGGATACAAAAATGATAATATTTATTTTCCATGAGTTTTATAAACATAAACCGCTTCATTGAGTTTCTAGCATAGCCTCGATTCCTACTCGTACATGCATACCTTATCCTTTCGCACCAAAAAACTTTCGTTAACGCAATATCTCAGTGGGCAAAAGGGCAGTTATTAAATTGTTATGCTAATAAGGCCTCCTTAGTGACCTGCCAGCGATTCCCGCGTTCCTCGCGGCTCGGTGGGCCTGCCCTTATTGCACAAACTGTTTCCGCGATGAGCAAAGGTTCTGATAATAATGTTTCTTAAAAAAATTATATGCAGTAAAATTGTGAATACCCTATTTGTTGAAACAAGCCGTGTCAGTATCATGATGGCGTCTGATGATCTTAATAAGGAGCTCAATATTATAAAAACAAAAGAATTGTGGCGTAACATTGTAACATAACTTAGAAATAGATTTTTCCTGTACACGCCCAAAACGTTCCTAGAAGAAATTAATCAAGGATCCATCCACTGGAGGCATAACCTTCAGCTGTACAATTAAAAGCTTCTTTAAGAAAATCTTTATTCGAAGTAGAGCGTCGATCAATCAAGTTTAGAAACCATTTATAAAAAAGTACTACAAAGTAACATAACATCGTGAAAACAAATTTAGAAAGAACGTCTAACACAGACATTTTCCCTAAAACGAGGCGTTTAAAGCAGATTACTCATTCAAAGCCGCGCCGGGCGCCGCGGCGGCGTAAGTAACGAAATCTCAATTTTTCCCACCTACGGGAAACAAGAACGGCGTCGTACATTCGGCGGCTGCGAAATATTACATTATGTAGATGAGGAATATATTAAGCACGCCACACGTTACACGTGAATATTTAAAACTCGAACAAATTGTGTCGGACGAAGCACGCGCCGACGGCGGAATAAAATTCAGCCGCACGCACCGTAACGGCACATCATAATTTTTGAAAAGGTCTCTTCGGTTTGTAGTACGCGCCGTGTTTACAAATAGCTGGTTTTTAACGGGCGGCGCATTCGGCGGCTCGGATTCGCTCGTGTTTGGCGATTTCGCGATCGTCGTTTTCAATAAACGGTCATAATACCCGAGGAGGTTTATTTATTTTGGATGAATATTCATGTGAACGGTAACGGGATGCGTCGGGCCTGATTGTTGGATTAAATGTGTTGTATTTGCACCCACTTAATGAAACAGACGATGGAAAATATCTCAGCGAGGTGTCATAGAAGTATACACATATTTCAATAACTTAAACTTAAAAAAAAACTGACTAAATTTCCATCTCGCATCGACCAAAACGGATACCTTAAACTCTATTTAGGATTTTTATTGGCTACCCGTATGGCTTTAAAAATCAAACTGTCGCTATTGGCAGTCTACTTTTTAGCCAAAATTGCTCCTGGCTGCCGTCCAATGGCAGGAATTTTCTCGGCGTCCTTTAGGTACATTGACGGTTTCAAATATTGATATTGGCAACATTATGTAACCCCTGAAGAAGCAACCGAATGCTACTTGAAAGATTTTTTTCTATTTTTTGCAAGAAATAACACAAAATTCTATCTAATTTTGAAAAGTGTTTTTGCAATTTTACAACTGAATAAAAATCTCTACAGACAATTGCAAATACAGTATCCAGCACACTTGTGCAGACATTTTTATATAGTTTTATTTATTTGATGTCTTTTGATAGAAGTATTGTAAAACAATAACTTGTGGCCGGCGGAAACCTTACAAATTACAAATTTGAACTTGAATTTGTTTACATTAGACAAGTAAGATTTACAGTGTGGTTGTCGTCGCATAGTGTTCTATGCATACGAGATTTTTCTGTTACATTATAGAAAAATAAGTAAGTATTTCGAGTAGTTTCGCACGCGCATTGTAGCTCGGTTCAGCAAACAAATCATTTTTTATTCGGGCAGCAATACGCGCTAATAGCCGCGCAGCGTAGTATCCGAGCGCTCCTCTGGGGCGGGCGGCGGCGGCGGGCGGCGCGGGTTGTGTTCCGCGTCGCGCTTATTTCTCTGTTGCCGTGTACGGCTCCTGCTGCTCCCTCAGGACTACAATAAATCAACACTACACGAACTCTTTCAGCGGCCTTAATCGAGTATCGAACGACCTTTTCGTTGGTCATTCATTTTGTACTACCTACTCGTACGAAGTAGTTAGACGGCTATTACAGTTTTTTAAATGTGAATTCAATATTACAATCACGTTTTACCATTGAAAATGGTTATCAGATGCAAATCACCCAAGACGTATTTTTGGCCATAATTCTGAGGATTTTGGGAGGATCTAGATAGGAATAGAACCAAGAGTTGAGGAATTTATCGAGACACGTGTGAGCGTTTAAATTTTGAAAATCGGCTAGTAACTTATTTTGGAATTTTGAAAAATGTTGAAAAGTTTTATCTTTTATGATCAATTCATGCCGTTTAATGCTGCGATTCTTACGGTGACTGCGAAATCTGTGAATTTTTAGATAGTCTTGACAACTTCAATAATCAATATAAATAAACCTACCTACCTTCACAGTTAGTACAATAACTTTCCAGTGTTTAGTTCCGATTGTTTCTGTAATTTCTAGCTTTTTTCTGTGTAAAGTTATATATCATCCCACTGCTAGTAGCCCAGCATGTATGATAACTATTTGAAAAGTGTGGTGATGCTTGCCAAACGCTGATGGTTGACCACAAAGCCAGAATATACCTGCCTAGGAATTGATCCCGGGACTACCGACGTTGGGCCTTCGAGGCGTTGCATGTGGACAACAGCCAAGGATCAAACTAGCCACTAACAGGTAGCTCTAGCGTGGTTAAAGCTAAACAAATACTTTAAAACTTATTTTTGGACAGCTTTAGTCCAATACCAACAACCATTGTAGCGAGTCTTGTTGTTAATCTAAGAAATAAATAAGACGTGATTCCATGGAGGCCACTGCCAGCAGCGCGACAGTATAATTACGCTATACTTTACATTCCATCTCAAGCTAGTACAAGTTGAACGAATGGAGTCTCCATTGAAAATGTCGTCCAATAACATAATTTCCCGCTACGTGTACATCGCGTGATGGAAGCAGCGCATTAATTGAGCGGCTGGCCAAAGCTGCGCGCAGCGATAAGGCCGCCCGAGCTTAGCCAAGCATTTGCACACTCCATTTATAATTATCTTGTCTCTGTCCCTCCATTCAATCTTTCGCTGGAAGTATGGGTGACGTTGTAATAAATTAGCTTTTGGAAGTGTTTACCGCCTTTGTTCCGTTTCGTAACAAGTGTGAAAAGCTTGTTGGCGCACCGACGAGCGCTTTCGAGTAGCGCTCTTGAATGTTAAGCAACTTTAATAACTCCCGGTTACTGGATGGGTAACCAAACGGAAATGTTTATTATTCCTCATAAACTTGTACTGATACATGCCTTGATTGTACTTTATTGAATAAAAATAACTTAAAAATCTATTCGTTACTGAAACAGAAGATAATTATTTACTTTAAAATGTAACACCATTGGTTACAAAACACAAGGAATCACAATTTGAAACCATTGGTGGCGGAGGTTAAAGCGCGAGTTCTCCGCCCAGCCAACTAATTAATAACTGTATTACGTCGTAGTTTACGTCCGCATACAAGCTGCGATTGTGCGATGATATTTAAATGCTTATAAACCCTCATCGCAGCTTCATGACGAGAGCGTCCTGCACCTATAATCTTCATATCGTTTAGCTTTAACGCACCAACGCGCATTGGTCCAGCGCATTTGGCCAGCGCATTGGGCCAGCGAATTTGGCCAGCGCATTGGGCCTGCACATTTTGCCAGCGCATTAGGCCAGCGCACCAGAGCCTTGGGCCAGCGTAGTGAGTTATGGTCCAATCTCACCATGTGCTATAGTCCATGTGAGAAGGCCAGTGTCCAGCAGTGCGAAGATGCGTCAGAAATGAAATCATTAATCCTTTATTTTGTCCATATAGAAAACACAAATTGAAAAGTACGTTACACAAGACATACGAAAGTGAGTTTATCTTGATCTCTTTCAGCCAACCCTAGCTGTGACATACTATCATGAGATTTGAAAAAGTAATCATCAATTTAACGATGTCTGAAAGTCAGAAGTCTCACATGCAACCAGTCGGCAGTCGTTTTCTTTCAGTGCAATTTTCACTTTCAAAGTTTGGCCCTTTTACTCAGTATTGAACTGTAGGGGCATGGTATAGATGTAGTGCGTGACGAGTTCTGCACTTGAGTGTGCAGCGCGCAGTGGAGCCTGAGCGATCGGCGTGCCGCATGGCTGGGCGGCGGCGGCGCTGGGCGGGCGGCGGAGGGCGGGCGCGTCGGTGCGTGCGCGTGTGGTGAACGTTACGGGCGAGACGAGACGCTACGGCGCCTCACCGAGCGCACAGCTTTAAGGTGACACAACTAAAGCAGCCATACCATACAAAAAATGTACTCAGCTAATACTAGAGCCCAGTTCGATGAAGAATGTTTATACACACATACATACATATTTATGACTATTATCCCTCAAGGAGGGTCAGAGACCTGGCAATGAGGACCGCAAAAGCAGTCCTGTGCCACAGTCGATGTTTCACTGACAACTGCACACGTGGTGAGCCCATAGCCGCTCTATGTTGTTGGATTTATGTGCAGTCTTTGGTCTGTTAGTCGCCTTCACAACACCCAATAGAAGAGTCGTGTAGGTAGCATTCTATTAATGAGCCACCACCACAAAGTCCGTTCAATGATTGTAAACAAATTATTTCCAATTCTTTGTGCAAACATCTAGTGTAACTTGAATTTTTACTGTTTTTTTTGTTAAAAGTGGTTTTTTCGTTAATCTGCGGTGCTTTGTTGTCTGACATTTGCAGCCCATGGGCCGCAATTTAGTGCGCAAACACTTGCTTCGCAGTCTGTCATCTCTAGTTATAATGCCTCAATGGCGCACTGCCACGGCGGCAGCGTGCGGAGCCTCACACTTAGTTAACATCCCACAATTAGTAAACATTATTGGTTACCCGCTCAATTACTCCATTGCCTTCGGTTCTTATCTGCTGCTTACATTCGATCAAAGAACTGGTCAGGCTTGTCAATTGTGGCAATCAAAATGTAAGATAGCCAGTTTCGTCATCATCGGTGGTGGAGCATTCCGGTAAAATTACGCTTTCTCTTAATGCATAATGTCCCATACCATCAGGTATGAGTTGGTGAAATATAGTCTTACCATATTTTATTATTATTATCCTCTTTATTTAACACATTTCTTAAGTAATTTTTTTTACAATATTTTATATAAAAACATATTTACAACATAAAATATTATAAAAAAACTTAACCTAGGTTGCCACCGGCAGCGGGGATAGACCCAAGCTATCAGTGGTTAGGGCTGCAGAGTGAGGAACCTCCTGACAATGCGTGCCGTGTCAAGGAGTACTGCCTTTTGCATCTGACATTTGACCCAACCTTTCAGCGAGAGCCTCTCTAGGTGTTGATCGAGGCTCTTCGCTATAAGGCCGTGTGCCGAAACGACTATCGGTACAATAATGGTTGAATCTACATCCCACATGGCGGTAACCTCGTGAGCCAAGTCAAGGTACTTACTGAGCTTGTCCTTCTCGGCTTTCACGAGGTTCTCGTCATGAGGTATGGTGATATCAACCAATATTGCTTGGCGCTGAGATCGGTCGATCACCAATATATAAGGCTTATTAGCGACAATAGTCCTGTCCGTGATGATAGAGCGATCCCAGTAGAGCGTTGCATGACCATTTTCGAGAACTGGCGCAGGTGCGTACTTTTAGTACGGCACCTCTGATTCAACAAGGCCATATCGGAGAGCAAGTTGCTGGTGAATTATTCTGGCTAATTGGTTGTGTCTGTGCAAATACTCTCCGTTAGCAAGATGAGAACAACCGAAAATAATATGTCGGAGTGATTCTCCCGGACGGCGGCATGCCCGACAGATGTCGACCGTACCGTCCCTCATAATATATTTCCGGTAGTTATTCGTCTTGATAAATTCATCTTCAATAGCACAAACAAAACCTTCGGTTTCCCCAAAGAGGTCACCGAAACGTAGCCAGTTCACCGAGGCAGGCAAATCTACATCAGGCCCAGTTAGAGCCCGATAGTAGCGCCCGTGTAGCACCTTGCTCTGCCATATGTCCTTGCGATCGAGAGTGCTTAGCACCACTGGTTTGCGCCAGTTTTCTGTTGCCAAGGAGAGCGGCGTAAAGTGTCTATCAATTGCCACGACATCCTTATGCATCCCGCACTCACTGTTAAGGAAATAATCCCTGAGACTGCACACCTCACGGTTATGTAGGTCCTTGGCATTTAAAAAGCCGCGACCCCCACATCTCCGCGGGATGTACAGCCTCATAACAAATGAGCGTGGGTGTAACATTCTGGAAGTCGTGCGCATTTGATGGACTCTTATTATTATTATTATTGTTTAACAGACAGGCAGTTGAGACCACTGGTATAGTCTGTATCCTGTTTCCTCCTTTTAATGTCTTAGTCTGGTTATTTGTTCATATTCAAATGCTTGTCTAGCCTGTTTTTAAATTGGTTTATTGTTTGTGCTGATACCACTTCTTTGGGCAGCCTGTTCCAAGCTTCAATTACTCTGCTGCTTAGAAAATGTTTGTGTGGATTATTATGTGATGCAGTTTTTTACAGCTTGAGATGGTGTCCTCTAAGATGTGTATACTTTGAGTATTGAAACATCTGTTTATCAAAACCTTTAAGATCATAGTGTCCATGTAATATTTTAAAGGTTTCAATCAGATCTCCTCGTTTTCTGCGTTCTTGAAGATTAGTAAGTTTCAACACATCCAGTCTCTCATTATATGGTTTTGTTTTTAAAGAATTAGGTACTTTGGAAAATCGTCGCTGTACTCTTTCTAGTAATTCCATATCCTTCATGAAATATGGGTTCCAGACTTGGAAAGCGTATTCCAAGATATTCCGAACATACGCTTCGTGAATTTTTAGCATCATATCGGATGTTAACTGTCCAGACGCTTTTCTGATAAGGTATATAAAGCTATTAGCTTTTATAGTTATTGCTGCAATATGGTGTTCCCATTTGAGATTTTCACATATATGTACACCCAGGTCAGTTTGGACACTTGTTTCTCTTAATGGTTCATCATTTATTGTATATGTAAGATGGGGATTCCTATTTCCTATGTGGAGAACTGTGCATTTAGCTGAATTTAGTTTTATGAGCCACTCCCTTGACCAGCTTACTATTTGATTTAAATCCGCTTGAAGCCGTTCAAAATCCATTTCTGAGTCTGCAAAAATCTTTGTGTCGTCAGCCAACATACTAACTTTGCAATTCAAATGTTTCGGTAGATCAAAAGTGAAAATAATATATAATATTGGCCCTAGGACAGAGCCTTGGGGAACACCACCTTGTGTGTCTCTTTCATCTGAAAGCGCAAAAAGGCTTCAATCCACTTTAGAAGTTTTCCAGGTATTCCTACGTATTCTATTTTTTGCAGAAGTCTACTTATCACATCACAGGTTGTCGAGCATTCTGACTTGTGGTCCAAGATGATAGGCAAGATAACAATTTCGATATTGTGGATCTATATGGGCAAAAGCCATGTTGTTGGTTGCTGATGACTCGCACCTTGTCAAGAAACTGTCTGATGTGTTTGACTATTATCTTCTCCATGACTTAACATATCACGCTAGTTAGGCTTATTGGTCTATAATTTACTGCCTGCAGCTTGTTTCCCTTTTTGTACACAGGGGTTACTATTGCGGTTTTCCATAAGTCTGGCAAAATTCCGGTGTCATAAGACGTTTGCATTATAGATACCAATTGGTTATCGAGGTCACAATTCTTCAGTATGACCACTGGTATCTCATCAGGCCCAGGTGAAGAGTCTGCTTTAATTCTTTTAATAGCAGATTGTACTTGATTTTCATTAAATATAAGATCTTCGATTGACTCTGCAACTCTGAGGCATGGATCCAAAAACGGAAGCGTTCCTACAGGTTCTTTTTCAAATACGCTAGAAAATTGATCTGCAAAAACTTCAGCTATATCTTTTGGTTGCATGACATCTTGTCCTTGAATGTTCCTAATAACGGGTGGTATACTGACTTTAGAAGTGATTTGCTGTATAATATACGAGTAAATGTTTTTTGGTCCAGCCTTTAAGAGATTTTTTCCATATACTGATCTCGATGTGCAACAGAAGTTTGTCAGTTTATTATTAAGTCTTCTGTATTCCTTGTAAAGGTCATTGGACCCAGTTAAGGTATACCTCTTCCATAATAACTTTTTTGTCTAATTAATTGACATGTTTCAAACGTTACCCAAGGTCTATTAAATCTTCTCTTTCTTGGTATCTTTATTCTTATAACGTGGGTGTTTATAGTATTCGTAATCGCCTCATGCAAAGTTTTGTATTGGTTTTTTGCGCAGTTCAAGTATACAGAAAACCCTGTCAAAATACGCTTTAGCTCTACATTAACTTTATCAAAGTATGCTTTACTGTAATTTTGCTTATTTTTGAAATTATATATGTGTGATCACTTTTGCCAATAGCTGCTTCATAACTAATATTAGCTATGAGTAACGCATCATTAGTTATGATCAAATCCAAAAAAGATGGCTGGTTGCCCTGGCGAAATCTTGTGTGTTTATTTACTAACTGATAGAAGTCACTGTCTTTGCACCATTGCAGGAAATTTATTTCCTTCGGCAGAAGATAACCACAATCTTGAAGCGGCCACTTTATTCCTCCAAAGTTGAAATCGCCCATAATTTCTACTGTGTTGGACTAGGCAGCTAGCTGTAGTTCTTGATAAATCATGTTGTCGTGATCTATAGTTGATTCATGGCCCCGGTATACTCCACAAATCAGGATTTTTTGTTCTCCTACTTCAATGTCTACCCATACGCATTCTGAAGTATCATACTTAGTTTTATAATTATTATTTCGCTTTGTACTCATATAATTAATTTGGTTTGATGTATAGATAGCTACTCCACCACTTCGGTTGCCAATGCGGTCATCTCTGTACACGTCGTAGCCCGTTATTTTAATCAAAGAATCAGGTATAGCTGGTTTGAGCCATGTCTCTGTGAGTACTATAATTGACGGCTTCTCTGATTGTATCCTTGCAATATGTAAGTCCAATTTTGAAGTGATTGATTGTATGTTTGTATATAGAATAGTTATTGTTAAAAGTTCCGATGATATAATATAACCTGTTGCCTGTGTCATTTTTATTTACTTGTTGTCGGCCAGTTGCATCTAGGGCATAATCTAAAATAGTTTTTTAGATGTGTCTTGCTAACAATTTTTGGCTGTCCCTGTATGTATTTTATTGTCAGATTTGGTTCACCACTATTGCTGCGTTTTTCAAGTTCATCACGGAGATGTTTCAGATATTCTCGTTGCATTGGAGTTTGATCTGTTTTAATAGACGAAGGTTTATCCATTTTATTTTTGTTACGTAATACCTCGATAGCATCAATCTTGCTGCTCATGACTTCTTTAATGGGGCGTGGAGCTCCAGTGCGGGCCTTCAGTGCACCAAGACGAAACACTTTTATATTATTACAGATTACTTTCTTGGTCACACTAGTAATTATCTTCTTGCACTCTTCTTTGTCATGCTCTTGCCTTTCAAGGGGATGATCAGAGGTTGATTCAGGCACATCGTGTAATATTATATTGCTGGCTCTTTTAGTACGCTCTGTTATCTCCTGTATAGCAGCCTCAGTAGAGAGCATGTTCTGACGCATACGCAAGTTTTGCACTTCTTCAGTTAGCTCGTTTAGTTTTTTCATAATGTTCGGCAACTGAATCAGTGCAGATTTGCAATCATCGCATAAAAATCTTATCACTCGAGCTACTGTTTTCAATTCAAAAACTCTTACTTCAGTGGGTGACAGTCCATGACAACTGCATAGGACGTTTTTACAAGCGTCGCATGATACTGACAGTTTCTTATCATTAGGGGTTCTGGTACATTTGGAACACTTGATATTTCTTGAACTCATTTTACAAAAAAATAATAATTAAGAAACACTTATTAATTGTAAGCTGCTTAAATTTGTAAATAATTTCTTGCACTGGCAACTTTATTGTCTCAAATGTCAAATTCAACTGACAGAAAATTAAATAATATTAAAACACTTGAGGGTAGGGTTGAAAAGTTCGGATTTTACAGTTTCAGTTTTTACAGTTTCATCCCACTAAAACGTTTGATTTCACTTGAAATAACACTACCACCAAGCAATCTCTGCCTATGCTACACTTTAGTTGTATTGTAACGGTATAAGACACGGTTATTGGATTTTAATTTGCAAAACACTAGGCAGCACTTGTGCTCACAACAACAATCTGACAGGAATTTTTCTGAAATAATGCCGAATATTTAACAGTTTACGTTGATATAATAATGATTTTAACAAAACTTAAGATTAAAGTACATTAATATCATCTTTCCAATTCCTTCACAGTAATTGGAACAACAAATTGCAACAAAGTACCAGCGAGATGCAGTGTTTATTCAAGGAACGGTATTAATTTTCTTAAGTAATTGCATGCTAGTAATTGAAAGCGTTCCACGCTAGCTACTTTAAAAGCCCGAGACTGTTACGCTAGTCATTAAATTTATTGAACAATAGTACTATTCCCTAGGACATAAAATCTACTATTTTAGAATTACATTTAATCGTATTAATAGAAACTACTAGTGAATAAGTAAAATAAATTATACCCTTATTGTTCCATTACAGGCAAGAGCCCCTAACATAGAAATCAAGTAATTGCTACCAATAATGGGTATAATTGCCATAAACACTCGTCAATGATCAGGAACTTGCGAAGAGCCATGAACGCTACACGTTAGCCCCGCTGTTAAATAAAAATAGCTCGTAGCCTCCTAACCCGGTCTCATTAGCAATCGCAGCCGTAGCCATCGCACACCCCTAAACGCAAGCGGCCCATTATTCGCTGACACATCCATCAAAGAGTCCGAGATATCATTCAGAGAAGCAACATTGTTCCGCGCCGGACCGCGCCGGAATCTTTTGCGCCGTCAAAGTAAAATCTCTTTGTAATCTCCGTGAATAATATCGGATTAAAAGGAATTTGTTACAAATCCGTTTTTTTGTGCTGAATTCCTTTTATCTCATTGCCCGCCGCGGCCTCGGTCCCGAAGGTTAACTCGAATAAGATTGTCGTGAAAACTTTGGCTCGCCTATCCGTTTTATAGATATTTAATGATTTTATTTGGGGAAAACGCTTAACGTTCCTTTGAGTGGGAGATTAACCGCATTATTATATATTACATAACACATAATGTCACGTATGTGGCACGACATACGATCTACAAATTCGTAAAATCTAATGCGTAGAGCGACATAGCACGTCACAACGCGGTCGTTCAACCCTCCAATTTAACGTATTTACGGGATTCCGTAATAAACTAGGAGTCCGTATATATAGTCGACATATTATCAGTTTGTGTCACAGCCATTTGCTCGTTAGGTAAATCCTGCAATTATTATCAACAATATTTATATTTTATTTTGAAGAATGAGGATGGGTCTTTTATTAGACAAAATGTTTTGTATTTTAGTCTTGTTACTTTTCGGCTTAAAACATCCACTACGCGCTCCCGGAGATAGTATCGACCCAGCAGCAGCGCCGGTCCGGTAATGAAATGCCAAAGTGCTTCAGCCTACGCACTTAATACGGCACACTGTACCAAACTTTGGAATGCTCGGCGCTAATGCAAGTAAAATAGGAGGATTTCGCATTAAAACCTTATGACGGAATTATGGCACACACTCGAGTAGTGCGCGGCTCAAAATGTTCGGGACGTGACATTTTAGTTGCAGACCGTACTAACGACGCGCCGAACTCGGCGGAAGCTCCCACTTTGCCGTCTTATTGTTTTAATAACATAAGACCGAAACTTCTTATCCTTTCTTCTGGCGGTACATTCTGTCTCACATCGCGAGAATTGTTTGCATTATTCATTCCAACGAAGTTAGCACCTAAGTTAATAATTTATTGTTATTTAGGCTAACTATTTTACGATCTTTGAAACTACAATTTTACTTATACATTGTTGCAGTTCTAAAGCAGCTGCGACAACTTTACCAAATGCTTCGGATTATGTTTATGTTGTTCTTTATTTTCATCGCGACTAATTAAAACTGAAACGAAAATACAGGTTGTTTTTGTGTTTTTTAAATTTTTTCTACTGATTAAGATCACTTAATTTTTTTAGTGTCGAATTTAGAGTATGCGGATTTAACAACTCACTGCGTCAAGCGTCAAGACATCAAGCATGTCATCATCAAACTTCACTTTTGATCGGAACTGCGAGTGCGAGCTTACGATTGAGTGTCACAGAATCGTCATGCAGAGTGTACACAACTCGATTTTTTTTCTATAACGGATATAAAAATCACGACTATTATCCCCGTGGGATTAGTCAGAGACTAGGCAATGAGGACAGCACAAGCATTCTTTTACCATAGTCCATTTTTCACCACAAATAGACTGCACACGCCGCATGTTGGATGTATGTAAAGAGTTTAGTCCGTTAGTCGCCTTTTACGACACCCAAGGGAAGAGTGGGGGGTATAATTCTTTCTGCTACGCGACGCGGTTAAATCACAATGGATCTCGGTAATGAATAATCTCTGTAATGAATAAGTGGAGAACAGATAATTTTCTAACTAAAAACTTCATCGTTTGTCTTAATGTGGTTAAAAACACGTTCAATCACAATCAACAAAGTTATCATAGGTACGACATTTCGTTCCAATCGTTGGGTATTTCTTTCGCTAGTAAAAGTAAGATACAAAGGCTATTAGTATTCCGCTTAGCTTGTAAATAAACAAAAGCGCTCTATTTTTATTTATTCTTGATTCACTCCCCCGTAAGTCATGCAGAAGCGTCCGGAATGCGTGCAGTTCCGGCTTCGGGTGTTTCGGGCGCGTCTCTGGTTTTGACATTGTTCGCACGACTTACCTGCTACATCGGAAAGTATTCCAGCCGCTCCTGTTGCTTCCACGGGAATTCCCTTTGTGTGCCTCTACGCTGCGCGAAGCGCCGCTACAACAGACAGGCGGTTCTAACGCGATCTAAGCGAGTATTTAATTGTTGCTCATAATCGTAGCAGTGCTCGTGCCGTAGTCCCGTTGTGTTTAGCTGAAACGGGTTACAGTGGCTTAGAATGGAAATAAAGGATTATAGACCAAATCGTAGCCATAGTTAGAGAGCTACCCCATCTGGTCACATGTGTATTTATTAAAATGCGTAAACGGAGATAATATGCAAACCAGTGCTCAAAAATTAACCAGTTATAGTTTAATATAGTGTGAGTTGGCGGGTTGTACGGTTAAAAGCTGATGATGCTGATACAGGGTGTGATGAAGCACAAGCATCTATCTGTAAATGTTAACCTTCCCAATTTGTAAGGATGTCTTTAAAAGTGAGATAATATAAAAGGGTTCCTCAAAGGGTGCAAAGTGAAGGGAATAAGGATGGCTCCTTAAGCAGCCGCGCTCAGCTGATAGTTAATTTCCTCGGAGAGTATCGGGCGCGCCGGATTAATGTCCTCGGCTATTTGGGACGGCGCGCGTAATCTGCACAGGAGTTGTTGTTAGTTACATCACCTATTATTTGTAAAGATTAACAGGGTTTATGTTTTGTTTAAGATTTATAAATGAGCTAACTCTGCGAGTGTCTGTTTAATAATTAATGTAAACAGAGGTACGGAACTCTTCCGGTCTTGTTTGCTCAGTCAGTAGGACAAATAAACATACCTAATATTAAAATGTATGAAAGTAATAAAAACGGGATTACAAACTATCAAGAACACATTAAGCGGCATAATACTATTCTCAAAAGTAGGTAACGAATTCATAAACTTTTACCGGATAACCGCTTTGAAAGTCTTAGTTAATGCATTCATCTTGCAGAGCTGGGCCCGTCGAGTCGTCTGTACGGCTACACAATAAATGCGCTCGCTGGAGGAATGCCGACGTATTGCAAGAATCTTTTACAGCAGCGTTATCTTCTTCGCAAAACGCGGAAAGTTTCGAGTCGCGCTTAACTATACTGAATAGCGTGTGGCCTAATTCAGCGCTGGCCAAATTACGATATTATTTAATTTGTATACATTTATAAAAGTAAAAACTTTTAAAACATAAAATTATTTTAGTGGAACCTACCGAAAGTAAGAATATTGTTGTTATTTATTTTCAAATGTAAATCCTTCTCACTAGACAGGCATACAGAGATATGTAACTTATACAACTTAATTTCTAGGTGTCATGACGTCTCCTCTTTATCGTAAACAAAATAACGCAAAACATAAAATTCGGAATATTATCTGTCGGCAATGTTCCCTGTTCTTGTGACTTACACCACAATGTAAAGAATCGCCTAATATACAGGGAACTGTGGACTCGACAGAGTATTGTGTGGATTTTGCGTCACAGTCTCTCTTGGGGCAAGCTCGTTACTGTGAATTGTTACATACGATTTTAGGATTATATCCACTATTATTGTACTGTTTATTATAGAGTAACGCCCTCGGCGGGGGATTGAACTCGACGCGGGGATACATTCAATGTTGCGAGTAAGCTTGAGTGAATTGTGACTTGTGTTTAATGAAAGCGTGTAAGCGCGTTTGGGGTTTCCGAGTGCGGTGCGGCGGTGCGGGCTCTCGTCGCCTGTAACAGCGGAAGATCGCTCTCACGCGTTTCATACTTGTCACCGCCAGCGTTTAAACATTTCTTATACTTGTTCTTAAGCGTTTGTCAAACCTATATTACACATACATAATTATAATCATGACTATTATCCCCGATAGCCAAAAAGGCAATGAGGACCGCAAAAGCAGTCCCCTGCCCATACGTACCATACATTCAAGACTATTATCTCCAAAGGGTTAGTGAGAGACTAGGCCAAGGGCAGACGCAGTCCACTGTCACACCATAGTCCACGTTTCACTAAGTTACGACTGCACATGTGCTCAGCGTGAAAGGTAGTGAGCCCATCCCCGCTCTATGCGGTTGGTGAATGGGCAGCTTTTAGTCCGTTAGTCACCTTTTACGACACCTAAGGGATGAGAGGGGGTGGTAGAATTAATTGAAAGAGCCCCTACGCGACCGCTCGGCTCATGATACGAGTAGTATTTAATAACACAAATTGATTTTTCAAAATCAAATTGTTTTTTTATTTTGTCCATACTCAATAGTTTCTAGGTAATTTGTGGCCATAATTTAAATTTAGACGATCAATTAATGTGAGATGAGTTACATGTTAAACGTACTGAGTTAAAAAATTAGAAGCATAAAGAATATATTTGTTGATGTCATATCTTAATATTTTAGAAGTTTACTGCTTGAATGCATGTTACAAATTTAGATGCTAAAAATAACCACCATGCTGAGTTGTATTTAGAGTGGCTTACATAGAAGATAACAGGTGGCTAAGATAGTATCATTCAGATGTTCGTTAATTGTAGCAGACTTAGTCATTTAGATGGCAATCTAGATTTTTAGAGGCGAATAATGCTATTAAAAAGAAGTTTGTTTAATTAGCATCCATTATTAGTAATTTGGAAGCTGATGTTTAGTGATTTATTGTCCGCGTATTTGGTTTTCAGACCTGTGTTTTAATTACTAGGCCAAAGAGGCTGTTATTATAATGTAATTATCTTCAGACTACACTACAATTCCGAGTAATATTCTATCATACAAAGAGGTTTCAAAATTTAGCACTTCTCCAGCAATAACCAGCATTCCTCTCAGTCAACATTCCTACAAATTAAAACAGAAAAGCGAACGGGGCTATTCACTTCCCGCCGCCGAAGAGACTATCAATAGTTTGTCGCTAGCGTTTGGGAATAAAGGCAGCATTTGAAAAAGGGCGAGTTAGAAAAAGCGCGGGAGCGGCGGCGCGCGCGCTCTCATATGAATTGAATGGATCCGTGCCGGGCCCGCGGCTGTATCGCGCTCAGCAAAGAGCACGGGAGATCTCAATCGGCGAGTATCGGCGAGTACCGGCGCCGAACGTGTTCGCCGTCTTATTTGCTTATCTGTGACTGTTTCCTTGAATATTCTAACTGAATACACGGTTTTGTTAAGATAACAGTACTTTTTTCATGGAAAATGTTTTTCCTTTTTTCCTGTTCGATAATTTTTGTTGTACTTGAAACGACTACGCTAATACGCTATTTGTAGAAGCACGTCTCGATTGTTTTTATACAACCATGAGAAAAAGGTGTGCATCCCTGGTGCGGTGGGTTCTAGCTCGAGCCCTTTTGTGGACACATCACGCAGCACGCAGCACCTGGAACATCGACGTGCCTCCTAACACCTCGGGGATTCCCCAAAGCTAAGTCAGGGACGAAAGCAAGCTATCCGGTTAGGCACCTATGTACTCACGCTCTGAGACCAAGTAAAAAATTAATTTGTAGGTTCGTAAGTGTGGTACTTCATTTTAAATACCCCTACGTCACAATACGATAGCCTGATTTACCATATGCCGCAGAGCTTGCTGTACATAATTAAAGTTATTTATGAAAACCGGACAAGTGCGAGTCGGACTCGCCCACCGAGGGTTTTTTTATTCTTCATCATAATTCGAAAACTATACGTCATAAAAATAATTTAAATCTGTTTAAGCTTGTGCCAATGAAGCCCTTTCATACGATACCCCACATGACACGGTTAACTCTATTCAAAATTTGGACCGCCGTTCCTGGCATAAAGACTTGTTTTTTATTGATTTCAATACAAATAAATAGTTTCCAGATTTTTTCCTATACCTGTAGTCTTCTTCTTAGTCGCTTCACTCTTGCCAGAGTGGTCGTGGTTATCACGTTCCGGTAGGTTGGGCAGCAGACAGTGCCCGCCGCACGACATCCCGCCACCTCTGCCTGCTGGTCGTTAATCGGGCACATTCGTGCACGGGAGCGCCCACCGCAGCCTTCACTTGGTCCGTCCATCTCATTGGGGATCTCCCTCGTGGTCTTGTGCCCACAACTTTCCCTTGCACGACAAGACGTTCTATGGAGTCGTTTCCACGCCGACTAACATGCCCAAAGAATTTCAGAATCCGCCTGCGCACTTGGGTGGATAGGCGCTGTTTTATGCCAAGCTCGTCAAGGATGGAGGCATTTGTTCGGAACTCGGTCCAAGAGACCCCGAGCATCCTCCTCCAACACCACATCTCCAGAGCGTCTATCTTGTGAGTTCCGGTTTGCCGTAGGGTCCATGTTTCGGCGGCGTACAGGAATATGGGGAACGCTAACGATTTTACGAGCCTAACCTTTGTGGCTTTTGTTATGTTTCTGTTCCTCCATATTTTCTTTAGCTTGTCCATTGCACTTCTGCTCATAGCCATGCGTACTTGTAGTACAAGATGGTAATTCTTGCCAAATTTCATTGTTCTAGGTCAACGGAAAATACCCTATAAATTTTGATTCCCTTGAGAGTGTCGAAATATACGTTTTTTGCGGCATAAACGGCCGTATCTTTATACGTTACGTATACGTTTTTATACGTTAACTTAGAAGTTTGATTTTTTTCACAACTTCAAGAGGCTGAAAACCTTATAGTAGTAGTGTAGGTACTTAGAGAATAATTAATATTGCAAGGTAGGGTTGATTTGTACGTATGTCTGTGGGCAGTCGAAATATAGCGTTACTACTATCCAGCTGTTTCACTAACCCCGAGTAACACCTACTTCATTGGCGACAAGGATAAAAAGTTTTTAGTAGTTAAACATGTCTTTTGGAAAAATCAGTGACTTTAATATGAATTCCGGAAATTGGTCGTTGTACGTGGAAAGATTGGAGATGTATTTTAAAGTCAACAAGGTGGAGAAAGATATGTGGCTACCTACGCTAATTACAGCGATCGGAGATGAAACTTATGAGTTGCTGAATAGTTTAACGAGTCCCGTTAAACCAGCGGAGCTCACTTACGAGGCGGCGGTCGCCGCATTGCGCAATCATCTCCAGCCTCGGCCCTCCGTGATGGCGGAACGGTATCGTTTTCGGCAAAGAAGACAGCGGAACGATGAGACTATATCGCAATACGTGATCGAGCTGAAGAAGCTAGCAAAATTCTGTGACTTCGGAAACGTTTTAGAAGACAATTTGCGGGATCAGCTGGTATGTGGAGTACACAGTGACGTAATACGTTAACGGTTATTTGCGGAGGACGGTTTAAATTACAAAGGCGCAGTAAAGTTGGCGGGTGCCCTAGAAGCTGCTGGACGAGATGCAGCTGCAGTGGAGGCGTCCACGGCGGTGATAACGCCAGCGGTTCATGCGGTGAGGGCGAAGCGCGTGCGCGGGGAGCGCGCGCGTCCCTGGCGTTCCAGTGGTTACACGGTTGGCAGTGCCAGTTTCCAATGGTGGCACGGCGTGCGGGGAAGACGGCCACACCAGCGACGCGTGTCGGTACAAAACATTCATGTGCAGCAAATGCAAGAAGATGGGACATTTACGACGAGTGTGTCGTAGTGCTTCGGCAGGGGCTGGAAAAGGGCGTAGGCGTGTCAATCATGTCAAGGCTTCCCAAAACAATAATGAGTCGGAGGAAGATTTCCACTCTGAGTAGGCTGAGGAGCAGTTGCATCAGCTGAGTTTAAATAGCTACAAACCGGTAAGCTTAAAAATACTGGTTAATAATGTATGGCTAGAAATGGAGGTAGATACAGGATCCGCAGTTTCTTGTATAAGTAGGAAAACTTATGATAAATATTTTAAATGTTTAAAGATAGAAAACATAATTTAACATTTAAATTTTATGATGGAAGCTGTATTAGGCCTTTAGGAGTAATTAAACCAAGAGTTAGTTATAAAGATAAAATTAGGAGCTTGGAATTGTTTGTAATTGACGGCGGAACTACATCATTATTAGGCCGGCAATGGTTATCAGAGTTAGGTATAGAAGTTCCATATTTCTATAACGATATCCATAGTGTGCAAGATAAGGTCAAACGAACATGTCCTAAAGATATAAAAATGCTAATCGACAGATATAAAGAACTGTTCAGCGGCGGACTAGGGCGCTTCACAGGTGGCAAGGCGCAGTTGCGAGTGCGAGAGGGTGCGAGCCCGGTGTTCCGCCGCGCGATGCCGCTGCCCTACGCGCTCAAAGAGCAGGTGGACGCGGAGCTGGACGCCATGCTGCGTGATGGGGTCATAGAGGCAGTGGACACCTCCGACTGGGCCACGCCTTTAGTGCCGGTAAGGAAAGCAGACGGGGGGCTACGTATCTGCGCCGATTATAAGGTTACATTAAATCCCGTCTTACTGGTCGATAGGTACCCATTACCGAGAATAGACGATTTGTTAGTTAGTTTGAACGGAGCTCAATTATTTTCAAAAATTGACCTTTCTCAGGCGTTCAATCAAATCGAGTTAGATAATTCAAAAGATTTGACGGTTATCAACACGCACAGGGGTCTATTCAATTATAATAGGCTAGTTTTTGGTCTCGCGTCAAGCCCCGATATTTTTTTTAACACATTATATCAAATCTTCTAACTGATATTCCGGGGGTGGAAGTGTTCTTGGATGACGTAATAATTGGAACAAAAGGAGGGCGTGAAGAGCATCTAGCATCACTTGAAAAGGTTTTAATTGCATAGACTAGAAAGTCACGGCATGAGGCTAAGGAAAAGTAAATGTTCATTTTTAATGGAGGAGGTAAAGTATTTAGGCTATTTAATATCCAAGGAGGGTGTTAAGGTAGATAGTGACAAAGTGTCAGCGATAGTTCAAATTCCACGTCCTGAGAATGTCTCACAATTAAGGTCATTTCTGGGGTTGGTTAATTTTTATGCCAAATTTGTTAAGAACATAAGTTCTATTTTATCTCCCTTTTATGAGTTACTTAAAAAAAGTGTAACTTGGAGATAGTCACGGGCCTGTGCAATTGCATTTATTTATATTAAAAACTTATTAACGAGCGCGGAAGTTTTAACGCATTATGATGTAAACAAACCATTGATGTTAACGTGCGATGCGAGTGCGCAAGGCATTGGCGGGGTGCTCATGGAAATGATTGCTATTTAGAAATCATAATCATAATGATCATATGATTTTTTTTATTACAGTGATTTCACCTGCTATTTTTCACACCTGCTATTTTTCATTGAGAGTGATTTTCCTACTATTTATCATTGCAAATATTGAAATGAAATGACATGGTAATTGAATAATGATTATGATGTAACAGGATATGAATATATGTCACACAACAACGCGCACGTGCTTATGACTGACGAGGACGACCGCCCCGCACAGGTGAAATGTCATTTCATTTTAAACTGCGACTGCGACTGCGACCCGGGTCACAGGTCAATCGGACGCACTACTCGCACGCAGGGATTGCTTGAGTAGATGCGTCCCGCTCACACCTCGCTCGTATGATTTTCGTGCATGCTCGCCGCGGTCGCTCCGCGCGATTTCATTCGATCATTCCACTAGTGAGAAATCATAATCGCTGCGATTGCGAATGACAATAGCAGTTATGTCATATGAAAAACTAAATCATATGATTTTTCACTGCTATCAATGATTTGTTCCATCTTTAGTGCTCACGCAGTTGGCGCAGAGTGCGGCCGAGGGCCGGCGGGAGGGGCCGCTAATGTACTATCAACAAAACCGAAGCAGTACCAATTACAAAAAAATTTGCTTGCACAAGATGACCGTAGTTCGTCCCGCCCTTAAGAGGCCTATTACATCTCGAATGCGATTTATGCGTAAAAGGCCCATTTTCGCATTTTGTAGTTATTTTGCAGTTGTATTTATCGTTTTTATCGAAATAGGATAATAAATTTGTGCATAATATTACAAATCTCCATTCTGTGAGCATAAGTTGAATTCGGACAGCCGGCACATCGCATTTTGTAGTAATTTTGTAGTTGTATTTATCGTTTTTATCGAAATAGGATAATAAATTCATCATAAAATCTTTATTCCTCATGAAGTAACAATTACTCTGGTATAAACTTTGCTCAATAATATTATCGTAGTAGTAGAAATTCACAGCTAACTTATAGCGATTTTCGAAGTTTTTTGGTTTAGAATATGATTTTTTCCTTTATAAAAATGATGAATGAATGATATTTAAAAATTCCGGGGCCGCTACGCACAATTCGACTATATAAGTGATAACATTATATATTTTTTATTTCACTTGTTTAGAACAGTATCAATCGATGAGCTCAAAAAAGTGCCTTCGCGCACTTTATAAAAATCTTTCTCTGCAATGTTGGGTTTAATTAGAAAGTTAAGCAAAATTTACAAAAAGAGAGGCCGCTACGCACTATTCCAATAGCTCAAAGACTATATAACCAATTGACTGCGCTTGCGGGGGCAATCTTCTCACTAAGCATATGATAAAACGAGTGTATGTGAGGATTTCCGCTTCAGTGTGCTTCTAGCTGCCGCGCGTATCACACAGTGACAGATACTATTATAAAAAACACGGTATAACCTTCCACAGGACAGTAGTATTTATTTAAAATTTATGCAAATACTTTTACCTAAAATAAAATTATTTAACTAAATATAAAAATGGCACGCGTTGATGTCTTTCTTGCCGTCTCTGTCTTTCCTAGGCTTAATTTACTATGCAGATGTCTCTTTCGTTCACGGTAGTGCCGAGCTGGTTTTTTTTTAAATTTATCGATAAAATTAAATATTCTTATTTTTGTTACGATCTTAAAATTGTATAAAGTTTAGAGTTTTTTAGGTTATTTCAAAATTGAAAGGTGTCTAAATTATGATAACTTTGCCATTTTATAAATGCATAATATTTAAATACATAATAATTACATTAGGTACCTGCCTGCCTTACTTAAGTATATTTTTTCCAGATTCCCAAATGATATAGAAAAAAAAGAAATTTGGATGAAGGCTTCTGGGAGAGAAGAATTCTTTCCTGCGAAACGTAGTGTCATGTGTTCACGACACTTAACATCTGACTGTTTCGAACAGTTGAAAAATCGACGACGTCTTTTTAGCTCAGCAGTTCCTACGTTATGTTTACCTCTTATGGTACAAGATTTCCAAAATAACGTTTCTCTAGTCCTCATACAAATGAAGTTTTAAGTAAAATTATTAATTTTATCTTATTCAGACGACTTCGTCACCAATACACAATAATAATGAGACGCGGTCCGAACCATCTTTACCATTAGAAACGGAACCTGCGAGATCATCTGTAATATTTTTTACGTATTATAAAATGACATATACAAAATATAAAAAAATAAAGGGTTCAAACATTTTTGTATGGAAGCTGGCATATCCACTTGCCGCCATTTTGAGTTTTTTCTGAAGTTTCCGCGCACGGTTTTAAGTGGTTTATATGGATAGAGGACACTTTAACAAATAAAAAATGTCATGTCTTAAGCAACCCTAAGTGTCACGTTCCCGAGATACTTGGAGGTAAAGATCGCCATGTGAAAAAATAACAATCATTAAAAACCCCTCCACTGCATTCAAATGATAGTTCCCAAGTATTTATTAGAAGGCAGTACAACCTAGTAGCACGAAAAAACGCTGTTTTGTCAAAATAGGTAACTCGAACCGCGGTGGTTGGCTTGTTTTATATCCCGATCGTCGCCGTCGCCCACTTTAATCATGCGTGGAAACTTTAGAAAAAAATCAAAATGGCGGCAATGTGGATATGACACAAAGGTTCTACCCCCTTTATGATTTATTTATTAAAAGTCTTGGCAGTTTTAAAATGTCTAGTTTGGTCAATCGTTCTTTTGCCGAACTGCCCGTATGTGGAATGCGCTTCCCGCACACGTGTTTCCTTCCTCTTTTTCTACCGGGTTATTTAAGCGGGGCGTGAAAAAGCATTTATGCAGGCCGCCATAGTGTGAGCGTTCGGCATAGTGTGGTGGCGCTGTGATGAACGCTTTCACTTCTTGGGCTTCACTGGCTGCTTTTCATCAGGCAGAGTGAACAATAAAAAATAAAAAATAAATGTACGTAAAATATATTCCAAGTTGATTCATTTCAAGAATCAGTAGAAATAAATATATTAGTTAGTTATTGGATTTATTCTTTTATTACTCACGAATATCCTCACATCAAACTAAAATCTTGATAAAATGTATCGATATTCGATAATTTTTTCGGTCTCCCTACAACAAACACGTGTAAATGAAGTGACCAATCACAGCTGCCAATGACCCGTTGCCCCCGCACCGCTAATCGGTGAATTGTGTTTCTAAGAAAAATGCATCTATGCGCTCTCCACTGGCTAAGTGCTCCCTGCAATAGCTATTCTATACTATTCAATAAGTCATAATTGTTAATGTATTTTTGTTTCTGAGATTTATTACGCCAAAATTGGCCATTTTACGCAAAAATCACAGTCGAGATGTAATAGGCCTCTTAAGATGAAACACTACGTGGAAAATTCTCATACGAAACACAGAAAAACGACGTTTCGTAGAAAGAACCACATAATAATATTACTAGGTATAATCTAAGGTAGAACCCCTGTTTCCTTCAGAACTGGACCAATTTTTATGTTTTTTCAGCATCGGGTTAAGAAAGAGATTCTCTACGTCTGTAGGTTTATTTTTTTTGCATTAAGTTATTTAATTAACAACTAGGAGCCATCAAAATTTAGCGAAATCACTCCGTTTTAAGGCGTCTTCAGAAACATTTAGTAACCAGTTTAAAGAAAATCAAACACAGACATAGAAAATCTCTTTCTTTAACCGATGCTGAAAAAGTAATAAAAATTAGTCTAGTTCTGAAGGAGGAAACAACGAAACGTCGTTTTTCTGTGTTTCGTATGAGAATTTCGCATGACACTTCCACGTAGAAGGCCTATTACATCTCGACTGATTTGTTTCTGAGAACAAGAACGCCAAAATTGGCCATTTTACGCAAAAATTCTACACAGTCTATATGTAATAGGCCTCAACCGTTTATTTAAAAGAAAGAAATTGTTAGCATGTGGTGGCCAAACCCCGTTCCGGCTTTTGTTTTCATTGATTAACGACAAACAAAATGTCCCTTTTTTAACATCTTGACTGTCTTCACAATTTCTTGATTTTTGAGTTAATAGGGATGTTGTAACAAAAGTTTTAAAAGGATGTTGGACATGACAAATGCAAATGAAAATAGCCCTTAAGGTGGTATACGTCAGATTTTGTTGATAGTACGTGTCGCTCACACTCACTGACGCCCAAATACATTATTCACAGATCGATCGTGAAGCGCTCGCTATTGTATTTTGTTTACAAAAGTTGCATCAATATTTATATGGTCGGCGGTTCACTCTGGGAACCGACCATAAGCCATTGGTTAGCATTTTTGGACCTAAGAATGGCATACCGGCTATGGCTGCGAGTCGTATGCAACGCTGGGCAGTTATTTTATCGGCGTATTCGTATGATATTGAGTACGTAAATACAAAACAAAACGGCGCCGATAGCTTGTCGCGGCTGCCTGTCCCGCACGCAGGTAGCGGTGAGTCATCGCTTGACCCGCCCGTCGCGGCGCGCCGGAGCAAACGTATTTGCACTTCGCGCAGAACGAGCTCTTGCTAGATTATAACAGTGTTAAGCATCAAACCTTACGGGATCCTCTGTTAAGTAGAATATTATATTATATAAGGGATGGATGGCCGGAACATAATGAAATACGGGAATTGCAACCATACTTCAATAGAAAAAGGGAGTTGTACGAAGAGTTAGGTTGTATTATGTGGGGACATAGGGTGGTCATACCTGAAAAATATAGGAGTAGGGTCCTGAACGAGTTACACGAATCGCACATGGGTATAATCAAAACTAAAGCGATGGCGCGTTGGTGCTACGTATGGTGGGCCGGCCTCGACGAGGCGAGCTGTGCGCGGCGGAGGCAGACGCGCCGCAGCGGCATGTGGTGGTCCCGTGGCCGTGGCCGGCCAAGCCGTGGTCTCGGGTTCATTTAGATTTTCCAGGCCCTTGTTACGATAAAACATATTTAGTGATAATTGACGCACGAACCAAATGGATTGAAGTACTTACTTTTTTTTGGGGGTAGGCTTGAAAACAGTTAACACAGTTTAAAAGTCGCTCTGTATATATTTAAATAAATTTTAATAGAATAAGTGATAATTCAATAAAAGATTGAATAATAATATTATGTAATGACACCGATTAGTACCTGCAGTTGTTATTTCCTTTCTTGTCAATCACAAACCGTATAAACACTGCACTTCAATATCACTGCACATATGATGGAGGATTTAAAGCAAACAATCGAGTCTCTGTCACTATCGTTTTCACAAAGGATGACTGCCTTCGAGGATGAGCCTAGGAGATCTCCGAGCATGTCACATCAACCTTCTGTCTCGTCGCTGTCGCAAGAGTTTGAAGCGTTCCGAGGTTTTGTGATGGCCACGTTAAGGAATCTCGAAGGGCAAGTGGCAGCATTACATTTGGAGTGTGACAACATGGAGATGAGGAGCCGACGAGGGATGCTGCTGCTGCATGGAGTTCCGGAAATGAAAAACGAGCAGGCAGCTGAAGTTTTTCTGCAGGTAACATCTCAGCATCTGGGCGCTGCCAACATTGGCAGAGCTGATGTTAACCGAGCTAACCGCTTGGGCAAGCCTCGGCCAGATAAGCCGCGTCCCCTGCTGGTTAAGTTCCATTCGGAAATAGCTCGGGACAGACTGTGGGTGGCGAAGTCTGGCTTGAAAAGTTCCGGCATTACTATGTCGGAATTCTTGACGAAGTTTCGACACAAGATCTTCGTTGCTGCGCGGGAGCGGCTGGGTGTTCCGCGCTGCTGGACGAGTGCGGGACGCATAGTCACCGTGGACGGCGATGGCAAGCGGCACCGCATATCGTCACTATCTGACGTCGAGAGGCTGGCCGCTGCAGGCGAGACAACACCGACAGTTACGGCCATGATACCAGCTGCTGCGCAGACGGCTCCACAACCTTCAGCTCCAATAACAAAAAGCCGCAGGGCTGCAATCAAGAGGAAATAGGCGTAAGTTTGTGTACTAGTTAATACTGTGTCCCGTTCATTTAGTTGTAAATTCATTGTTTAGAATACTTACTTTGTGTCTTGTCAGCTCCATGTATCTGTTTTAATTGTTTATATACTTAATGCTTCTTGTTTGTTTCACTTTTCTTTCTTTGAATTACCTTCACTTTTTTGTCGTTCGTATTGTTTTTGTTTAGTTGTCTGGTGTGGTGACAGTGACAGTGACATGACGACCAAGCATAAAAATAAAACACTATTTTAACGCCTGTCATGTGATACTGTCACTGTGACCGGATACTAGTGCTTTTAAGTAACTTGTGTTTATTTAATTTTTGTTTGTTCATTTATTTTTTATTTTTCGTTTGTTGTTGTGTTTTTTTTTTAATACGTTATTCCTGTGTGCATTTGTTGTAACTTTTAGACAACCTGTGGGTACTGATATACTGATATACTGTGTCAGTTTATTTTTATTGTATTTTTATTATAGTTGTACTACTTACATTTATTTATACTAAATTTCATTGTTATGGATATATCTTTGGACTGTAGTGACCCTTTTCTATCTTGTTCTTCTACATCTTCTGATTCTAACTTGAGCTTCCAAAGCATAGATCGCCCCCTTAGTGAGTTACTTGATGATACTTTCTCGGATGTTCGCAAGAACTTTAATGTTGTTCATATTAATGCGCAAAGTATTCCTGCTCATTTTCCTTCCATGCTTGCGTCATTTGACATTAAAAACTTACATGCTATCCTTATTTCAGAAACATTCCTTAATCCTTGTCTTTCTTCTGTATCTTACTCCTTACCTGGTTTCCAATTAATACGTAATGATCGTGTTAGTTCCTCACATGGAGGGGTGGCTATATATCTACGTTCTCATATTCCTTTTTCTATCTTAAGCCGTTCTCCACAGCCACCGCCTTCCAATAGCGCCGAACATCTCCTGATTGAAGTATGTCTTGCCCATACTAAAGTTCTTCTTGGTGTCTTTTATAGCCCATCTCTTCGTGTTGACTATTTTGAGTCACTCGAACAGCTCCTTGAAAATTTTGCTCCCTCCTTTTCCCACACCATCATTTTGGGTGATTTCAACACATGCCTCGTTAAAGATGATACCCGTGCCAAAAAACTAATGTCTGTGGTCAATTCCTCTAATTTACACATTTTACCACTAAAGGCGACGCATCACTTTCCTAATTGTACTCCCTCTCTTCTTGATCTCATGATCGTCTCCTCTCCCACCCTAGCTGCAAAGCATGGGCAATATTCTGCAGACGCATTTTCTTACCATGATTTGGTCTATTTGTCGTACCGCATTCGTCCACCTAAACCAAAACCAACTGTGCAACTTCACCGTAGTTTTAATAGTATAGATCAATACCGGCTAATCGATGATGCTACAAACATGGACTGGTCGGCTATTTTTTCCTCTAATTCAGTTGATGAGCAGGTTGAGCTTTTTAACAGACTCCTTATAGAGCTCTACGACAAACACGCTCCGCTCCGACCAGTTAAGATTAAGCATCTGCCTGCACCTTGGTTAACTGACGAGATACGGAAATTGATGGCCAAAAGGGACAGATGTAAGACTAAATTCAAACTCGATCCTTCGAATCGAAATGAAACGAAATACAACCGTACTAGAAACCGATGCAATACGGTGATAAGGGACGCTCAAAGACGCCACATACATAAATCCCTAGAAAACGAAGATCCAAGTAAGCAATGGAAATTTTTAAAATCACTTGGGATTGGCAAATCTCACAACAACAGCCCCAATTTCAAAGTAGATATTAACCAACTTAATTGTCACTTCTGCTCGTCTACGCCTATTGATAGCGACTGCAAAGCTCAAACTTTGCAAAATCTTTCAAATTTGCCAACCCCCGATTCTCTTTTTATTCTACATCAATTTACAGACTGTGATGTTAAGAGAACAATACTTTCTGTTAACTCTACTGCTGTAGGAGTGGATTCCATTAGTCGGAAAATGATCCTTCCCATTCTTGACGTCTTACTTCCCATAATTACCCATATCCTCAATACATCTGTTTTAACCGGTACTTTTCCTGCAGCCTGGAAAGATGCAAATGTTACCCCACTTCCAAAAAAACCTAACCCTACCTTTTTCTCCGAGTTTCGACCTATTTCTATTCTTCCCTTCCTCTCCAAAGTCCTTGAAAAGCTTGTTCATCACCAGCTTAATTCATACCTTAATACTAATAACCTCTTCAATCCTTTCCAGTCTGGATTCCGCAGGGGCCACAGTACAGCTACTGCTTTAGTCAAGATAACGGATGACATACGCCAGGGTATGGAAAACCGACAGCTCACACTTTTGACATTACTTGACTTTAGCAATGCCTTTAACTCTGTAGATTATGACATCCTCCTTGGCGTTTTACGTTCTCTTAACATATCTCCAGCTGCAATTGATTAGTTTCAAAGTTACCTGCTAGGGCGTCGGCAGCGTATCCGGCTTGGAGATTCATTCTCTGGCTGGTGCGACATTAGTGCCGGAGTTCCTCAGGGTGGCGTCTTATCTCCACTTCTTTTTTCTATATTTATAAACACTATCACTGACTCAATTTCAAGTTCCTATCACCTATACGCGGATGTCCTACAGATTTATACACAAGCTACCTTATCTGAACTCCCATGCGCTGTGGCCGTCACAAATTCAGATCTAGCGCAAATTGACAACTGGAGTAAATCTTATGGTTTGACCGTAAATCCATCCAAGACGCAAACAATTATTATTGGAAGTCCTTATTTTGTTTCGAGGATCGATTTTGAACAACTTCCTGCAGTAACTTTTGATGATACAATAATCCCATACTCCAAATCCGTCAGAAACCTCGGTGTTATTTTTGACCAGAACCTTTCGTGGTAACCTCAGGTGGACGCTGTTAGAAAGAAGATTTTCGGGGCATATAGCTCGCTAAACCGCCTGCGTAACTTTCTGCCAACCAGCACCAAAATTACTCTAGCGCAATCTCTTATGCTGTCTATTATCGACTACGGTGATGTCTGCTACACTGATTTGTCAGAGGAATTGCTAAACAAAATGGAGCGTCTGCAGAATGTTTGTATAAGATTCATCTTCAACCTTCGTAAATTTGACCACGTGTCTCACTATCGTTCCAAACTTAACTGGCTCCCAATTCGACGGCGCAGGGACTTACACGCTCTTACGCTCCTTTATTCCACACTTTTTCTTCCAACAGCCCCACTTTACCTTAAAGATTGCTTTTCCTTCCGTTCCTCAGCTTTGCATTGTACTTTGCGTTCCTCTTCCAACCTTTCCTTAAATATTCCTCAACACTCTACCGACTTCTTCTCCTATTCATTCACTGTCCATGCTGTCCGCTTGTGGAATTCACTTCCTGAGAGTATCAGAAAAGCTCAAACTCCTAGGTCTTTCGGAGATCAAGTTAGAAGTTATTTTCTTTCTTCTGTATCTAACTAACTGTATATATTTTCTTTCCTTATCTTCTATTTTTCCGTATTCCGTATTTAGTATATAGATAACTATATATTTTTCAATCCTTTCTTTCTTTAGATGCACCCACTCCCCCTACTATTTTATAATATTATCTCTCTCTTCACCCAAGGTTGCCTGGAAGAGATTGCTTTTAAGCAATAAGGCCGCCTAATTGTACTCTCTTTTTTATAATTTGTCCTGTTTTTGTAATTGTTGTTTTTTCTGTTTGTGCAAATAAAGTGTCTATTATTATTATTATTATGCTCTTTATTTAAAATATAATCTTAAGTAAAATTTTTTACAATATTTTATATAAAAAAACATATTTACAATATAAAATATTATAAAAAACTTAACCTAGGTTGCCACCGGCAGCGGGGATAGACCCAAGCTATCGGTGGTTAGGGCTGCAGAGTGAGGAACCTCCTCACAATACGTGCCGTGTCAAGGAGTACTGCCTTTTGCATCTGACCCTTGACCCAACCTTTCAGCGAGAGCCTCTCTAGGTGTTGATCGAGGCTCTTCGCTATAAGGCCGTGTGCCGAAACGACTATCGGTACAATAATGGTTGAATCCACATCCCACATGGCGGTAGCCTCGTGAGCCAAGTCAAGGTACTTACTGAGCTTGTCCTTTTCGGCTTTCACGAGGTTCTCGTCATGAGGTATGGTGATATCAACCAATATTGCTTGGCGCTGAGATCGGTCGATCACCACGATATCAGGCTTATTAGCGACAATAGTCCTGTCAGTGATGATAGAGCGATCCCAGTAGAGCGTTGCATGACCATTTTCGAGAACTGGCGCAGGTGCGTACTTATAGTACGGCACCTCTGTTTCAACAAGACCATATCGAAGAGCAAGTTGCTGGTGAATTATTCTGGCTACTTGATTGTGTCTGTGCAAATACTCTCCGTTAGCAAGATGAGAACAACCGGAAATAATATGTCGGAGTGATTCTCCCGGACGGCGGCATGCCCGACAGATGTCGACTGTACCGTCCCTCATTATATATTTCCGGTAGTTAGTCGTCTTGATAACTTCATCTTCAATAGCACAGACAAAACCTTCGGTTTCCCCAAAAAGGTCACCGAAACGTAGCCAGTTAACCGAGGCAGGCAAATCTACATCAGGCCCAGTCAGAGCCCGATAGTAGCGCCCGTGTAGCACCTTGCTCTTCCATATGTCCTTGCGATCGAGAGTGCTTAGCACCACTGGTTTGCGCCAGTTTTCTGTTGCCAAGGAGAGCGGCGTAAAGTGTCTATCAACTGCCACGACATCCAAATGCATCCCACACTCACTGTTAAGGAAATAATCCCTGAGACTGCACACCTCACGGTTATGTAGGTCCTTGGCATTTAAAAAGCCGCGACCCCCACATCTCCGCGGGATGTACAGCCTCATAACAGATGAGCGCGGGTGTAACATTCTGGAAGTCGTGAGCATTTGACGGACTCTTCTATCCAAGGCGTCCAGTTCGGTCTGAGTCCATCTTAGTATGCCAAAGGAGTATGTGAGTAGAGGCATAACCCAGCCATTAAAAGCACGCGTCTTATTGCCACCAGATAAAAGACTGTTAAGTACTTTTCTTAGGCGGCAAAAGAATCGCTCCCGTAATAACTGTTTTATGTCCCCATCCACAACACCCAAAGACTGTGACATACCAAGATATTTATATGTTTCAACTTCGGAGAGAGATCTGAAGTTTATCGTTTCGGAGAGTTGTAAATTGGTTGAATTTACTACTCTCCCACGCTGTACATGCATAACCGCACACTTATCCACACCAAACTCCATCTTGATGGCACTGCTGAAAGTCTCAGTAATTTTCAGCAGTTTCACCAAGTCTTGGCGGTTTGGGGCGAATAATTTGAGGTCATCCATGTACAACAAGTGCGACATAACTTCACCCCCTCTCCGCAGTTGACAGCCTAACTTTGAATTTCTCAACAAAGTACTGAGAGAATTCAATGCTAGGCAAAACCATAAAGGACTCAGACTGTCGCCCTGGAATATGCCACGCTCTATCCTTATAAGATCCTGCGTGGCAAAAACACTATCTCGACATCCTGGTTGACTCAAGACCGTGGTCCACTGCCGCATACATGATATCAAAAAGGATTTTAAAGTTATATCAATTTTATATAACTCTAAAATCCTCACCAACCATGAATGCGGCACCGAATCATAGGCCTTCTTATAGTCAATCCAGGCTGTAGAGAGAGTCCCTCTGCCACGCCGGACCTTCTGGCATATGGTCATGTCAATGAGGAGAAGCTCCTTAGTACCACGGGACCCAACCCTACATCCATTCTGAGTCTTGTCCAAAATATTGTTTGCAACAATGTGCGCGTTAATTTATTATTATTATTATATCCAGTGCTGAGTACGGCGGCACGACATACGCTAAGTAGGTTGCAGGAAGTGTTTGCTAGGTGGGGCCTTCCGAAACAATTAGTCACAGACAACGGGCCACCATTTTTTAGTGCCGAGTTTTCTGAATTTACTAAGAAACAGGGTATTGAACATATTTTTTCTGCCCCTTATCACCCAGCGTCTAACGGGGCTGCGGAGAACGCAGTACATACCATTAAAAGGTAATACGCAACGCAATTCGAAAAAAGGAAGATGTTCAATCGTTTTTAAATACATTCCTTTTACATTACAGAAATACCGAACATTGTACGACGGGAGAAAGCCCGGCTAAGCTTATGTTAGGTAGGAGTTTGAGAACAAAATTAGATTTACTTAGACCAGATAGGGATAAAAAAGTCAAAGAAGCTCAAAATAGACAAAAACATTTAGGCACCACGTCGGAGCGTGATTTGCAACCAGGAGATGAGGTATGGATACGTCAGTATCAAGGTGATACTAAGTGGGCTCCAGGTAAAATGTTGGAGAAATTAGGGAATACGGACTACAGAATAGATACTGTAGGTAAGGGTGCGCATAGACATATTGACCAGTTAAGACGGAGATCTATACGTAGTTCCTTAGTTGTTCCGTCTACGCCGGCACCGATAGAAGAGGATGCTCTTGGGGTTCAATCGGCACTACCACCAAACCCAATGAGCGAGAATGCTGCTCAGGCAACCGGCGTGCAGTCCAGCTGCGATCTACCGCTCGCTGAGATCCCAGAACAGGGCATGGGTAACTACCAAGATGGAAGCGAAGTGGTGAAAGTCTCGAGTCCACCCCTCACACTCGCAACTGAGTTGACCAGAGAGAACGCCCAGACCAGACCCATTCGGAAATGTACGACAGATAATCCGCCACGTTATAAGTTTTAGTATTAGATAATTATGTATGTTAAAACATGGTGTGTAAAGGTTTGTAACATGTCAATATTAGTTGTGGTAAGAAAATGTTTATTTTTTTTTAGAATCATATCATTAATTATTATTATTATTGTATTATTATTAAGGAGGTTTATGTGTTAAAGGGGAGGATTGTAGTAATGTAGGTACTTATAGAATAATTAATATTGCAAGGTAGGGTTGATTTGTACGTATGTCTGTGGGCAGTTAAAATATAGCGTTACTACTATCCAGCTTTTTCACTAATCCCCAGTAACACCTACTTCAGTATATACCTTAGTATATTGTTTTAAATTCAACTCGATACCTCCACGCGTTCCAGAGATAAAGGGTCTTTACAAACAGACAGACGGACGGACAGCAAAATGATTTCTTTAAGGGTTCCGTTTTTTTTCTTTCGAGGTACGGAACCCTAAAAAGGTTTGAAGTTTTACATATGCTCCAAGTTACCAAATCCCTGTCCTACATTTTGCCTTAATGCTTATCGGTTATGAAAATAGTGTATAGGCCACCACACCACGTCTTTTTTATTAATCATAATACAAATTACATTCTTTTTTTATAGCAGTAGGAGGCAAACTAGCAAGCGGGTCACCTGATGGAAAGTAATCACCGCCGGCCATGGACACCCGCAAAACCAGAGGAATCGCAGGCGCGTTGCCGGCCTTTAAGGAAGGAATAGGCTCGTTTCTTGAAGATCCCTAAGTCATAACGGTCCGGAAATACCGCCGCCGAGAGCTGGTTCCACAACACTGTAGTTCGAGGCAAGAAACTTCTTGAAAAACGCACAGTAGTAGACCGCCATCCATCAAGGTGATGTGGATGGAATGACAGTCGATTGCGTGTAGTGCGGTGAAGGAAATCAGCGGCAGGGATCAAGCCGAACAATTCCTAAGAACACTCCCCATGATATATACGGTACAATATACAGAGAGACGCAACGTCTCTCCGAAGAGCCAGTGGATCGAGCCGTCCTGAAATAACCACGTCGTCGACAATTCGAGCAGCTCTGCGTTGAATGCGGTCAAATGGAAGGAGTTGGTATTGGGGTGCTTCAGCCCAGAGATGGGAGCAGTATTCCATATGCGGCCTGACCTGTGCTTTATACAGTTGTAAACGGTGGGCCGGCGTGAAATACTAACCCGCTCTATTAAGTACACATATCGATGCCAAGGATTCCAATAGTCGGATTGGTATCAAGGGGAGCTCCCTCAAAGTTCAGAGGTACAACGAAGGGATGTTTTTTCGCGGTAAATGCGCAAACTTGTGTTTTGGAGGGGTTAAAGCGGACTAGGTTATGTCGGCCCCAATCCGAGACATGACTTAACATGTTCTCGGTGTCAGTCACAAGTTTATTCCGGCTCTCGATGACGCTTTCCAGAGAAATATTAGCTCGCCCGGTGTAGAGCGTATCCCCAGTACTGTGGTCTGCATAGCAATGAATGCTGTTGTTATGCAGCATGTCATTGATATGCAGAAGAAATAGAGTAGGGGACAACACACACCCCTGCGGGACTCCAGCATTCACGGGCTTCATGTCGGAGCACGAACCGTCGACTGCGACTCTGATGCTACGCCCAGTGAGAAAGCTGGCAATCCATGAACACAATTTCTCAGGAAGCCGGTATGATGGAAGTTTAGATAGAAGAGCCCTGTGCCATACCCTGTCGAAGGCTTTTGCTACGTCCAAGCTAACTGCCAGTGCCTCCCCTTTACTCTCGACTGCCTCCGCCCATCGGTGAGTAAGATACACTAAAAGATCACCAGCCGAACGACCGCGACGAAAACCATACTGGCGATCACTTAGTAGCTGGTTCTCTTCTAGGTACCTTAAGAGCTGGCGGTTTGTAATGGACTCCATTACTTTGGAGAGTAAAGAGGTAATAGCTATTGGCCTGTAGTTGGACGGATCTGAGCGATCGCCTTTTTTTGGAATCGGGTGGACAAAGGCTGTCTTCCAAGAGCTCGGGACGACGCCAGTAGTGTAAGAGAGCCGGAAAAGGCGCGTTAGAACTGGTGCCAATTCAGGAGCACACGTCCGAAGCACAATGGGTGGAACTGCATCAGGCCCACTCGCCTTGTGGATATCAAGGGAAAAAAGAGCCTTACGAACTGACCTTTGCAGGAACTGAACGTTTGGCATTGTACAAGCGCAATGCGGTATGGTTGGTGGAGAGTTTTCCCCATCGTCCAAGGTCGAGTTTGAAGCGAAAAGAGAGCCCAAGAGATCGGCTTTCTCCTTTGCAGTATAGGCCAGGCAGTCATCGGTCTTGTGCAATGGTGGTAGGGACGGCTGACAAAAATTCCCTAAGGTAGCTTTGGCGAGAGACCAGAACGCACGCGTCCCCGAAGGAAGGCGCACTAGCCTCTCGCCAATTCTACCTATGAATGATGACTTCGCCTTGGCAATGTCCTTCTTAAAGGATCTGGCGGCAAAGTTGTACTTCTTTCTGAGCGCACTGGTGTTTGGATCCTTTGATGACACCGCATTAGCCCAGGCTTGGTAATGTTGTCGCTTTTGGCGAGACGCCATTTTGCAGCAATGACCAAACCATGGTTGTGACTTGCCGCCAATGGGAACCACAGAGTTTGGAATGAAAAGTTCCATTTCCTGCAGTATCACATCAACAACAGAGTCAGCGGCGACATCAGGATCATCCAGCGAGAAGCAAACTCGCCACCACGGGTAGGACGCAAAGAAACTTCGCATCCCATCCCAGTCCGCTGACCTATAATGCCAGACTCGACGGCTAGCCGCTGGTTGCGGTTTTGAAGTTTCTGTGAGAGGCACAGTGCTGCGAATCAGACAGTGGTCTGATGCCTAGTGGTGCATCAACAGAAACTTGATAGCCGTCTGGGTGCGAGGTCAGCAGAAGGTCCAATAAAGAAGGTGCATGGCCCTCCACATCTGGAACCCGTGTTGGCTCGGTTACCAATTGGGACAGACTGTAGGCTAAAGCGAAGTCATGAACGTCATGTCATTCGTCAGTCATGAACTGACCGCGTGGTCAGTTGTGCGTGAACCAAGCCATTCGACGTGATGGGCATTGAAGTCTCCCAATACCACAATTTCGGCCGAGGGGATCCGATGGAGAAGGGAGTCCGTCGCCGCTTGGACGGTCTCGATAAGTTGGTCAGTTCCGATATTACCGCTGTGGGACCTATACAGGCACGCGTAGATGCGAGGATGGCGTCCGCAGTCGACGTGTAGCCATAAGATGGAAAGGACCCTATCTTCAAGATTGCCAAGGCGACGGATGCACATATCCTCCCTGACATAGGCACAAACACCGGCTCGTGGCACATATGCATGTTCCAGGTTGTATCCCGGTTAGCGCAAGTAGGAGATGTCAGGAGGGGGGGATATCTGCGTCTCGGTGAGGAAGAGCAAAGCCGGTTTCGCCGTCTCGAGGTACCACCTCGAGACGGCGAAACCGGCCATTACCAAACCTCCATCCTCCATTACCAAATGGACGGCGCTCAAGTTAGAGTGGATTCCCCTGATGTTGCAGAAGTCCACACGAAGCGTAGGAGGGGGTGCCAATAGTCTTGCCTTTCTCCTGCCTGCAGCATGCCTTGGCACGAGCGAACTTTTGCCCTCCCCCGAATACGTAGGGCAGCCTGAGCGAGAACGCTCAGGGGGGATTCTCCGACACTGGGTGTGTCGGTACCCCCCTGGGGTAAATCTAAATTAGAGTTCGCTGCCATATCAATTCTGAGGGCGGGGGGAGGGGTCTCCAGAACCCTCACTCGCCGGACGAAACACAACAGCACAGAGTGCCATTGTTTCACGCCGAAAATTCGTGAGGGTATTACGCTGGGCGAGCCGACCCAATGCGTGCTGCAACGCAGCGTAGCTCTACCACTCAGTTGGTGTCACTCATTTAGCACCACCCAGGGGTCACGTGCAGGGTCTCAAGGGTAAACCTACGGACGCGAGTAACTTAACCCCCAAACATAAGTATCGTTAAAGTTTTCCGATTTTGAATTATTTCCAATAATTATTCGCTGGTGAAAGTCGAAAACAGCTAAGCCCTGATAACCTGGTAGAACTTTAAAATACCTACGAACAAATTACACAATAATTTTAAGTAATTTACTTTCCTCTCTTAATATCAATATTAAAATAGTTCTGACGAAAATAGCCGAATTCACTACTTTTCTCCAAATATCCGGGTCAGCTATTGTTCCTTTGTCATGGGCCGGACAAGCTCCGGACAAGCTCTGCGCGGCTGCAGGCCCTATTGCACCTTAGGCGCATTGGGGAGGGTCCAGAGTCCCGTGGTCCGGCGGCAGCACAGCTTGGCCGAGGAACACAAAAGATGGCTGATGTTCGCCGCGAATTCTCCTTGTTTTACGTTTGTCGGTGTTTTCTTGGTTTGGATTGACCACGTAATCTCGCTAATGAAAAATCTTCCTACTTCCTACTTCTAATGTAACTTTGAAAGTTCATTACGTCCACCATGATAAATACTAGGTACGTACTTATAAAAGTTTATGTTACTCGTAATTAAACCTGATATTTTACCTTAACTTAATTTAAAGCAGAACGGCGGGGATAAATGTGTAAATTTTATTTATTTATTTATTTGGATAATCAACAAGACATACACCTTACATGCTACCATTACATTTTACATTATTTTACAAAGGTGCTGCCTTACTTAAAGGCTGCCATACGGAAGTAGTAATTTTAAAAAATGATAGAGAGCGGAAGGCGCCCACAGGCAAGTGAACATAACAATTTGTCTTAAATCCTAAGGAAAACAATTAAGATATACTAGGTATTAAGACTTAAGTAAGTAGGTAGTTGATACCTAAAAATATAACCACAGCCCAACAGTTAGCCACAGCAAGACAATAACACTTAAAGTTATAGGTACTTATGCTAGACAACATCAGACATGCATTTAAATTGGTATATGGGGGTCAAAGTTGCTCGCGTCCGTAGGTTTACCCTTGAGACCCTACACGTGATCCCTGGGTGGTGCTAAATGAGTGACACTGACTGAGTGGTAGAGCCACGCTGCGTTGCAGCACGCATTGGGCCGGCTCGCCCGGCGTAATACCACCCTCTCACGAATATTCGGCGTGAAATAATGGCACTTGGTGCTGTTGTGTTTCGTCCGACCAGTGAGGGTACCGGAGGCCCCCCCCCCCCTCCTCCCATTCCTATTCCTTCCTTAAACCTATTCCTCCCTTAAAGGCCGGCAACACGCCTGCGATTCCTCTGGTTTTGCGGGTGTCCATGGGCGGCGGTGATTACTCTCCATCAGGTGACCCGCCTGCTCGTTTGCCTCCCTCTTTTATATAAAAAAAAAAATATATCGTCAAAGCTAAGAGCCAAAGCTGCTATGAGGATCAGAAACAACAGCAGTTCTATAACAACGAGCCCGACTGGGAATCGAACCCGGTAACTCAGAGAAGTCATATCCGTTTCGCGTAGCGGTGAAACAATACACTACCACCCCCAATGATATTATATGTGTAGATACGTTGCCTGCTCTCCGTAGTGACTAGAACAAATCCAGGTAATTGACTGGACCCTTAGATTAAAACAAAAAGGGAAGATACGGCATGCGCCTACTTGTAGTCAATCAAAATATAGTCTTACTCAACTGACACGCATTGACGTCTCTCGGTCGCTTAGCAACAGACGAGTACGTACGGCCGATTCCGATGCAACTGCGGAGTAGCGTCTTTCTCTTTTTCACGCAGCAGAATATCCGCAATAGTACGATGTCACCTGTTAGCTCGGCAAATTGCGACTGAAGTGAAATTGTGCCTTTAGGCCTAATTTTGGCGGCTCACTCACGAGAAGGTAATGCCGTATCTTCCCTTTTTGTTTTAATCTAAGACTGGACCTCATTTAGTCACACATCAGTCATTGTCACGTCAATACGATCGTTACCGTTATAAGTTTTGTGTTGTTATTTCAATAAAAGGCCTTCCTGTGTAAGTATACAGAAATTGTAATAATTATACTGCAAACATGAAACAAGTTTTTTTTTGATTTCACTCGTAATTATTGTAAAAATAAATTTAAAATAGAAATTTTCGTTTAGTGAGGACATTTGCCCTGTTGCCAATTCGATATGCATGGGTGAGACGCGTGTACTATGTAAGAGAGAGACGTTTCTGTAAGAGTAAAAGAGAGAAAACAATGGCATAAATTCAATGAGCTCATTGGTCAACTCAACTACTCTAAAGAGTATACAAAAGTTAAAATATATGTTTATCTCTTTTTAACAATAGGCTAATGATATGATTGCATTTATTTTCTTTCCCTTTCGACGTGATTACGTCATAGAAACAATTTCGCCATTTTTAAATGCAATTTGTTCAGGTGTAACTAGTCTATAGACTAGGTTATTGACCACCCCCCTCTACCCTTGAATGTCGTGAAAGGCGACTATGTGGAACCTCCTCAATACATAGTACACATGGTCATGAATGATTGTTTAATAATTTTGTTAAGTTTGTACAGTCAAGGAATTTAATTTCCAACCCACATAAGGTTCAAATTCGTGTAGCAAATTGTCACTATAAGAGCTACCTAGAGCACGACGTTACTTTGACATATCGCATGCATTGTTTTATGCTAGTAACTAGGCAACAGATTAACCGACCTGTGTCTCTACTCACATAAACCGACGTGTTATCTCATGAATCCCTATTCCTTCTTGGTGTAACTGCACTATTTGAACTCTTAATAGTTCACGGTTAGCGGCAAGCATTTTATTTTTCAATTTAATGTAAAAATTATTTTATAATTTTCTCGATTGACACTGACACAGTCATGTTCGTAATTAGAAAAGCAAATGATAACTTTTTGCAAAGAGGTTATCTGTAATGTGAAGTGACAAATAAAACGTATTGACTTTTCAATAACTGAAATAGAATTTTCGACCTAAATGCATTGCGAATGTCTAACGACATTTCAACGAAATGGGTGGGGAATTAAATTCCTTGACTGTACCTACCGTAGACAAATTATTTTATATCGCCCTTGGTTTGTCTCTTTATATTCCATCAAGTGAGGGACTCTACCACCTCACAATATGTTGCTCTTTTTACTGCTCTTTTCACAATATGTTTAACAACACACAAACACATCCTGCAAGGCCGTACTTAGGCAGGTTCTGCTAATCGTATTATCAGTTGACAACTTACTCTTTACGGATAGATAGAATGTAAGCAATCGCAAGAATGTGTCTGGGTCTACATTATATTTTTTAAGTGTGCGTTTTTGTGGTTATTTGGTTCGCGAAGTAGCATTGAACTCAGAAACAATAATTTAGATTGGCTAAGCCACTCTGGGAGACATAAATAAGCTCCCCGATGCGAACTTCCAGATAAGTCCCTTACAAATGAACTTTACCTGTTTTCAAATGATTGTACTATGCGGACATACACCTATACAACTACTAAAGATTACATAGGTAGACATAAAATTAATTTATTAAATGTAAATATGACTTATACTATTTACTTTTACATTTCTTATAAATATTTATTTTGTAATAACTGAAGTTAATTTATTGGTTTAATTGATTTGTGTCACTAGTCATGCATTCAAATTTCCTTTCTTAGCAAACTATCTTTAAATTAGGTAGTAAATCCCTTTTATACCTAAACTATAAAAATATAGTTGTACCACCATAAACTACATACACTAAAAATATTCAGAAAACTATCTATAGCCAAATAGCTCTTGTAGACGATCAATTGCAAGACGAGCGACCCGACGCGCGACGTAGCGGGCGGGGCGCGCGGCGGCTGGCGGCGGCGGCGCTGTGGCGGGCGGAGGGCTGTTCCCGCGCCGATTACAGCAGATCAGGCAGCCGCCCAGCGCCTTCGCGACTCGCCTGCGCCCCGCCCGCGCCCCGCACGCGCCCTGCCCGCGACCCGC
This sequence comes from Scoparia ambigualis, assembly GCA_963921215.1. Lineage (NCBI taxonomy): Eukaryota > Metazoa > Arthropoda > Insecta > Lepidoptera > Crambidae > Scoparia > Scoparia ambigualis. The sequence continues at coordinate 36,272,728 of OY992510.1, forward strand.
GCGGCGCCCGCACCTTCAGCCAGCTAACCCGCGGGATTACACTTAGAAAATTACAGCTACTATTCTCCCAATTTCAACTGCAGTTACACAAATTAATCTATTGTTGCTACCGGACGGGCTGGATAACCGTTTGAAAGCTACATTTTTATGTTGATCACTATTCGCTACTTTCCTAAAGTGATATAAGTAGTATATTGGTTCAATTGTTGTGACCGCATCATAATAATTTGACTATAATGGAAATAAAAGGCAATATAATAAAACTATTGATTAAACTATTGATACTGATGATTGTTACAGCTGCTTTTGCGATGATCAGTGTCTGCACTATGCACTATGTCTGGCCACTGCGTCTAACAATCTTTTGTTAGACAGTGGTCAGACATAGTGGTTAAGAAGGAGCGTGCAACTACGTGCACTTATATTTTATCTACCTCCACTCTGGCATGTTACAGCTCTCCTAAATCGCATTAGCCAATCGGAGTCTCCCAAAATACCTGAAAATTTCTCATACAAAGTATTGCATCATTAGATGCGATACTAGTGATAATAGTGCACAATTTCTAATAATCCATCGATTAGCAGCTAAGCAACCAAGCGGTGCGTTCCAGTTTAAAGGGTATGAGATTTTCACGAGAGGGTTTATCAGCCGAGACTCATGGGTGGCAGACAGCACAAATGTATCTACGGGTTTATGCTATGAGTGCGGCTGCTTCTACCGGGTTAGTCCTTACTATTAGCTTGAATTCCTCAATTGCTTTATGATTTTCAAGAAAATAAGGGGAAATGTTTATAAACACAGATTTTATAAATTATATTTGTGAAACGAGTGCTCATAATGACTGAAGTCGTTGGTCCTGCGTTAGTTTCTTATTTAATGCATACCTAAAAAAATGTTATTGTTTAAGGAAATCAGACGGAATTCTAAAGTAAAAGTAATACAGACATTTTGGAAGACGACCGCTCCAGAATTTGAACTATCTCAAAATGTTTTATAATTCTGTACCTAAGCATTATTTTAAATCAGTCAGTCTGAGTAAGTAGTCTACCACTGTTGGCTCACCAACAGCCAATAGTTTAATCGTAAAATGGTCGTAACGTAAAAACATGATGGAACAATAAAGATTTCTGGTTTACTACGGAACCCTAAAAATGAGACGATCTAAAATAAAGTGTCACCCGCGCCGGTGCAGCTCCGCCGTAATACGTTGCGGGCGGCTGTTCCCGGATTAAGTCCAGATTACGAGACGGTCTGGCGCCTTAGTGACTCTCCTGATATCCCCCATTATTACCTGCATCTGCACATAATCTCTACAATTACCCTTTAAATTCGCAGATAGAACGGGTAAACACGATGGAGTCAATTTTAATTATGCAACTTTTTTGACGTGACAACGTCTTATAAATTGGTTTGCCGGGTGACACTTCAAGAAACTGCGTTACGCTCCGCTCACGTTATGCGCTCACAATGAGAGCGAGTGAGAGGCACGCGTCCCTTCCACTCGGGCATGGTTAGCCCGCCTAAGAGCGAGAGAGACAGACATAAAAAGTGAAAGGCACGCGTCCCTTTCCTATTTCATCCTTCTTCCTACTATACGAATGAATATTCACATTAAAATTATTTTACCACTCAAAGTCGTTGTCACGTAAAACTTTCGCCCGTATACCGACTTTACAGGCAACCAATTTTTTTTTTTTTAATACTAAGCCCGGCAAATGACCCCTTTCCACCTGATGTTAAGTGGAAACGAGGACCAGGCGCGAGGACAACTGGTGCAGCGTAAGAGACGTAGCATCAGTCATCCTCACTCTGCCGGCCCACAAAGTGCTTCTTCACGCCTCGTTTGAAGGACCCTATGTCATAGGTAGGAGGGAATACGTGTGCTGGTAGACTATTCCATCTTTTGGAAGTGCGGCAAAGAAACGAGTCACCAAATTTCTTTGTGCGAGATGGAATGTTAGAGACTGTAAATTGGTGACTCCGGAGAGCAGCACGCGTACTCCTATGGAGGAAGGGAGAAGGAGGAATGAGGTCAAAGAGTTCTTCAGAGCACTCGCCATGGTATAAACGGTAAAAGACGCTGAGTGACGCAATATCTCTACGCAATTGCAAAGGCTCGAGAGTTTTAGTGACCTCTGCATTGCCGATAATGCGCACAGCGCGGCGCTGCAATCTGTCCAAGGCATCGAGAAGGTACTTTGCGGAGCCGTCCCAAAGGTGAGAGCAATACTCCAAGCAAGACCGCACCTGTGTCTTGTATAATAGACACAACTGATCAGGCGTGAAGAATCGCCGCACCTTGTTCAGGACACCAAGTTTACGTGAGGCATTTTTAATCACGGTTTCGATGTAGTCCTTTTGGTTCAGATCGCAGCGGATATCCATACCGAGCATGTTAATACTGCTCTGCAGGCCTAGAGATGTACCCTGAAGAAAGGGAAGGGGAAGGAATGGCGACTTTTTCGCTGTGAACGCGCACACCTGTGTTTTCTTGGCATTGAACTCCACCAGATTATCGGAGCCCCATTTAGAAATGAGGTCCAACACCAGATCGAGCTCAATGACAAGATTTGCTCGCTTCATTTCGGTGTCTACCCGCCCAGCCGTTGGGTGCCCGTTATATCCCCCATGCACTGTGCTATCATCTGCATAGCAATGAATGTTTCCAAGAGGAAGCATGTCATTGATATGCAGAAGGAACAGCGTGGGGGATAGAATGGAGCCTTGAGGAACACCAGCGTTCACTGACATGAACCGCGAAGCGCATCCATCCAAAAGGACACGGATTCTACGCTCATGCAGGAAGCTGGCAATCCAGGTACAGAACTGAGCGGGCAAACCGTATGCCGGGAGCTTGGAGAGAAGAGCTTTGTGCCAGACCCGATCAAAAGCCTTGGCTATGTCAAGGCTAACTGCCAGTGACTCGCCACGCTTGTCAATAGCCTCACCCCAGAGATGTGTGACGTACGCTAGAAGATCACCCGTTGACCGTTTTGGCCGAAACCCATATTGACGATCGTGAATTAGGGAGTGATCTTCTAGGTATCGAATAAGCTGTTTGTTCAATATTCGTTCTAGGATCTTACACAACACTGAAGTTACGGCTATAGGGAGGTAATTAGTCGGATCTGACCGATCTCCTTTTTTAGGGATCGGTTGCACATTAGCTTCTCTCCAAGATTCCGGCACACAACCCGAAGAGAGCGAGAGACGGTACAGACGCGTTAACACAGGGGACAACTCCGCTGCGCACATTTTCAGGACTATTGCTGGGATGCCATCAGGACCGTTAGCTTTCCGGACATCGATTGACTGCATTTCCGCACGGACATCACACTGCCTGATTTTAATATCAGACATTGTGTGGCCACAGTGAGGAATTGAGGGTGGCTGTGCATCACAGTCATCGATCCGGGAGTTAGCCGCAAAGAGTTTGGCCAGGAGATTGACCTTTTTCTGCGGCTTGTGAGCTAAAGTTCCGTCAAGACATCTCAGTGGTGGCAGCGAAGGTTGGCAGAAGTTGGATTGCACGGCTTTGGCCAGACGCCAGTAGCTACGGCTGCCCGTAGGATGCGTCAGGAGTTCTTGGCCTACTCGTGCAACGCGCTGGGCATCCGCTCTAATGTAGGCCCTCTTACACGACTTGGTGGCATTATTGTAGGCTGCTTTTAGCGAGCGAGTTTCGGGAGCCCCATGAGCTTTACCTCTAATCCAAACGTGGTATGTCGTCTGTTTGCTCTCAACAGCGCTGGCACACTCGCGATTGAACCAGCGGTTGCGTCTGCCTTTGCTAATAACATAGGAGTGTGGAATATAGTATTCCATTCCTAATACTATCTCATCAGCAACGGCAGTGGCGCTAGCGGTCGGGTCCTTCCCACTAAAGCAGCGCTGCCTCCAAGGGACGGATGCAAAATACTCCCGCATCCCGTCCCAGTCTGCCGACGCGTAGTGCCAAATCTGGTGTTTCGAAACCAGCTGTTGGCGGGCGCGATGCCAAGGGCACTGTGCTGGATATCAAGCAGTGATCCGAGGAACCTAAAGGAGCTCGAATCTCCACCCGGTATCCAGCTGGGCGACTCGTCAGCAAAAGGTCGAGTAAGGAGAGCGCATGGCTAACTATGTCTGGGATCCTGGTGGGCTGGTTCACCAGTTGCGTCAGGTCATGCGTGAGACCGAATGCGTGGGCAGTTCTACCAGCATGGTCTGTTTTGGAGGAACCTAACCACAACTCATGGTGGGCGTTGAAGTCCCCCAAAAACACCAGTTCCGCCGATGGAAACTGCTCCTGCGCATCATCTGCTACCCGACTAAGATGTTCAATTAGTCGAGTTGTCTCCATGTCGCCGTTATGGGATCGGTAGAAGCAGACGTAGACACGGCAATGAGAGCCTAAGTCAACGTGTACCACTAGGAGGGAGAAGGAAGGGTCCTCCAGACAGCGCAGACGGCGACAGCAAACATCCGCCCGAACGAATAAGCAAACTCCGGCTTTTGCTTTGAAGGACTCTTCAAGCACAAAGCCGGGATAGTTCAGGTAGGTGGTGTCAGCTGGGCGGATTATTTGCGTCTCCGTCAGGAACAACATTGCTGGCCGTGCCGTCTCAAGATGGTGGTGGACGGCATTGAGGTTTGCATGGAGTCCGCGGATGTTAGCGAACCAGTTTTGTTGTTAGGCGCTGTCATTTTAGGAGTGGAGAGAGAGAGGCGTGAATCGAGAAAATGATGCCGCGATGCGAATGGTCAAAGTGTGGTGGCCTGTTTCCCCAGGAATTTGCCCACAGACGAGTATTATTAACCTGCCGAACGGAAGGGCCCCCGAACCCTCCCGGGAATGGCCGCAGGGACCCCACCTTCCGGTCACCAACCGGCACGACGGACCACCCCGAGATTATGCGTGGCATGGTGAGGCAGCCTCACTAGCTGGTAAGGCCCCTGTACTGTGCCACGGGTGGCCAGCGGGACAACCGTTTCTACGGGTCTCCCTGGTCGGCAGGTTAACGAAGTCCTCCTGGCACTGGTTTGACGGAAGCCTCCACAGACCAAATACATAGCAGCATCATCCTCTCGAGCTCTGGTTATACGCTGGCTGATCCCGAAACGCGACCGACAAGCAGTCACTTGACGGGTTTTACACCATGCGTACGGTGGTCACCAACCAGACGGGTCAAGCCCTACCACCAGTGGAGCAGATCATTGCTCGAAAGAGTCCGTTAGTCGCTTCTTACGACACCCACCGGACGGAGAGAGGGGCGGCGATTGGTATTCTTTCTCCGTCACCGCACGGAGATTTACTTTAGTAAACTGTTCTTATAAAAGTTAATTAGAACTAATTTTATTGATGGTGCTTGTTTTACATACCCACATTTTGCACACAAATTGACATGCTTGACGATAGGATAACTAAGAGATAAATAATAATAATTTGATCAGTACGTGGCCTGCAAAAATTTGCATTTAGGGTTGTGGGTACTATAATGATCATACAAGCCTGTGATGATCTTTAATGAATACTATCTAGTTATATATCTTAGTCTTGAAGTTGACGTAACATTTTTTGATGTAACATTTTTTGAAAAAGTTACATTTCTAAGTTCACCTAGGGATGTAACGGTAAACACGAAGAACACAGACTTTGCAATGCTTAACATAATGTTTAAAAGGTAAAAACAGAAAAATCTATTCCATATTAAATTCATAGTTTTATAAATACTAATCATATGTACAATCACATATGTACAATCCTCTTGGCAAGATACGTTTTTGCAGATACATATTACTTTATACATGTTTATCGAATGGGAACGCTTTTTCTTTACGGCTCTCACTCTTTTTTATTGCGGTGATTAATTTAACAATATGCTAAACAACAGCAGTATAAATATTAATATTTTCTTGTTTAAACCCATTACACACGAAAATATGGCCTCGTCGTTAGCCTCAAAAATTTTCAGCTTTCATTATTTTCGATAAGGTTTAACTTATTGCGACTGTGTGTTCCTTAAAATATTTGGATTACTTATCTTTTTCTTAAACATTTATCGAGAAATTTAGTTTGCAGAAAAGTTAATATTGCTTCTAAACGGATCGAGGTTGGGCTCTCAAAGTAAAAAATTATTATTATTTTTAGTCGCTTAGAATTGACTTCATCAAATACGATGGCGAGTGCTTTGGAGAACTGTTTGATCTCATCCTACCTTCTCCCTTCCTCATAGGAGTGCGCATGCTGCTCTCCGAAGTCACCGATTTACTTTCTCTAATATTCCATTGCGCCCATAGAAATTTGGAGACTCGTTTCTTTGTCGCACCTCCAAAAGATGGAATAGTCTACCAGCACACATTTTCCCTCCATCATGTTATATGCGGTCCTTCAAACAAGACGGAAGAGGCACCCTATGGGCTGGCGGCAGAGTGAGGGTGACTGATGCTACGTCTTTTTTACGCTGCACCAGTTACCTTCGCGTCTGGACTCCATTTCAATTAAACATCAGGTAAAAAGGAGTTATTTGCCGGGCTTATAACATAATAAAAATCTACACTGCATATCGTACTAGTATTTTGCCTTCGTCCGCGTGACCCGCCACAAACATTCAAACTAAAAAACACAACTTTGGACCTCTTCTGTCCCTGTCCGTGGGTGTTTTATCGGCGCGGCGCAGCATTGGCCGTTCGTTTCCCGCAGACGACGTTTTAGTGTCCCTGCCTGGATTACAAATGGATCTTAACCGTTAATCGCGGAGTTAGAATTAACTTCTCTCGACTAGGGATTACGGTATTGTCTTGTCCCAGAGATATTTGGTGACAATTTATTTGTTCTAATATCTATACATTCGGTGATAAATTATCTCATTGGAATATGTCTGTATACCAGTAACCTATATACTATTGCCACTTGTACTATTTTTTACAATACAATAAGTACCACATACTATAAGTTGGTTATCTAGCCCAGAACCTCATTCTAAGACCTTTCCACTAGACCAAAGGTCGTTGAACTCATACATAAATAGTATCAAAAGTACCGGGTTGACCACTACCCATCATCATCATCATCATCAATCAGCCTATACCCGTCTGCTGGACATAGGCCTCTCCAAGAACACGCCACTAAGCACGATCCACGCCCATTACCCTCTTATCTAAAATTGAAAATGCCTATTGGCCCAAATATGACATTTTTGTGCCAGTGATTCTCACTATAGATATGATGTGAATGGGTGCGTATCATTTCATGTAATGACAAATTAACTAATTTCAAAGAACCTATCGTTCACTGGATATAATTTTTACTTGTTCTAAATACAAGTTTACGTATATTATAACAACATTACGTATATTATTCATTTGATATAATACTCATATTCTCTAACAACTTTTTCTATAAAGTTATATTGGTAGAATAATCATATTCTATAACTTCATTTGATATAATTTTTGCTTAAAAATAAAAATAATTTTTTTTAACCCTAAATTGATTTCAAATATTTCCTTAAAAAGTTAATACGTTGTGTTTTCGTTAAGGTTGAGCTAAAAAAGTCAGTGACAGAAACGAATCGCGGCAAAACCGACTTCACGTAGACTTGTCTGCCCTACGCTAGTGTAATTTAAGCCCGCGTAGGCGAGGAGGGGCGAGACGGCCCGCGAGCTGAGGAGCTGCGGTGGTGAGCGAAAGCCATCTGCGACGATAAGCTCGAGTGGGACTGCCGGTGTCTCGCAGCGCCGGCGCCGTGACAGAAAACATGCCTGTTGCATGCTGCATGCTTGCCTCATGCTGCATGCCTTCCTCATGCTGCATGCCTGCCTGCATGCTGCATGCCTGCTTGCAAGCTGTATTCTTGCTTGCATGCTGCATGCTTGCTCGCATGCTGCTTGCTTGCTTGCATGCTGCTTGCTTATTACATGAGTAATGTTTTGTATCATTTGATAATTATATGAAATGTACATTATATCAAAAGTATTATTATATCAAATGAAATTATATAATCAAAATTTATAATAATATTAAATGTTTATTATACCTACTAAGTTAGTTGTTATATCAAATGAAATTAAATGAAATGTAGTTATATTATCTGAACGTTAGAGCATAATTATTTACATTAGACACCTGATGTCAATTGCGAGTATCCGCTCCACTTATGTTCGAAGAAATCTGATGACTATTTTTACATTTTACGTTAACGAATAAGGTAGGTACATATAATATAAACAAGTTGTAATAATGTTAAATTATGTATTTTATAGTATGTATTAGTCCTTCTTTGTTAATTTACTGGTGACGGTGAGATTTCAAATCTCACCTCTGATTTTAATAACATCTGAATTTGTTAATGAAGTTACTACCCTTTATTACGAATTGTGTGACTTCATTTAACCTAAATAAAGCCCTCCGAGTTGTAGTGTAAATATAGGAGAAGATTACGACACTTATGCCTACTTACACCCACCCATTCCGGGAGCTCAGTAATGTTTAGCTCTTATTCCGACATAACTGCTCTCGCTCACGTAATCGTCTTCACAGCTAACGCTTGGAACCTATAAAGAGCACTCATAAAATCCATTTCCTTGTATTGTTCACAGAGGGGAGTCTAACTCACTTAGGTTTATATTATTTAGCGCTGCGGTGCTAACACTGGACTCGGAGGGTCTCACAGGGGAGCAAAGTGGGTCCAACTTTATAATGTTCACGGCGTTTTGTGACTCTATCCAAGGCGCACGTTGCCGCTGTAGCGTTAAAATAATATACTAACTTTGCAAGCTTTTCATGAAGCGTTAAACTTTACGGCCAAGCGTTTGGCGACTTACCGTCAACTAAGGTTTCTGCGTAAGCATTTTACGTTAACGACCAACGTTTTGATAAATCAACTTCATTTTTATTATGTAATGAGGTTCATCTACAAACAAATAAAAATATTATTTATTACACATTGATACGTCTAACAATATACCCAAAATATATACCCATATTATAATTACGTTAAAGTCTTAATTATTAACTGCTAATAAACAGTGCAAACTTTTATTACAAGGTCCTTTCATATAATGCAATTATACCATGTGCATTTTAACAAGATTGGGTACTTTATACATTAGTTTATTTACTTATCACGTTGAGTGCTACAAAACCAGACACAATAGAAATTTAATTGTTTGTGGGACAGATCTGTCCCAAAGATCACTCGAGCGGTTATGAGGCCATTATACGTTCTCCATTGCGTAAACATCATATATATACCTTTTGTGCACAGATCCAAAAGTAGCATGCTGATAACGCACGCTTGTATGCCCAGTATCATTAATAACAAATCCCTTAAATTTGCAGCAGCTTAACTGGCACATTTTGGGAGTTGTTAACACCTGAACCAATTATATGCAATTACCTTTCGCTTGATTACGTTCTTAAATAGCTCGGGTAGTACTTACGATAAGACCACCCAGCGAGCGACGACCCCTCGTTACATCGGTGTTTACCTTTATATCTCCGAGTTTATTACGGAAACAAGGAGGGATGGTAGCTCAAGCAATATTTGTCCTGTTGTAAGTACGGGCGTTGTTTATACCACCACATTGCAGCCTAGAGAGATTAACACGTTCCCCAAAACTAGTTGGAATTAGATTTTACTGTTAGTTGTAGGAAACCTAATAATGGGACGCTTTGTACCGTTTCGCGTAATCGCAATATCGGTCGGGGGTCAGCTAAGCGGGTCACCGATATCGGGTTAGCAGTTAAAGAAATTAGTAGCAATTTATAGCCGCCAGCAACAGTTGTTTTAGATCGACTCTCGCTTTACTTCGAGTTTGACGTCGCTTCAGTTCGATTTGAAAAGAGCTGCACGACTGAATTGCGTACCCGTAATTGCGTACCCGTAATTGTTTCAAGTCTCCGAGAAAAGGAAGGGAAGCAAAACGGAGGGAGTGATAAATGCAAGCGCAAATCGCATTACGTTTATAATTATTCCGCAAGCTTTGTTTTTCTTTACTTAAAGTTACATTAAAATTTAACACTAGGGTATAGCGAGATAACCTTCAATTTTTTTATTATTGGTTTATTGGTTACTCTTGCACTGTTTTGTATAGAAGATGACTACTAGGCTCAGGGTCAGCCCACACGCGAACACCCTACTGGTCAAAGGGAGAATAATCTGCAAGTCAACGCGCGTAAATTGGCTTTGCGTTGTTTTTTCTCATAGCAAAGCAACTTTCAGTGGAACTAAAGCTGTTTATACTCAAAAGAATCGATGGAGTACGCGGGACAAAGGCTGCCCCGGGGCACACGCGCTAAAAAGGAGGCTCGATTAAACTGCAATGCTAAAAACTTGCATTCTACTCCAAATTATGAGTTCTAGACAGAAGACAATATAAACTAGGTTTGATTTCTTGTACCCACTGGCGTCGTCGTGATTGACTCCACGCGGAAAACGTCGCGGGTAACAGCTAGTTCTGCATATGTACTAAAAAAGTACAATAACGTACGCTTTTGAAATTTAATCTACTGTTTATTTCGGACCTTACGAGTAGAATTACTGAAAGATCTGATATTATTTTCTAAACTCAGGAAAAAGTTTTTGTTTCATTAAATCAAAAACCGTTCTAAGTATGTAGACATATTACTTCATACTCGAATAAAGAACTCCTGTGCAAAATTTCAGGTTCGTTGACTCAGCGGTTTGCGTGCGTTTTTTGATAAGTTAATGTATTTCTTTGTAAATTAATTATATTACCTATAGATAGATAGATAAAAGAAGAAATTGATACCTATAGAGATAACCTTTTATTTTTTAGAACGAAATATTTTGTGTCGCTATTACCCTTCTCTAACGTAGGGTAGATACTAAGTACTATCTTCACCCTTCTTTACGGGTCTTCAACAAAAAGTTTGACCGGAAAGGTTTCCTTGTTGTTCTGAAAAAATAGTTGGCTAAGCTTTATGACCCACCTGATGCGAGCACATATGTTCTGCTCCCAACCTTGGTACTATGTAGTATTTCTTAATAATCCTCAATATACATCAGCGGCAATGCGAGCGCGCAACTTTGCCTGCGTAATGTTAAACAATATTTTTTCGTCCATAAGTAACGGCAGATAAAAAATCCCTCTGCCTGTTTACAGCGTAAGCGAGGGGTTGTCATCAGAATAAATGAGTCGCATTAGGGTCACACCACACGTTGCCACTATGACCTTTTCGGCCTCTTTGCTTGAATGCCACGCCGCCGTAGCTCGCACGTCCCGCCATTCGGAAAAAAATCCTGAGACACGTTACGAGTGGAAGGCAGAAGTAAGCCACAGTATTCATTATTTCAATATTTTTAAGTCATTAGCGCGTCTGCTCTTCATCTGTTTTAATCTGCCGTTTTGGATTCCTGGAATCGCCCAAGACAGATATTTTCATAAAGGCTAACTTACTCTATATTTCAACGTTTATATGTATCATCATTCACCTATTCTAGTATAATTAATACCAAGAGAACTAGTTCAACGAAAACATTATTGCATGTCTCGCTCGCGTATTGTCTGTTCCAGTTCACAGCCAGGAAACATTTTAAAACGAATTTTAGCGAGAAAACGCTGAATGGGCAAACCTCAAAAAGGATGTGTGACATTCAATAAAACGGTGTCTCACAGGAATAGTCAGCTGGAAATACATGCGCTCTTAAAATTCATTTAAAACATTGTAACTGAGGATGCACGATGAACATACACCATAGCATACAGGCTCTAGATAGATATAAAAATACTGTAATCTGAACCAATATTTTATAATTAAACACTATGATTAAGGTTTTCGTTTCGGGCTTTCATCGCCTACAAATGCCTACAATATGACGTTGAGAGAGCTTTTTTTGCATCGAACAAATAAGTTAGGCAATCAAGTTTAAATAAGCTCACTTTTAGCCACCATTCATAAGAATACCAAATGTGTCAAACAATTACAATGCGATCCAATTGCGATTCAATTATGCCATTCGTAAATTAGCAGACTTGGACCCCTGTACGATGACGATTTAAAAATGTGTGTGTAAAAGCAAAAGCTAACCAAAGGCTCTGATGTGCTGCGGGCGCCCGTTGTCGCCGCCTAACGCTTGCAGCTAACTTACTTCTTCCTTTTTCTTCTATTAGACCACCGGTCTCAGAACCAGGGATTTCAGGTTCGATTCCCAGAAGGTAATTCAGGAAACTCAGATTAACTAGATCTAGGTAATGGGCTTGACCTAAGTTCGTTAGCTAGCTACCACCATGTTGTCTTAGTCCGTCGCCATAAGAACCGCTTCACGTTTGACCGTATGTGCTCTTGTCCTCAGGCTCTCAGTCTTTGTAGCCGACTCGTGCTTTTCATACAGATTGGTTTCAATGAACTTCCTGTGCCACCAACCAACCTGCATGACCTTTGGACTCATATTCTTTATTATATAAAGGTTTTAAAAATACAATTAAGCTTAGCTAGTGCATGCTTATGTATGTTACATTAATTCTCGGATGGGTAACATGAAGCCCCTTCGAGCGTCAGACAGCACGTTAAACTGTTTATCCCTTTGTTGTTGATGGATAGTAGCCAGCAGCCGCCAGCCCGCTCTATGCCAACTTGGTGGTAGCTCGCACTATCCCACCAAAGCCCAATCAGGCTTGTGAAGTCCACTGTTCTGTAGCTGTCAACCGACATACAACATAGCACGGCGACATAGCTTTTGACGACCTCCGTTCTTGAGTGGCGTGCACGCTGGTGCGGCGTCGCCATGTAAACAATGAACAATGTTTTCTAAATTTATTTTAGGTCTGGGTGTTTTATGCAACTATATAATAACTATGTTTATCCGTTATCTAACCAATAAAAAACCAGTTTCTAAACTTAACTTAGGATACCTAATTGCTGTGAGAGTGAGAAAAAATAAAGGTTTTTTTTATGAAAGAAAGAGGCAAACGAGCAGGCGGGTCACCAGATGGAGAGTAATCACCGCCGCCCATGGACGGGTGTCCATGGGCGGCGGTGATTACTCTCCAAAACCAGAGGAATCGCAGGCGCGTTGCCGGCCTTTAAGGAAGGAATAGAAATTGTGAGGGGGGGGGGAGGGCCTCCGGAACCCTCATTCGCCGGACGAAACACAACAGTAACGAGTGCCGTTATTTTGTTATTTACAAGGGCAAACCTACGGACGCGAGTAACTTAAACCTCCAACCAAAAGTAAGTTTCATAAAAGTCCATTTTTCTAAGGTAAGTAATTTCTAGTAACCTGCCTAACTGTTACTCAGTCTTCCAACATTCGTAAGTGTCACACAGAAAACTCAGGCCAAAACCACTACGCACACGCTTTATACAAAATAACAACTGATGATTCTGTACCAGCAACGTTCTAGTGTTGAACAATGCGCGCGTGCCATCACTGTGGACCGGCCGGCCCGCTGGCGCGGCGGCGGGCGCGCGCTGTCACTCGATTTCCCTAACGCGCGGCCGGGCGCCACCGTTCATACATTTTAAATAAGAACTACACAGCCGAGTGAAGGAGACACTGTAGGAAGTTACCCACTGGCGTCTAACCATTACTTCGAGAAATGCCAATTTAAACTTGTAACGAGGTTTGCCGCGAGTGGCTGCGGAACGAAATTAAAAACTCCACAGAGCCGACGCTCGAATAGCTTCGGCGACTGGATGGGCGCCTAGTAACAGGCCTAACTTCCATCCTCACTTTGTTACGTACTCCCTCACGGCAATTTGCAGCCTTTCCGACGGAGATCACGACGCAAAAATCGTGCCAACTATGGTTTTTCACCTCGCGGCGTTGTAGCCTCATTGAAATATACAACGAAGTTAGAGACTGGCACTTCATAAAACCAGCTCCACGAGCCACCCTACCCTACCACGAGCTAACCTTAACGATTCTCGCAAGCGTTTGCTTAGCAAATGACACTTGTGACTCGACTCAAGTGTCCACCAAAAGGCTCGTCACATTTTGCCACACAAAAACAAAACATAAAAACGTTTACTACAAAAAATAATACAACAGCAATAACAAATTACCTATGGCGCCCATACTAGGAAATCCTGTCTTTTAGGGCTATAACATTCTATATACATTCTTTATACATATACATTACCTTTCAACGATATTGTGTGCGTTGTTAACATTTTCGCGGACAGTATGCCAAACAGTTATATCACAAAATTAAATCATTGTTTGCTGCCCTGGTGCGTAAAAATTGATTATTTAAATAAAGTAAGTAATAAAATAATTTCTGTACCTATATAAATCTAATTTCTTTTAGCTAATATGTAAAAAAATAATCTTATCTTATTTATTCCATTTATTATGGCGTTACACTGTATATGTTATGTAAGTATAGAAATAATGAGAGAGTGCGTAGGTAAATGCGTATCGATATTATGTGTGCGTGTTAAGGCTCATCCGTCGTAAAATACCCCGAAACTAAGTAACTTTGTAACCATTTTCTTCCTAAAATATGGTACTTTCGGAAACAAAAAAAATACACAGTAATTACCAAGATATGATTAGTGATTTGGTTTTTCTCTATTTCAATTTTAACCAGAAAAAATAAATAAAAAAAATATCTGAAGTTACCCCTATTTTTCCAGTTGTAACCATTTTACTGCTTCAATTTCAATCACAAACGTATGAAAATTTATATTCTATTATATAAACCAACAAGAAATAACATGGTTTTCTTAATTTTTTAAAATCCAATAAATATTATGTTATTTCTCAAAAATTCCGACTAAGTTCCTACTGTCACCCCGCTCTCGTCCAAGCAGTCAGTGCGGGGCGAGACGTGTTGCTAGACGAACCTGTGCTGCGTTGCGTGTGAGAGCATGCAAAATTTCTATTTCGAAATAGTATTTGATATTTAGTTTGGACAGTGATCGGACGGCGTGTTTCATGAGTAATACTAGAGTGGTCATTTGACTGGAGAGCGTATTTAAAAATTATTTTTATGTAATTTTTTTTTGCAAATAGTATTTTGCAAACTTGTACTTATAGTTTTCCGTAACCAAAGTCATAGTTTGTGCAAGATGGGAAAAAAGCAGAGGCGACAAAAAAGGAATCTCAAGAAACATTACAAAAAAGGAAGGATATAATATCGATACTTGCTACTACTCTTTTAGTCTAGTTTGTTATTTTAGAAAATGGATGTGCCTTACATCTAAGAAAAGTCATTAAAATGTTCCCTATGACCATTTTTATATGGATTAAATGGTTGGGCTTTTACGAGTATAACGAAATAAGATTTTGACGTTTTTTACGTTAAGCATTAATTTAAGAACATCACATGACATGCCACCTAAAAATGTATAATTTGACATTGAAAACCTCGTTGAAAACGTTCTCTAAGTCTCATTTTCAATGTGTCTAAAATAGTTAGGTAGGTATTATTGGCCGTATTGCTACATAGATTAGACAGAAAAAAAGAGAATAAAAAATAAAGTAAGACGGCATTCATAGCTTGTTTTGGAAAAAATGTGCTTTACGTCAATTTAAATTACAGGTATCGACACAGAATAAATAATAGTACTAGGTAAGTATCGATAATATTCATAGGTATGTTTTCAATCTAGGTACCTACCTAGGAATACATATTTATGCATATATTTGATCCAGTATTTTTCTTTGTTAAGAGTACCTATTGTTTTATTGACGTGTCTATAAAATGATTGTAAAACAGATGGGTTACGCTCTTCATTCATACCTACGAGTTCAATTCCCACAGAAATTCAGTTAATTGTTTAGCGTGATAATTAGTGTCGTATTCACTGTAAATCAAATTGAATCTTACAGCCTTATAGTAACACATTACATTACGCAGCCCTTATTAGTACCTACCTAATGTCTGATACAAAGTTTTTACAAAGGGCCGTTAAAAAAAGTTACTACCTACCTAATCTCATGCAGAAACAAAAGCAAACCCAAAGGATGTTGGGCAAAATACTCCCCCAGATCCGAAAGCCACTGAATAAGTGTGACTCAAAACACCAACCTAAAATGACCATTTTAAATTATGACGCCTTTACAAAATATCCCAGAGGTCATGAGCTAAAACTGTAAAAGCAAAAAAAAACATTTTACTCACCAGATACCGTGATATAATATTATTATTTAAAGCCTGACCAGAAAAATAAAAAACCTGGTCTAGGGGCGCCTCAAATCCTTTTTTTATTGCAACACTAAGTAAAGTAATACCCATGTGAATTGGCAAGCGTTAAAATTTTTTCATACTATTTGACATAGTACCTATCATTAATTTATTTATTATGGAGTCATTGGAAATCCAAAAAAGAACATTTCTGATTCTGGATTGATGTAATCTAACGTGCTCCTGTAGATATGCCTACTTAACAAAGTCAAGGGTCAAAGAAATAAAATTATCAAAGCCAGATTTTTAATACCTACTCGTATCATTAATCAAAATCAGTACCTATCTAAATAGGTATTCAACTATATCATACGACATTTCATGTTCATCATTATCAGATTGCACCAATGGTTGGATTTCAGATATATCAGACTCATTGTAACTTCCATTGCATAATGAATCACTTTCACCGCCACCAACATAAATCACTCGGTACTTCTTTACGAACTGGATAAAATTCATAAACTTTATGAATAATTGCACACTTCAAAATCATCTAGTTTATTTTCTATTTTGGTTTTGGTTTATTTTTCTTAGGCGTAGAAAATACAGCTGACGTATGTCCTTCTCTTTTTAATTTCATTACAAAAGAACGAGACACACCTAAAAAACATAAATTACTTAAAACTTAAAAAAAATATTTAAAAATGTACAAACGCGTCTCCTAAATTGGGGGTCGGGGTCGGTCGGGTGTGGGGGGAGGGAGGTTAACAATTTATTAAAATAAAAAACTTATTGCCTTTTTTGGAACACAACTAACAAGTACAATAAAAATCGAGGCCAATCATTCATCTAAGCCTTGAGCTTTCTCTCCAACAAATATTTATACATTGTAAACTATTTTTCTCTTACGACTATATGAATAGTTTTCAGCATTATAACGCTTAAAAATAAAACTAATAACAACATATCAAATAATAACAAAATTAACGATAAATAGTCCGTGCTGACACTTTGACAGCAATGAACAGATGACAATGATGTCATGTTATTGACGTTTTATAGTTACTGTTGCCAGTAAAGGAAATTACAAATTAGTGTCATTAGTTTTCCGCATCATGACCTGCGGGTCTATCGGCAAAAAAATGTGAATATGGACATCATGGGCTTCATTTGACATTTTAGTGGTGGGTAGCAGGTTTTCTATTTTTCTGGTCAGGCTATACAATGAATATGTGAGGTTTTATTTATGAAACATTATTGTTGTTAAAACAATAATGAGCAAAACACGACAAAGGCTGGCTGCGACAAAATGCATTGCACAGAATTGCACTTAATTTGATCGGTTAACAGTTTTGTTTACATATTTAATATTTACGTCGTACAACTTAATATTTAATTTTTGTTTAAATGACAACGAAACACGTTGACAACAAATTATGTTAACAACGAAAAACGTAATAAGCAGGTTGGTATGCTAACACTCACAGCTTTACTTTTTTCGTTTCAACACAACATAGCCAGCTTTTTGTAAGTAATAAGCAAAAAAGAATTTTTATAAGCATGCTTTTTGAAAATCGTACAACGCATAAAAGTTAAAAATATTAGCACTTTTTTCCATCTCTAGTAGTAATAGCAAACCTATAGTTGAACATTGATACCTTTTGGCGCGCGCGATGTTTATCAGCGGGTAGTGCGGGGGTGAAGTCTAAGCTCCGCCCGTACGCTCAAGGTCGTTGGCGACGGTAGGAGCCTTAATGTATGTGCGTGTTTGTGTTAGTGTATGTGTGTGCGTGTGTGTGTCTGTTTCGTCTACATACAACCACCTAATAAAACTTATGTATCTTTATAATTTTGTGTGTGGAGGATTTTATGATCTTAGCTTTAGCAGCAGTCGGGTGACAATCTTTGATCTTACATCTGGTTGCAACTTTATTATATATGTAAGGATAAAGGTACCTACGCTCTGTATCTTTTAGCGAATGTGGTGCGAACTGTCGGTGTTGTAATTTGGAATAAGCGTTTTCTTAAGTAGCTCTTTGTAGTTATCATAGCAGACGACTAGTATGTGTTGTTATTACGACGGCGTTAAGAACGTACAGCTTCCGCACACTTAGGACCTGGCTGTCTGCGTACAACTAACGTGGTTTATTCAACATCACCTTTATCACTGCTCTCTGAGCTCTCTCGATCTTTAACATCCACGTCTTGTCCGTACCGCCCCACGAGGGTATGCAGTAAGCGACGACCAATTGACAGAGCCCAAGATAGACCATCCCTATGACTGAGGGCGGTGCCGCACCTCTTAGTAATAGCATCACGTAAATGATCTTCCTAATACGACTTGATAGTGAGGTTATTTGATGGTGATAAATTAATTAGTTTTCTATAAGAACTCCGAGCTGGGCCGTGCTACAGTCTCTCCAGCGGTGCTAAATTGACTACCAGTACATCGAAGTGTTGAAGTGTTTTTACGAAAACGCCACTATGACAGTTCGCCTTCAGGACCAGAGCTCGAAGCCAGTTCAGCTGCAGCGTGGAGTGAGACAAGGAGACGTCATATCTCCGAAACTCTTCACTGCTGCACTGGAGGACGTGTTTAAGCTTTTGGACTGGAGAGGACTCGGTATCAATATTAACGGCGTGTACATCAGTCACCTTCGATTTGCCGACAATATAGTAGTCATGGCTGAGACCCTGGAGGATCTCGGCACAATGCTCGGTGATCTCAACAGAGTCTCTCAACAAGTGGGCCTTAAAATGAACATGGAGAAGACGAAAATCATGTCTAACTCACGTGTCGTACCCACTCCTCTGAAGATTGGAGACTCTGCTCTTGAAGTTATTGACGAATATGTATACCTGGGACAAACAGTCCAGTTAGTTAGGTCCAACTTTAAGGAAGAGGTCAATCGTCGAATCCAACTCGGCTAGGCAGCGTTCGGTAAGCTACGAAATATCTTCTCATCCAAAGTACCGCAGTGTCTCAAGACGAAAGTCTTCGACCAGTGTGTGTTGCCAGTGATGACATACGGTACCAAAATGTAGTCGCTCACTATGGGCCTAATTAGCAGGCTCAAAGTCACGCAAAGAGCAACGGAGAGGGCTATGCTCGGGGTTTCTCTACGTGATCGAATCAGAAATGAGGAGATTCGTAGACGAACTAAAGTAACCGACATAGCCCAAAGAGTCGCCAAGCTCAAGTGGGCAGGGCACATCGCCCGTAGAACCGATGGCCGTTGGGGCAGAACGGTTCTCGAGTGGCGACCGCGCACCGGAAGACGCAGTGTGGGCAGGCCTCCAACAAGGTGGTCCGACGATCTGGTGAAGGTCGCGGGTAACCGCTGGATGCAAGCAGCACAAGACCAGTCGTGGGGGAGATCCTTGGGGGAGGCCTTTGTCCAGCAGTGGACGTCTTCTGGCTGATGATGATGATGATGATGAAGAACTCCGAGGTATTTTAAAACTTCTACCTCTTCAATTCTGTCACATCCGCAAGATAGACTGGAATGGGCATACTGGCAGCTACTGTTGTGGATTCTGACTGGAGGTATTAGATCAGGCTTCCACGTGGCCGTTTTATGAAAAGTCACAAACTTTGTTTTGGCGATGTTCAGGGATAAGAGGTTGCTTTCCAACCACTCAACATGATTCTCCGTGTAGTCTCAAAGCGTTTATTGTGTGGCTAAACGGCGTGGTTTTAGTGTGCAACTGATAAACGCTGTGAATAGTGAGTAGCCTGCCGAGTTTGCGCAAACTCATGGTAGGGCCCCTGTTCATAAAGCCGCAGTGAGCAGAATGCTTTCCAGGTAATAAATAATTCAATTTGGTAAACGACAATAATTTACATAATTAATTGAGATAGGTATCCTTCTATTTCCCTTAGAAGATGACTAAAACAAAACAATAATCCTAATATTATTAAAACATAACAGCTGGACTATAAAATTAAGATAAGATTGAAGGCGCAGCAGCTATCGCGTTTCGGTGACGATCTAGCATGTTAAAGAACTTTCGCAATGACAAAGACCGTCGTTGGATGAGTGGGTGACTAAATTAAAATATACCGTGCTCCTCTGTGCTTATGAAGATGGCTATTACTGTTCATGTGTCAAGGCCTGAGCCCAGCTATGGGAGGAAGGATGATGATGATGATGATAATTTCACATCAATGCCCAGAGTATCCCATGCCATTACACAGACCTTCTGAACACCTTCTCCAAGAACACAGTTCAGGCTGTTCTAGTTTCCGAAAGTTGGCTCAAACCCTGCCTGAATTCGGTGTCCTACCAACTTCCTGGTTATGAACTTCTACGCAACGACCGTGTAGGCAAGGGCGGTGGTGGGGTTGCCATTTACTTATCAAGTGGCATTCCCTTTAAGTTGTTGGGCTCTTCTTCATCCAGGTACGGCTGTATGGAATACTTATTTCTCGAACTTAACGTCAAAGGCACCAAAGTGCTTCTAGGTGTCGTTTACTGCCCCCCCACTATTTCTTTTCTTTCCGAATTGGAATCTCTCCTTGAAACATATTCCACGGTTTACGAACATCGCATAATTATGGGTGATTTTAATACGGACCTATTAAAAAAGGATAGCCAATCCTCACGTCAGTTTCAATCCTTGGTCGCGTCTGTGAATCTCTCCATTCTGCCCCTTGGTCCAACACATCACAATCTTAACACAGACGATACATGGATTGACCACCTGATCACATCGTCTACTGACCGCGTCCTCAAACATGGTCAACTGCCGGCCCCGGGTCTTTCCAAGCAAGACTTTATTTTTATTGCGTTTGGAGTTAAACCGCCCAAGAATAGGCCCGCGTTCGTGCGCATGCGTAATTTCTCTAGGTTGAACGTTGAGAAACTCGAAGAAGACGCGAATGCCATCGATTGGTCGCCGATTTTGAATGCGGACTCTGTAAATGACATGGTAACCTCCTTTAACGCCGCGGTTTTGGGGTTGTTTGACGTTCACGCCCCCGTTAGGAGTGTCAGGCTTAGGCGGCCACTCCGTGGATTACTCCTCTAGTGCGAATTGCGATGAAGAGACGCAACAGAGCTTTTCGTGTCTACAAGCGGTGCCGAACCGATTCTAACTGGGAGTCTTTCAAACATGCCAGAAACAGATGCAACCAAATGATAAGAGGAGCCAAGCGCCGTTACATTCACCAAAATTTATCAAATTCTTCTCCTGCTGACATGTGGAAATTTCTTAATTCTCTTGGTATTGGCAAGACTCCCTCACGACATTCCCCTTCCTTTCCTTTAGATGATCTCAATCGCCATTTCTCTTCTACTAAATCCCTTTCCGATACTGTAAAATTTCTTACTATTTCTAGAATTACTTCCTCTGCTCCATTAACAGCACACATTTTCTCTTTTACCCCTCTGACAGAGGATGAACTACGTAAAATAATAGTGTCAATCAAGTCCAAAGCTACGGGATTCGACAATATTAGTAGGGTTATGATCACATCATTACTTTCCTGTTTCCTTCCTATACTTACCTTCATTTTCAATCATTCCCTCTCCACTGGTGTTTTTCCTGCCGTTTGGCGCAATGCGTTTACCATTCCACTTCCCAAAGTATCCAACCCAAGCTCTCTCAGTCACTTTAGACCCATCTCTATTTTACCATTCCTCTCTAAGGTCCTTGAAGCTGCTATCCACAAACAGCTTTCCTCTTATGTCTTTCGTAACGATATTCTCTCCTCCTACCAATCTGGGTTTCGGCCTGGTCACAGTACTACTACTGCTCTACTCAAAGTTGTCGAAGATATACGCGATGGGATGGAGAATTCACGTCTTACTGTATTAGTCTTAATTGATTTCTCTAACGCATTCAACGCAGTGGACCATGACATTCTCCTCTCTCTCCTCTCCCTTTACGGCTGCTCATCCTCTGCACTTCTGTGGTTTACTTCTTATCTTCGGGGGCGCCAACAAGCGGTGCGAGTCAACCAGTTAGTCTCTAACTGGTCCAACTTGACTGCTGGTGTACCTCAGGGCGGCGTGCTCTCACCTCTTCTCTTCTCCTTGTTTATTAATTCTCTTACATCTTTTCTTTCCTCTTCTTATCATCTGTACGCTGACGATCTGCAGTTGTATGCACAGAGTGATCTGCGCAACCTCGACAACGCTATAACACTCCTTAACCAAAACCTGAATAGGATACGTGCGTGGTCGGATAGTTTTGGGATCTCTGTTAACCCAGACAAGTGTCAGGCCATCATTATTGGCAGTTCTCGTCAGCTCTCACAACTCAATTTGAGTAATACTCTGGCTCTGACATTTAATGGCATTGCAATCCCATACGCTACTTCTGTGAGGAACCTTGGGCTTGTCCTTGACTGCAGCTTGGGTTGGGAGGGTCAAATCCAAAATATTAGTCGTAAAGTACATGGGACTCTTGGCGCACTTTACAAACTAAGAAACTTTATACCGCCCAGCACTAGAGTTGTGCTCGTACGAGCTCTTGTTCATCCGCTTTTTGATTATGCTGATGTTTGTTTGTCCGATATTAATCAAATCTTTCTCAACAAATTGGATCGTCTTCTCAACAGTACTATACGCTTTGTCTTCGGTCTACGAAAATACGACCACATCTCTGACTTTCGAAACCAACTTAAGTGGCTCCCTATTCGTGAGCGTAGAAACCTAAGGTTGGTTTGCCTTCTTTTTAATATCCTTTTCGATCCACGCGTCCCGGTTTATCTTAAATCCCGCTTTCAGTTCTTGGGTGCTTCACACCAACGCCATCTTCGCTCCAGCACTAATCTGGTACTCCAAACTCCTTCTCATAGTACTAATTTCGTTTCTAAATCTTTCACTCTTACTGCTATTCGACTCTGGAATGCACTGCCTTTTGACGTTAGAAATGCTTCTAACAAGGTTGCCTTCAAGAGTTTAGCGCGTGAGTACTTTCTGAAATCCGTCCAATAGTTTTGAGCTGATTTACACTATGTTTTTGTCGTTTGTATATAGTATATATTTATATAAAATATAATTATATATTAAGTATAATATGTATGTGTATAGGTATAGATATTTTGTGTATAATGCATGTACTTATTTATATTTGTGCTAGTAAAGTTAAGTGTTTCATTTGTCTCTTTTTTAAATTAATTGTAAGTTTCTAATAATGTCACCGCCTACAAAAAATTTATGTACACATTAACTGGTTGACTGTTAGAGAATGCCTTATGGCATTAAGTTCGCCATTTGCTGTATTTTAGGCAATAAAGTTTAAATAAATAAAATAAATAAATAAATAAATAATTAATAGGAATAAATATATATTATAAATGTACTATAAATACCTATTCAAATGTAATGTAATGCCTAACAAAACAACTGAAAATATTCATTGAGTATAATGATTGAAACTTGCAACGCAATTAACTTGACGTCGTCCCTATGGCAAAGCTAACGTTTTGTAAGTCCATGAGTAAAATCGGCTCAACAGAATGTCAATGTGGTGCAGTGTGTCTATGATATCCATGCAACTGTTGCAAGCCGCAGGCGTGGGCACGTTAAAACCATGTGAATGAGCCCTAAAAGTACAACAGACATCCAGTTTAAAAACAAACTCGGAGGAGCTACAGCGTGTTGCAAAACAATCCAGATGTTAAGACATCGCGTACGTGCGCCGAATGCCGACTAGCGCCGCCGCCCAATAGTTGTACATACCAGTTATTGAATATTAAACTCACGAAATGGGATACATACCGTGGATTGGGATAACTTAGTTTATTGAATGAACATGTTTGTTGTGTCTACGTTTCAACGTTTTCAATACATGATTTGAGCAATCTAGTATGAATTTTTGACAATTTTTAAAGTAGCTTTAACATTGGATTCCAATCCTAGAATAAAATGATGCTTCATCATTATCCATAACCATACATTCAAATTAAACACCTTATTATTTGTTTCAAGTAAAGGTTAAGTTTTCGTTGTAGGTACACATTTTAGTGCCTATTTTGTTGCATGTACTTATTGCTTTACGTTTCAATTAGATTATCAATAATGAAAAATAACACTGATCATTAAAAGAGCTGTATCCTAATTCCAAAAGAAATTGTAGTAAAACAACAGACGATTTGTGTCGCACAAAGAATCGCCTCAAAGGTCCGAGGAACGTTCGCGCAGAAACAAGATGGCCGGCGTACGTGCGCCGCATCCGCGCGCCGCGCCCAGCCGCACGCAACCGCACGTACCCGGCCGGCCGGCTCGGCGCCGTTTCGGATCACCCTGTATTCCGACCGTGTGTGCATTGAAAAATAACTGTGCTCCAATTCCGCTATGAATTTAAGTGGAAATTACAGAGGTAGACATTTTTTAAGTTTAACCACGATTTAGTACTCAGAGGTTACATTTGAAAAATCCATGACGCGTTTCTCACGAAACTTCATTCATACATTGGTAATAACCAAACAACATAGCGTCTTGTCGCTTTGTAACCAGGAAGGAGGCTACCAAACCTTCTTAGCTTCTACAAATACACTACTATTTACTGTCCAACTCTCTCCCGCGTACCATATCTTAGATATCTAGGTGTTACCGTGGACGACAATCTCCAATGGAGACCCCACCTTAGTGTGTTGTCAGCCAAAGTTCGTAAACTTATCTTTGCATTCAAGCAACTACGTATCGCAGCAGATCACAGTTTACTTATCTCAACATACAAAGCCCTTTGTCAATGCATACTTACTTACTGCATATGTGTTTGGGGAAATGCTGCAAAGGTGCACATGATTCAGCTCGAAAGAGCTCAAAGAGCCATTCTGAAAGTCGCGTTGGGTCTTCCCTACCAGTTCTCAACAGAGCAACTGTATCAGCAGGCGGGGGTTCTCCCAGTCCGAAAGCTTTACGTTTTGCTTACACTATGCAGGTTTCATTGTAAAATAGTCCCACATACTATACTAGCAAAAAAAAGAGTCCCAAGATATAAAACTCCCACAGGTCGATCAACACTAATGAAACGTAATTTTATTAACATTGCACCTCGCTTTTACAACGAGGTACTCTCATCAAATAGAAACATTACACAGTTCAGTAAAAGTAAATTTAAGGAAATAATAATAAAATGGTTAGAACAATTAAAATATGACAATGTAGAAGAGCTTATTCACAAATTTACTTGTTTATCCTGAAACTTACATGCAAGAACCACGCATAGACACACACACACAGACACACACACTCACGCACTCACACACATACCCCCACACCCCCATACACACACACACCCACCCCCCCCACACACACACACACACGAACACACACACGTATATATGTTTTTTGTATTAATGATTCATAGAATAATTACCATGTTTCGTAAGCATTGGTAGGTAGTATTTTGTTTTGTACCTTGTTTAATTTACCTTTCCTAGTTCATTTTTTTTTTTTTTCTCTCATGTCCATTGTGCTAACATTAAATTACACTAGATCTAAAAGTATTTTTAGGAGGAGCCTGTATCTCATAACACGGGGTAAAACCTTATATGGGATCAGTTCATGCATTGTTTGTGTAAAGTGTTATTTAATAAAGAATTATTATTATTATTATTTTTATTTATGGAATAGATCTGACTGCATTTTTTTGTTTTTACTGTTAACCTCGATAACCTTGACAATGTCACCCAAGGTTAGGTGTTCAATTTATGAAAAGTTAAAACTCAAATGGATGCGTAGCCGTGTACGATATTGCACCATGAGCAGCTCTCTAATTAAATTTTGGAGCGACTAATTTGCATTGAAATAATCCAGCGCTGCATAGCATAGCCTATAGTATCAAGGCCGTGTGAGTCGCTCGTCTGCGCCGATCGCATGACCGAGATCACGATAAACACTGCATCGTGTACGGGAACGTTCCGATAATGTGAAAATTTGTCGCGTACCGTTGTTACAAGCGCACAGGGCCACACTTGGAAATTAGGAAAGTCAAAATCAAATATAACTTCAAGTTTCCTTTTTCAGGCCAAAAATCTAGATAATTATATTATTAAAATGGTTTTTAATAGATGACTTGAAAACCATTTTGGAATACATGACTGAATTTCATAAAGACTAACAGACTATTTTAATATAGAGTCTATATAATAATAATATTGACGTCCACACAGCTTCCTTGCACCTGGTCCCTGGTGTCGCTAGCTCTTCCCGCACGGCTATAAGAGCACTCCGGCCCTATGTTTCCACGACGAAGACAATGTGGAGGCATAGGTTTCCTTGACGTTCATTATCATCGATCCCATTCTTAAACATACAAACGTACTAACTCAACAATTAAGTTTATTATTGAGTATCCATTCAGAACACTGTTACCATGTTGGAGGTTGGAGTGTATATGGATACCACGCCGTTTTACACTAATTACAGACATCTTTCAGACCTTCGACTTTTCTATTGAGATAAGTTAGCTAATTTATACACAAAAGTTATTACCTAACCTAAATTGTTTTAAATAAAATATGTACATACTTACCTACATAAAAACCGCTTTGGGCCAGCCTGATTTGTTATTGGCACAATTTTACCAAGTCCAAGCCAAAATTTTACACAGTTACACCAAATAGATCCAAACTCAACATTCAGCTGCTATAGCATCAAAATTGATAATGATGCATTTCAAATTGTAACAAAATAACTTTTTTGCTTAATGGGTACTATAATTTATTAATTAATTAGTGTTATTGGTTATTTACTATCGATTTTTCTCTGCTAGGCCCTAACTACAGCCTGTACTGTGGTTTCCTTACGAAATACACGGATTGGCCGCGCGGCGCGGCACTCGGAGCGATTTAAACGGCAGCCGCCGACGACACAATTTCAACAGACTAAATTATTGTGACTTTCGCTAAAAGCAAGGAAGCAAGTATTTCAACTAGCACTACACTAACAAAATTCAAAAAGAATAGACTGTTTTTAATAATACGTTCAAATAAGTAAAAACGTTTTGTTTTGTTTTTCAAAAATATGATTCTGACTTCCGAACCATTACAGTGACTGAGGGTATACATTTTACCAAGTTAGCACGGCATAGCCAAATTCCCGCTGGGCAGCTAAAATGCGAGTAACCTATATTTTTAGTGCCTTATTGACATTTATAATTGGCTGCTTGGACAGTTTTTGGAAAAGTATTTTAAAAATTACAAAAGCTTATTATACCCCGTACAGTAATTTTTTCTCAAAAAAGCTTTATTTAATAAAAAAATATATATATTTTTATTCATTTAATTCATATTTCGCCCGAAAACGGTAGGTCACGTGACATTTTTCCCTGTGACGTCACATTTCACTAAACAGAAATTTTATCTTGAAACCTGTAAGATAGTTTTTGTTTATTTGTGAAATGTGACGTCACACCAAGCTCAATCATGGCCGTGACAGGCCGCCCGTGCCTCGGGTCTTGTAATCCCCAGATAAAAAATCGCAAATTTATTTTGTAAAAATAAAATATTTAGAAATTATCTTAATAAAAAATAACTATTGGATAATTATCGTTAAATTATTAACTACTGTATCCGACATATTTCATATTTTATTGTTACAACTGTCAAATAGCCAATTATAAAAATATGTTTCAACAGTAAGTACCTAAATCATTTTAATGTTTCATTGTTAAATTACAGATTAATGATGTGTGCTAAAATATACCCTAGGTGTCACTTTTTAAATATTTCCACATTTGATTGTTACAATTATAGAAGTTCTTTGAAAGTAGTTTGTAACCAAATTAATATGAAAATAGACAGTGAAATGTACAGTTCTATATTTTAAACCCTAAAAACCTATTTAATAATATTGTTAAGCGAACTAAAAAAATAAGAAATGTAACGGAATGAAACAATCATCTATTTTTGAAAGAATTAAACATTTGAGTAAATGTAATAATGATGTGTAGAAGCATGAGACTTGAAGCATGAAGCTTAGACTCCTGGCCAAGGAGCTGCGATGGTTCGTGTCCGTGCAAGGTCTGCTGTCCCGGAGTGACCGAGACGACGCCATTTTGGAGCGGGCGGAACAGCTGAGATTGCGGGTCTCTTCAGCTGAGACGGCCATGGAGGCTTTGTCGGAGACTGCGCCGCCGCCCAGCAAAGAGGTGTGGTCGGCATACGAGGGGGACTTTGCCCAGATCATGGAAATCCATGACAATGTCGTGCAGGCGGCCTGCGACATCAAGAGGCGACGAATGGGGGAAGTTGTACCGTCCACACCACCACCAACGGCAGGACCCGCGATAACTGGTAGGCTGCCTACCTTACAGTTGGGTAACTTTAGCGGCGCTGTGGAGGAATGGGTCGCCTATAAGAATATGTTCACCTCGTTGGTGGACACCCGAGCAGATTTGACACGTGGATAAAAGATGGCGTATCTTCTGTCCACGCTGCAAGACGAGGCCAGGGCACTCGTCCAGCACCTACGGGTCGAGGACGACCATTATGAGACAGCGTGGGAGCTTCTCACAAACCGGTACCACAACGTCCGGCTATTAGCCGATGCACATGCCCGACAATTGTTGTCAGTCCCTAGGGTGACTAACCGGGCTGAGTTACGGATGCAGCTGTTGACGCCGGTCACCGTTGCATGCAACGCGTTGCGAACGTTGGGGTTGCCAGTAGAGGAGTGGTCATTCCTACTGGTTCACATCCTACTGACCAAGCTGCCCACGGACATTCGCTCCCGGTTCGAGCGGGAAGCAGCAGAAAAGTAGGGAACTACTCTGCCTGGGTTGGGAGACCTCATGAAGTTCCTCGAATACGAGGCTAGGGTCGTGAAGACCTCCCAACCTGACCTGCCGCCATCAGGGGCGCAGGCCTGTAGGTGCGGCAATTTTCAGGGGCGCCGGGCGCCTCCTACTGTACAGCCGCAACGAGGACGCACTACCGCGCGACTGGCAGCGCTCACGTTAGCGGCCGGCGGAAACCCGGCCTGTCTACAGTGTGGCCAATCGGGCCATGCTTTGCTGCGATGCCAGGAATGGCAGGGGTTGCCAGTGGCGGATAGGCGGCGCATGGCAAAGCGCAAGGGTCTGTGCTTTGGCTGCCTGGGGGACCATTTTGAACGAAATTGTCCCAGGCCCCAGCGCTGCAGTGCGTGTGGCGGACCCCACCATCTGTTGTTATGTGCCAACAGGTCGGGCGCGGCTCAATCGACCCCACAACAGCGGCGCAACATGGGCGGAGGTGCTCCAGGGCGGACCCCACCCCTAACGGACTGGAGGCCCAGTCCTGCGCGCGGCGCGCCCACTTATCGGGAGGTGAGCCATGCGCGCACCCATAGAGGGCCCCGCGCCTGCAGGCTACCATACGGCCGGCTCTAGTGTGAGTTGGACCCCCACGGGCGGGGGCCCGGCAGTTGACACAAAAGGTGGACCCCTCCCCGCACCGGGCTCTGTGCGCGCTAGCATAGAGCAGCGCGACCCAACGGTGCCACAGCGGTTCTTGCCGCCGCTGCACGAGTACCCACGGCTGGAGTACCACCCGCCGTACCATCGGTATGGTAGAGCGGCCGGCCCTTAATGTGGCGATGTGCATTCGCCGCCCCTACTAGTACCCGGGGGCCCCCTTCGAGACGGAGCATCAGGGGAGTCCATAACTAGCCTACCCCTCTGAAAGAGCAGAACCGCGGACAGTTCTGCTACCTACTGCGGCGGTCCACGTTTGGGGCCCTCAAGGAGACTCTGTCACCATCAGAGCATTGTTGGACTCGGGAGCCCAAGGTTGTCTCATGTCTACATGAGTGGCCCAAAAATTGGGCTTGAATCTCGAGGCCCCCTCAGTGCCGTTACTGGGGGTTGGGGGCATGCAAGTTAGAAGTCTGACGGGGCAGACCCACGTCACCTTCTCAGCGGTGCATTCCTCTACTTTGAGGATTTCCGTTATGGTCACGGTAATGGACACCATTGTGGGCTGGCAGCCTTCTACCGATCTGCCCCCAGGAATACGGGAACGTACCACGGGTCTAGATCTGGCCGACCCACTCTTTTATTATCCGGCTCCGGTGGAGCTCCTCTTGGGCTCCGATGTGCTAGAATGGATCCTACTAGGCACACAGAAAGCTCTAGGTCCCTCTTCACTGGTGGCAGTGTCGACTCTTTTTGGTCTTTCAATTATGGGACCAGTCTTTGATGACTCGACCCCGGATGAGTCTAGAGTCATCCTGTCTGCGTCTCTTGCCAAAACGATGCACCGGTTTTGGGAAATTGAAGAACTTCCCATAGTCCCTAGGGTGGACCCTGACCATGCGGAGTGTGAGGCCTTTTATCAGGCCAACACGTCACGGTTGCCGTCCGGAAGGTTAGTAACTAGGTTGCCCTTTATAGCTTCTCCTCCTGCTTTAGGGCAGTCCAGGATATTGGCGGAAAAGCGTCTGCTGGCCATGGAACGGCGCATGGGGCGTGACCCCGTACTTCGTGATAAATACATAGAGTTTATGCGCGAGTATGAGGCATTGGGTCACATGTCTCCGGCTCGAGTGGATTGGAGCTCAACTGAGCACTACTTCCTGCCTCACCATGACGTGGCTACTTCGGGTAAGTTGAGAACAGTGTTTGACGGATCAGCCACCACGACTACAGGGGTGTCATTGAACCAGTGTCTACATTCTGGTCCCAAGTTGCACCGGGATGTCGTTGATATTATCCTGAACTTCAGAAGACATCAGGTGGTGTTTGGAGCCGACATCCAGATGATGTTCAGACACACGGTCATCCACCCGGATGATAGGCGGTTCCAACTGATACTCTGGCGTGAGAACCCGGATGACCCCGTGACCGTCTATGAGCTCAACACCAACACGTATAGGTTGAAGTCCAGTCCATATATCGCCATCCGATCCTTGTTAGAGCTGGCTGAGCGAGAAAGGGCCCGCTTTCCCTGCGCGGCCGCTGTGCTGACACGTGACCTGTACGTCGACGATGTCTGCACCGGGGCCGAAAGTGTTAAGGATGCTCTCACACTGCGGGATGAACTTATTGCACTTCTTGCAGCCGGGGGATACGAGTTGCGGAAGTGGTTTTAGGTATGAATTACCAACCTGTCAATGAAATTTTCACTTTTCAGGTGGACCTGGAGCCCCAGAGGGTCTGGAGTAAGAGGACGGTGCTGTCCACCATTGCCCGTATGTTTGATCCAAACGGGTGGATCAGTCCGGTGATCTTCTCGGCCAAGTGCCTTTTGCAGCAGCTGTGGATGCTGGGCGTCACGTGGGACGAGCCGCTCATAGGGCCTCCATTAGATACCTGGCTCGAGCTAATCTCTACCATAAAGGAAGTCAACCGGGTCGCCCTACCTCGTCGAATTTTGCCGCCGGGCAAATCCCAGGTAAGTCTACACGGCTTTTGCGATGCTTCCAAGCGGGGGTACGCTGCTGCAGTATACCTACGAACTGTTAACTCCGAGGGCCGGGTCAACGTCGTATTACTTTTAGCTAAAAGAAAGGTTGCTCCAATAAGAACTCGTCTGACCATCCCTAAATTGGAGTTGAGCGGGGCTCATCTACTAGCCAGGTGGCTAGGTCACGTTCGCCGGGAGTTAGCCGCCACCGTTGACATCCGAGATGTCTTTGCATGGTACGACAGCCAAGTCGCACTGGCATGGTTGCGCGCGGCGCCACATACTCTGGAGATCTTCGTGGGAAACCGAGTTTCCCAAATACAGAGCATTGGAATTCCTATCATCTGGAGATACGTCCCGGGTGATATTAACCCGGCGGACTGTGCTTCTCGGGGCTGCACTGCTCCGGAATTGGTGAACCACCACCTCTGGTGGGGACCAGCGTGGCTAGAGTCGCCTGAGACTTCTTGACCTGTCTAGCGGCTGGACAGGACGGTCCAGATCTTGCCTGGGATGCGTGTGCATGCCCTGGCCGTGGAGACGGCCCTGGACCCCGACTGGCTTCCTGGGTGGTACAGCAGTTTAGACAAGTTGCTGGTGGTGACCAGCTGGATGAAAAGGTTCATCCATAACTGTCGACATCCGCGGGAAAGGTCTTTGTCCCCAATTGTGAGTGCAGAGGAGCGTCGGAGCTCGCTACTGCACTGGGTTCGGGTATTGCAGGCGGACCGCTTCAAGGCTGAGCTTCTAGTTCTGCGTGAGGGCCGCGCAAAACTAAAAGGAGCGGTCGCCCGGTTAAATCCTTTTACAGATGCGGAGGGGCTTCTGCGTGTTGGATGCCGACTTCGGAAAGCCGACCTGCCTTACGGGAGTCGCCACCCCCTACTCTTACCGAAGGGTCCATCCCTTGGTCAAGCTCCTGGTGTCCGATCGACACATCCGTAATGCGCACGCAGGGTGCGGCGCATTTTTAGCCATCCTACAAAGGGAGTTTTGGATATTATCTGCTCGAAGAGCCATCTGTGGAGTGCTCTTCCGGTGTTTGCCTTGTTACAGGTTGCGGGCGTCACTCATGCAGCCGCAGATGGGGGATCTGCCTTCGGACAGAGTCACTCAGTCTCGTCCATTCTCGGGGGTCGCAACAGATTTTGCGGGACCTTTTTCGGTAAAGACGACCACGCTTCGCAACGCTCGGGTTGTGAAAGTCTATTTATGTGTGTTTGTGTGCCTGGCCACCAAGGCCGTCCACCTGGAAGTGGTTGCGGCGTTGTCCACGGAAGCTTTCGTCGCCGCGTTGGATCGTTTTGTGTCGCGTAGGGGTTTGCCTTCACTTATTCTCTCCGACAATGGCACAAACTATAGGGGTACGGCTACCTATCTAAAAGATGTTTATAAGTTTTTAGAAACTAATGTAGATAATTTAAGTCAACTCCTCGCTCGGAGGGGGGTAACTTGGCGGTTCTGTCTCCCAAATTGCCCCCACTGGGGAGGAATCTTTGAGGCTGCCGTCAAGTCAGCAAAGACCCACCTCCGCCGCGTGATAGGAGAAACGGTCCTGACGTTTGAGGAGCTTGCTACAGTATTCTGCAAGGTAGAGGCGGTCCTCAACTCTCGTCCTCTCTTTCCCCTGTCCCCGGATCCCAACGATCTGGAGGTCCTGACTCCTGGTCATTTTTTGATTGGGCAGCCGCTCACTGCTCTGCCGGAATACCCATGAAGGGAAGAGCGTACAACCCGGTTGTCACGCTATCAGATGTTGCAACAAATGGGCCAGGACTTTTGGAATCGCTGGTCAGTTGAATACTTGCACCTGCTGCAGCAAAAGGTGAAGTGGACAGACAGGACTGAGCCTCCTCGGGAGGGAGATTTGATTTTGTTGAAGGAGGCTAACTTGCCATCCTTGGTTTGGCGCCGGGCCGCATTTTAAAGTTGTTAGTTGGTGAGGACGGAACTCCACGCGTCGCGGAGGTGTTGGTCGGCGGTTCGATTCTGCGACGAGCCCTAGCAACTCTCTCTCGTCTCCCGATTGAATGAGCTAGCGGTCTGAGGTTGGCCCTTCAGACCGAAGCGGGGGGATGTATGGAATAAAACGTGAAACAGAACACATTGCTCTGTCTCGCTCGGCCGATGTGACGTCGCGCGGCACTCAGCTCTGTGTTTCTGTCTCAATTCAATTAGTTCCAATTATTTGCAATTGTTATGTGTCACATCACTTTTTTCCCACCACTATTGCTGCTAAGTTGATGGAGTCTAGTCCACATTTTTGAGTAGCGTACATTGTTTTGTGTTTAAAGTTTGATCGGGCAAAACTTTAATTGTGCCGACGGCGCGGCTACCTAATATTAATTATTTTGTGCTTATGTACCGTGCAATTATCGGTAAGAGTCGACAGTTGGTGTCGGCAGTTGAGGCGACAGCCTCTGAGACACGTGTGTGACGGGCCCGTGAGAACTGCCTGTAAGCTGGTGCACATCCATTTATCTTGGGTATTTGAGAGCTCTCAGGGGTAGCCAAGGGAAGTTTAGGGTAAACCTCCCATCACCAGCGGTGTGCAGACAGCCAGCGAACAGATTCTACGCGAGGAAAGTCAGCGTCAAGGATTCGCAGCCACCGTCTCCATTATATGTAAGTGCTGCTAAATTATTGTTTAGGTTAGTGATAAGTCTTGTCGTGCTGTAGGGAGATCACTCGCAGATCTCTCTGTAGCAAACAGTACTACTTTTTACACGTGCAGCCTGTGGGTCAAATGTACTCGTCGGTCTTACAACGCTCTGAGAGTTTAATTTAACAATTCGTTTAGGGTACTGTTGCGGTTGCCCCGCTACTGTAGTGCATTAGGGATGTTTGCAGAAGCGCGGGTAGACCGCTTTTACGCGATTATGCGGAAGCGATGCGCCTCCCTTGTGTGCAGGGTGAGGGGCAGCGCCTACAGTGTTCTAAGCATGATTGCAAGCAGGCTGGACTGTCCGTACGTGAATCATTGCTGCGCAACATCTACTGGGGTGGTGCGACGGTGATTTGCGTGCGGAAAGGTCGCTCTACTATTTATTTTTGAATTTATAATTATATTTAATATTCTACACTAACATAGGTTAAGTAAAAACTTTGTTACTAACAAATGAGTCTTGTTACTTAAATTTAATAAATAAATAAATAAATAAAATAAAAAACATAGAAATCCTAATGATAAAAATTTTGGTACTTTTATAGACAGGCTTGAGCAACTGATGGAGCACTTTTTCAATAAGAAGTGTGTTAGTTGTGGAGATTTTAATGTAAATTTACAGACTAATAGCAAACACCAGACCGATCTATTGAACTTGTTGAAGTGCTATAACTAATAGACCTCTTATTAAAAGCAAAGCAAATTTTAAACGTAACAATTCTGAATCTTGCATAGACAACTTTTTTACAAATGTACCTAAAGGCCAAGTAAAAGGTATTGATGTGGACCACAACGGGTTAGGCAACGGTCACGCAGGTTTATTAAGCAACATGGTTGCAACTCTGCATACACCCGGTAAACGGATAGGAACGAATATAATGTACCTAACAAAAAGGATATTTAGTCATAAAAACAGAACTACTTTTAGAGAGCTTCTGCTGCTGGAAGATTGGATAAATGTGGGAATCAATACCTTTATCAGAAAGTTTAATAATATCTTTCAGCACAGTTTCGAGAGTGTAACACTTCTGTCTAAACACAAATACTAAATCCTAAATAATATAATATCAAATCAAATGATCTTACTATGATCTCACTATAAACGTCCTACTGCTGGGCAAATAAAAATATTTTAGCGAATTGTACACATCTAACAGCTGACAAGGACGCAAATAACAGAGCTTGTTTCACTTACTCTAAATATCCTGTCGTTAGCTACTTGTGTTAGGACGTTGAAGGCGTGTTCCAGCCGGATTGAGGTGGTCTCTTACAATTTGATCTGGAGGTGCTAAAGGTATTTTTTTCTATAATTAAATAATGTTTGATTAAAGGGAAAATCATATGAAAGAGAAAAAATAGTGTATCGCTTATAATTTTGCTATATTCCTCGAATGTGTAAGCGAGCCATTATTGATCTGTCTTCACGAATTTAAAATAACAGTCCAGTTTTTTTTATCAATTGTCGGCATATAAAAAGCCGATTCACGGTGAGAAAATTCTCTTTTACTGCGGGATCTACCTACTCTCGACATTACTTACAACGTCGTGCTGTTAAAATTCTGCGCGAAAATATAACCCGAAATCTCGGTGAGTTGTCTATAATATTTCCACTTGAATTATTTTGTTGTATTGCTGTGTGTTAATTTTACAGATATTACTAGTGTTTTGCAGTGTTTGGTAATTGCATAGATTGTTAGTGTTTAACATAAAGCCTAAATTAATATAATTCGTTTAAAGTCATGTTACCTTCAAAGGGAATAATTGGTATTCCTGTCTTGTTACAATTACTGTCAAGCATGTGTAAATGGTATGGCAGGACGCGAGGTTCCCTGTGATCCCGTGGACGAAATACCATTCCCAGTTAATTTATTGTCATTTTTACCGTTTCAGACAACATTTAACTACAATGTTGGTATCTACCCGTTTTTGTTGTAGTCTCTTGTTAAGATTGTTTAACGGTTTTGCAATCGTAATTTTACTTAGTAAAGAGAGCCTGGTTCAATTGTAGCTGTTCTACAACAGCCACAAAAGCCGGGACTTAGTGAACATAAGTTCATTCCTTTTCTTGGTGTATTCCAGGGTTCCTGTATCAGGCTAAACCCACTGGGCCTGTGCGCTGTTTGCCTGCTGCCTGCTGCCTTCCCGCCTGCTAGAACTCGTGCGCGGCCAGCTGCCAAGCGTACACGAGACTCCGCTTTCGTCCCTGCGCGCAGACTGACCCTGCCGGCTCCAGGTTCCAGGTAGCTGCGGTCTACGAGGAAGATTAGCCTAAAGCTAAGTCCCTTTTAAGTCCCAGTCAAGCGGACAGAGTGAGCGATCCGGGAACCCTCCCTGAGTTTTGTATATTCTTTTCTAAAAGATTGGGAATAAAACCTTGTAACCTTTACATTGTTTGCATTCCTATTCTGAGGCAACTAACCCCGCTTCAGTGGCGCCGAGCTCGCTAAGGATAGCTCGCTCTGTGTCGTTCTTTAACTATTATTAACTAATATTTTTTTACAGTGAAAGTGGGTGTCAGTGTATTTTAGTTTTTATTTTGTGATTTTGCACTGTGTTCCTTTATTCCGATCACACAGTAAGTTATAGTAATTTCATCCCTATTCTTTTTAAAACCGTTTTTTAACATCGTTATTTTGCAAAATCTTCAAATTTTTAAAATTTTTACTCGGATTTTTTTTCCTGGACACCCACTTAAATTTTATTGTGTTTCTTTTACTCTAATTTCGCTGAGTTACATTGAACCGGCTCTAGACAACTCACCCAGGTTTAGAACACTCGATTAGACCATGGCAGAATACAGTATAAATTTTTTATCGCTTCAAAAAGCCGAGCTGGATTACGAAGTTGCATTGCGGGGAGCTACTCCGGGGGATTCTGTGATGGAATTACGGAGGCAAATTATAAAGCTATCTAAGGAGCTTCCCTCCGAAGATATTTTAGTATCGCATTTGGATCCGGTTTTGGATATTGAGGGTATCGAACTTGCTCTGAATAAATCTTTAAAAAATTTAAAAACTCTTAAATCTAACTTTGATAAAAACTTGTTTTGTAGAACGGAAGTATTGTTGAACCACATTTATCATCGCCTTAATAGGGTCGTAGTTGACGACGATGACGATTTGTTAGAAGCTAAAAATAATTTCGAGTCCCAATATAAAATTTTAATGTCGCTTAAACCTGAAACTGTTCAACAGCCAACATCGTCCCAAGGCTTGATCGATTTAGAGAAATCGGTAGTAAATTTAAATATTGAACGTAACGCCTCGGCTGATTTTAATAAAATAAGATTTAACGGCAAAACATGCGTATTGTCTTTTATACAAAGGGTTGACGAATATATCGTTTCTAGAGGCATTTCTCACGATAAGATATTGTCATTCGGTTACGAAATTTTTGTTGAAGATGCTCTGCATTGGTTTAGGTGTGTGAGACCTAACATCACCAGTTGGTCTGAATTGGTGACATTATTAAAGTCTGAGTTCAGTCTGCAAGATTTTGACTATAGATTCTTGGCTGAAATTCGTTCCCGTACACAAGGTAGGGACGAGTCCATATCTGTCTACCTAGTAATAATGGACGGTATGTTTTCACGTCTGTCAAAGCCCTTGTCAGTAGGGGATAAATTAGAAATTTTATTGCATAATGTAAGACCGTGCTACGCCAATGTTTTGGCCGCGGCTTCGCCTATTTTTTATATAAATGCACTTAAGGTGGCTTGCCAACATTATGAGAGAGTACAATGCCAATTCACAAATTTT
This sequence comes from Scoparia ambigualis, assembly GCA_963921215.1. Classification (NCBI taxonomy): domain Eukaryota; kingdom Metazoa; phylum Arthropoda; class Insecta; order Lepidoptera; family Crambidae; genus Scoparia; species Scoparia ambigualis. The sequence goes on from OY992510.1 coordinate 36,310,575, forward strand.
CACGAACCTCCAGGTCCTAGTGCTCAAACTCTAGCTACCGAGTTTTCATATCGGGGGCATAATAATACTACTTCACCTGCAGGTTTTCCTAGGAAATCTTTTGTCTCGGCTATTGAGCCGCGAGGAGTCTATTGTCCGAGATGTCTCACTAACACACATAGCCTCAGCCAGTGTAGGAAGCCACGTGATATAATATGTTTTAAATGTGGCAAAAAGGGTGTTCGTGCTCCAGAGTGTCCGAATTGTACTTAAAATGGCAACTCTATACAGCAGAAAGGTCAGGATTCGACAGCTAAACTGTCAACTAATAATAAACATTATGTTTCTCCAATACTGGAATCTAAAACCAGTACATCTCGACCTTTTGTCACGGTCAATGCCGAGGGCAAAAATATTGTTGGTCTTTTGGACACTGGGTCCAGCATTACTATTTTAGGGAATAATTCCCACAAACTCTTGCTTAATTCAACTTGCAAATTAAATTACTGCAATCCATTACAGCTTTCTGCAGCTGGCGGTCAAAAACTTTACACTTCATCATACTTAAATATGCCGCTATCTTTTAAAAATCAGACTTGCACTATAAAAGTCTATATAGTCCCTGAGATCAAAGATAACCTTATCTTAGGAATGGATTTCTGGAGAATTTTTAATTATTTCCCAGTGAGCTGGATTGCTTAGTTCTGAATTCGAACACTTGTGCTATATCTACAGCAGCTATAGATAATAATAACCAAGCCGCACCTAATGTGTCAGATCCAGGGTATCTAAATATTTATAATGGTTGCCTGTCGTCTCCCACTTAATTTTTAAACTATAGAATATCCAACAATACACTTTATCGCTTCATTAAAAATATGAATCCTAAAAATCAGAAATTCACATGGAAGGAAGTTGTTCCTAACGAATTCAAGGCGGATATTCTAAAGAAAAATCATACCAGTCCTACTTCTAAACATTTGGGAATTTTTAAAACATTAAGAAGTTTGTCGCTGAATTATTTTTGGCCTGGTATGCAAAAAGACGTAGCCAATTTTGTTAATAATTGTGACTCATGTAATTCACATAAACGTGCTCAGCACTCTACTCTAAGCTTCATGGGTCGTCCTAGCAAATGTGTTGGATCAATTCAAAAGTCTACTAATGACATAATGGGTACCTTGCCTATAACTAAGAAACAGAATACGACTAAAGTGTTCAACCAGGTACAAAGATCCTCAATAAGGTCTCATACTAGGAATTGTGGTCCATACAATCTACGTCGTGAAAATTGTGAATTTAGTGTGGGTGATATTGTCTGGCGTAGAACTTGTTACTAAAGTGACAAAGACAAATACTTCTCTAAGAAACTTACTCCTAAATCTAAATATATTAAATGTCGAATTCAAGCAAAATTGTCACCCTTTGTGTATGAACTCGTCAACATGCAAAAATCATAACTAAATTTAACCGGTGCAATGTCTAAAAACTTAAAGTACTCATCAGCCGATGGTTACCCTATAACTACTTAAATACATTTTTAGTTTTTAAATACATTATTCTAACAGAATAGAAATACTTACTAAATAAAGAAGAAAAAAAAAATAATAAACGGGGAAATCTACTTTTTCAGGCCTTCGATCAAATATTGTTTTGTTGTCCGGCGAAATGTGTGCAATTGCACACGCTTTTCGGGTCTACATATGATGAGGTCGTTATTGGTTCTATCCCAAGTTGAATTCTCAGATATAAAAAAAGAAAAGAAAAGAATAAAGAATATAAAAAGAATACCTATTAAAAAAAAAGAATACAAAAAAAAGAAACAAAAAAAAACAACATTTTTTTTTTTTTTTTTAATAGATAGGGATCGCTTCTCAACTGTAACCGTTCAATAACTGCTATTGAATCTTATTGTCTCATGTTTTTAACTTGACTCTTACTGTCTTGTGAGTGGCAGGGTTTCCGTCAATTTTCGGGATTGTTTTATCTTTGGTTACAGTTGTTAATGTCTTGGGTGATTGTTAGTTCTTCAAAGTTATTCAACACTCTTACTACTACAGTCATATTGGGTGTTTAACTAAAGATAGGCTGCTATGGGATAAGTTGTAGTCATATGTTAATTTATGACTGCATTATGAAGAATGTAGAGACTAATTAATGGAATTGAGGATATATACGACGATGTATGCAGATGAATTTGGTCTTCCGTATTAATCTTGAGGATTTTTTTTCTAACATAATTGGATTTTTCCTAGGCAAAATCCTACTCTAAAACGGGGGATATGTAACACTTCTGTCTAAACACAAATACTAAATCCTAAATAATATAATATCAAATCAAATGATCTCACTATGATCTTACTATGAACGTCCTACTGCTAGGCAAATAAAATTATTTTAGCGAATTGTACACATCTAACAGCTGACAAGGATGCAAATAACAGAGCTTGTTTCACTTACTCTAAATATCCTGTCGTTAGCTACTTGTGTTGGGACGTTGAAGGCGTGTTCCAGCCGGATTGAGGTGGTCTCTTACAATTTGATCTGGAGGTGCTAAAGGTAATTTTTTCTTTAATTAAATAATGTTTGATTAAAGGGAAAATCATATGAAAGAGAAAAAATTGGTTGCCTGTAAAGTCGGTATACGGGCGAAAGTTTTACGTGACAACGACTTTGAGTGGTAAAATAATTTTAATGTGAATATTCATTCGTATAGTAGGAAGAAGGATGAAATAATATGGAAGGGACGCGTGCCTTTCACTTTTTATGTCTGTCTCTCTCGCTCTTAGGCGGGCTAACCATGCCCGAGTGGAAGGGACGCGTGCCTCTCACTCGCTCTCATTGTGAGCGCATAACGTGAGCGGAGCGTAACGCAGTTTCTTGAAGTGTCACCCGGCAAACCAATTTATAAGACGTTGTCACGTCAAAATAGTGTATCGCTTATAATTTTGCTATATTCCTCGAATGTGTAAGCGAGCCATTATTGATCAGTCTTCACTATGGTCTGGTCGCTCTGTTTTTGTTTCTGCTCGAGCGTCGTGACTAGTAGATATCATTTGGGGAATTTAAAATAACAGTCCAGTTTTTTTTATCAATTGTCGGCATATAAAAAGCCGATTCACGGTGAGAAAATTCTCTTTTACTGCGGGATCTACCTACTCTCGACATTACTTACAACGTCGTGCTGTTAAAATTCTGCGCGAAAATATAACCCGAAATCTCGGTGAGTTGTCTATAATATTTCCACTTGAATTATTTTGTTTTATTGCTGTGTGTTAATTTTACAGATATTACTAGTGTTTTGCAGTGTTTGGTAATTGCATAGATTGTTAGTGTTTAACGTAAAGCCTAAATTAATATAATTCGTTTAAAGTCATGTTACCTTCAAAGGTAATAATTGGTATTCCTGTCTTGTTACAATTACTGTCAAGCATGTGTAAATGGTATGGCAGGACGCGAGATTCTCTGTGATCCCGTGGACGAAATACCATTCCCAGTTAATTTATTGTCATTTTAACCGTTTCAGACAACATTTAACTACAAAGTTGGTATCTACCCGTTTTTGTTGTAGTCTCTTGTTAAATTTTACTTAGGAAAGAGAGCCTGGTTCAATTGTAGCTGTTCTACAACAGCCACAAAAGCCGGAACTTAGTGAACATAAGTTCATTCCTTTTCTTGGTGTATTCCAGGGTTCCTGTACCAGGCTAAACCCACTGGGCATGTGCGCTGTTTGCCTGCTGCCTGCTGCCTGCCCGCCTGCTAGAACTCGTGCGCGGCCAGCTGCCAAGCGTACACGAGACTCCGCTTTCGTCCCTGCGCGCAGACTGACCCTGCCGGCTCCAGGTTCCGGGTAGCTGCGGTCTACGAGGAAGATTAGCCTAAAGCTAAGTCCTTTTTAAGTCCCAGTCAAGCGGACAGAGTGAGCGATCCGGGAACCCTCCCTGAGTTTTGTAAATTCTTTTCTAAAAGATTGGGAATAAAACCTTGTAACCTATACATTGTTTGCATTCCTATTCTGAGGCAACTAACCCCGCTTCAAGAGGAAAAAAATATCTATTAGGCTAAGTAACACCGTGGCTATGCGTTGGCTTACAAAGGGTGTGAAAGTTTCTAGTTAGATGAAACGTCTACTATGCGTGGGGAAAGGTAAGAATTGTGGTATTTCAATAAAAAACTACACTGCTAACTATATAAGGTTGTACAGGAGGGTTATTAAAAATGCAAAGAGACTAGCTGTGCAAAACGAGATCGCTAAATCCAAAAATGTCAGCACAGAAAAAATAATATATAAGTAATAACAGGATTTTCTTTAAAGGTTGATGATCGAGTAACAAGAAATACTTCTGAAATCGTAGAGATATTCGCTAAACAGTTTGATATCAATTCTTGTGTAACTGGGACCAACTCTGCAGCAGCAATAGTACTACTGCAAGATCAAACAGCTAAAGTATTTGAAGAAATGACGTTTGACCTGGTTACTCCAGGTGAAATTATTAAAATTGTCAGAAGTATGGAGTATAAAACTTCATGCAGCTATGACGAGACACCTATTACTGTTATAAGAGATAACATTGATGTTTTAGCAGTACCATTAACTCACTTTTTCAATGAATATTTTGATGAAGGACTATTCTCAGATCTACTAAAAATTGCAAAGATAGTACCAATACATAAATAAAGCTCAAGACAGGATCCAAAAATGTTTAGGCAAATCTCATTATTGCCAACTTTATTAACTATATAATTAACAATTAATTTCCCGAATTTCTAACTATGGTAGTGTTTGTTGATGATACAAATGCTATTGTGTACGCTAATAGTATGGATCAACTTGATGCAAGAGTAAATGACATTTTCATAGCTTTCAACACTTGCTTTACTAATAATAGCTTTAGAATTAACGTAAGCAAGACATCTGTAATGTTGTTTAAAATTACAAGTAAGAAAACAGAAAAACTAAGTGGCATACTTAATGAAGAAAATGTCAATACAGTGGAAAAAGTTAAATTTCTCGGGGTTCACATTGATCATCTTTTAAACTGGAAGCAGGAAATTGCAGACATAGAAAGCAAGATTAGTTCGGGTTGCTACGTACTGCGAAATCATTGTGACAAAGTAAAGTGGACATTAACCATCTTATAATGGTATACCATGCGTTAATAGAATCGAGACTTCGATATAGCATATTATTTTGGGGAAAGAGTTACTTATATAACTTATCACGGGCGTTCATACTGCAAAAGAGGGCCATAAGAACAATGGTACGTATTAAGCAGCAGGAGTCTTGACGAGATCATTTTAACAGTTTAAAAATACTTACTATACCATTTTATACATACTGATTTTACTTTGTCATTTTGCTAAAAACATACACATATATGAAACTGCTGCAGACAGACAGGAAAGAGAAAGCACAAGAAGGAAAGATTTTCAATCGAAAATGACACCCAGACTTAATGTGGCAAGTCATTATGTTCATACTATTGTTCATACTATCAGTCCTCTAAATTGTTCAACAGACTGCCACTCGAATTAAAAGAATTATTGTATCACTCACAATTCAAATTCAAATTGAAATCGTAAGGGTAAGGGAAAAGTGCTACTATTCAGTAGAGGAATTGTAGCGATAAAGTGAGAACTGATTACGATTATACTTACTAGTACAAGCATGATCTTTATTTCTTTTGTAATTAGTGTTTGCGTTTGTTGTTAAGTTGTTTTTTTGTCACATATTGTTGAATGTAATCACATAATGTTGACTGAGTGGTAGAGCGACGCTGCGTTGCAGCACGCATTGGGCCGGCTCGCCCGGCGTAATACACTCTCTCACGAATATTCGGCGTGAAATGATGGCACTTGGTGCTGTTGTGTTTCGTCCGACCAGTGAGGGTGCCGGAGCCCCCCCCCCCCTTCCTCCCATTCCTATTCCTTCCTTAAACCTATTCCTCCCTTAAAGGCCGGCAACGCGCCTGCGATTCCTCTGGTTTTGCGGGTGTCCATGGGCGGCGGTGATTACTCTCCATCAGGTGACCCGCCTGCTCGTTTGCCTCCCTCTTTTATAAAAAATTTTTTTTTTATATTTATTATTGTAATAGTGTATTCCAACTCATTTATCAATCAATAGGTGACATGTGAAAGAATTTTTATTATTATTGTAATTTTATTACGAATGATGTTCTATTTTATTTTTTTATTTTTTTTTATTATTTATTTAAAAAAAAATACATAAGTATATTATTTTATTTAAGTAATGATCTGCATTTTATTTTGTTTTTAATAGTTATTTTATATTTTAAATTTAATATTGTCTATGTATACTTCAAACACAATGTAAATTGTTTGTGAATAAATAAATAAAATAAATAAAAAATTATAGCTCCTCGGTATTTAAGAATTTCGTGTCAATTGCTATTCCAACTTTTGATGGCTGCCACTTGCCATGAGGAAAGAAACCAAGGGCTTGAATAACATAAAACTGCTTAAAAGATATTAATAGATTAAAAATGGAAGAAGCTTCGCAACGCACCGGCACAATATGAATCGCGAAAAAAAGGATGATTAAAAAATTCGAAAGTCAGTAAAAAATATCGCGCAATCGAACTTTAATAGCAGAAAGTGGGAAAGTGTTTAATGGAATCTGCATAATTCCGCAGCAGACAACAAAGCCGTTGAAGATGCATTCTGCATTTCAACAGTTGCCGCTCGCCGGGGGCAAAAAAATATTAAAGAGGAAATTTAATGCAAAAGAGACGAGCGACAAACGGGGCGGGGCGCGGCGCGGGTGCGGGGCGCGGAGCGCAATCAACATCTCATTAGCGGACTCCTTAATTCCGCGCCCGGGAGCCGTCCTGGTTTGTTCGATAAACCGTTTAATACAATTCCCTTTCGTCCCACTCGTAGTTCTTGTCTCGGGTGTCCTCTCCGCTGGAACAGAGATTGTGTTTAAAAAACTCTGCCAAGTGTGTGCATGAGCACAAGTACTAGTTCCGTAGTACATATACCTTCTCACATTTTTCTCAATGAATTAGTACGTAATAATATTTGCAATCATATGAAATCTGTCGGTATGAGAACCATTTTTCCGTTCCAATGGCGTAAGTAACTACCTACTATTTAAAAAAAAAAATTTCATTATCCTAAAGTACAAAAAAAAAATACTCGAATAAAGCCAATCGTATATATCGACAAAATACATGTTGCTTCTTTCGAGTCGATAAAAGAAAAAAAATGCATAACATACTCATTTATCATTTTAGTCACCTACTTCACGGACATCATAATAATATCGTTCCATCAAGCAAATCTCAAGTTGTATTTATAATGTAAGTACGGGATTGTACGGTAAATTGAATTAAACATGGAATATCACAACACGTGTTATTACAAGTAGAACTCAAAAAAATCCTTAATCATTGTTTAGGCGCAGAACCCATAAAGATTAGAAAGCTTAGATTGGATCTGGTCGAAGGTAAATTGCGTCCCGAGGAAAGTAGAATGAACTCGTGGAATGTGTCAGAATGTTCGTTTGTCACCTTCACGCTTGACTTTATTTTGAACTTTTCTTAACTTTTGTGAAAATTCGGAAACGCAGCGCTATTCCATAACCTCATATTATTTTAGCCAGCGCGTAAATGAGAAAAACACATTTCATTTCACTGACCAAATGGAGTGATAACGTAAAAAGTTACAAAGGCTAGCTAGTCTCTTGTGTTAAAAAATACCCCATGAGGATCGTAAAACCAGACACAATTAAAAATCAATTGTTACGCGACCGCCGGCGGTCTTATGATCCTTGACTTTTACAATCGAATGCAATTAAATCGCAAAATAGGCATCTCCTATGGAGTATATAGTAAATGGCCGTAATTAGTTGATAGCACATAGCTAGGTGACCGCCGCGGCGCACATTACTACACACAGCTTTTTCACACATGTCGTGCTTTCGTAGCGAAAGAGCATGCCATATTACTTGTATAATTATTGTAAATAGAAATATTGACAAACAAATATTATTACTTCTAAAACGTTAATAATTTAAATAACACCGCCTTACAGAAAGCTGTATAAGTCTTCTTCATCCAACAGGTTGTCTGGAAAATAATGATACCAATAATATAGGTAAAATTTATAAACCCTTTGGTACCTTTAGTTTTCCAAAAGATCTCATGAACAGGAAGTAATAACAGCAGCGCAGCGCAACAGCGGCATGCAGTATATAAGTTTAAGTTAAATTAAAAGTATGTTATAAGTTGAATCTTTAAAACATTTTAATGTATACTACATATAATAACCAACGGTCATAATCAATTCGAGCGCCCATGTAAACCAACCACGATATATTCACTCGCACGCACTCACACACATCGACACAACACAATCAGATTCACACATATTCTGAAAGTAAGTTATCATTCGACAAAATTCATCTCCTTACCTATTTTTATTTTTAGATTACCTACCTAATTGCGTTCATTAATTGTGTTAACATTTTTAGTAGCATAATGTGTTTCTAATTGGCTTATGTTTAAGTAACATTTCTGTACCTTGTGTTTAGTTAAATGCTGTTGAAACATTGTTGATTATATAAATAAATAACTATTACAATGCTGTAAGTAAATTTCTCCAGGTGAACATTATCAGCTAGAATTAGTAAATTTATTTTTATTTATTAGTAAATTATAGCCAGTGTCTTTTATTTTGTTATGCGACCAATAAGAGCGTAACCCGGGCAAACCCAACTTTACACCAGAGCCAAAAAACAGGAAACAATAGGGAAATTCGATCATATCTTTTTAACGGTAAATCGTGTGAACATTTAAAAAATATATATATAAAAACCCGTATTAAGTGGACCATAGCCAATAACTTCCTATTGCTAGAAATAAAGTTATTTAAGTTAAGTCATTGTATACAAAAAACCTCAAAAATGTAGTATCTCGACATAATGTTTGTACTGAATCAGAAAATTATAAGAAACCAGCGGCCGCTCGCGGTTTCACCCGCGTGGTTTCCGTTCCCGTGGGAATATCTGGATAAAAAGTATCCTATGTGTTAATCCAGGTTATAAACTATATGTATGTTGTCCCTATCTACTGACCCCAATAGATAGGGTATCGCAACTGGAACTACGGGTCCGGTTGTGTTTTCAGGGGTACTACGGAGTTCCGGTTCAAGTCCCCCGCTGGTTGTGCCTTGACCGGCGCCTCCGGCGGGATCCGGACGTGGGTTGGACTCGTAGTGGCTCGTGGTTAGCTGTAGAGCTTGGGAATGTCCGTTTGTCCTGGTATTGTGTGCCAGGACTTCCAAACTCGCGCACAGCGAGCGGGGCCTAGTAGCGGTCTCTGAGGGGCCAGAAGCGAAAAGTCCTGCGGGGAACGTGAGTTTCTCTTATAGTTGGCAGCTTTGTCCGGAGGTTCTCATTGGACATTGGTGTTGACATCTCCGGTACTAGTCTGGATAACTAGTTGAGGCGGCCCCCTCGATGCCGTAGCCTCCGGTCCAGCCACCCGCGTAGGACGTGGGAACTGGCAAGGTGCCTGGATGGGTTCCGAGAAGTGAGTGTGCTTACTACTCCGCTACCAAGGTGGACACTTGGGAGTTGACTTTAGAGTCGACGACCCTAGCAGTGGCAACTGCGAGTTGTGCCCTTCGTGCAACGAGAAGTGAGCGAGATCGACAGCTCCGGTTACCTATCTGGACAATAGGCAGTGAACTACACGTGTTCACGGGGAGACTCTCTCGAGACACTAGTCTTATGAGTACCGAATGAAGAGCGCGCTACGGCGGGCACTGATTTGGCGTCAAGACCTAACGCAGATGGTCTCCTGCGCAAGTGTTCTACTGGCGCAGGGACGTCTGGCACTTCCTGCATAACCTAACGGTTGGTCTTGAGGTGCCAGTACAAATAAAACTTAGTGAAGTAAGGAGAGGGGATATATGTATGCCGAATTTCATCCAAATTCATTCAGTAGTTTTTACGTGAAAGAGTAACAAACATTCATCTATACGTTCCCGTGGGAATGTCGGGATAAAAAGTATCCTATGTGTTAATCCAGGTTATAAACTATCTGTATGCCGAATTTCATCTAAATCCACTAAGTAGTTTTTACGTGAAAAAGAGACAAATATCCATCCATACTAACAAACTTTCGCGTTAAAATATTAGTAGGATTCGTTGACCTCAAAAAGTGTTCGTTCTAATTTGCTGTTAGGAACGGGGTGTAAACACATTCATAATGCATACAATAGTTAGAAAATTGGTAGTAATTTAAACCTCTAGAAACCCAATGATCTTAATAAAATGTCGTAAGCTTTTCTGAACTTAGATTTATTGAACTTTTTAAGAGATCCATGTGGTAAATGGTATTTAAAATTGGCACAGTTTGTTGAAAACGGACTTCGATAGGTAGTATCTACATTAAGCAGGTTTCTAATAGACATTGAAAATCATAAAAAAAAAACAAAAGTAAAAATAACATTCAATGTAATTAACTAATTGCTCCTTACCTTCTACTCTAGGAGTTAGACAAAACAACAGTGTCTAGGGATGTAATTATGATTTTAACAAACAGGTAAAAACTTTTTGGGACACGCACAACTTAAGTATTTACGAGTACCTGTTTAAATGAGAATCATAATTATTGTGTACTAAATACAATGTTGATGTCAATAATAACTAGAGATCAATTTATTATAATTTGTATGTGGGAGATTGGCATTAAAATGTAGATTACTATTAATGTTAGCATTAAAAACAAATGTTTGAAGAAAGCAAATTCACCGCAGTAATTAATACGGATAAGAAAACACGTGCTTGCCCATTGCTACGCTCCCCACGCCATGCGTCATTAGCGACTTGTTTGTGCTTCAGTATAAAAAGGTCATGCGCTAGCGCCTTCCGGGCATTCTGTACCCAACTGCGGAGCATGACGGAGCTCTGATCGTCGACATAGTATTTAGGTATGCTATGATGGTGTAACTAAATTATGTATTGTAGTACATAACTGTGTATCTTACAAGAAATAGTAATAAGTACCAATTTTCATTATGTAAAATGCGAAATGGCTAATTATTTTGATAAATTGATATTACTGTTATTATAATTAACACTAAATGTGTGTAACGCTAAAAGCACTAAAAGGTCGGGGTACGCTGGCAGCTCAGTAAGTAACTGGGTCGTCTCTTGTTCCAGAGCGAATAGATGAAGATCAGGATACGCTGGCAGCTTGGTAAGTAACTGGTTCGTCACTTGTTCCAGGTCGAGGAGATGGAGTTCGGGATACGCTGGTAAATTCCGATAAGTGGTCAACAGACACACTGATTAAGAGAGATGAATTATTGTCACTGACATTTTGACATTTATGAAAATCAATATTAGCTCATTAAAGTGGATGCTACTTAATTCATGTTCAATTTCACAGGTACCCTAATCTCCCATTTGGTTGGGTGCGTAATTAGACGTGCTTATTATTTAAGTTTATAGAATATATATCTAATGCTGATATAGACCTATTTTGTGGCAGTATCAATTGCATAAAAAAAGCGCTTACCGCCGAAATTAATATATTTTTTATTTTATTTTTATTTTTTATTTTATTATTATTAAATAAAATAAAAATAAAATAAAAATAAAAAAATAAAAAATATATAAGATTAATTTGTTGAGTATTATGATAAGTTTAGTAGGAATTTTAAATGTGGTACCTTGTTATAGCTTAGTGTTATTATTTTTGTAGTTATCTTTTGCATTGTAAGCTGTTAGCTAACCTAAAATAAAAAAATAAAAAAATAAATATTTTGACTTTGTCTTTGATGCAATCGATCGTAGATATAAGTAAAAAAGAAAGATACGTTACCCAGTGAACTTTTGGGGTGACAACTTATTTAGTACTTTCTTTGTTTCCGTAATAAAGGAATTTGGACTGCGAAACGTGGGCGTTAACGAATTAACATTACGTTTACTCACGTGAGGAGTCAATAGCAAGCGTGCTAGCCAATCACTATCCTTGGAACCAGAATATTGGAACTTCGATTTACTACTATGGTATTTTCTTTCTGTATTCTTAGTTTTCTTAACCAGTTTTCCATCTATGTAAATTTGTTCGCTTAAAACATTAATCTTTTTATTATTTTTCTCGTCATTTTTTAAGGGTTACAGATCATCTATGTATTCTTATCGGTTGACCATCTAAAAAAAAGATAAGTTGCATCTAAGTAGGGCATCTATTTTTGAAGTTTTATTCATCTAACTAGCTACCAACTATTCACTGATTACATTTTATAATAACTAGGTTCTATTCTCGAGCCAAATTCCAAAGAGAATGTTTGTAAACAACAAATCATCATATATTTCTAGTTTTAGTAATATTTCATGAAACGTTACATTCCAAAATCTACAACGCAAAGCGATTTTAAATAGAATTTGTTAATAAAAAAATACGTAAAATATAAACTGATTTTTAGGGTAAGTATTCCGGTTTGTATACAAACATTCTCTTTCGAATTTGGCTAAAAACACATAAGCATCATGGAACTTATCACTAGGTAATTAAAACTTCACATACTCGTACGTACTTTGATTTAGAGAAATTATACTCTCCAAAGTTTTCGCAACATGATTTCATTAGGGCAAAACAGACACAACCTTTCATTACGGCGGCGGCGTCCGCGCAGCGACTAAGGTAAATTCCCTGGGGCTTATGTTAGAAAAAATCGGAATGTTCCAGAAATGATAGGACCAATGACTCGTATTAACTACATAATACAAAATATTGATGCAGGAAATATGGTTTTATCGTGGTTTGGGTTCATTTCAATCACCCATGAAATTGTAGTCCTTAAAAAATGTGAACCGCAAAAATGTCGTAAGCAAGGAAGTATAAAAAAAGCATCCCGCGCGTAGGTCGTAACAGCTGTGATGCATATAAACAGGAACAGCAGCGTAACTATTTTTTTATTAAAACACAAACTTCAACTAGTCGTACCTCCAAACAGTATAAATACGTTGTTTTTTCGGCAGTTAGGCCCTTCGTACACAAGGCTACGCAAATCTTTGATACTAATGTTGTATACTACATTAGTATCAAGTCGCGAGTATCGAGTAGCGCACGGTCCGTACATACGACATTGAATCGCAAGACGCAAATTGCCACAATTCAGCCACAGGCTTAGCGGCTAAACAGATCACACGTTTACAAAATGTCTATATAAGTGTCAAAAAGTGCTACTATTTTACTGACTACATATATTCAACACTGTTAAAAGACACCTATCTGTTAAATTAACGGATTTTCCTACTTTTCTGTAATCTCCTTTTTTGAATATTATTTCAAGTTATAATTATATAGGCAAGGATATTTTTCCACCTCAGAAAAAAAATATATGTAATAAGTAATTGCTCTGCCATCTTGAAAATCGCTGCAACTTACGTAGCGACGTTCTCGTCTTGCAAGTAGCGCGCGACTGGTGCGACTCGAGTCACGGAACGAATGTCGGCGACGCGACTCGTGTACGAACTTCAATGGTTTTGTATGGCGGTAGTCGCTTGGAGACTAAAATCATCAAGTATCGAAGATTTGCGTAGCCTTGTGTACTAAGGGCCTTACACCCAAAAAATTAAACACACTTTAAAATACTGTCTTATTTTGAATTTTATGTCGTCGTAGAGCAACCGGACCCAGACTGTTCGACGCAGAAAAAAAAGCTGATTATTACCTTATACGTAGTCTAGTTACGACCTTTTAACCGGATACGCCCTTACTGTTTTCCATCGTCGAAATGTAAAAATTATCAAGAAGGTGATTACACTAATTTAAAGAAATAATACCTTATTTTGGCCGCCAGCTGGAAAGCGGAAACCGCAGCCCGTGGGTGATCGCGATACCGAGCACACATGCGAAACACACTTTGTCTCAACTGGGAATTGACCCCGAGACCTCCAGTGGTAAAGTAAAGTTAATTACAGCCTGTTTACTGTCCTGCGGCAAATTAAAGGCCTCCATCATTGAAAGTAAGTCATTACTACAGTTGGTGGGCATCGGCTACCGCACCGTGCGCCGCGCGCCGCCGCCGCACGCGCCAAATCGAGTCGGTGATCACAAACCCGCACTAAGCATCGAAAATTCCGAAAACTCACTTTGCTCTACTTAGGAATTGAACCCGGGACCTCCGATATCGAGCCGCGAGCGCTTGACCACTCGGCCACCAAGGGCTCCGGATAGTGCAAACTACGAATTGAAGTACTATTTATCATTATCTAAAGTTTACGTGAACACTACACTACATTTTTTTTTTTTTTTTAATAGCAGAAGGAGGCAAACGAGCAAGCGGGACACCTGATGGAAAGTAATCACCGCCGCACATGGACACCCGCAAAACCAGAGGAATCGCAGGCGCGTTGCCGGAAAATCATGGAAATAAAACAGTTTTTACGGATTAGATAAAAAACGTATCCGTAAAAAGTGTTTAGAAAAAGTGTGTTTACATAATTTGTGTCCGACTGAATGTGTAGCACAGCCTTGGCAAACCATTTAGGACTAAATATGTAGCATAGCCTAGGCAAACCATTCAGGATCAAATGTGTAGCACAGCCTAGACTAACCATTCAGGATCAAATGTGTAGCGCAGCCTAGGCAAACCATTCAGGATCAAATGTGTAGCACAGCCTAGGCAAACCATTCAGGATCAAATCTGTAGCATAGCCTAGGCAAACCATTCAGGATCAAATGTGTAGCACAGTCTAGACAAATCATTCAGGATCAAATGTGTAGCACAGCCTAGGCAAACCATTCAGGATCAAATGTATAGCATAGCCTAGGCAAACCATTCTGGATCAAATGTGTATGTAGCACAGCCTAGGCAAACCATTCAAGATCAAATATGTAGCATAGCCTAGGCAAACCATTCAGGATCAAATGTAAACAGGCAAAGGAATCTCCCAACTGCCTAATAAAGAGTAAGGAAAAGTTCGGTGTCATATAACTCCTTTCACATAATGAACTGTCGCGCGTGTAAGAAGGCTTTAAATTCCAAAGAGTTTTTGAAATGTCGACTTTGCGTCGGCAAATACCATAGAAATTCTACTACTAAACTGACCTAAGAACAATTATCGAACTGGCTTTGCCCTACATGCCTGAGCACCACCCGCCGCCGCCGTCTACGTTCAAACGACAGCACACCAGCACGCCCAGGCACATTACTGCCCCGCACTGAAGATATTCTGAACATGTCTTGCGACGAAAACAGCAACTCCGCTAATTCACCTGAAGAATCACGGCCGGCGCCCTCCGGCGTGGTCATAAACACGCGTGAAGAAATCACGATGGACAAAATCAGTGCTCTTTTCGATGAGCGGCCTAGCGCGTCCCTATCAGTCTTTATGAACAACTTCCGAAAGGCTTTGAGAGAGGACGTCAAGGAGATGGTGAAATGCGACATGGAGTCTGTAGTGAAGTCCATTAAAGACGACTTCAGCGCCACCACAGACTTTATTTGCGCCGAACAGACTTCACTACGCTCGGATTTAGAAATAAACATCAATATTATTAAGGAGCTTGAGATTGAGAAAGCCACGCTACAGACTGAGTTAGCAAGATTAAACTCTCGACTAGCAAGAGTTGAAAAAATCTCAAGAAATTGCAACATCGAATTTCAGGCAGTACCCGAGCGCAGAACAGAAAATGTCCTATTTCTACTCAAGAAACTATGCGACGTTTTAAAAATACCTATTGAGGATGGGCAAATCAGCGCCTGTCGAAGAGTAGCCAAATACAACCCTGACTCGAAAAGGCCCCGTAGCGTATAAGAGATCTGGTTCTATCCGCGGTGCATAAATATAACAAATGTCACCCTGACCGTGGACTGCTCTCCTCTGACATTGAAATTCCTGGTGAACCATGCAGAATCTTCATTTCAGAACATTTGTCTCCAGAACAAAAGTCTTTACATGCAGCTACAAGAATAGCAGCCAAGGAACACAACTTCAAGTACGTGTGGATAAGATATGGCCAGATTTACGTACGCAAGGAGGACTCATCTGGCGCACTCCTTATCAAGAACCAGGACTCCCTCAGTAAACTGCGCTAGTGTCAATAGTTTTAAGTTAGGTATTTCTTGTAGGTACGTTTGGTCTTAGACATATGGTGCCAAATCTCATCCTTGATGTATAGTATCCTATATCAGAACTTAGGCAGAGCTAGATCTAAGCTCAAAGACATTTATTTGAACTTATTAACTAGTAACTATACAATTTTGCCTTGTAACTCTAGTGAAGCAAGTTTACATATTTGTTGTGTTGTGTCGCCAAACTCTTCGAGTCACTAGTATATCCTTCTTTTTATGGTCATCTAAATACATATATTTCCAGTAAGCAGCACGGGTTTGTCAAGAAAAGGTCCACTCTTAGTAACCTTCTAGAATTTAAAAATTATCTTTGTCAAGTATTCGCTACAGGTGAACAAGCTGACGCCATATATCTAGACTTTAGCAAAGCATTCGACAAGGTCGATCACTCATTACTTTGTATTAAACTCGCTCATTACGGTATTCATGGATGCCTGCTACGATGGATTACATCTAATCTGAGCAACCATAGTCAACTTGTCACGTTGAAGGGTTTCTGTTCCTTCCCAATACCTGTCTCTTCTGGAGTTCCACAGGGCTCGCACCTAGGACCTCTGCTCTTTATCACTTTTTTAAATGATCTGATTAGCCGCCTCTCCTGTCCTGCTCTATTATACGCAGACGATCTGAAGATTTTTACTGATATTGAGGACGGCAGACAGCACAAGATGCTTCAGGACGATCTCCTGGGGGTCTCGGAGTGGTGTAGGGAAAATAAAATGAGTCTTAACGTGGACAAATGCTGCATAATCTCATACACAAATAAGAAAAACAAAGTTATCCTACCATACCATCTAAACGACAAGTTGCTGAACAGGATGTTAAAGACTTGGGGGTTCTTTTTGACGAACAGCTAACTTTTCGTCCCTACTTTGAACACATTCTGAAAGCTTCTTCTTCTGAGCAACAAACGATTGGGACTTATTATAAGATCTACCAAAGACTTCAGAACACCACAAAGCATATTGTCAATTAACTAGTGTTAATTACTAATTAACAATAATTTATAAAAAAAGAGCGACAATATGCCACAAAGCATATTGTCGCTCTTTTTTTATTTATTTATTTTTAATTAATTACCTGTTGCACTTACAGCAACGCCAAGGCGTGTAACAGGTCATCACATAACATAAAAAATTACAAAGTAAGTAATTAAGTATATATATATAATTTACAAAAAAAAGCAAAAAAAGATGGACAGCCAAACAATACAAACATATTTTTAGTTAAAAACATGTTTTCTTACTGATTACCTACTTAAAAAACTTATACAATAATTTATAAATATATTTAATTTCATAAATATGTCTACCTCTGGTTCCTGAGCAATCAAGGCGTTGAGTAGCCTGATGGCTTGGGCCGTAGGGGCGAAATGAGCAGTTTGCGTGCGCGTCGGAGGCGCCGCGAGCAGGCGCCGCGCGTGCGCCCGCCGCACCCGCGGTGGTGCTATGAGCGAGCACTGCGACAGAGTGGTGGGGTTGTCGATGCTACTATTTAGTAGCAGATAATAGTGGACCATGACAGCACACTTGCGCCTCAATTCTAGAGTGTTCATTCCTACCATGCCTGCTATAAATAGGGACGGATATAGATAAGGGTAGTATCCAAACAGCTTGTTGTATAGATGGCGAGCAAATTTTTTTTGAACCTTTTCTACCATTAGTTTGTACTTAGCTTCGTGAGGATCCCAGACTATAGAGTTGTACTCTAGTTTACTTCTCACGAATGCATAGAAAAGAGTGATGATAGTGCTCCTATCGTTAAAGCGAGATGCTTGCCTCATGACGAATCCTAGTGATTTGTAGGCTCCGGCACACACTTCAACGATGTGTCCGTTGAAAGTTAAGCCTGTGTCCAGGGTGAGGCCTAAGTCGCGAATCTGCGTCACACGATCGAGAGTGACGCTATTCATGGTGTAAGAGTACGAGATAGGCGAACGAGCACGAGTGAATGTAATGGTTTTACACTTAGACGTGTTGAACTCTAGTTGATTACGTTCACTCCATGCGACAACGCCATCGATGTCCCTCTGCAACGCATCGCAATCAGAGACACTTCCGACACCCAAGAAAAGCTTTAAATCATCAGCAAACATAAGGCACCTAGCTGACCTGACGACACTCGGCAAGTCATTAATCATAATCAGAAACTGAGTAGGTCCGAGCGTGCTACCTTGACTCACACCAGAGCAGGTCACATACGATTCAGAGCGGTAATGCTGGAGTTGGACGTATTGCAAACGATTACAAAAGTAACTCGAAAAAAGTTGAAGTAATTTAGGGGTGAATCCTATTTGTAAACATTTTCTAAGTAGAATGTCAGTATGGACACGGTCAAATGCCTTTTTAAAATCAAAATACGCGGTATCTACTTGCTTTTTTAAGTCCATTTCAACAGCGACGTAATCCACGAAATTTATATGATTAGTAACAGTAGACCTGCCCGCCCTAAAACCATGCTGAGCGTCGGTAAACTGCGGAGTGATCTGCCTGGTAATTTTGCGGTTCAGAATGATTTCAAATACCTTGCCGAATGACGAGAGAACAGCTATCGGCCTATAGCTTTCTACCTCTGTTTGGGAACCACTCTTAGGTATAGGGGTGACCCTAGATACTTTCCACCTATTAGGGTAGGTAGCAGTTTTCAAAGCCAAATTGTATATAAATAAGAGTGGTGATTCTAAAACATCAAAACTGTATTTCATGATGTACGGTGGTATGCCATCGGGACCAGCCGAAGAGTGAGCCTTTAATCGGCGAACTGCTAACTTCAGTTCACGCGGGGTAATGCTATCAACAGCAATGCGGTAGGAGGAATTGGCCGGGTTAGGTTCGGTGACGTCATCAACTGATACCATTGGATTAGTGGTCAAAAACACTGATCTAAAATAAGCAGCAAAAGCGTTTGCAGCATCAGTGCCAGAAACGGTATTGCCTTCATATTTAAACGCATGACCAGTTTGCCTTGTGGATTGTTGATCCTTTATAAATTTCCAAAAACGTTTCGGATTACGTCTAATGTCAGTCTCCGTTTGGTTAATATATACGCTATATGACTTATCGATTAGTTCCTTAACTTTCTGTCTGTAAAATTTGTACATTTCCCAATTAAACAGTTTTAGCTCCTCTCTGAATCTTTTTAAATGAAAATGTTTAGTTTTGATATAATTAATTATTTGAGATGTAAACCAAGTCGGATAGTGGTACCGTGAATCACGCATATAGGGTCGTTTTAATGGAACACAACTGTTTATACGTTGACCCAAGATGTCATAAAAAATGTTAACCGCCGTATCTACCTCAGTAGCCTGATATACCGCGTCCCAGTCTATACAGGCAAGACTAGTGTACAACGAATGGAAATCCGCTTTGCGAAAGTTCCATTCGGGTGGTAAATCGTCGCCGACAGAGTGCGTAGGGCGCGCGCGGGTGGCGCCGTCTCTCGGGCGCGTCGGCCGCGCGCTGCGCACGCTAACCGCGAGCGGTGGGTGGTAAGCGTCCGCGGGGACCACGGGTGCAGCGCCACTCGTCTGAATCCACTCATCGCCTAGATTACTCAGTACCAGATCTAACATTCCACCATATTTGTTAATAATAGTGTTGTATTGCTTAAATTTACAGTAACTTAACATACAGTCATACAGCATTAAAGAATTTTGCCCGCATGACTTTAAATTGAAATCTCCTAAGACAACAACAATATCTAATTTTGGAAATTTTATACAAATGTTTTCTAAGGCCGTAAAAGTTCTAAGATATTTGTCTTCGGTAGACTTAGGTGGAATGTACACAACACAAAAAATCATTCGCTTATATTGCAAATTAACTAAACCTATGACAAGTTCTAAATCATCCGAGTATCCGTCCACATCAAGTACCTGCTGCACTGGAAGTGAATCACGGACCGCCAGCAGCACACCTCCCCAGCCCGCGTCGCCAGCGCGGTCGCGGCGCAGCACGTTATAGCCGGGCGGAAACACTTCCGCATCGCTCACACCGGCAACAAGGAATGTTTCAGTAAATGCGTAAAGATCAGCTGACTCTGACAGTATCCCCTTTTTGCAAACATCGAGCTTAGAACGAAGTCCTCTAATGTTCTGATAAAATAGTTCGTATAATTTAAATTTAGTTGGTTTGTTCGGCTTGTTGCGGCTTTCGAAATCTACTACGCCAGGGCTTTATGCAGACATCTTCTGCTCAGTGTTCGGGTGTTAAATATTTGTTAACATGCTTGGTAGGTACGGTCAGTTTAAAGGAGGCGTAATCGCCCCGCGACTTTAATACTTCGACGCAGCATTTGTTACCTAGACAGATGTTAGCCAAGTGTGCCGTAACTTGCTCAACCGTAGTATCGATGTGTGTTATGAGTCGTTACGCGATTCTAAAGAAACGAAACGTAACCAGTTATTCCGATGTCGTCACCTGTTTCGAAACGAGTGATTTTTCGTAACCAGTGATTTTTACAAGTGATTTGACAATGATTAATCTAATAACAGCCTGACTAGTGACACCACATGCATGAGTATGCTGTAGCTAGTTACCGTTATTTAGTTATTATCGGAACTTAGTGACAATTTAAACAAGTTTTATATATTTTTATATTTTTGTGTGTACAATAAAGCGTTATATCTATGATCTAATAATTATTGATCTAATGAACTTTCCTTCATACTTTATCCAGGCTTAGGACTAACTGCATTAACTATGTAGGAAGGATAAATTGTATTTAAAAGTTCATTCTATCCAATGATTTGAAATTAATACAATAATATACAGTTACGAGTATTTAAACATTTTCACTTAAAGGTTTTAAAAGTTATATGAAGAATCGTTTCTGTCTTTTTACACCTTTTGATTATTAACAGATTTTCATAGTTCTTTCTAGCTTTTAACACATTTTTACATTATTTACGTTTTTTTGTTCTTTGTTACATTACGTTTTTTTGTGTCAGTCACATTTGTCACCGGTCGGCGTTACTCGCGCTTTGTGCATAACGTCGTTGCTCTAATAAACTGGTTACGAAAAATCACCGGTTCATTGTTCAAGCCGAAACTAGTGATTCCGTTACAGGCTGCATAACCTGTTACTGAAACTGGTTACGTTAAATAACGCCCATACCTAGTACATAATATAAATGTAGATATGATTTACGCTCAGCGGCTGATAGTACACAAGCAGTAGACCCAGGGACGGCCGTACCGCGAGTTACGTTGTTAACGGGCGGGCGACGGGATTGCCGGTGTTTTATCTCAACCCACTTGGTAGCGGCGAAATCATCGGTGGCTGCATCCAGCTGCGAGTGCGTTATCGAAGCATCGGCGTACATGCGTGCGGCGGTCGGCCGCGACGCGTCACCTGGCAGCTGTAGCTGTGGCCGAGCTTGAGACGCCGCCGTTGCGCTAGGAGTGGTGGGGGCGCTGCGGCTCGTAGATGCTCGGGCGGATTCGGCAGGCACGATGAGTTGGGGAGCTATCGGCGCCGGCATTGGCGCGGAGAAGTGAGCTGGAGCTATGATGCGTCCTCGTTGTTAGAAAGAGCCGACACCGCACGAACGCGAGCCTCGCGCATCGCACGATGTGCCGGCTGCAGTAGTTTCTTACCCTCCTCAACTTGGATATCCGCGGCTATGGCCGAATTTGTTCTACTGTCACTGGCACTAACAAGTTTGTTAATTAGGATATTTTAATCCAAAACTAGCTTTTCGAGTGACGAAACTTTGGCTAGAAGATTAAGCACAGTTTTAGTAAGATCACGCACAGCACTTTCAATGATTTTACTAGACATAATTAATTTTACGAATTAAAATACGCTAAGCTTTACTATGACCACCGTCCTCGTCGAGTGCGGAGGGGGGAAAAGTTTTTTAGTCTCGTAAGAAGTGTTCTTAAATACTGTTGCCCAATCTGGAGTCTCTATTACCATATCCACATAGACAAAATAGAAAGAGTGCAAAAAAACATATTAAAATACCTTTCTCGTAAGCACAAATTCAATAGATCACTGAAACACTATGATGAGAGGTTGTCCAAGTTCAAGATGATACCGCTGGAGACACGAAGAAAGCGTTACGACTTACTCTGTTTACATAAATTCATTCATTCTAAGATTGCGACACCAAATCTTCTTTCTTCCATTAACCTAAATACACACTTCAGAACCCGTTCACCAAATATATTTGGACTAAAGGTATTAAAAAATAACACATCTTTTTATAACACCATATCTAGAATGTGTCGGACCTACAACAAACTTATACGCAGTGGCATAGACGTAGACATATTTAATGACCGATTCCCTTTATACAAAAGAAATATTTCGCACATACTCGGGGCCGAAGTATCCTCGGCTCACAAGTAGTAAAGTGGATGTACTTAAAAAAAATATATATAAATATTTTTCGCGGAAGGCAGTGTGGGGCGCTGGGTGATTCTGAGTCACTCTATTTATTCAGCGCTTTGCATTGTTTTCTATAAATTTTCATAGATATTTTAAGAATTTCTCACTTTTATGTTTAATTTTATGGTAATTTCTCACTTTTATGGTAATTATTTCACTTTTTTAGTTTGTAATTTGCTTTTATTTTGTATTCGCTGTATTAATATCACTACACACGATGTGTACACTGTTTGTTAGGTTATTGTCTAGCTCAACCTGAAATACTAAGCATGTTGTCAAATAAAAAAATAAAATTATGTGTAGCACAGCCTAGGCAAACCATTCAGGATCAAATGTGTAGCACAGTCTAGACAAATCATTCAGGATCAAATGTGTAGCACAGCCTAGGCAAACCATTCAGGATCAAAGGCTCATGCCCGTTTCCCGGAGAAGTAGGCAGGGACCACAGTTTTCCATACGCTACGATGCTGACACTCATCCTTGCGTCATTAACTCCCATAACGTTCTTTAGACGTGCTCTCTGAAAAACACTACGTCAAATTACTAAAACATTGTAACCATTTTAGCATAACTAAGTTATCGGTTTGATAGATCGCGCCGCAGCTCCATCGCCCGTGATGGTGCACGCAGCTGCCCGCACCACACACTTTCATTACCTAAGCTAGTTTTTGCATTTTAATACATCATTGCTACATTCATTGCAGAGTTATAAGTTACAGAACCACCACCGCTTCCGTCCTATTTAATGGATCTCTCTCTAAATAACAGTTTCCTTCCACAAACCACGATTCTTGTGAGTGTGATTCACGCAGTTATTCAGAGTTCTTTTATCACCAGCTTGCTACAAGGCGCTCTTAGACGTGACGTGTTTAACTTTACAACAACGACGGCGCCTAAGTTCGATGCTCCGTCTCCGTATTAGGCCCCCAACTCACCGAGGCATTCCGCAGACACCAATAAGTACCTAATTAAGGGAATTGGAGATTTATTGCCTCCAATTACCGTGTAACAACATTAATCAAAGAGCTAAAACGAAGATTATTTATCAGGAGTCGGATAGGTACGCTCTAACTGCTAACCAGTGTTTACTATGTTTACTAGGCATAGGTGTCAGTGGACTTTATCTGAAGTAAGTATCTATATAAGTTTACGGTGAAGTGTTTGGTGTGGCAACTTTTATTATGAGAAGGAGATTAAAGCCTTTTTCTGTTTTTAGAGATATTAAAGCTTTTTCGTGCTTGTAACACCGATAGGACTTCTAAGAAATGTTTTCATTCAGAAGACAGTCATCTCTTTTAAAATAGTGTGAGTAGATCACATGCTCCAGGAACATAATTAAAATTTCTTCTTCCGGTTTAATGTGTATCTTCGATATATCGGCGATCATTCTTATTCCATTGTTACTCGTATGTACCAACAATTATTGTTTAACAAGAGCAGGTAAAGCAGCGACCAGCACCATGTAGCCACCAAGCTTTTCGAGCTGCCCTAGCACGTGACGACCCTCGGGACATTTATTTATTTATTTCACAACCATAATTCACAATGTATGTAATTATAAATAGATACACAGGATAATTATGGACCCCGCCGGGGCACGAACATTAAGTAGAAGAGAGGAAGCGCTTTTAGATAATATAGAGTATTAAATATTTTTATGTTTGTTCTTTGAATATATCATAATTTACTTTATCTTGAAATTAAACACTTTTTTACGGATTAACTCGCGTTTAATTTACTATTTCCATAGTAATGGTCTCCCTGTGACCACGGACCCTGTAAAGAGTTCGAAACGTCAGGCTAATATAAAAACTATGTAAATAGTAAATTAAACGCGAGTTAATCCGTAAAAAAGTGTTTCATTTCAATATGTAGTGGTTACTTTAACTTATCATTTAGATATTCGTCTATATCATAATAGCTTTTCGAAGTTAATATTTTCTTTACTTTATTTTTGTATATTGTCGTTTTTTTCTTCTATCCATTCCTTTGGAAGCTTATTATATATTTTTATTGATTGAATAAATGTGTTTGATGAGTTTAGTTTAAACCGGGTAGTTGGCAGTATTAATGAATATTTACTCTGTAAGTACTTCTTCACGTTTTGTGTAGAAGTGTTTGTATTTACGGGCAAATTTACATATCTCTAAAATATAAATAATAATAATAATAAAATATACATAATCTCTTTATAAGATGTTTCCGAGGTCTTTCGTTACTAAATAACAGTAAGTATAAGTATACATCCTATTGTTAACATAGCTCATTGTAGTCAAAATGAAAATAATACACCGTAATAAAATTGTGAGACACTAAGACAGCTCGTGTGTGTGGTGAAAAACGTTTAAATTTTCATGTAAAACACAACATTCGTAAAGATTTATACGATTTTTTGAGTTCTTTATTTTCGAGGTCAAAATACGTTTCTAAAATAAATTAATCCATAAGCGCTGCACAAGTAGGTACTAAAACAAGAGATCGAGGCAACGCATGCAACTTTGAAATAATTCAAGCGAATCAGAACTTCGTAACGCAATTAAAGGAAACAATGCAATAAACAAGGCAGCTCCTGCGCGCGGGGGCGCCGGCGGGGCGGGGGCGGGGGCCTATCGCCGGTTCATTCCCGCTAAACAGTATAATCAATCGAACGAGTCATGAATAATTCGGGAACAACAGCCAACGCGCCGCGCCTCCCCCGCGATGAATAACAACACCCTTGAAACAATTCCGAAACTCTATTTCGAAACTTCCAATGTGATGACCCCATTTTTGAAATACATGTTTTAATTTCACATTGCTGTTTAAGCGCCTTTTTTGTTGAATTTTCATCTATACCGCGGTTTTTAGGGTTCCGTAGCTAAATGGCAAAAAACGGAACCCTTATGGATTCGTCATGTTAGTCTGTCTGTCTGTCCGTCCGTATGTCATAGCCACTTTTTTCCGAAACTATGGGAACTATACTGTTGAATATTGGTAAGTAGGTGTATTTTTCTTTCATTAAACCTATAATGTATCTATAATGATATTGCGGTTTCTAATATCATTTTTTTCTAAACTGAATAGTTTGCGCGAGAGACACTTCCAAAGCGGTAAAATGTGTGTGTGTGTCCCTCTCCCTGTAACTTCTAAACTTAGGGAATGATAAAACTAAAAAAATATACGATCTACATTACTATGCAAACTTCCACCGAAAATTGGTTTGAACGAGATTTAGTAAGTAGTTTATTTTTAACACGTCATAAATTTATTAATTTAAAAAAATTACTATTATTAAAACATAGATCAAAGTTACACACAAGAACTTTTATATGATGTTACTTGCTGCTACGGAACCCTTCATGGTAGAGTCCGACTCGCAATTGGCCGCTATTTTTTTTATTCTCTGACAGACCTTGATGAAAGCTCTAACTTGATGTGATCTGAGTGAGCTCCACAGACGCTTAAACTAGAAAAAATACGATAAATATTTTACTAAAGTACAACTGTTAAACTGTAAGTACCTACAATAATTGCTTTCTGAACCTTCTTCTCTGAAGTACTTATAGTAATGTAATACTCACAGAATACCGGTAAGGTGAAGTTTATTAGTTGACTATTCGGAGAAGAGTGGCGTAGTATGTTAATTAGATGCGTTTATTTTCTTGTGAAGCTGTTAATTCTACTCAAATAATGTAAGATAAAAAAGAAATCCTAATTACCTAAGTACCTATTTACCAACAATATTTTTGCCATACCATAATTCACCTGTGCCAACAAAAAACCAAGCTTGTGAGTAGGTAGCTCCAACAAACTCAGCGTACCGAATAGGTGGACATCAGCGTTCTCCTGCAGCCGATAATTAGGCTGATGAGTTAATTGATCAAAGTCGGCGCTTGACTGTGCACTCATTTATCACGCGGCTCGCGTTAGATCCGCCGGCGCGCGGCGTCTGCGCGTATCACACGCTTGTCATTCTGGTAACCGGCCCCCTGAATAAACCTATAATGCCCATATTCGGATTTCATTAAGTTCGTGGGTCGTTCATAGTACGAGTCGTCGCTGTCTCATGACACTAAACTATGCGCAACTACCCTAAAAATAAATAACTAATTATGATATAGGTAATTATGCCCCACGACAAATTAAAATCACATCAAAGACAGCCTATTACCTACTAAAGGGCTTTAAACTGTAGCCCCCTTAATAATTAGGTAATTAGTAGGTAAATCATTACTTTAATCTTGAATTGCCATTATCGGGTTATATACGAGAAACAATGGTTCAATCCCTATAGCACCTTTAGAATACTAATGTAAACCCGTCTTCGGTCAAAGGAATCCATACGTAATACAATCGTATTGTTACACAACATTATTATATTAAAAATGTACTTAAATAAAAATATATTTCATATTATAAACAACATTTTAAAGAAATGTATGTAAAATGTGTATATTTATAATGTACATACATACATACATTATAATCACGACTATTATCCCCGAAGGGTGGATAGGCAACGAGGACCGCAAAAGCAGTCCTCTACCACATTCCACTTTTTACAAAATAGCGACTGCACTTACATTGAAATAACTGCGTCTAATTTGCGAGTCTTAGCATCCAGTAGCATCCGTAGTGTCCATAACAAAATGCATCTGAACGTAACAAAATAGATGTTATGATGTGATACCTACATCACAATAGGGTTGTGTCTGTGGCAGCGAGCAACACGCCACGCGGCGGCGGCGGCGGCAGACAAAAGTTTTTATATTCCGGTGTATTCGTCACTAATTCGAAGCCATTCATCTAGGCGGAACAATGGCGAACAGTTGAATTCACACAAATGGCTTCAGCCAGTGTATTCTAAAGAAAATCTCGTGTATTACAAATAGCCCACTATAAAGGTCTCATGGGCTCGTAAAGAAAAAGAACTTTTGCTGGATCATAACACGGAAAATTTGGTCAAAGGAGTCTCTATAAACTTTTATCTTGCTCGCTGATTAGTTGCGGAGGCTGGTGTTTTTTCTGTGCAAGTTACGTTTTGGTTTTTAACGCAAACATCGCATGCCTATGACAGCTCCTGCGGTTTTCTTTACTGTTAGAATAATGCATTACTGGGATTGTGCAGTCTTAAGCACATCTAAGCAAAAATATATATACTTAGAGAATAGAATATCTACATTCTTTATGATAAAACATCTATTTTCATATTTGTTTCTACATTCACTTATGATGTTGTGTCATTGCATCCTCTCTGCATAGTGTCGTGGCGTGGCGCGGCGCATTCCCTCATGAGGGAGCGTCATTGTTAGTTGGCAGCAGTGGCTAAACGGCGTGAAGCGCGCGCGTCAAAGCAGAGCAAACCAAATCAAACTAGATCCGGGCCGGCCGCGTGTGCTGATCTCGGAAATAAAAGCGATGCCTCACAAATTGAACTCACTACATTTGCAAGCAAATGCATCGCCTGCTTGTATCATGAAAGCGAACGCAAATCAACTCACACTCGTCAAATTCTGACTGCTAGTGCACGGCAGCCGCCTCTGCGGCCTACCGTCTTTAGAAAGGTTAAACAGACACCATGACAGGACCCGACTTAACAAGTATATGCGCATAATTCGACAACCTAGCGTCACATGCAAAACTTTTCGTTTGGCCGACAAGTCGGGCTCGCTCAGTATGCTAAGTGTTTTATTTTGAATAAAATTTGCATGTGGCGCGGTGTTAGGGTCGTGCCAAAAAGTGTGACCGCACATTAAGGCCAGGTGACCTACGGCCTGCGTTAGCGATTTGGACGGCGGCCAGCACTCCGCGTAAATTTTGTTTCCACAGTCGGACATTAGGGGCAAGGGCTTAATACGAACACAAACACACTTGTTCAGGATGAAACTAATCATGTTAACATAACAATGATATGAGTTACTGTGACGTGAATATTCGTAAATCGTTTTCCTCATGTTTAAGGGACATTAATAATATATAGGCAGGCTATTCGATGTCCAATTGCTGGCAGGGTTTTTATGACTGGGCAGTAGGGTGTAATTTTTTATGTCATTCGGAATTATGAGGGTGTTAAAAACCATGTTTAGTTTTTTGGCAGTTCCTATGGGGACGACGTCTTCGCTTAAGATTTACGAACGGTGAATGATGAAGGTCTTCATTAAAGCTTTATAAATAGCCTCAGATAATTTTTTTATTCAATTTAAATTTAAATTCAAGGGCAAACGGGTTTGGTTACCTAACAAAAATTATCGTTCATGCTTCAGGAAGAACGTTGAGCCTTTGATTCTTCCTAATGTTAGTCCAGCTCAACGCACTAACTGAAGCAAAAAAGATAACAGTTACCCAACAACAATTATTATTGTTGTTGTACCCAACTCGTTACCACCAGTGACAGTCATTTAAAGGGTAAGAAACTTTGACAATTGCCAACGGCGCGTTTTTTTTTTTTTTTCATAGCAGATGGAGGCAAACGAGCAAGCGGGTCACCTGATGGAAAGTAATCACCGCCGCCCATGGACACCCGCAAAACCAGAGGAATCGCAGGCGCGTTGCCGGCCTTTAAGGAAGGAATAGGCTCGTTTCTTGAAGATCCCGAAGTCGTAACGGTCCGGAAATACCGCCGCCGAGAGCTGGTTCCACAACACTGTAGTTCGAGGCAAGAAATTTCTTGAAAATCGCACAGTAGTAGACCGCCATCCATCAAGGTGATGTGGATGGAATGACAGTCGATTGCGTGTAGTGCGGTGAAGGAAATTAGCGGCAGGGATCAAGCCGAACAATTCCTCAGAACTCTCCCCATGATATATACGGTACAATATACAAAGAGACGCAACGTCTCTCCGAAGAGCCAGTGGATCGAGCCGACCTGAAATAACCACGTCGCCGACAATTCGAGCAGCTCTGCGTTGAATGCGGTCAAATGGAAGGAGTTGGTATTGGGGTGCTCCAGCCCAGAGATGGGAGCAGTATTCCATATGCGGCCTGACCTGTGCTTTATACAGTTGTAAACGGTGGGCCGGCGTGAAATACTGAACCGCTCTATTAAGCACACCCAGCTTTTTCGAAGCTAATTTAGCTTTACCTTCCAAATGACCACGAAACTGAACGTCACTCGAAATATCGACGCCAAGGATTCCAATAATCGGATTGGTATCAAGGGGAGCTCCCTCAAAGTTTAGAGGTACGACGAAGAGATGTTTTTTCGCGGTAAATGCGCAAAATTGTGTTTTGGAGGGGTTAAAGCGGACTAGGTTATGTCGGCCCCAATCCGAGACATGACTTAACATGTTCTCGGTGTCAGTCACAAGTTTATTCCGGCTCTCGCTGACGCTTTCCAGAGACATGTTAGTTCGCCCGGTGTAGAGCGTATCCACAGTACTGTCGTCTGCATAGCAATGAATTCTGTTGTTATGCAGCATGTCATTGATATGCAGAAGAAACAGAGTAGGGGACAACACACACCCCTGCGGGACTCCAGCATTCACGGGCTTCATGTCGGAGCACGAACCGTCGACTGCGACTCTGATGCTACGCCCAGTAAGAAAGCTGGCAACCCATGAACACAATTTCTCAGGAAGCCCGTATGATGGAAGTTTAGAGAGAAGAGCCCTGTGCCACACCCTGTCAAAAGCTTTCGCTACGTCCAAGCTAACTGCCAGTGCCTCCCCCTTACTCTCGACTGCCTCCGCCCATCGGTGAGTAAGGTACACTAAAAGGTCACCAGCCGATCGACCGCGACGAAAACCATACTGGCGATCACTTAGTAGCTGGTTCTCTTCTAGGTACCTTAAGAGCTGGCGGTTTATAATGGACTCCATTACTTTGGAGAGTAAAGAGGTAATAGCTATTGGCCTGTAGTTGGACGGATCTGAGCGATCGCCTTTTTTTGGAATCGGGTGGACAAGGGCTGTCTTCCAAGAGCTCGGGACGACGCTAGTGGTGAAAGAGAGCTGGAAAAGGCGCGTTAGAACTGGTGCCAATTCAGGAGCACACGTCCGAAGCACAATGGGTGGAACTGCATCAGGCCCACTCGCCTTATGGATATCAAGCGAAAAAAGAGCCTTACGAACTGACCTTTGCAGGAACTGAACGTTTGGCATTGTACAAGCGCAATGCGGTATGGTTGGTGGAGAGTTTTCCCCATCGTCCAAGGTCGAGTTTGATGCGAAAAGAGAGCCCAAGAGATCGGCTTTCTCCTTTTCAGTATAGGCCAGGCAGTCATCGGTCTTGTGCAATGGTGGTAGGGACGGCTGACAAAAATTCTCTAAGATAGCTTTGGCGAGAGACCAGAACGCACGCGTCCCCGAAGGAAGACGCACTAGCCTCTCGCCAATTCTACCTATGAATGATGACTTCGCCTTGGCAATGTCCTTCTTAAAGGATCTGGCGGCAAAGTTGTACTTCTTTCTGAGCGCACTGGTGTTTGGATCCTTTGATGACACCGCATTAGCCCAGGCTTGGTAATGTTGTCGCTTTTGGCGAGACGCCATTTTGCAGGAACGACCAAACCATGGTTGGGACTTGCCGCCAATGGGAACCACAGAGTTTGGAACGAAAAGTTCCATTCCCTGCAGTATCACATCAACGACAGAGTCAGCGGCGACATCAGGATCATCCAGCGAGAAGCAAACTCGCCACCACGGGTAGGACGCAAAGAAGCTTCGCATCCCATCCCAGTCCGCTGACCTATAATGCCAGACTCGACGGCTAGCCGCTGGTTGCGGTTTTGAAGTTTCTTTGAGA
Organism: Scoparia ambigualis; assembly: GCA_963921215.1. Lineage (NCBI taxonomy): Eukaryota > Metazoa > Arthropoda > Insecta > Lepidoptera > Crambidae > Scoparia > Scoparia ambigualis. Next base: position 36,341,790 of record OY992510.1, read on the forward strand.
GGCACAGTGCTGCGAATCAGACAGTGGTCTGATGAGCCTAGTGGTGCATCAACAGAAACTTGATAGCCGTCTGGGTGCGAGGTCAGCAGAAGGTCCAATAAAGAAGGTGCATGGCCCTCCACATCTGGAACCCGTGTTGGCTCGGTTACCAATTGGGACAGACTGTAGGCCAAAGCGAAGTCATGAACGGCTCTACCCGCGTGGTCAGTTGTGCGTGAACCAAGCCATTCGACGTGGTGGGCATTGAAGTCTCCCAATACCACAATCTCGGCCGAGGGGATCCGTTGAAGAAGGGAGTCTGTCGCTGTTTGGACGGTCTCGATAAGTTGGTCAGTTCCGATGTTACCGCTGTGGGACCTATACAGGCACGCGTAGACGCGAGGATGACGTCCGCAGTCGACGTGCAGCCATAAGATGGAGAGGTCCCTATCTTCAAGATTGCCAAGGCGACGAACGCACATATCCTCCCTGACATAGGCACAAACACTGGCTCGTGGCACAAATGCATGTTTCAGGTTGTATCCCGGGTAGCGCAAGTACGAGATGTCAGTAGGGGGAGATATCTGCGTCTCGGTGAGGAAGAGCAAGGCCGGTTTCGCCGTCTCGAGGTGGTAATGGACGGCGCTCAAGTTAGAGTGGATTCCCCTGATATTGCAGAAGTCCACGCGAAGCGAAGGAGGGGGTGCCAATTGTCTTGCCTTTCTCCTGCCTGCAGCATGCCTTGGCACGAGCGGACTTTTGCCCTCCCCAGAATACGTAGGGCAGCCTGAGCGAGAACGCTCAGGGGGGGATTCTCCGACACCGGATGTGTCAGTACCCCCCTGGGGTAAATCTAGATTAAAGTTCGCTGCCATATCAATTGTGAGGGGGGGGGGGGAGGGGTCTCCGGAACCCTCACTCGCCGGACGAACGAAACACAACAGCACAGAGTGCCATTGTTTCACGCCGAAAATTCGTGAGGGGGTGGTATTACGCCGGGCGAACCGACCCAATGCGTGCTGCAACGCAGCGTGGCTCTACCACTCAGTTGGTGTCACTCATTTAGCACCACCCAGGGGTCACGTGTAGGTTCTCAAGGGTAAACCTACGGACGCAAGCAACTTAACCCCCAAAATTCCCTGCAAATAATCTATCTGAATCTCCAAACTGTCCCTCTAATAGGTACCCTTAGGACATTACGTTTTGCAAGAGGCTTTAGGCTTGCTGACACAAAGCTGCTGTTGTTTATTAACTAGAAGCAGTTTAGGCTGCAGGACCATAACATGGCTGCAGACCCCTCACTGCGCACGCCCTGCCTGCTAAATGCTGCAGGACCATAACATGCCCGCAGAACCCTCGCTGCACACGCCCCGCCTGCCAAATGTTGCAGACGTCCTGCGATTGTGGCGCTGTGTACTAGCAACAGGTGTGCCGCTGAGGACACGCTATTTTATTTATTTTAGTGGTCTTTGACTCCTTCCAGCTAATGTTACATATATCTCTTTTATACGCGATGGTCATGGTTTGCGGTAACTGCAGGCTGAACCATATACTGATATATAATAATGGGTTAAAAGACACACGGATCTTTTTAATTATTAAAACTGTTTTCGATCATAGATACCAATGCATTCATTTATAAAGTGAGAGTTTTATGTAAGTTTCTTTGAAATGATATGAATCGTGCTTATTCCAAATAAATAAATATATCCCTATGTCTATTTTGGTCGTCAAACAGCAACGTGCTGTCCTATCCAGTCCAATTACTGAACATAGACGCATATTAGCTAAGGTCAGCATTGCGTGCGCTTCCCGCGGTGTGTGATATTATTGAGCGGCTGCCGTCACGCGGCGGGACACCACAATGACAACAAGATGCAACTGGCTCGCCGCTGTATACACATCGGTCTGAGAAATGTTCATGAGTTGCAGGAGTTCGTCATACATACATAATGTATGAAGTACTCTTGCAACTGAAAACAAAAAAAAATGTGTTGGAGCAAATCAAACATTTCGTTTCAGTAAATCAACACAAACGGTCAATGGGAAGCGGTGGTGCCATAAAAATAGGAGCGATCACCGCAACACCGTAATAACGGCGCGCCCAAACTGGGAAAAAGAGAGACGTTATCAAACCGAAAACTAATTCAAAGTTCCGTCATTGTTTGCCATCAGGGAACCGAGTGGAGGAATAAAAAGCATCTTGTCGCCAAACGATATCGAGTTTCTTAAAGCAATTAAGATAAAACCGACGACAAAAGCCTGTGGGAATCTTTGCTCCCCTTTGTTGGTGTGATGCTGGTAATTACAGGCGAGCTCCGCCTCGCGCTGCCCGCATGAACAACTTTGGAAGATCGCCGCCCGCGTTACTCGGCCGCTGCGGGTCACTCGATGGTGGGATGCACAACATCGGCCTGGTTATGATCCGCCTACCACGCAACAAATTACATTACTCTTAGTGGGGAACTCTTAACAGAGTGGTAAGTGGTTATAGGTGTGTGTTGGCGAATGACGCCTCCTAACAAGATAATAATATACAACAAAAAACGTGGCAAATGTTGGCATCAAAACCACTTTCTACGCTGAAATTGCTAACACTCAGAAAAGTACTAACATCCATAAATTTTCCCAAAACAAAAAGTAAATACCTATTTGAGTTTGAAAGTTTTCAGCCGCTTTTTACGTTTTAGTTCGAATTCCCCCAGGTCACCCCGGCGTGTTCTAACCCAAATTACAATAGGAGCAGGTAAGGAAGCAAGTAGCCTTCTAAAGTGGAATAAAGTTTATGGAAATAATACCTTTTCGTCTATCTGAGCTAAAAGCTTTGAAAAAAAAAGTTAACAATTGCTTCTGTTTCTTAGCAAGGTTCAATTCTTATGTCAGCAAAACAATTAATAGTTCTTGGCAGCTCTATCAAACTTATTATTAAAACAACTCAACTAAAGTTCCAACTCTCCCAATTCATAGATTACAGTGCTTACTTTTTTACTAATATGTATTTTAGAGTCAAGTTAATAGTTTTTTTTTATGTGACCACATCCTGGCTAATGGTAAGCAGCCGATGCATTCGAAAATAATGAAAGCGCTTCTCATTGTGGAACAAGCACGTAACAAGCGTACGCATTCATTCATGACGGCCTGCATAAATGCCGTTTCACGCCCCGTTTAAAAAACTCGGTACCGGGACTATAGGAGCTGGGAAACACATTCGCCGGCAGAAAATTCCAAAGACGAATAGTCTCACAGAGGAACGACTAGCCAAATTGTTTGGTACGAGTGCTGATAGTCTGCACAGTATGATGGTGGTTCCAAAGACCATCACGTGTAGTCCGGTAGAGGAAAGGAGAGGGCGGGATTAGATCAAAAAGTTCTTCAGAACACTCTCCGTAGTAATTCCGGTAGAAGATACTGAGAGAAGCAAGTCTCTACGCAGCTGGAGGTTCTAGGAGTAGCTGTAACCTCAGCATCTCTAATAATACGTACCGCTCGCCTTTGCAGTCTATCAAGGGCATCGAGGAGGTATTTAGCAGAACCGTCTCATAGATGGGAATAATACTCCAGACTCGATCGCACCTGAGTCTTGTACAACAAACAGCCTGCTCGGGAGTGAAAAACCGCCTCACCTTATTGAGAATACCGAACTTACGAGAGGCAGTTAAAATAACACACTCGATGTAGCATTCAGGACATTTCAGGATTCAGTTCCTGGCCGATGTCCATGAAAATAATGCCGAGGTCCGCCGAAATAGGTAACGGAGAGTTTCGAATTGAGTTACTTTGGACGAGAATGTACAAACCTGGGTTTTGCTGACATTAAACTCGACCAGGTTTTCAGATCCAAACTTAGAAACACGATCGAGAGTCAGGTTCAGTTTGGCAAACAGTTCTTGCCTCTACGGATATAATATCGGCTTGATTTGCCGCAGGATGTCCCAAGTACCGCTCATGCACCGGGTACGTATTATAAGGCCGAATTTTAAAATGCCGCGAAAGTTCAAAAACCCGCAAGATCGAGAACCCGAAAGTTTAAAATCCCGAAAATTCAAATCCCGAATGTTCAAAACCCGATGTTTTAACAATGTAACTTAAATTTCTTACCTATCACGTGACCTGCAGAAGTAGCGCAGCTAGTATTTCTATTGTCTAATATAAAAAAATAACCTCGAAATTTGGCCTTATAAAATTTGGTATTTTGATGTTTTAAAGGTAGGTATTATGATTTTCGGGATTTTAATGCGTACCCCGTGCACCGTACTGTCATCCTCATAACAATGAATATTGTCCAAGAACAACATGTCGTTAATTTGCAGAAGAAATAGAGTAGGTGAGAGCACAGAACCCTGCGGCACTCCGGCATTGACTTTGTAGAACTCGGAGGAACCACCCTCACAAAGAACCTGAATCCTCCGCTCTTCTAAAAATTCTGCTACCCCAGGTGCTCAAACGGGGCGGCACACCGAAGGCCGGCAACTTGGAAAGAAGGGAGCGATGCCATTCTCAATTGAAAGCTTTGGCGACATCAAGGCTAACTGCGAGAGATTCGCCATGCTTGTCCATAGCTTCACCCAATGCGTGAGTAACGTACGCTAATAAAGCACCCGTTGATCGCTTGGGTCTGAACTCATAATGGCGATCATGGAGCAGCGAGTGATCCTCTAGATAGTGAATGAGCTGATAATTAATAATCTGCTCAAATACCTTGCACAGCATAAGTTACAGCGATGGGTCGATAGTTGGCTGGATCCGAGCGATACCCTTTTTTGGGGTTGGGTTGTATGTTCGCTTCTTTCCAAGACACCGGCACATTGAGGTCTATTACGATTTGACAAAATGCGATCTATCGGGCGATTGTTCGGTCATTTCCTACTACGAAACGCGTCGGTCCGTCGGTCCAACCGGTCTTGTACTTTCGATCAGAACAAACTGTATTTGACGTAAGTTGCGTCGTAAACCTTATTCTGAAAGCGTTTCTTCCGACCCATAATTTGAGTTTGACAAGCGTTTCGTCATCGATTTAATGTTAAATTTCACGATAAAACAATAGCTGCCTTGTGAGTTTTGGGAATTCGGGGCAGTCGTAAGTCGATCCTATAGGAAGTAACAAAGTTAAGTGGTTAACCTGAAAACAAAATAATTTGTGTTTTCTGTTTATAGTGATTGTTTTAGGTTAGTAGAATTAGCAGGGAGATTGTATTTATTGGGAGTAGAAGCTCTAAGGGATGAGCGTATGAAGCGTATAAGAAATTGGAGGCGTCTTCGCGAAGCTCTTAACACTCATATCATTCCCGACGTTAAGTTTATAAGCAATTATAGACTCAGTCGGGAACTTTATGAAGAGCTTTGCCAGGAAATAGTCCCGCTTTTACCTCCAAAGCGAAATGCTCGTGGAATAGCTACAAAGGTATGTATAGTGTTTAAGCTCAATATTATTTCCTTAATGCTGTAACAACATGGAACTTTCGATTTCAGATATAAGTGGCCTTCAATTTTTATGCCCGGGGCAGTTACCAAGTTTCTGTGGGGCTAAGCACAGACACTCCGATGGCGCAGCCAACTGTGTCTCGTTGCTGCGTGAGGTCACATTGGCAATCAATACCTCAACCGTACCGAACCGTACACAAATACGAGGGGCACTCAATAATTACTTAGCCTCGTCGCCTGATGGCGCTGTTGTTACAAAAAGTTTTATTATCGTGCAGTAAATACTTTTTGAAGTCTACTAAGTAGTTTTCAATCTTTCCCCTTTATTTGTTTTGTTTTGACAGCCTTTGGAAGGGAGCGTGTCGGTCGGTTTTACAAAAATGAAAAAAAAAACAATATTGTTCAGTGATTAGATTCTTGTATTCAAACTCAAACTCAAAATATATTTATTCAATAAACTCAATTAATAAGTACTTTGAATCGTCCAAATTCAACTCAATCTCTAAATCTTTGCCCATCATTCCTTGAATGTTCTGGTGAACAATGTTCATAGGTTGTACATTTTTAAATTTAATGATTGACAGGGGCTTTTCCTAAGGCTATTTTTACATTCATTTAATTTAATTGTATTATCAAACATTTCGCAAGAGTGTTCCTCTTTTGTCTTATAATTTAATTTAAATAATTAATTGGAATGTCAGTAGAAGCACTACTGACGTCTATGTCAAATATACATTGCTCAATAGAAGCAATTTAGAAGGGACAACGCGCAGCGAAATCAAAGAGAGCTTGTGACCGTTGACGAAACATGGGTTCACTGGTACACACCAGAGGCCAAGGAACAGTCGAAACAGTGGACTTTACCCGGCGAACGTGCTCCAAAGAAGGCGAAGACTGTTCAATCGGCCGAAAAGGTGATGGCCAGTGTTTTTTGGGACTCACAAGGTGTGATCTACATCGATTACCTCGAGAAGGGTAAAACAATCACGGGGCTCTACTGTTCCGACTTATTGGGCCGATTCGACGCCGAATTGAAAAAAAAACTGCCCCATTTGGCAAAGAAAAAAGTGCTGTTCCACCACGACAACGCGCCGGCTCACACCTCCGCCGTCGTCATGGCCAAATTGGTCGAATTGCGCTACGAATTGCTGCCCCATCCACCGTATTCTCCAGATTTAGCTCCCTGTGACTTCTTCTTGTTTCCAAATCTGCAAAAGTCACTCGCCGGCAAAAGATTTGGGTCGAATGATGAGGTTGTAGCCGCACACTCACAATAACAAGCACAGAAGATGTAAAGCAAATCCATTTAATAGAATGTCAGACGGAAGCCTTTTCGATATGAAACAGGGACATAGCTCTGAAAAGAGCTGCCATAATGAAATAAGAATAGATCGATATGAAACAGGAACATAGCACTGAAAAGGGCTGTCGTAATGAAATAGGAATGGAGCTTCGTCAGCATGCAAACAGCATCTTCATTCTTCGCCACCATTCTCAGCTGCGTGTACACATCACTCGTAACAGCGCCACGTTATCGCCATCGCCGCACGCCGCACGCCACGCATCTTCACTGCGTCCGCTCCGTGGTCTGTCGGCCGTCGAAATGGCCGAGCGCAACGAACGTCGCCAGTTTTGTCGCGTGCGTGTTTCCTCGCCCGCACTTCCCCGCGTCGCGAAGCCCCGCGCCGCGTGTTCCCCGCACCGCGTTGCATAGCGACCGCGGGTGAATGAGACACCCGTTGTTCCTCTCTCTTTTGCGTAAGTGACTAAGTTAAGCAACCTATGTTTGTAAATATAATAATTGTAATATATATGATCATTAACTAAAATAAATCATCCATTCTACGACTGACCATCCTGAGTATAATTTCTCTCCAAGCTTCGCTTCAACGGAACGTCACAAGTTTTTTACACACGAACAAAAGGAAAGTGAATCAATTGACCAATATATATTTGAATTAAAGAAGCTAGCACAAACATGCGAATTCGGCAGTTTAACTGAAGATTTGGTCAAAGATAAACTAGTCTGTGGAATAAACAGATCTCCGCCAGAGGGCGTTGTGATAATGGCTGAAAAATGTGGCAAATGCAGTAAACAATTACCAAGAAAGCAATTTTTAACATGCGCAACTTGCAATATCAACTATGACATAGACTGCGCAGGAGCGGAAAAGCTGTTTTTTATTATGAATGAGGAACGGAAAAGACGATGGAAATGTTTATGCTGCTCGACGAAAGCACAAGACTCGTGTGATAATGTATTTGCTGTCTCGTCCCCAAATGTTGAACACGTCACTTTGAGAAATAAAAAGTGTGTTATTAACATTTCGACCTCAAATTCATTTCAGTCGTTAACTAATGAAAATAATGATGAAGACGAAGATGAGGACACTCATTCAACTTTTCAAGACGATAGATTAAACAGAAGTTGTCCAGAATTGTCGCAAATAGGAGCAGAAGATTTAGAGGAACTTAAACAAAAGATGTTAAGCCTACGAAGAAAATTAAGAAATGCAGAGAAGGAAATTGAAAATCTTGTTTTGGAAAATAAGAATTTAACAAAAAAACTAGCTGAAAGCGATAAAAATTCTACAAAACAATTCAGTAGCCCTGGTCAAGAATATAATAAAAAACGAAAAGCAAAGTATAGTGTGAAAACTTTACCTCGAGCAAGTCAAAGTTCTTTACCCGCAGCGAATCAAAATTATGAAAAAACAGATATCCAGCGGGCTGAAAGAATATTGACTAAATCAAAAAATGTCAAGCAACCGATGGCCGAAGAAAAACTACTTGAGAGAAATAAAGCAAAGAAAAACATTTACATTATAGGTGACCAACAACTACGTGGTTTGGCGCTGAAATTGCGGGAAGCTAGATCTGGAAAATGGAATGACGTGTACAACGTAACAAGTATAATTAAGCCCCAGGCACAAAGTTGTGACGTTTTGTCGAGTCTACACTCCTTAGCTAATGTTATTAACGCAGATGATGTGATTATTTTGTCAGTAGGTTCGAATGACAGAGACCCATACCTTTTATATTCTAATCTATGTAACGCTCTGTGTAAGTTTAGCTTTTGTAAAATATTTGTGATAAATGTGAAAGTTAACAAACTGCTAAATGAGAGTAAACTAAATTATGTAATAAATATGTTAACGAACAATTATATAAACTGTACATACTTAGATGTTAATAACACAAATTATGAAAGTTTTAAGTCGTATTTGCAGAAGTTAACATTTAAAGTGAGCATAGAAATAGACTTTTTGAAATACAAGAACGATTATATTCAACTTTGGAATAGGGATTGAATCTAGTATTTGCGGTGAAAATAATGACAATTATAAATCTCTAAATACATCTTTAATTACCGACCAAAACGTCAAGTCCAGTACGCCTAACAAAATATCAAGCAATCAAGAGACATTTGCTTCTCCTCAAAAATCACCTCCCAAAGCACCATCAAATAAAAACGTTGATTTTTTTCGTACATAATACTTTTACAATAATGCACCAAAACATAGCTGGAATACTCAACAAATTAGACGATTTAAAAGCAGTATTAGAGGATTTTAATGATAAAAAGCTAGACATACAGGTTTTATGCTTATGTGAAACATTTATTCAAAGTGGTGAAGAGAGAAACCTCAAACTGCCTAATCATAAAATAGCGGCGTACTTTTCACGAAAAAACCAAAAAAGAGGCGGTTCTATGATATTGGTAAAAAAGGACTTTGATTTTAAAGTACTTAATATTTGTAATGAAATAGCAGTGAGTAAAAGTTTTGAATGTTGCGGAATCAAAATCCCTTCATACAAGCTAATTATTGTTAATATATATCGAACTCCTGATTCTAATGTTATTTTTTTTTAATAAAGCTACAGGAACTATTACAGAAATTAAACAAGAATAAATTTAAACACAAAATTATATTGACGGGTGATTGGAATATAGATATATTAAAAATTAACAATATAACAAGGGACTTAACAAGTACTCTTAAAAACTTTAATCTGAAAATGCATATTCATTCTGCGACTCGTAAAAAAGCATGCTTAGACCAAATAGCTAGTAATGTCTTTAGAGTCAAATCAGATATACATCTTCTTGGTTTGTCGGATCATGAAACCGCTCAGACTATATCATTTAAGTTAAAAATGCATATAAAAAAATATACCATAGAGAAAACTGATTACAGCAAGGAAAATATGAATAAGTTTAAAACCTGTATTTCTTCGCTATCATTTCTAGAAATATATAGTAATCACAATGCTAACGAAGCTTTTAATGAATTACATAACTTAATTGAGCTATTTCAAAAACTTTGTTTTCCAATAGTACTTGTAAAAATCAATAATAAATTCAGACATCAGAAGTGGCTAAGTAAAGGAATTAAGCATGCATGCAAAAAAAAAAGAAGTTTATATATTCAATATAAAAGAAGCAATAACTTCCATAGAAGTATTACAAAACATACATATAAAAAGTACAGTAAAATGTTAAAAAAATGCATACATAAAGCTCAAAAACTAGAGAACCAAAGAACTATAAATAATGCTTCTAACAAGTGCAAAGCAACATGGCGTATTATTAATGATAATTTTAATAATGATATTACAAATAATACTATTGACATGATAAATAATAAGGACAAAATATACAATGACCCTAATACTATTTGCGAATTATTTAATAATTATTTTATAGACATGACGAACTCTAAGGATGATAATTTAAGCTTTAATAATAATAATAATAATATTAATATTCCATTCAATAACAATTCTATATTCTTAAGACCTACAAATGACACGGAAATAAAATCAATTATTATGTCTCTTAAAAACAGTAACGCAGTAGGTCATGACGGCATTAGCACTCATGTCATAAAATTGTGCGCTGAGTATGTAAGCCAACCTCTTGCTTACGTAATTAATTTGTCAATGGAACAGGGATCTTTCCCTGAGGTTCTCAAGTTATGTATTGTTAAGCCATTATTTAAAAAAGGTAATAAAGATGAAATGAGCAATTATCGACCCATAACTCTCATTTCGATATTCTCAAAAATATACGAGAAAGTTATTTACAAACGTATATATGGCTTTGTTACCTCAAATAATTTATTAAAAGACGAACAATACGGTTTTCGTAAAGGCAGTTCCACTACTTTAGCTTGTTATAATTTGATACATTTAATAACGGAAAGTATTAACAATACAATTCCTCTCTTGGTTTTATTTCTTGACATGAGCAAAGCTTTCGATTTTGTCCCACACAAAAGGTTGCTTGACAAATTGGAAAGATATGGGATAAGGGGTATTGCTCATGATTGGGTAAAAAGTTATCTATCGAATAGGCAGCAGTGTACTGAAATAGCAACAGTTTCCGAGGCAAAAAAATGCACTTACCGGTCTAAATGTCGGATAAATTCTTGTGGAGTGCCACAAGGGAGCGTGCTAGGGCCTCTATTATTTCTGCTTTTTATAAACGACTTACCTAATATAATACAACATAAGTGCTTTATGTTTGCCGACGATACTACAGTGGTGATAAAGTGTAGTAATCTAAACACATTTAATGACGATGTTAATAAAGCACTCGGTAAACTCTTAAAGTGGTTACGTTCAAACAACCTTAAAGTAAACATAGAAAAGACTAAATGTATACAATTTTCTACTCGTAATGCAAAATTAGTTAACCTATTAGTAAAACATGACAGTAATGTTGTGGAGATAGTTGATAAAGCTAACTTCTTAGGCTTCACTCTAGACAAACATTGTGACTGGAAGACACACATTGAGAATATGTGTGCAAGAATTGATAGATTTGTTTACGCGTTGCGAAAACTAAGTTACATATCGTCAATTGAAACTGCACTATCCGCTTATCACGGCTATGTGTCGTCACTGCTTCACTATGGTACTTTGTTGTGGGGTAATTCAGTTGCGGCACATACAGTTTTATGTAACGCAAAAGAAATGTATTAGGGCAATTTGCAGAGCACACTTTCTTGATTCGTGTAAACCTCTATTTAGAAAACTCCAAATTCTACCATTGCCTTGTTTGTACATCAAGCAGATATGTCTTTTTGTTCGAGAACACCCTCATTATTTTGCCACAAGAGGGGAATACAAAAACAAGCCAACGAGACATCAAGGCAGGATCATGCTGCCCAACATAAGGTTACAGTTGTATAAGCGTAGCCCCTACTGCATGGCCATTCAAATATATAACAAATTGCCCGAGAACTTAAAAAATCTGCCTTTGACAATGTTTAAAAAACAAACACATAACTGGTTACTAAGTAAATGTTATTATTCAATTCAAGAATATATTGATGATAATTGACCTATTATAATTTTATTTTTTGTACAACTGACATTTAAATTATATACTAATTATTTGACCTTAGGACCTTGGAATATTTTATTGACATGTTATTGTTACCAGGAATATTACCTATGTAAGACATTATTTTGTGATTGTACGTAATTTTCTTGACATGATATTGACATTTAATACTGCATCATGGTATGTTTATTGGGGATTGATTGTTACTGCCTAGTGTGTTTTACATCTAAACTTGTTACTATTTTTTTTTACCTACATCTACTTACCTACCATTATTTGCATGACAATCTTGTTAAACGTGAGGACTTACTATTTTAATGTAACATCATTGTAAACCATGTTTTAAGCAAATAAATAATTTTCATTTTCATTTTCATTTTTCATTTTCATTTTCAACCCCACTCGCTAAAAGGTCATCGCCGCCACAGACACCTATATTGAAGACCTCGGGAAATCGTATTTTTTGGACGGGCTAAAAAAGTTGGAGCATCGCTGGGCTGGTGTATTAAATTTAAAGGAGACTTATGTTGAAATTTTTTTTATTTTTTTTTTATTGTGGCACGCCATAATGGTTTCACTCTGCCTGATGAAAAGCAGCCAGTGAAGCCCAAGAAGTGAAAGCGTTCGTCACAGCGCTACCACGCTATGCCGAACGCTCTCACTATGGCGGCCTGCATAAATGCTTTTTCACTCCCCGCTTAAATAACCCGGGAGAGAAAGAGGAAGGAAACACGTGTGCGGGAAGCGCATTCCACATACGGGCAGTTCGGCAAAAGAACGATTGTCCAAACTTTTTGGTACGTGTCTTGATGGTCAGCAAGGTATGAGGGTGGCTTCTAAGACCTGCACGCGTCGATCTGGAAAGGAAAGGAGAGGGAGGGATGAGGTCAAAGAGCTCCTCAGAGCATTCACCGTGGTAAAGGCGGTAGAAAGCACTAAGGGAAGCAATGTCCCTACGTAGCTGTAACGGCTCCAGACTGGTCGTAACGTCATCGTTACCGATAATACGGACAGCACGTCTTTGCAACCTGTCAAGAGCTTCGAGCAAGTACTTGGCGGATCCGTCCCAAAGATAAGAGCAATACTCCACGCAGGAGCGCACCTGAGTCTTATACAAAAGACAACGTTGCTCCGGCGTGAAGAACCGCTTCACCTTGTTCAGGATTCCGAGTTTACGTGAGGCTGTGGTTATAATGCTCTCAATATAGCTATTCGGGTAGAGGTCGCTGTGTATGTCCATACCTAAGAGACTGAGACCAGTCTGGATGGGTAATAGGTTGCTCTGGAAGGAGGGTTAGGGGAGAAATTCGGACTTTTTAGCACTGACAGCGCAGACCTGTGTTTTTTTGGCATTGAACTGGACCAGGTTATCAGAACCCCATTTATAAATGCGGTCTAACTCCTCGTCCAGCTCAATGACAATCTTCCGTCTCGACTCCACTACATCGGCCTGCTTTGCCGCAGGGTGACCCAAATAACGCCGATGTACTGTACTGTCGTCTGCATAGCAATGAATGTTACCCAAGGATAACATATCATTGATATGCAGAAGGAACAGCGTGGGCGATATTATAGAGCCCTGCGGCACTCCGGCGTTCACCTGCAGAGACTGTGAGGCACTGCTTTCGCAGAGTACGCGAATGCTGCGCTCATGCAGGAACCCGGCGACCCAATCGCATAGGCGAGGTGGCAAGCCGTATGACGAAAGCTTGGAGAGAAGCGAACGATGCCAAACTCGATCGAATGCCTTGGAGATGTCCAGGCTAACAGCCAGTGCCTCTCCATGCTTGTCCATTGCTTCACCCCACAGGTGTGTTATGAACGCCAGGAGATCACCCGTTGATCGTTTCGGTCTGAACCCGTATTGTCGATCATGAATCAGGGAGTGATCTTCTAGGTAGCGAATGAGTTGTCTGTTTATGATTCGCTCAAAAACCTTGCAAAGGACAGAGGTGACAGCAATAGGTCGATAGTTGGCTGGGTCAGACCTATCCCCTTTTTTGGGGACCGGCTGGACGTTCGCCCTTCTCCAAGCCTCCGGCACAATTCCAGTAGAGTACGAGAGGTGGTATAGGCGTGTTAGTACTGGAGACAACTCGGGAGCACATTTCTTAAGGACGACTGCCGGTATACCGTCAGGACCGCTAGCCTTCCGCACATCAAGTGACTGCAGCACGGCACGGACGTCACGTTGTCTGATTTGGACGTCAGGCATTGAGGAACCACAGTGAGGGATGGTAGGTGGTTCCGCGCCGCAGTCATCGATACGCGAATTCGCCGCAAAGAGCTTCGCTAAGAGGTTAGCCTTATCTAGCGGCCGATGGGCCAACGAGCCATCAGGGTACCGCAGTGGGGGCAGAGAAGGCGCGCAAAAGTTGGCTTGCACCGCTTTGGCCAGTCGCCAATAACTTCGGCTACCCGTTGGGTGCGACAACAGCTCTTGGCCAACGCGAGCAACGCGCTGGGCATTCGCTCTCGAGAGAGCTCTCTTGCAGACTTTGGTAGCCTTGTTGAAGACTACCTTGTGGGAAGAGATGTTACGATCGTTGAGCGTGCGAGCCTTGGTCCAAGCGCGATACGCCGCCTGTTTAAGTTCAACAGCTTTGGCGCATTCGCGATTGAACCAAGGGCGCGCCTTACTTCCGCTGACGACATCAGTGTAGGGAATGTAATATTCCATCCCCAACATGATCTCGTCAGCGACAGCAGAGGCACTCTCCGATGGGTCCCTACCCACAAAGCAGCGCTGGCCCCACGGGATAGACGCAAAGTAGTCGCGCATACCATCCCAATCTGCCGACGAGTAGTGCCATAAACGCCGTTTAGACTCCACTGAGGGAGAGCTTTTACGGCGCAGTACGGTGGCACCAACCAGGCAATGGTCTGAAGTGCCCAACGGAGCACTTATCGACACTCTGTACCCGGCTGGTCGACTCGTCACCAGTAAGTCTAGCAGGGAAGGCGCTTGACCCGATATATCTGGAATCCTGGTGGGCTGGAGAACCAGTTGAGTCAGATCATGCGTGAGAGCGAATGCGTGGGCAGTTCGGCCTGCGTGATCTGTTTTGGAAGAGCCCAACTAGGTCTCATGGTGGGCATTAAAATCTCCCAAAAGTACCACATCGGCAGACGGAAACCGCTCCTGTACGTCGTCAACTGCTTGGCTCAGGTAGTCGAATAACCGAGTTGTCTCGTGGTCTCCGGAGTGGGAACGGTACAGGCAAGCGTAGACATGGCTCTCGGAACCAAGATCCACGTGTACCCATAGGATGGAGAAGGAGGGGTCCTCCAAGCAGCGCAAACGTCGACAGCAAACGTCCGTCCTGACGAAAAGGCATACTCCGGCTTTCGCGAGGAAGCATTCCTCGAGCACGTAGCCGGGGTAGTGCAGATATGCAATGTCGGCAGGACGGCGGATCTGTGTCTCCGTCAGAAAGAGCAATGCAGGCCGGGCCGTCTCAAGGTGTTGGTGGACGGCGTTGAGGTTTGAATGGAGTCCACGGATGTTAGTGAACTCCACCTCAAAAAGCGACTTGGTGGTGGGGAAGTGGGGTGCCGCTGTCTGACCTGCATTTTTTCTAGACACTGACATGGTGGTTGGATGGGGGCGTGAGTAAAAGGAGATGCTGTGGCGGCAGGGGGGAAAAGACAAAGTGTAGGAGACTAACATGAACTGGTGCATGTAGTTGTTCGGTAAGACGTTAATCGACCCGCCGGACGGAAGGGCCCCCGTACCCCCCCGAAAGTAGTCGCCGGGTCCCACCAATACGGTCACCAACCGGCACGACGAGCCACTTCGGGATTATGCGCGACCTGGTGGAGCAGCCTCCTAGGGTGGTTAGCCCTAGTTGGGCTCTTGTACTATGCCGCGGGCGGCCAGCGGCACCACCGTTTCTACGGGTCTCCCTGGCCGGCGAATCGACCCAAGTCAACCGAACAATGCGTCCACAAAGACTTCCACCGGACCTTGACCCTGCCGCCACCGCACCTCCCCAAGCTCCGGTATTACGGCTCTGAACCCGGAACGCGTCCTGTGTCGAGCACCGAACACTTGGCGGGTTTTACGAGTCCGCATGGTGGTAGCGCCGGACGAGCAAAGCTCTCCCACCAGCAAAATCCCTTTAGTCGCCTCTTACGACACCCGCTAAGATACAGGGGAGGGGGTGGTGCAATTCTAACCCGGCACCACACGGGGAAAAGAAATAAAAATCTCTACTTTCTCAAAATTTTCGTTTTTCTTTTGTAGGCTAAATATTTATTGAATGGCCCTCGTATATAAAATTTCCCCAGAATGCAGTTGATAGCAACATCATTAAGACAAAGTAAGATTTAGTGTATTATTGGTATTTTATTTGAAGTAAAAATGCATGCAAGTCACCAGTATACGAGTAAAGTAATGGCAATAAAATGTATTCTATACTATTTTATTCTTGAAAACTTGATTTTAATTTTGCGAAAATTTATGTTTGGAAATAGAAATAGAAATATATTTATTACTGATACTGTGTACATTTTGATGGTGATAATACAGTACATGGTTGGGATCTTTAGAAACATCTTGGTTTAAATGATTGTTCATAAAAGAAAGTTTGTGCTACCTTTGTTGTGTCCAATTACCATATCACAAAAGTTATACTACTTATAATAATGTATCTGATGTTGTCTAATTAGCATAAGTTTTTATTTTACAAGGTCTATAAACTTGTGTGTTTGCTCACACTATGCCAAACATAAGGATTCATGGCGACGCATCACGAGAGAAGCGGTGACAACGACCAAAACATGATCACGACCACTCTGTCAAGAGTGCACGACTGAGAAGAAGAAACTTGTGTACCTACAGGTCTATGTTACTTTAATGCCATGTATTTTTTATTTTTCAGGTTTTATGAGAGAAATCGTATTCCGGGGGTGGTTGGGTGCATTGATTGCACACACGTTGCCCTACTGAGCACGAAGAGAGGTTTTTTAATAGAAAACATTTCCATTCTATTAATACTCAAGTGGTGAGTAATAATTTTTATATGCTTCAAAACTAGTTGTTAATATACAGTCATACCTACAAAATACAAATTATGTTTCGCAGCTTCATTCTTTGGGATTTACCTAATAATTGTGAGATTTACCTGTTGTAGTAGCGCCTCCAAGCGTTAGCCTTGCACGTATTTTAGAGTTTTTTTTTTGGCATAACGTAAAAACTCCTTGTCAAAGTCACATGATTGTTCGTTTTACCCATTACCCCCTCTACCCGCATTCGGCGAGCTCTTGGGTTTTGGAGGAATCAAAGCTTCATTCTGTGTCTCCGTGCTCAAGCCTTCGCACGTCCCGCCTTAAACACTACAAGAAGTTCCGGAATTTTCTTTGAACAATGGGGAAAAGGCACAAGCATGAAAAAAGTGAAGAAGAAATACGGCGAAAAATCAAAAAGTTAACGGAAAAGTTAACAAAGACGACGAATAATTATGTTGAAGAGGCAAACCCTCCTGAAGAAGTGATAAATTGTAAGTACCTAATATTTTAAACGGTGTTAAGTCCTCATTTTTAAAGTAACGTAACAAATTCTAAATTCTGTCACAGTAAAAGTAATGCGTACTGCCACATATGGGCTAATACTGTCACATAAACCATTTCTATTCATAAAGCCTAGCCTGGTGAATTTTTGTTTTCTGTATTTTTAGTGCCTAAATCAAACGGTGACAAAAGATTTATCCTAAATTTAAAACCACTTAATAAATTTATAGACAAAAGACACTTTAAAATGGAAGACTACCGCACAGCTTCTAAGCTAGTGACCGATGGATTTTACATGGCTACAATAGATTTAAAGGATTCATATTTTTTATATCAATAAAAATTGTGATTTGCACTCTCAAGGGTGATGCGATGGGCTGATACTGTCACGTAACTTTTCAATAATAATTCTTGTCCATAAAAAGATGTGCTTTATCACACTTAAAGGTGATGCGTACTGCCATATATGGGCTGATACTGCAACATAATAACTTCTTTCTAAAGTTCTCAGGCTCGCCGCAAGATACGGCTTATGATTGGGCGTCATATTGTGACCCCTTTTTTGACTATTGCGATCCCTCGATGCCTTACTTGGACACACTGGAACAAGACCAGCTGCCTACGGCTGAGCCGGCGTTAACGCCACCAGTTTCGGTACCGCCGCCATTATCGCCATCACATCCGCCACCAGTGACCCGGCCGCCGTCACCACAACCAGGAACATCGGCCGTGGAGGGAACGTCAAAGAAACTGCAACTAGGTGATGATATTCTGGAATTACTGGGCGATGCTCCTAAAGAAGACACCCTTTTAGGCCCACCTATTCATAATGATATTGCTCGTAGATGGCAAAGTATTTTGGCTAAGGGTTTACCCAAAGACGTAAAAGAATCTCTGCTAAAAGCTTACTTGATTCCTAGTAATTGTGATCTCTTATTAACTCCCAATCTTAATCCAGAAGTAAAGGCTGCTTTGCCAGAACCTTTAGTTAAAAGAGACTCAATATTAGCAAACAAGCAAAAACAGGTTGGTGTCGCTTTATCAGTTTTATCGGCTGTTACACAAATGATAATTTCAAATGAACTTTCGAAAGAAAAGATTTTGAAGCCACTTAGTGACGCTTGTCCTTTGTGACAACCATTTTGTAGATACTAGAACTCGAAGAAACTTTATTATATCCTCTATTAATGTAAACTTAAAAGAGACCTTAAACGAAACTGGGAGAGACAAGTTTTTGTTTGGAGAAAATGTTTCTGACAAACTAAAAGCAGCCAAGGCCATTCAACAATCTGGTAATGTTTTAAAAAACGCTCAAAAACCAAGGTTTCAGAGACCCAACCCATCACAAACTTCGTCCAGGGGTCGTTTAAACTATGCGCTTCAGCATCGCAAGATGGTCAACAAGGAAGCCGAGGGTCGGATGGCACAATATCCAGCGCCGCCGTACCCAGCGCAGTATCCAGCGCCGTACCCAGCCCCGTACCCACCGCCGTACGCTGCACAACGATATACGGCGAGCAGCAACGCGCGGCGACCTCACGACCGCCCATTACCGCCACCCAGGCCACAGAACACACGTCGGAGGTAGACGATCATCAGGTACGATATGCTGGAAGACTTCGTCATTTTATTCATGCCTGGACTCAAATTACTAACTATAAAAATGTTTTATCGTGGGTAGAAGGTTATACAATCCCGTTCAAAACTATTCCTTTTACGACTATGAGGCCTAGTGTCTATCCTAAAAATGAATAAGTAAGAGTTGATTTTGATAAAGCAATAAATCATTTGTTAGACATAAATGCAATTTCAACTTGTAATCATGAGCCTGGTGAATTTTTGTTTTCTGTATTTTTAGTGCCTAAATCAAACGGTGACAAAAGATTTATCCTAAATTTAAAACCACTTAATAAATTTATAGACAAAAGACACTTTAAAATGGAAGACTACCGCACAGCTTCTAAGCTAGTGACCGATGGATTTTACATGGCTACAATAGATTTAAAGGATTCATATTTTTTATATCAATAAATAAAGACCACAGAAAGTACCTTCGATTCAAATACAACGATATTCTTTATGAATGTAATTGCCGCCCGTTTGGTTTATGCACGGCACCGTACGTTTTTACTAAAATTCTTAAAGCCGTTATGGAATTTTTGCGAAGAAATTATCAGCTTATCGCTGTAATATATATCTACGATGGTTTTTGTATCGGGAGAACGTTTTCAGAGTGTGAAAACAATATAGAAATTACCAGAATGTTGTTCAAAAATCTAGGTTTTCTTATCAATACCGAGAAAAGCAGCCTTATACCTGATACTCAACGTAAATTTTTAGGCCTTGTTTTTGATTCTGAGAATATGTTATTGAAACTTCCTAATGAAAAGAATTTGAAACTTAAATCTGTGATAAAAAAGTTTTTGACAATAGAACGATGCAAACTGCGAGAATTTGCGCGATTACTTGGCTTATTAATATCAGCATGTCCTGCATTAACTTATTATTGGCTTTATACTAAATATTTTGAGCAATTTAAATACACATGTTTACTTCATAACCCTAGCTATGAACAAGCTGTTAGAATTCCAATAAAATTAAAAAATGAATTAGTTTGGTGGTTAAACCATATTGACAATGGTTACAATTCTGTAAAGGAGAACGGCGAAATTGGGCCTAACCATTACAGGAATCAGACTTTAACTAAAATCATAGCGTAATTTTTAATAACTTGTGCAATAAAAAACAACTAATAATTCTATGGGGAACAATTTTTTGTAATTAATTATAATAACCACCTAACCAACGACGCATATCACGTGGTAGTCGAAGGACAATGCTGCCAGTAGAAAAACTGCCTATTGTTTCGATTAGTACGAATTGATCATTGTATTTTTATTCAATTTAGGTAGTATTGAGATTGACTTATTCATTGATACTTCACATAATAAATAAATTAGTGATTTTTGATTACGCTACGTATTACGGACTTTGACGATAGCTGCCATTACGAACAACCTGCGCCTGCACAATGGACATTGATCACTGCTTGTTTGACTTTCTAAGTACTACTACGTACTCTCTAAGTAAGTACTGTCTAAGTATTTTAGCAGTGGTGAGACACCGACCATTGCTTCCGATTGTACTTCTTTTAAAGATAAACTTCGTAAACTGTTGCGTTCGTTTTACTCGTAACAATGCTTTAGGTTCGCATTTGACACTAGACGAAGCAATACTGTCAGTTATTCAACAGAGAGTATATCTTACGGTAAGTGCATATATGTAAACATTTCAGTTAGGTACTTACCAAATACACTGTTTAAATAGTAAGTAAACAGCTATTTGTTTAACTTACGTTAACTAACCTCACTTTGAGTTACTAACTTCCAATATTTGTGTTATCCCGTAGAACAAATTTATAATTGTTATATTGTTGGAATCCGCTGGTTTTGATCTACAAAACCGCATATAAATCATCAGTGTAACGGTCAAGGCCCAAGGTCCTAAGGAATTTCGCCGGTCTCCTTTAGGTGAGTATCATATAATCATACATTCGGACGCATCTACCACTGGTTGGGGTGCGTATTCTAATAAAAACAAATGCTTTGGATATTGGAAGGAAGATGAGGCTAGGTTACACATTAATGAATTGGAACATAAGGCAGCTTTTCTCGGACTCAAGTGTTTCGCAAAAGATCTTTATGATTTACAGATTCTTTTACGGATTAATGATGTAACCGCAATCTCATGCATTAATCGAATGGGTAGCGTGCAGTATGAGCACTTGAACATGATCGTTAGGGATATATGGCAGTGGTGCGAAAAGCGTAGAATAACTATTTATGCATCATATATTAATACCAAGGATAACCTTGAAGCTGATCAGTTGTCAAGGAAAAAATTTCAGGATACTTAATGGGAGTTAAACAATGAAGTTTTCAAACAAATAACTAGTTTTTTTGGGTGTCCCGTCATAGATCTTTTTGCAAGCAGGTGCAATGCTAAATGTCCGATTTACATAACCTGGAAAAACGACCCTGAAGCATGGGCGGTTGATGCATTCACCATTTCTTGGCAGAATATGTTCTTCTACGCTTTCCCTCCATTCTCTTTAATAACTAAAATTATTCAAAAAATAATTAAAGAAAAGGCAGATGGTATTGTTGTGGTTCCATATTGGCCAACACAACCATGGTTTACGGTATTCGAGAAAATAGTAGTTTCTAAAAGTCTATACTTTGGTCCTGATTTTAATTTATTAATTTCTCCTTTCAGGTTGAGCCACAACCTTCATCAATCCCTACAATTAGTTGCCGCGAGGCTTTCAGGCAAACTCTATTAAAGAAACATTTGTCACCAAGTACAATTGAAATCATGTTAATATCTCCATCAATTCTCACAAGTCTGCTTTATCTTTATTATTTGATAACTTAGATGATGATAGAATAAAACGCTTTATGAAGGGGGTTTTAAACTGAGACCTACAAACCCTAGGTACAGTTTAACTTCCGGGCGTGGGGCTGGCCGGGGCAGAAATCGGCGTCTGCCACGGCCAGCCCGACGCCCGATGACTTGGGGGTGTTGTGTCTTTGTGTTGTCGTTTACTCAATCTGTCAGTAAATGCTTGTGTGTGTGTGTAAGTAGACACTGGCATGGGTATTTCGTTATACCACCCCAAATGTCCACGCAATCCGTGTTGACTGTGAGTCAGTGTATGTGTGGATGTATGTTTTGTAGGTCTGCCCCCAAGGGGCTGTTTGTAGTGCCGCGTGTGCGCGTAGTCGCCGTGTGATGGCGCGTTACGGCTGCTAGGTAGTAGTTATATGCCAACACACGGCGACGGGGTGGCCCTCGCGTGGTCAATTCCCCCGTGGATCAGGTCCCGTGACCGCCACCCCAAGCCCTACGCTTTCAGAGTTTGGACCCCCGTGAAAAGTGGGTAGGCCCCTCCCTCTCGCCCGACGTAACGTCGTGGAAAGAGGGATGGGAGAGTCCCACATATCCAGTCTCCCTTCTAAAGGCTGGAATCCATAAGCAGGGATTACACCAGGTAAAAAAAAAAAAAAAGGTACAGTTTAACTTGGGACCCAAGCATAGTTCTTAATTACTTGTCCCTACAGGGGCCAAATGCAGATCTTAGTTTAGAAAACCTCTCCAAGAAGCTAGTTACTCTATTGGCTTTGGTGTCGGCACAGCGTGTTCAAACTTTATCATTAATTAAATTAAATAACATTAGAATACAACCTTCACACGAAATAATTATTATGATCCCAGATTTAATAAAAACTTCAAAACCAAAAACTTCAAAACCTAATTCTTTTCAACCACTTATAAGATTACCTTACTATATTAGACTGTCTGAAATATGTCCTGCTAAGTGTTTAGAAACATACATAAATAAAACACAAACACTACGTAAAACTGATTCTTTATTTATAAAATATAAAAAGCCACATTTCAAAATATGTACACAAACAGTAAGTCGTTGGATCAAGAACATACTTTGAAAAAGTAGAATAGATACCTCTATATTTAGTGCTTACAGTACTCGTCACGCTGCTACTTCCAATAGATTAGGAGTCAATATAGAACTCATACGCAGAACTGCTGGGTGGACTAAATCGTCTTCTGTATTTGCCAAATTTTATAACAGACAGGTAACGGCAAATCCCAACAACTTTGCAACAACGATATTGTCTTCAAACGATTTGTAAAATTGTGTTTGCTATGTTGACCAAATTAATGTAAATGTCTTAGCACTAAAGCTCGCTAACTGAACTCACTGTAATCACTGTAAATAATTATATTGTTAAGTTTGATTTTATTTGTTTGCATTTACATTAAAACAATGTCAATTTAATATTTAGGTAATAATAACTAATCATATAATCGTTTATGGTATTTATATTTCACATTTTACCCTTATTCTCTGAACATCTACAACAGGTTAATCTCACAATTATTAGGTAAATCGCAAAGAATGAAGCTGCGAAACATAATTGATAATCAAACGAACTTAGCAAGTGAAGTTCGATTACAATTATGTGAGAATATTTTTTTTTAACTACCCTACCCCAATTAGCAGGGTAAAATATGAAACATGTATCTATCTCTAAAGAAATGAAGCTTTGATTCCGCCAAGACCCAAGAGCTCGACGAATGTGGGTAGAGGGGGTAATGGGTAAAACGAACAATCATGTGACTTTGACAAAGGAGTTTTTACGTTATGCCAAAAAAAAACTCTAAAATACGTGCAAGGCTAACGCTTGGAGGCGCTACTACAACAGGTAAATTTCACAATTATTAGGTAAATCGCGTAGAATTAAGCTGCTCACATAATTGTAATCGAACTTCACTTGCAAAGTTCGTTTGATTATTAATTATTTTGCTGAAATTAATGAAACGTTGAATAAAGCTACATGCGCGAGTTCGATTCCCAACTGAAACAATAGATTTTTTGCAACATTCACATTTCGGTGACATTTCTGTAAATTTTAGATTTAATAAGCCAAATTATTGAAAAGTTATGTGTAAACCAATATTTTGTTTTTTCAAATATGACACCGACTGTTACATTCTAAATATAGACGCTACATATGGTGGAGCAACCCATGATGCATTTATCTGGTCTTAAAGCGAGATCAAAGCCCATCAGGAGCAATTACATTCAACGTTCTATTAGGTACCTACTTACAATACAATATAAAACACTTTGTTTATTATACCCAAACATAAGCAAAGGCATAGTACGGTACACAGTAACAAAGAGCGCTTATCGCTAAAAACAATCTCTGTCAGACAACATGTAGATATCGGACTTACATGTAGCTAACTAAATGTTTTTAGTTTTAAACTCATAAAGGATTACAAAGTGAACTCTCAATCGCGATTGTCACTATATATACATGCTATACATGCTATCCTATCTACTTTAAAAACGAATAACTTTTTATTTTACAGGTGATTCAGGATATCCTTTACGGCATTATTTGCTGAAACCATTGGGCAATGTTGAAGAGAACACTCCAGAGGGGCGATGCAATGCAGTGCATAAACGTGCTCGTTCCAACGTAGAGCGCACATTTGGGGTATTAAAGGGTCGGTGGAGGTGTCTGTTGGCAGCGAATGAGCCTCACTACCAACCAGAGACAGCAGGCCAAATCATTTTGACCTGTTGTGTCTTACACAATATGTGCATTAGAACTGGCGTGGATGCTCCTCCGCTGACCCCAGATGACCTCGAAATAGAGAATTCTCGGCAGGTCACAATCATATCGCCCTGAAGCTTCGTCTGTAGAAGCATTAAGAAGGGGCCAAAGGGAGAGATTGGGTGATTGCAATATTAAATAGATAAAGAATAATATAATATTTATAATTAGGTTTTTTGTGATTTTAATCTTTATACTAACATAGCCGTTATGTCAATAATTACTTAGTAAAATTAATATGGAATTATGTATTCTGAAAATAAATTTTATTACTTAATATAACTTAGGTAAATAAAATGATATGATTCCTAATGTATTTATTTACAAAAAAATTATAATTTTTAGTTTCTTATTAGGTACTTAGCTAATGTACATAGTATGGAACCCTAACATTTATTATAAAAAAAACTGAAAACTACCATTTCACTGAATATTATTATTTTATTAAGGCTGGTAACCAAACTCAACAAGAAATTAAAGATTTTTAAATCATTAATAGACAATGCAACTTTCCCTATACATTTTAGGCCCAAAAACCGTCGATGAAATCTATATCAACTAATAGCTCTTGGTCAGTCAATCAGTAGTAACTACCTTTACTATGGCACCATAAAAATCTAACCCAGTGGTAAAAAATTAAAGCAATAAGAATAATAATAAGATTGTGAAATAAAAACAATGTTACCAAATTATTCTTATTGCTGTAACTTTTTTCCACCGGGTTAGATGATAACATCTAATCCGGTCTTATGGTGCCATCAGTGGCGTGCCTAGGGCTTCAGATTGGGGCAAGCCACGAAACCTGAAGTTCCTAATCTTGCTACCTAGGTACAATGTTGGTGCCCATTTGTGACACTAGCCACATTTTTTACTCAAATCGTCATAGGCCGTGGCATTCCAAACGTTCTTGTCGTTTGTAAAAAAACAGCCTATTATTGAGCTATTATTATGCCTATTACCTTCTATTAAGTACATCTCGAATGTGATATTTGTGAGAATTTTTTGAAAAAAATAATTCTGAGGCCAATTTTGGCGTTTTTGATCTCATAAATAAAAATACATTAACAGTATTTACTTATTGAATAGTGTAGAATAGCTATTGGCATAGTACGTAGCGGCCTCGCTTTTTGTAAATTTCGCTTAACTTTTTATTTAAACACAAAATTGCAGAGAAAGATTTTCAGAAATTGAGCGACGGCACTTTTTTGAGCTCCTGGATTGAACTACTGTTCTAAACAAATGAAATAAAAAAATGAGAATGTTATCTCGTCGTATAATGTTATTCAAAACCAAAAAAACTTCGAAAATCGCGTTAAGTTAACTGTGAATTTCTCTTATCTACGATAATATTATTGAGTAAAATTGTTACTTCATGAGGAATAAAAATGTTATAATGAATCTATTATCCTATTTCGACGAAAACTATAAATACAACTAAGCACAAAATTACTACAAATTGCGATGCGCCGGCCTTCCGAACTCAGATTATTCTCGCAGAGTGGAGATTCGTAATATTAAGCATGCATTTATTATCCTATTTCGATAAAAACGATAAATACAACAGGAAAATTACTACAAAATGCGAAAATGGGCATTTTGCGCGGGAATCACAGTCGATATGTAGGCCTCTACACTTAATTTATTAATTATTACTTAATTATTTTGAATGGAAGCAACCAACAATCCAAAGAGTTTTTTACATAGACCTATTTTATTTAATGCCCTAGATGACTTATAATAGTTTGCGAAATACATAAATCATGTGTAATATTCAAACAAAGAATGTATTTACCTCTGCCTTTCGTATGCCAATCATCAACACGTATTACACATTTGTTTGCAACACATCACATGCCCAACACATCTAAGTTCGTCACAGAGACCAATAAAGCGATGAACTGAACTCAGAACACATTTTTTTAAATCACAAATTACGAAAACACTTGTTATTGTTACTTAGAAACAATCGCTCAAACAAAGTGAAGTGTGACAATAACAAAGAATAAAAAATGGCTGGCTGCTGCCTGTGGCTGCTGCACAGCACAATCGCGTATTAACGCTCGCCTCTGATTGGTTCGCCCGAGCTCGAGCTGTCGTCGGTCGCCTCTGATTGGTTCGCCCGCGTTGAAGTTGCACGTGATTCGGTAGAAATAAAGCCTGATTTGGAGAAGGCCTTACTTGCGAACTTCATAACGCAAGCTGGCTTTGACGAAGAGTATGAATTTCTCATAGAATCTGTACATACTTACGCAGTATTATGTTTATAGAGTAGCAATTTTGTTAAAGTTAGAAGAGAGCGGACATACTTTAAATCCGAAGCCCGGTTGCAAGCCAACTTGTGCGAGAGAGATGTAAAGCATCGCACGATTTATAAGCGCAGCTATAAGCGATTTGTTTGGAGAGAAACTTATAAAATTGATAATTTGAATGCTGATGAAAGAAAATTAACAATGGTAAAAAATATTAAGTGATTTTAATAATTGCGTTTTACCAGTAGTGATATTAAGTTTTTGTTAGGGCAAGCCGGGCTTTTCGGCTTGTATGAAGGTACCGCCACTGGGTGCCATAGAAAAAGTTGCTACAAGTGATACTGTTTGCCTTAGGTTTCATCAACGGCTGAGGTCTAGTAAAATTTTTGACCAGCTAAAGTGCATTGTCCTTTATTTATTTAATATACAGTTTACGTCATACATAATCTTTCAAACATATAAGGCCCTAATCAACATCTAAAAACTAGAATATTAACTAATAGGTTATATTTACTGCCCCTTTAAGGGAGTCCTGCACGAAATTGTGAAAATTTACGTATTTTTAAGTCACTTGTACTATGCGCTGAATTTGTTAAATACATTAAAAGAACTTATGTAAGTTAGCCTGATCATTGCACAAGGTTATGCCTTGTTGAAATTTAAAACAAATTCTTTAAAAGTAAAAAACAATACATTAATCTAAAACATCTAAAAACATATTAATTATTCGAAAACATTCTTAATTTTACGCATGAAACAATAATTCTTTGTAAGTTAGCCTGCATGCACAAGGTCATGCCTTGTTGAAATTTGTAACAAATTCTTTAAAAAAATACAAACAACATAAATTTAATAGTTTTAATAACTGCAAAACGAACGTATTTTTTTATATTATTGTTTTATATTTTAGCGTTTTATTAACGCTTAGATTATTTATTTTTTTATTTCATATGGTTTAATTGTTGCGCGCACGGTATCCTGAAATGCCTTTTGTATTTTTATATTTGATGTAAGTATGTAAATTAAAAATTACTTGCGCGCGAGCAGCGCACGTCGTCGCATACGCCTGAGAGCCAGCGATAGGACAAAGACGTTGCTTTTGTCGTCGCTAGCAATTCCATTTAAAAACGTTTTTAAATAACTACTTACTTAATATATTGTTTTCTGAGGTTTAAGCGAGCACTACACATTGAAATGAAACACTTTTTTACCGATTAACTCGCGTTTAATTTACTATTTACATAGTTTTTATATTATCCTGACGTTTTGAACCCTTTACAGGGTCCGTGGTCACAGGGACCATTTAAACTACATAATAGGTCACGTATTTGACCAAAGCGATTATGTATAAAGTATCCAGCCTTATCGTCATTCTACGATAATTGCGCTACTTATTCCCCGTTAGGGTAAGTGTTAAACAGTTTTTAAAATTAGAGTAGTTATTAGCTAGTAAGTTTAAAGATGTGTGTTAATCCCTTATTTTAGCCTTAGCTCGCTTATGCAGTGCGTGTAGATAGCATTGCTAAGCGTGCGAAGGTTTGTTTATAATTTCAAATCAAAGATTTAAACATGTAACGGTGATTTTCAAAATTGTTAAAACATGTAACCGTGGGTGGGTGACAGTCATTGTATAATGTTAATTTTTAGTTGTGCAACTCGTTTGCTAATTGCTATTTGTTTCCTTGTCTGTCGGGAAGACTTCTAGAGGTTGTTAATTATTTAATTCCTGTTGAGACCGGTTTTACTAACGGTCGATCTCTTATTTAATTCAACTTTAAATTACGGAAAGGAATCAAATGTTTTACATGTAACCTCGACTGGGACTCGAACCCGCACATATGTAATTTGCTATTAATTTATTTAATTATTATTGAGACCGGTATAACTAGTTCGAGCACTTATTTAGTGTAATTTTAAATTACTGGATGGGAGCCAAATGTTTTAAAAGTACCCTCGACCGGGATCCGATCCCGCACTTAAAAAATTAAATTTTAATTTGTTATCTCTGGAACATGTAGTTATTAGCGCTTCTCGCAATGCTTTTTAGCTAGGTTTTAGATTTCATGATTATGTGCGTCCCGTACCGATTGTGGTCGTTTCCCACTTCACCTACAGCCTCTTCACATCCGACTTTTTCGGATTGGCTGGAGTGAGGGGACAATCGCAATCGGCGGCTTACAAGGCTCACTTATAGTTATGTGCACTCCGCTCTGATTGCGATCGCTTCCCACCTCACACTACAGTCTCTTCTTATCTGACTATTTTGGATTGGCTGGGGTGAGGTGGCTATCGCAATCGGCGGCTGCTGGACAAACCGGCTCACGCTGCGTTGTGTTCCAGGGTTCTACGTTCTATGCTACGAGTTCTACGTTCGGAGTTCTACGTTTTACGTCCGGAGTTCTAAGTTTAGAAGATTTCGTCTTCGCATTTCGACACGGCCGCCATTTTG
Source organism: Scoparia ambigualis (assembly GCA_963921215.1). Taxonomy (NCBI): domain Eukaryota; kingdom Metazoa; phylum Arthropoda; class Insecta; order Lepidoptera; family Crambidae; genus Scoparia; species Scoparia ambigualis. The sequence goes on from OY992510.1 coordinate 36,370,959, forward strand.
GGAACACACCACGCAGCACGCAGCTCCTGTACAGCGGCGCGCCTCCCAACACCTCGGCGTTCCCCAAGCTAAGTCAGGGACGAGAGCAAACTATTCAGCTAGGCCTTTCCTACTCCACGCCCTGAGACCAAGTTAAAATAAATTTGTGTGTTCGTAAGTGTGGTATAATTTTTTTCACATACCCCTACGTCACAAGTTTGCCACTAAATAGGTTTAAGTTATATTAGGTCTAGACTAAGGTTCCATTATCATTCATCAACTACACACTATACAAAACATTAACTAAACTATCACTAGTTATAGATCCTATAGCCTTTAGTTAAGTTAAGAGTTAGTATATTTAATTTAAGTTGAGAGTTAGGGAAAGATTTAGTTGATGGTAAGCTTGCATAGGCTGTACGTTGTAGGTTAATTAGTTTTAAGGATTAGTAATAGTAATATATGTTAAGGGAAACGGCGGTGATGTATGTATATAATTAATAAGGCGGGGTAAAACATAAAAGGGGGGCGGGGGGGTTACAGTTTCCCGCTCAATGGTTCCACGGCAGAGCTCGCTGGTCCACTGATTGCAACAAGCTGCAGCCGCTCCCCTGGTTCTGGTAGGTAGTGCGGCGTTATTCCCGGAACGCGACCTACCACCAAATGATCAATTAGCAAAATGCAGGGGTCACATGTAGGGTCACGAGGGTACACCTACGGATGCGAGCATTGTTAACCCTCAAATACAGGTAGTGCGGGCACTAACTAGCTAGCAAGCAGAAAAACGCGCGCAAATGAGTTTAGAAAAGCTCTGCAAGTATCTTCAATACTACATTAAAATCATCATCAATTAATGATCTCGTAAATTATTGTCTTTGCTTGCGTTGAAAAGGGTTCAGCGTCGACAAAGCAAATTCTACCATTCCTAGTGTTTAGTCATGTGCTCGCATATCTCAAACAATGGAATCTTAACGATAGGCTCAGGCTCAACTCTAAGCAATAAGTCCCGGTATAATTGTGTTGGAACTGCTTTTTACTGCTAAATATATTATTAAGAATAATTTAAACTTACGAGCGCGTTACACGCAGCCTCTATTTCTATGGGTGAATTATACTAGCTATTTATAACTGGAACACGTTAACAAAGCGCGGCATTATCCTAGACAACACACAACGCAATCTAAAAGACACCCTCACAACATTAATGGCGACTCATACAGTGGTGCTTAAACTAAACGCCGGATTGTGCCGGTCGGGGCGCGTCTCGCCGGAATGCCGACCCTTGAAATTTGCTATAATACTGCCCGTAAACACAGCCCGCGCCGGAATCATTACTTTTTTATTTATAACTTGTGCGGTGGTCGCGTGCGGCGGCGTTGACTGTACACGAGCCCAGACGCGCCGCCGACAGTACCACGACAGTACAGTCTATTACACTTCATAACATTATAACCTTAAGTGTAACAATTTAGACGAGTACGCTCACAATACTCCAACTTTGTTGTTTTTTGCCAACGTAAACAGCCCACGCAGTGAAATTATAGTAAAACTAACACTGCTGCCGTGCCATTAGCGTCAACTCGTGACTGTTTATTAATTAATTAATAAAACATTTTCAATTATGGTACAAATAACATATGTTTAACCTCTCCCAATGCAGGCTAGGAAGGGAATAATAATTGTCATTTCAATGCAACTAACTGAACTGAATGTATAATAGCGAGAGTGGTTTCAAGTAAACCATACTTTAATGTGAGTTATGTACCGGATGGGGGACCAAATATTTCTAAATCCTCCTAGAAGATGCAGAAAGCATTTTAAGATAGCAGTATATTTAACCCACTAGTTAGTAGGGTGGGATACATCCCACCTACCACCTACAGGTGGTATAGGCTGATGATCCCACGTACGATACGCTCCTTCAAGTTATCTTTACCTGTAGATTACTGTTACTGTTATTATCAAAATGGCAGAGCAATGACCTGTAAGATCATATGAAAAATATTTGATTCGAAGCAAATGTTTTTCTTGACATCACCAACCTGTTACTTCTACACTTATTTAAATAAAAATCAGTTGCCGGAATGTCCGCACGCGCATCACTTTAAAACGACTGCAGCTATTTGGTAAATTATTTTTTATTGTGTTTGTAATTTTTGGACAAAGTTTGTGTGAAATATTTTTTTTGTAAATTTGTCACGGTGTGCGGGATCCACGCAGATGAGGTCGCGGGCGGACCGCTAGTATATTATATTTCCACTTGTTTAAGTTTAATATTTATTACTTATGGATTATTAACTTTAATTAAAATAATATTTATTACAAATAAACAATATCAAAAAAGCTTAAGGAGTAGATAGATAGATAGATAAACACTTTATTGCACATACACAAGGAACAGTTACACGTGACATAAACTTAAAACTAGTACTTATGTACAAAGGGAGTACTTAAGTGTCTTATGCCCGTTTGCACTAAACTTAAGAATCGCCTAAGTTCTTGCCTAATTTGTTTAAGCTGCTCCTAGCGAAAAATTTGCTTGCACTAACCTTAAGCAATTCCTAACTCCACTTAGGAGATTCATAACTTTATGAGCCCGAATAGGAAGCGCCCAACGAGTAAGGCGATACTTAAGTAAAGACTTGAATGCGTGTGTGCATATACGTCACATTGTACAGTAAAGCAAAATGATAATTACATACGGCATGGCAGACCAAATAATTTCGAATTAATTTTGATTTGTGTGCTGACAGCTCGCTCGTTGACAGTACCTAACTTTCAAATTCTCGTCGATTTATTGCTCGACTCAAAGCTCGACCACTCATAATTAAAGGACCGCTCGATAAGGCGGGCGTGTGTCAGTCATACAAAAATGGCAAGAGCTCCCATACATAAATTAGTGACTTAAGTTGACTCAACCTATCGAGCGACAGATCCATGTTTTTGTGTATCTTCGGTCTACTTTAGCAATAGTAACAGAATTCACACATCTTCATTGAACACCGATGCATTGTAAATGTTATTACGCACACACCAAACCATGTGACAAAATTATGTGGTTGATCCTCAGAATAATATTAGTTATTATTCTATGGGTTGATCTCAAGCTTATTAGCTTAATTATTAGATATTGTCAAGACAAGACGTTAACAAATTCAAACAGATTTTGTTTTTTAAAATAATAGACCATAAACAATCTACCATTCCAATCGTTCGTCATTCACTTAACTAGGCAATTCCTTAGTTTCGTTACAGCTGAGACAGAACTGTTAGTGCAAACCGATTATTTTGTTAGGCTGCTCCTAAGCTTAGGTGTATCTTAACTAAGACAAGCCTAACCCAAGTTTAGTGCAAACAGGTGTTAGAAAATTAATAAAGGTGGCTTTTTCTAAAATCTTTTTCATTCAGTAATCAGTAATCAGGACGACAGCAATCAGTAAGATTAAGGAAAGCGACAAATAAACAACATTATTTTTACAATCACTGTACAGTTTGTCTAAACATAAAAAAATTAAAATTGATTTGATAAAAAAATTAAAATGAAACTTTATTGATCTAATTACTGGTTTTAGAGAGAAAAAGAGTCGTTTTAAGTTTTCCAAGTTTAAATGATTTGCTGTTATTTTTTTTCTGTGAACACAAACATAATTCGTCGGGAACATTTTTCATGTGGAAACATAATTTAAACTTGCGAAAATTTGTAAATGAGATCATTATCTGTTTGAGAAGCCGCCGTGAAAAGATCAGGATCCCGCGGCCCGGCGAACGCCCCGCGCATTTTCATACCTCCTAATGGCGGACATTATTTCGCCGTAAAACTTGTCGGCGGAAAATTTTATTCTACCATTAAGGTGGGTTTGTAAAAAAAAATGTGCTAAAATTAATTCTATATTCTAAATATCTTTCTAACATCTAGTAATGCAAACAAGTATAGTAGGTACATTATAAGGTAAACGCAGGTTTTACCGCGGTAGTCAAAAATCTGCAGGTATCACCGAGGTATGTAATATAATTGTAGTTTTAAGCAATTACAGGCATATTTTACTCAAAAAGTTAAACTTTTATGAAAGATTAATAAAATTTATATTCGTTTCGTGGATCCGTGGCGAACTGTGCACAACAAAGCAGAAAAACAAAACAACGATTAGTTTACTTCAAACCGGCGCCAGAGCACGGCCTCCATATAAACGCGAGTCGCCAAATGTAAGTACACTCAATATTTTACTAAGATTAATGTGTCGTAACGAAACCATTTAAACAGATTCGAAATAGGTCACAAGGTGGATTATAGTTTCAGCCATGATTGTAACTATCTAATTTTTGTTTATTTTGCACTATTTTTCTACAGTAAATAAAAATAAGATACCGCGGTGATAGCTTCACAATTTTCTTCTTGGATGTATTGACCGCGGTATACCGGGTGCGGGGATTGAACTGTCCGTCTCTATCTAACTGTTTTAAAACTCGAAGCACTGAATCGAACGCCGCCAAAATTTCAAATGTTGGTCTTTGACATGTTCTCTATCATCATTTAAAATGATTCTGTTATGAGAGAAACACATTCAAATTTAGAACAATGGATTTAAAACGATATTCAGTGATTGCTCTTCATTTGGAGAAAAATTCGAATATCGAAATACGTCGAGCGCTGCCAAATCTTCAATTGAACGAATTTGTGCATCGCACTATTCAACGTTATATAATGAGACTGGTAGCGTTAAGAAACGCTACGGTGGCGGACGACGCTGTACTGCAACAGCGCCAACAGTTGTCGAAAAGGAGTGTCATGGATTAGACAGAAATCCAGCGCGCTCAGCAAAACAGCTCGCGAAGGATCTCAAGGTGAGCGTAATCAATTTTTATCCCTCGGAATTACATTATTTACACTACCGGGAATGAAGCATCACCGATGGTGAAAACAAGCCTTTACTCGGTAATAACTTGTATAAGGAGCTATTACCGAGTGTTATTACTCGGTATTAACTTCACCATAGAAATCTAATACCGTCTGATAATAGCATTTATTTTTCAGTTTAGGATTTTCTTGAAACAATACCTTTATGAAATTCAGAACCCTATTTTTACCTAACTGAGGATTTAATTTTTACGTAGGCAAAAATTCGAGGCTACCTCTTTTTATAAAAATAAAATAACTTAATTTTTTATTTCTTATTCCCATAGATTAGAAAAAAATTTTGGGTAGCTTGATTTACCGCTAACTCTACCTCCTTAACTTTGGACCATGATCCAGGATTGGGGAGAGCAGGTAATTACAGTAGAGCGACTGCCGTATGATATCCGTGACCCTGTTAACAGGGAAACCTTTTTTTTTTTTTAGAGTGGAGGAAATGCATTACGCACGCGCATGGGACTCCTCCCCCAACTCCCGCTCCCCCGTCCAGGCCCTGCGGCCTCGGCGGGGGTTCGAGAGGAGGGGTGCATACCCACTAAAACCTCCACTGCTCACCAGCAAGACCCGGGGGAAAGTCGAGGCGGGACCGGCCATAGGCACTCTGCCGGCCCGACTCTCTAGGCCATTGGTTCAAGGGAACCCGCGAACCGAATGCACCCCTTGTGCAACGAGACCCCTTGAGGTCACCCTCACGGGATTCGACCCGACAGCTCCTGAGCTGTCAAGTCGAACTCTATCTCATCACTTGTGCTGGAGAGGCGGCGAGCGCCCGGATAGTCCGATCGCTCGCCGCGCCCTCAAACTCGTCCGCATCGCTCGACCCGATTTCTCTACCTCACGAGACCTCAGGGCCGAGCGAGGGAGAGTTTCCCTCACGTCTTTGCCGAGTCGCAGGAGGCCGGACGCACGCCGGGGGGTCACGGCCACCTGCATCACAGCATCAGCTGAGTACCAGGGGCCGATCACACGCCTGGGGTCCCGACCTCCCGCAACTCAGCCTCCTCAAGAGTGCGCTGACGCTCGGACGCCACGGGTTGCTAGATCCGTCACCCTCTTCAGGGGAGGATCGTACCTCACGCTTTCCATGACGCCATAAGCTCAGCCCACGCCCTCACAAAGAATGCGGATACCTCCGCGCGGTAGCGGCTCGGACGCCACGGAAAGCGGGATCTCTCACCCACTCAGGGGAGGATCGCATGCTTCCCACGACGTCCAAGCGCCCCCGCGCCCTCGCATTCTGCTACCTCCGCGCGGCAGCGGCTCGGACGCCACGGGTTGCTAGATCCGTCACCCTCTTCAGGGGAGGATCGCACCTCACGCTTCCCGTGACGCCTTGAGCTCCGCCCACGCCCTCACCCGTGCGGCCTGAGAACCCTTAAGGGGCGGCCGTCTTTCGAAACGGCGTCCAGAAGGGACGCCGAGCAAAACAAAGGACGACGCCTATAAGGGCGCCACCAATTTACCCCCCACAGGCCCAAAAGGGGCAAGGGGAGGCTGTGGGCCCAGAAGGAGCACCACCAACTTTGTTCGACACCCAGAAGGGGTGCCAGGGTATTCGCGTAAGGCCCCTTTTCCCACGCTGAACGTGGGTCAAGAGGTCTTACCCCAGGGTGCACCACGAGGAGGTTCCAAAATTTGCACCCCAACAGGGGAACCTAACCAGCTTGGATCATGGTTACACATTCAGTCGCCTGAGTGTGCAGGTTTTCTCACGATGTTTTCCCTCAAACATAGAATAGCCAACTATTTGTTATTAATAAAGACTTGTACGGAACCAAAATGCCTATTATTTTTCTACCCTCGGTAATAGAATCACGATTCGCTGTATTAATAAGCTGCAATCACTTTAGCATACCTCGGTAATAGCTTCATCCGGCTTTTTATATTGTATTGTTTTTTTGTTTACATATTTACTCAAAACCTATCTTTTATCATTAGAAACCTAAAGTCCAGATATCAAAATATCAGAAAATATATACAAATATCACAAAATATAAATATATATGTAACTGTTTTTACGATCTGAAATTCATATTTCGAAAGTTTATACCTTAAGGCTTGATTTTACCTCGGTAATACCTGCGTTTACCTTAACTGTTTAAGAAATTATTATTTTAATCATAGTAATTTTTTCCTCTCCATACGGGGGGTAAAACTTAATTATTCCCACATAATGAGCTTAAATTAGCTCAGCACAGTTGTGGTACTCCTTAATGGTTAATTATTCCGGAAGTGCGTATCTCCCTTTATCCTGTTGCCTCTCGCCGCCCTCTCCTGCAGGTGAGGTGGCTGAGCGCTTACCCGTCGATTCATTACATATTAGGTACGTTAAAATTAGCATAGACTTGATGTTATTCTAGTAAGTTTTGACATGTATTATTGTGTTTGGAACAACAACGGAACGGAACTGACGGAACTTTAGGTCACAAGCCGCAGGAAAAGGTCGATCTCCTGGCCAAACTTTTTGCGGCTAACTCCCGGATCGATGACTGTAATGCACAGCCACCCTCAATTCCTCACTGTGGCCACACAATGTCTGGTATTAAAATCAGGCAGTGTGATGTCCGTGCGGAGCTGCAGTCAATCGATGTCCGGAAAGCTAACAGTCCTGATGGCATCCCAGCAATAGTCCTGAAAATGTGTGCAGCGGAGTTGTCCCCTGTGTCAACGCGTCTGTACCGTCTCTCGCTCTCTTCGGGTTGTGTGCCGGAATCTTGGAGAGAAGCTAATGTGCAACCGATCCCTAAAAAAGGAGATCGGTGAGATCCGTCTAATTACCGCCCTATAGCCGTAACTTCAGTGTTATGCAAGATCCTAGAACGAATATTGAACAAACAGCTTATTCGATACCTAGAAGATCACTCCCTAATTCACGATCGTCAATATGGGTTTCGGCCAAAACGGTCAACGGGTGATCTTCTAGCGTACGTCACACATCTCTGGGGTGAGGCTATTGACAAGCGTGGCGAGTCACTGGCAGTTAGCCTTGACATAGCCAAGGCTTTTGATCGGGTCTGGCACAAAGTTCTTCTCTCCAAGCTCCCGGCATACGGTTTGCCCGCTCAGTTCTGTACCTGGATTGCTAGCTTCCTGCATGAGCGTAGAATCCGTGTCCTTTCGGATGGATGCGCTTCGCGGTTTATGTCAGTGAACGCTGGTGTTCCTCAAGGGTCCGTTCTATCCCCCACGCTGTTCCTTCTGCATATCAATGACATGCTTCCTCTTGGAAACATTTATTGCTATGCAGATGATAGCACAGTGCATGGGGGGTATAACGGTCACCCAAAGGCTGGGCGGGTAGACACCGAAATGAAGCGAGCAAATCTTGTAATTGAGCTCGATCGGGTGTTGGACCTTATTTCTAAATGGGGCTCCGATAATCTGGTAGAGTTCAATGCCAAGAAAACACAGGTGTGCGCGTTCACAGCGAAAAATTCGCCATTCCTTCCCCTTCCCTCTCTTCAGGGTACATCGCTAGGCCTGCAGAGCAGTATTAACATGCGCGGTATGGATATCCGCTGCGATCTGAACCAAAAGGACTACATCGAAACCGTGATTAAAAATGCCTCACGTAAACTCGGTGTCCTGAACAAGGTGCGGCGATTCTTCACGCCTGATCAGTTGTGTCTATTATACAAGACACAGGTGCGGTCTTGCGTGGAGTATTGCTCTCACCTTTGAGACGGCTCCGCAAAGAACCTTCTCGATGCCTTGGACAGATTGCAGCGCCGCGCTATGCGCATTATCGGCAATGCGGAGGTCACTAAAACTCTCGAGCCTTTGCAGTTGCGTAGAGATATTGCGTCACTCAGCGTCTTTTACCGTTTATACCATGGCGAGTGCTCTGAAGAACTATTTGACCTCATCCCTCCTTCTCCCTTCCTCCATAGGAGTACGCGTGCTGCTCTCCGGAGTCACCAATTTACAGCCTCTAATATTCCATCACGCACAAAGAAATTTGGTGACTCGTTTCTTTGCCGCACTTCCAAAAGATGGAATAGTCTACCAGCACACGTATTCCCTCCTACCTATGACATAGGGTCCTTCAAACGAGGCGTGAAGAAGCACTTTGTGGGCCGGCAGAGTGAGGGTGACTGATGCTACGTCTCTTACGCTGCACCAGTTGTCCTCGCGCCTGGACTTCATTTCCACTTAACATCAGGTGGAGTGGGGTCATTTGCCGGGCTTAGTATAAAAAAAAACAAATAATTGCACATATTATATTATAAAGGAAGGAACACTTCCTTTATAATTTAATTTGTGCAATTGTATTTTATAATTTTATATTTTTCTATGTCTATCCGCTCTACTTACGTGATGTTAAGTGGAAGCAAATTTCAAGTGTGTACGAAGCTAGTGAATCAGAATTGTGTCGCACAAGCCTTCCCCACCTTGCTATGCCAAAGCCTCTTCAAATAATTTTGGATGAATGAATGAATTAGTTTACCGTGTCGCGTAGCGGTGACAGAATACTACCACCCCCTCTCTTCCCTTGGGTGTCGTAAAAGGCGACTAACGACCTAAAGACTGCACATGCAGCAGCATAGAGCGGTGATGGGTTCACCACCTGTCACACTGAGCACATGTGCAGTCGCTATTTGGTGCAAAGTGGACTATCTATAGTAGAGGACTGCTTTTGCTCTCCTCATTGCCGTGTCTCTGACTAACCCTTTGGGGGATAATAGTGATAATAGTCGTGATTATATGTATGCATTGTAAGTAATACTAAAAGTTTATTTGGCATAAATATACAACCGTATACGAAATATATAAGGCCTAGAAATAGTAATAAATCATGAGAACAACACTTATTTACCCGTGTAAGTATTACAAATTAGATAAATCAGAATAAAGGTTGGGATAGTAGTCAGCATAGGGCAGAATGAAGCGGAACACCCACCGCTAAAAGGATGAATGGTGATGGATGAATGTGTGGTATGCGGAATAAAAGTACGAGCACAATTATAGCGAGAACTGGAATGAAAGAGAGCTAGCGCAAATAAGGGCTCCGGCGACTGTAGTTGAGGTCCATTAAAAAAAATCATATACGAAATTCAAATTCAAATTCAAATAATTTATTCGTAATAAATGCGGTACATTATAGTGATGGTAAGTGTGTGGTTGAGAATCGCACATTTAGCTAACATGTTAGCATACAAATAGTAAATTAAATTAAATACAATTAAAATGAAATTTGAATTAATGAAGTATACATGTCACAAGATTATTTTCAAGCATTACATTTGTTATTTATAAATTCATCAATAGTATAAAATGTATTTTGTATTCACCATTTTCGAAATGTCAACTTAAATCTAGTATATGGAAGTTCTTTTATATGTACTGGTATTTTATTATAAACTTGTATGCACATTGCGTAACAATTATTCTGAAAACATGCGGTTCTAGGAGTACTCTCTAGTATGAGTCTATGTGGGTTTCTGGAATTAGTCCTATAATGGTACTTTGCTTCAGTAAACAACTTAAAATTTAGTTTTACAAATTTTCCTATCTCCATTAAATAAATGGAAGCTAATGTTAATATGCCTAACGTCATAAAATACGGTCTGCATGATGTATCAGGAGCAATGCCACATAATGCTCTAATACATCGCTTCTGAGCAATGAAAACGTTTAGCACCAACACTATTTCCCCATAATATGACACCGTATCGAAGTATCGACTCTACGTATGCATAGTATGCAACTATGGATGTTTCCTTGCTAGCAACTTTCCTCAATTTATACAAGGCGTATGAAAACGAATTTACTATATTGCGCACTTTATCTGTGTGCGTGTGCCAGTTCAATTTTGAGTCTAGAGTGATTCCTAAGAACATAACCTCATTTTTACAAGTAATTAACTGATCATTGTAATTTGTACTAACATGTCTGTGATTAAAGTTATTAAAATTATTTAAATTTGTTTTAGTGATTCTTTGTTACCAACTATTTAGCAATGTCAGTGTATTATAAATATCAATATTATGTATGTCAAGAGTACATTTTTTATCAGTTGTTACAACGACATACACATCATCTGCATATAGGATTGTTTTGTGTGCCACAACATCTGGTAGATCATTTACGTAAAGTAGAAATAAAAGTGGCCCAAGCACACTCCCTTGTGGCACACCAAGCCGATTTGTTCTAGTATTTGATCTACATACTTGTGAAACATTATAACTATCAAGATAAGATATCTCCACATACTGAAATCGATTTTCCAAGTAAGACTGTATCCATTTTAAAGCCGGTCCCCTAATACCACTGCGTTCTAGTTTTGACAGTAGGCGAACATGCGATACCAGGTTAAATGCACTAGTCATATCCAATAACAAAACCGAAGTATATTTATTTTTGTTGGTATTTTGTAAAATATTATTTACTAGCTCAAACATAGCTTGAGAAGTTGATTTTCCCTTCTGAAAACCAAATTGTGCTTGTTTAATAGTATTATGCTTGACAAAATACGACATCAATTTAAAATGCATGGCCTTTTCAAAGATCTTGGAAAGTACCGGTATCAAAACAAGAGGACGGTAATTTTTAATCATCATTCTGTCACCTCTTTTAAAGAGGGGTTTTACGATCGAAACTTTTAGTTTTTCTGGGAATATTCCGGTTTCAAATGATAAGTTAATCAAATAAGCTAAAACTGTACTAATTTCTTTTTTACAGGCTTTTAATACTTTGGTAACAATACCGTCATAACCATTCGAAAGTGTGTTATTCAATGACATAATTATCTTTTCTACTATATTGGCGTCTACCGGTGACAAATACATAGAGCTACTTTGCATTTGAGTATTGTGTAACTCCACTCTGGAGTCCGTTGTGTTTGCTCTAGTAGTAATAAAATGGTCATTGAACAATGTAGCAATAGCAGTTGGATCAGTCTCAATATTGTCACCTAGTGTGATCTCTCGAATATGTTCTCGTAACATCTTTGCAGAAGTCTCTCCCTTAATTACATCCCAAGTGGCTTTGCACTTATTTCTACTCGCTAGCACAATTCTTTTATTATTATATCGTTTCGCTTCAGAAATACAAATTTTTAATAATTTATTATATTTAAGGTACTTTATTTTGTCAGATTTTAATTTACTTCTATAATATTTGTATCGATAAACTCTTTTAATATTACAACTCTTTTTTATTCCTTTTGTAATCCAATTTGTTTGTCCCGATGACTGCTTAAATGTTACTTTGCGTATTGGAAAACATGATTTATAAATAATGCTAAAGAGTTCATAAAAGTCATTAAAAGCCAAGTTTAAGTTTGGGTTACTAAATATTTCAGTGTAAGATAATTGTGATAAATAATATTTGAATTTATTTATATATTCGTTACAGTAACAGCGTTTGTATGTGTAAGTTTTCATAGGAAGTATGTCTTTATTTTTTATTGGAAAACTAACTAATTGTACTGTATCGTGATCGGATAGCCACAATGGAATAATAGATCCTGAAACATCCTCAACATTACTCATAATTAGGTCAATGCAAGACTTGGCTCTTGTGGGTTCAGTAATGTGCATGGTTAATTGATAAATATTTAATATTTCGGTTAGTCGGTCAGTTTTTTTGTCACTTTCTTAGAGTGTTAATGTTAAAATCACCCGTGACAACAATCTTTTTCTTGGGATACTTTGTTATTATTCTATGCAATAGAAGTTCAAATTTGTCAAAAAACTGATCATTATTTTTTTTCCTATAGTTTGGTATTATGTATATGCAGACTATCATAATATTGCAATTCTTTATACTAATAGCGCAAAATTCAAAATTGTTATCTACTGCTAGACCATCACCAAAAGTTACATTTTGGAATAACAATCCATTCTTTACCATTAAACAAGATCCACCCCTTTTATAATCCCTGGAATAAAAAGCAGAAAGCGTATAATTTTTCAAAAATATATGTTTTTCATCCCCTTTTTTCACAAAAGTTTCTGTGAAGCAAAGTACATCCGGACTAGCAAAAAGACCTTGTGAAAGAGTGACTTCAATTAACTCCTTCTTAGATAGCAATCCATGAATAATCTGATGAAGGACAACAAATTTTGATTTATTATTTACGAAAAAAATATCATTGACAGTATTGTTATTGTCATGCAATGGCATATTTGTAGTACACTGCGAATAATTTATGATGCTGTCGGTTTTAGACTTAGTCTTGAAATAATAGGGTAGTAGGAATATTGTACCCAATGATTTGATTGTACCCATTTTAGGAGCATTGCTTTTTACAGTTTTTATGCAATTTTTATTTAAACTATTCATTAATTTTAATATGTTTTTAAATGTTAGATATTGAGCTTTATATTCGCCATAGTTAATGTTGACATTTATTTTGTTACAAATTTTATTTAAAGAATCGCTAGTCATTACACAATTATATTCTATTAGATTGCATTTGGGTATTTCTCCGCACCCAAATGTCTGGAGGTTTATTTCCGTAACTAACTGACTAATTGATCTGCAAATTTTTTCAAAGTAAACCTTAGACTTTTACCCATCTGGGACAAATAAGGTTTTCCTAATAATTACAATTTAAATATATAAAAACAATATTCTAAAGTCGTTCTTCTGATTCATATGACGTGTCCGTTACCCAGTTTTCTGAGCAAAAGTGACAATATTATGTTTTCTCATTAATAAATCAATATCCATTATAGTTATATCAAAACAAGATTAGTTGTTTACTAAGATAAATATATTTGGTACTGCTTATCTGCGTTAGTTCATTAATAAATAAAGAAATACTGAATGTCCGGCACTAAAGTTTGATTCATATGACGCGCGCTTCATTCGATCGTACTATGCCAAATACGAAACATCAGGCGATCATTCCCTGCGCCGGCCCGGAGGTAGCCAGTCGCTCGACAGACGTGGCAGGGAAGTGGCATGCGGCTAGTTCGGCTTCGATGCCGAGACACAAAGCTAGATACTTGATTAATATGTGCTTGGTACACGTGTGTTTCTGATTAATATGTCTTCTTCTATAATTAAGTTAAACAGTTTTAAAACTTGAATCTGCTCGAAATATAATGTAATTGGGGTACAGATACTTGGGTAAAAATAACAATCCCAAAGTGTGGAGGTGTGGTGACTTATAAATGATTTTAGGCATAATTCTGATTCATATGTGTCTGATTTTTATATGGTAAAATCGCCATATTAATCAGGATGGCACGCATTCACACACACCAGCAGATAGGTACGTTGCATTCCGCGTAACCTCTAGCCACTTTCAGTGTACAGAGCTCTCTGAGGTGCCAATAGCGTTAGTGCTAGCGTGTCGCTGTGAGTTAAAGGGTTTATCATTATAAAAAGTGTTAGACTGTATTTTATTTTTGTCGTACCATCTTTTTTAAAATTTCTGCTTTAAAAATTTGTTGGTATACATACTGTAGTTGACGAGCACGTTGCGCGGCGTAAGTGATCCTACCCTCTGAGCCAGGGTTCGTGGGTTCGATCCTCACCCAGGACAAACACATTGTGATGAACATTATGTTTGTTCTGTGTCTGGGTGTTACATATGAGTATATTATTTCTAAATTTGTAATATTGATAAGATTTGGAGGTTCGCAGAACGTTTTCGGATGGAGAACGTCCGAAAGGATCCAGACAAGTATGCTTTATGGCAAGTGAAAATGCGAGAGGCCTATTTGAAAAGGAAGAGCGAAATTTCAATTCTACATGAGTCAACAAAATCACCTTTACCAATCATTCCAGCACCAGTTTTGGCAAGATCTCTCAGGGTGCGTTTCCCAAATACTTATGCACCAGTTTCGCACAAGTGCAGAGTACTTTCTACAAGAGTTACATTATCCGATCTACCAGGGTCAACCACGATGCGTTCCTGAATGTCTCCTGTACCAGATTCACCAATCTCCCTGGAAATATATTCCCTAATAGCTTCTGTACCAGATTCACCAAGATCTCTTAGGGCACGTCCTCTAATAAGTCCCATATCAGATTCACCCAGTCTCTCAGCCCACAAACTCTATTATTACTACATCTGCATGCTTCGAAAACCCACAACGTTTACAAATAGCTCAACAAAAAATGTCAGCAATGAAGAAATCTCCCTGAAAACTACAGAAAGAAGCTACAACGATTGCATACTTTAAGAAAGTTAAAAGATGTGCAGAACCAACATAAACAAAAAAGACAAGAGAAGATGAATCTGATAATAAGAAGTTACATCTGTTTAGTAATGTTATTAATACATTAGTACTTAGCCAAACTTTTATCGCTTTACTTTTGGTGGATGTGTCGCTTCACTAATATTACCTACTGAATACATATTGACCGATTTTTCAGACTAGATTTCCTAATTTTGATTTATATTTACAGATTCTGATTCATATGGCCCCAAAAATTTAAAGTCAGTTATCTCGAAAAGCGTCACATTAAAATGTGTCCCTCTTTCAAAAATATGTATCTTGGCATACCTTCTTTCATAAAAGTATGTTTTGTAAACCCAAAAGTAAAAATAATTTTAGACCATATGAATCAGCTGAAGAACGCTGACCCGAACCCGACTCCGAGAAATACCCATTTACTAAAATGTTTTATCCATGTTTGCATTGATTTATACAATTTACGCTCATCAAAGTGTGGGTTATTGATTACAGGCACTACATATATAAATGATTTGCTCAACAAGTTAATTGCTATACATATGTTTGAATGTAAAACATGCAAATTGCCATCATGTAAACTCATGCTTAAAATTACAATGTCTTCTTCTGACAGACACTTTGCTAGTTTTTCACAGTATGGTAATATTTGTAAGCTTGATGCGCCTGTGAGTATCGTTGCTGAAGTGTTGTAGATGTCGTTTCACTGCCCAGATCTTGATTTTTCCATAATAGAAGATAATCCTCTTAACTGTTCGTCACCAATTATAAATATGTTATGTCGCTTTGGAATAGAGGTAAAGCTGTCATGTTGAAGTTGATGAGACAGTTCCAAACATTTAGTGTTAATTTTAGCTGTAGAGTTTGTGTCATTTAGCTTATCCTTGAGTTGAATAATCTGTTTATTTAAGATATCTATTTCTTGATGAGCATTCCTGAGAGATTGTGTTAGATCCGATATCAATTTTTGAAGGTTTAGAAGATTAGCTGATTTTGCCGATTTCTCAGTTGAAATGCTTCTAGGCGGGGTAGCAAAATCTGAATTTTGCAAAGAATATCTCTTTATTTTTGTATTTGAATCTAATTTTTGTGGCGATAAACATAAGTTTTTAAGCAATAGTATTTCCTTATTTTTTTTGTTACACACTTCTTTAAGTCACTTCTTCTTTAAGTCACGAAAGAAGCACTTATAAAACTACAAAGCCAAATAGGTCCCTGCCAAGCTTAAGCCGATGCACAGGAAACCACAATGCTGGTATTCCGCGGATTCTGTGGAGGAAGAAAGGCTCGCGTAGCTAGCCATAGGCAAAGGCAACACAACTTAGAGCACCTTTACATTAGGACCAATCGCCGTTAACTCGCTACAAAAATTGTTTGACCAATAGTTATACTCGTATATTACTAGAAAGATGAAGTGTCAAGGATTACAGTGGTGCAATTGGATCATAATAACTCGCCGTGGTGCATGAGTAATCATCAAAAATATCATAAAATATTTATTACCGACACTCACTACCCGGCGCCCCACGCCACGCACCGATCGGTCGGCATCTGTCGGCTGTCGTCGTGTTGTCTCGCCTTCGCTATTTAACACGGCTCGTCTCCGGAGATATATCTTGTTCCGATATCAAGTTAGCGAACTGCGTGATGCCGTCACATTCTACAACCAAAAGTACGAGGAGATGAAAAGAGCTCTGGAGGAAAAGACTACTGCCATACACAATCTTCAATAATATTACGTAAAATTGAAATCCATGGTATCTAATCTTTTCAATAGAATAAACTCAATAGAACAGAATATGAGAGAAAATAATAATGAGTTAAACGGCATTCCAGAACACAAATCCGAAAATCTAACTAACATAGTACAACAACTTGTAAAGGTTGTGGATGCTTCTTTACCTATAGACGACATTATGCATGTTACTAGGGTTGCAAGGATGAATAAGACCAATGTGAGGTCACGGACCGTCGTAGCAAAACTACGAACACCGCGCCATCGTGACACGATGCTTGCCGCGATATCGAAATTCAATAAGAGTCGCCCAAAAGAAAAACTTAACTCTCAACAGCTAGGTTTTGGAGGTAAACTTAGCCCTTAATTTTATGGTATCACTTGAATCTATGAAAGCACTACGATACAAGGCGATTAATTTAACGGATTTTTACCACGACAGTCATAGTTATAACTAGTGATGAAAGGATTCGAGATATAACCGGACGTGGATTACTTTAGTCGAAATGACGTGTAAAGCCAACAAATATTAACATGCTGAGTTAGTGACTGCTATAAGCAAAGCCTGACTTCAAGGGACTTCTTATAGCAAGGTGAAGTATAGTTTTGAAAACGAAATATCGTTTTAAAAACGGCAATAAGTAAAGTTTTTGGGTTTTATGCTTGGGACTTATCTCCACGGTTGAAGCTTATTTACATGTTGTTTAGAGGATTACAAGGTTGTACAGGGGGTGAAAATTTTATTATTTTTACGATACGAGGCGCCGTTTTCGAGATATCTGTAATTATTGTACGAACGAGCCTAATTCTTATTATCGATATTAAAGCATCTGGTGTTCTGCATTTCTTATAAATTTGAGTAACAGTAGACAAAGGGAGAGTAAATGCCTACGCGGCTACTATCTGTACTTTACTTATTTCATAATGAAGTAAAAAAAAATCACTACTGAACAGTAGTGATTAGATTAGTGATTAGAAAATCACTACTGAACAGTAGTGATTTTTTTAGAACAGGGTGCTCACAACACCCCGCGAGCGCTCGTGTTATACTTTTGCAGAGGTGACTTTATCTGCGAGGTACATGTTTTCGATTGTTTTGTAAAACATATTATCTAATTGTTTCGATATTTACTCTAGTATAAAAATGGTATATTTCTGTGTAAATATTTATAACGGTTATTATTTTAATTACTAGATAAATTGGGAGTCCGTACAGGCTAGGTTGTCAACTTTGTTAGAAGAAGTAATATCGGATAACAAAGATAATGTTGCAGTGGAAAGTGATGCCAGCGTTGATGAAGATTATATTCAAGAATCTGATCATGATTCTATGTCAGAACAGGATGCTTCATCGGTTGAAGAGTCTGACTGATGTAGAAGAGACTGAAACTCAGGATTGTTAACGTGTCTATTTCGAAAAAGACAAAATAACTAAGTGGCACAAAGCAAGAGTTGTACTGCAATTAGAACCCGTTCTCACACTGGTATCAATGCCAATGTTATCTACAACTGGAACATGACGCAATCACAACTAAACATGAAAAAGTCTGTGTTTTCGGAATCAGTGGGCTTGAGTATGCTTCAAGGTCACCTGGAAAAACATCAACACAACCAGGGTTACCAAAGTACTCAAAAGAATGTTACATGCACCTGGGTCAAACACAGGTAGAATGTCACCCACAAAAAAGCAGCGGTGTATAGTTTGTCCACGCTCCAAGAACATCAAAACGCTAAATCACTGCAATTTTTACAAACAAACCATGTGTAAAAAAGATCATCATCAGCCTATTAACGTCCCACTACTGGGCACAGACCTCCTACGTGGACAATAGCACGTGGGGATATTGGGCCATAACCCACCACGCTGGCCCAATGCGGGTTGGTTAGTTTTAAAGACTGTCATCTTACGACAACAACCGGGACCAACGGCTTAACGTGCCTTCCGAAGCACGGAGGAGCTCGAGATGTTTTTAATTTGGTCACCCATCCAGCGACTCGGCATTGCGAAAGAGGCTTAGCAAGCAAGATCGCAAGCCGAACGCGCTAGCCGCTGAGCCATCGAGCACCATGTTAACTCACCATGTTAGCTCCATCGAGTAAACTTCATGTGTAAAAAACACATGAAGTTAACTTGCAGTTCTTGTTACGAAAAATAAGAAATATTTATTCTAGTATGTCAATGAATTCTTATGTTTTATACACGAAGAATGGAGGAACGAAACCTAAGTGCCTGAAGATCAGCTCGGGGTCCAGAACTCCTCCAAGAGCATCGTGTAACTCGATTTTGTTTAGCCAGAGAACACGCAAATTGGACGCATGAGCAGTGGAGCAAAGTTTTGTTGACTGATGAAAGCAGAGTGGCCTCAAGAGCCCCTGATAGTCGTCAGCGTGTGTGGAGAAGGCATGGAGAACGATTTCTGCCAATCACTGCTACCCAAACTGTCAGCTTCCATGGAGGATCCGTTATGGTTTGGGGCGGGATCAGTTCCGATGCACGTACCGACAGAGTAAGTGGTGGTGGAGGGTCGTTTAAATTCAGTGCGATAAAAGTCAAAAAGTCAAAGTCAAAATATATTTATTCAATAAACTCAATTAATAAGTACTTTGAATCATCCAAATCTTTTGTAACCTACCACCCATTCAGAACATTATTTTTTAACTGTGGCAAAGAACGGGCGCAAGAAACCACAGCGCACAGAAGCAACGACATTTACAAAAAACATATACAGGGTGTCCCACGGATATGCCACATGGAGGGAAAGTACCTTGAATATTGTAGAGGGAACATTTTACTGAAAGAAGACATTATTTGAATTTAAAAAACAATTTAAACTGCATTCATAGATATTTAAATAATTACATGGTTGAACCGGGAATCGAACCCGTTACATGAGAAAAATAATCACCTGTAGCTTTATCACACCGATCGAAAGGCTTCATCTTAAGGATTATTTTTTGCTAACTAACATAGTGTCACAAATAAAAGGAAGACTATGAATTTTATCATTTTTAATACAAAATTAATCAATTTATGTATGTATTTATTTCAATGTCAGTTGTATGTCCTTATAGTCTAAGATCCGAGTATAGAACGACCTTCACCGAGAAGGTTAATGAATGAAAAGTATTTTATATCAAATTTAATGTGTTAAATAATATATCGCGAGTGGGTTGGCTGAAAAAATTCAGTCCAGTACTATAAATGATAAGTTTATTTTTTTTTTGTTTTTTACATTTTACTAGTTTGATGTGTGTGTGTTTGTAATAAGCTTATCTTTACATAAACATAAATTTTATTTATTTAACCAGACGGTTGCAAATTACTTATATTGACTTGCCTGTTTAAACCTGCCTACCCAATGTTATGACAGGAAAAAAATTGTCAACCTAACGTTTGCATATTATAGAGGCTTCATACTTTCGATTGGTACCTATGTAATTTATCTATTATCGAAACAAGTGCAATATTTAAAAAAAAATACTTTTAAATATTAAATTAATCATATACTGGATTGAAATTTTTCAGCCAACCCACTCGCAATATGTCATTGTAGCGTTCTAGAGCGAGGCTAAAATAGCTTTTCTTGCCCTAGGGGAAAAAGTATTTTTTTTTAAATTATTGTCTGTCACATGACAATGAGCCTACAAAAACGAAAAAGTATTTAGTCATAAGTAGAATAATCATGAATAAAGACTCGACATATTACTGTTTACATAAATCAACAACTTTTTTGAGATAGTTATTATTAAAGTTTATGGTAAAATTAGTAATCATTTGAATCTATGGACAACACAGACCACGCCCACATAGTCCACGCTTCAGCAAGAAACAACTGCACAGTCTGCACAAGTGCTTTGGTGGTGAGCCTTTAGCCCGTTAGTCGCTTTCACAACACCCAAGGGAAGAGAGGGGTTGCTAGTATTATTTTGATGAGCCCATCGCCGCTCTATGCTGTTGTATGTATGTGCAGTCTTTAGTCCATTAGTCGCCTTTTACGAGACCCAAGGAAAGGGAGGGGTTGGTAGTATTATTTTGATGAGCCCATCGCCGCTCTATGCTGTTGGATGTATGTGCAGTCTTTAGTCCGTTAGTCGCCTTTTACGAAACCGAAGAGAAGAGAGGGGTTGGTAGTATTATTTTGATGAGCCCATCGTCGCTCTATGCTGTGGGATGTATCTGCAGTTTTTAGTCCGTTAGTCGCCAACCCCTCTTTTCCCTTGGGTGCCGTAAAAGCAACTAACGGGTTAATTTTTAATAAAATAAACCAATTCATATTGTATTGGATTGTTTTATTTTCTCGCATTCGTATTGAAAAGCAGAGTGTAACACACGGCGCTAAAAACCCATTATAACTCGGTTTCTATTTACTCCCTCGCTAAAGCTCGGGAGTAAAACTACCTCATATATAATGGGTCATTTTAGCCCCTTGTATAACAATCTACTATTTTAACACATTAAATTTGATATAAAATACTTTTCATCCATTAACCGCTCGGTGAAGGTCGTTGTATACTCGGATCCTGTACTATTACGGCAATGTCAGCTTTTCATTTTTCTGAACAAAATTTCACATCAAATGTTAAATTTCATGGTCTTCCTTTTATTTGTGACACTATGATACTTTGCAAAAAATATTCCTTATTATGAAGCCTTTCGAACGGTATGATAAAGCTACAGGATAATTATTTTTCTCATGTAACGGGTTCGATTCCCGGTTCAACCATGTAATTTTTTAAATATCTATGAATGCAGTTTAAATTGTTTTTTAAATTCAAATAATGTCTTCTTTCAGTAAAATGTTCCATCTACAATATTCAAGGTACTTTCCAGCCATGTGGCATGTCCGTGGGACGCCCTGTATATATGTCGTTACCAGGTCATAAAATACAAAATATAAATTTGAATGTAAATAGTTTAATTAAATATGGACACTTTATTAATTATAGACAATTAGAAATAGCTGTTCGAGTGATTGGAGCATTTCAGACCCTAGCTGTTTTGTCTTCTTTGTGATCTGACATTTTATAGGTAATAAGCTTTTTTATAAAGCTTTTCTTTGATTTTGATGTTAAATTTATGAAGATCTAATTTCTGAATATCATTTGGTACTTTGTTGTATAATCGTACATACAGACCCTTAAAAGAATTATTTATTTCATGGAGCCTAGTTAGTATAAGGTACACTGCTAATTTGTTCTTACTTCTAGTGTTTAATTTGTTAATATCTTCTCATATTTTTATGAACATACATCAGATTTTTATAAATGTATTGTGATGCAACTGTCATTATACTTATATCCTTAAATCTCTCTCTGAGAGAGTTACCAGCCTGTAGGTTATATATTGCCCGAATAGCCCTCTTCTGCAGCACAGAGATAGTTTGAATGTCGGCAGCATTTCCCCACAGTACAATGCCTTACGACATTACACATTACACTATGAAAGTAACTGAAATAAACTAATCTAACTGTATCAACGTCAGTTAACTGACAGATCTTCATTACTGCATAAGCCGCAGAGCTAAGTCTATTCGACAATTTGGCTATAATGTGGGCCCCACTGAAGCTTGGCATCCAACGTGATGCCTAGAAACACAGTGGTGTCCACAGGATTCACATTCTTAACTTTAATTTGTACACTAGTTATTACCTCGAAGACATCGTAGATACATCGAAGACATCCTTCAAGAACATATTGTTTTGCCATACGTAAGGTTCATTGGTCATGAAGAATTTCTTCTAATGCAGGATAATGCTCGACTTCACACAGCTCGTTGTGTGAACGATTATCTTTTAGATCGTTCGGACAGGTCGTTGTCTTTTCTAGACGTTAAGATGACCGTGAGATCCAACGGGTCCGTATCGCACTTTGTGTACCGAAAACCCACGCACATGGACAGATATCTGTATATCTACACGCTGAATTACATCACCACCCTCGACACTTGCAATCCGTTGTGACGTCACTAAAAAACAGAACTTTAGACCTCTGTGACCCTGAGCATTTGGAGCGGCAGTTGGATTATGTTCAGGAGGTACTTAAAAAAACGGATATCAAGTGAATCGACGACGGAAACCGATTAAACGTAACAAGCATCCCGAGGTTAGCAGACAACCGGCCTACATGCCTTATGTCAAAGAAGTCACAGACAAGATCGGCCATATATTACGTGCGTACTCCATACCGACCATATACACTCAATGCATAAAAGTTAAGAACATCGTGGGCACTGCGAAGGATGTTTTGCCACTGCAAACACCAGGCGTCTACAAAATAGACTGCAGCTGTGGTAGTTCCTACATATAGGCCAGACAAAGCGGACAATTCATGAAAGGGTCTAAGAACATATCGCTGCTGTCAAAAACCGCATCAGCGATTGCAGAACACCTACTTAAAAGAGGCGCAAATCACTGGATTGAATTTCTTCGAACGCAAGTCCTCTCCACAGATCGCCACTTTAATTCAAGAGTAGTGCGTGAAGCCATTGAAATCAAAAAGCACCTTAATAATTTCAATTGGGAAGACGATTTGGACGATTCAAAGTAGGTAATTATTAATTGAGTTTATTGATTAAATATATTTTGACTTTTGGTCACAAACTATCTACATCGTGGAATCCAGTATTTGCAAAAACGCAACTTCGTTTTACTTCGCAATCGACTAACCACCAAAATAAGGCCTGTGTACGTAATAGGTACACCGTTAGTGTTGTGTGTGACGGTAGCTGGATACAAAATGTGACGTTGGACGAAGATTCAGCCGCGCATACGGAGGCAGCACATCGCGACACCAGTCCGCCCGTGACCACGGCCGGTGCAACTCGGTCCAAATGTCGGGTATAAAAAGGTATGCGTAGTATGCCTATAATATGTAGTCAGCGTTCCCGTCTAAATGTGTATTTACAATGAAACGCGAAAGTTTAAAAGTGTATAGGTATACAGAATATTGGTAACACTCGTTATTAATTTTAAGTGTTTTGACTTTTTTTAGGGCTGAAGTTTGAAATTTAACATTGTTTGTAGCGAAATTGGCCCATTTTTTTAAAATTGATTAAAATTAGTTAAAATCACATTTTTCTGTGAATTTTTTGGCAAAAAAGTATGTAAGGATAACAATTACATTAATTTTAAATAAAATTATGCATTTTAATTTCAAAAATTATTATAAGGGTCAAAATGGGTTTGGGCCATTTTCCGTGCCGCTGATTCGAGTTCGGTTTATGGCCCTAAGATCGACGTAATAAGGCTCACTTTACGAGCAAGTGTGCTGAAAACGTATTTTCCATTGTTTTAAAAAGTTTCAACAAATAACTTAACCGATCTATTCGGATTTGCGCATTATGTAGATAACACCTCCCGGCCACATGATCGGCACCGCGGCCGCGTCCCAAAGTCCACAATGCATTAACTAAACAAACTGTTCTGTTTTCTATCCCGAAATAATCCCAGTGTAAAACATTAAGGTACAAAATGTAAGCATTTTGGAGCCTGTGAGCTGTAGTCCAAGCAATACGCGACCAATCGTTGACTTATACCAGTGTAAGAGTGACTTTTAAATCTAGTTTTAGATTTATGCACTCTACTACAAGTTGGCCTTTGAACATCTTCTTTTTTGGGTGAAAAACACCCAAACCGGAGTGGCTTCGTAAGCCACTCCGGTAGAAGGAAAAGAAATTAGCTAAATTGTGCTATGTCGAATAAATGTTTTGACTTTAACTTAAAAACCATTTGAATCATTCATATTCCTTCACATTGTTTTGGTTTATTGCTTTAAAAAGTTATTTTTAGTTAGTATGTGAAAATCTCCAATAATCACAAACTCAGAGAGCCTTGTTAACTTTTCGTTTCACTGTCCGCTACCTCTCGTAACTCAAGCGAAAGCGTAAACAGAATGATCAATCAACCGGTTGGCACCCTCATGAATAATACCTATCCTGTTCAGAAAACTTTTACAAAAGATTTATTTTCTTTCGACGAGGCCCGCGATCGGAAAATAACAGCAAAGATTGATTGATTTCTAATAAATATGAATGAACAATATAATAGCAGACGTTTCCTTTTACTTCTTAAAATTAATGGAAACAATGCGCGAGGGAGGTTATTGTACCGCCGAGGTCCTACTTTGGGATTATGTAATAAAGAGCCTGCCGCCGGCGGCGCTCCTCTGAACACCGGATCTCACCGGAACGGGTTTCATTTCACACACGAATGGAACAAATTTACACCGCCTATGTGCACTGGTCTTAGACTCATAGGTCCCGGGTTAAATTCCCAGCGGGTATACCTCTTTGTGTACTTAATTTAGTGGGTGGTAGGGCTAGTTAAGTCCGCCTTGCTAGCTACAAGATAGCCAGTTCCTCCCTCAGATGCTGCGGATTCCGGGTAAAGCACGCTTCCACCTTTGG
The DNA here is from genome assembly GCA_963921215.1 of Scoparia ambigualis. Taxonomy (NCBI): domain Eukaryota; kingdom Metazoa; phylum Arthropoda; class Insecta; order Lepidoptera; family Crambidae; genus Scoparia; species Scoparia ambigualis. Next base: position 36,396,141 of record OY992510.1, read on the forward strand.
CTTATCGTCGTTTACCATCAATGGGATGAATGCCAAGTGCTTACCCTGATACAAACAAAACGTCGCGCTGTGGCTGAACACGCTGAACAAGTTAATTAATTAATCTCATACAAGAAAGTCATATACTTAATTGCTGTAAAGTGTTGATCCACCACACTCTGTTCGAATTTGCTTGAGCCAAACGTATGTATTAAATTATGTTGTATATTTGAGTTGAATAGTATATATACATGATACGAGCCATGTTAGTCTGGAGCTAGAAAATTGGTGTGCATGTGAGAACAATTCAGAACAAACATTTGTAAGCTGCAGCGGCTCACCAGCTGTCGCGCGCCGCAGCCTGAGTGGAGTTTATCTAATTACCAACTGAAACCCTTATTCGAGACAGGCGGGAGCTTATGTGGGATACTTAATAACGGAATAACATTTATCGGTCAGCGATGATGTGATGATGATGGCGTGCCGAAAATAACGCATTCAACGTTACAAATATCGTTAGTAGTCAATAAAAGTATCTAGACTCGAATAACACTTACTAGTTGGAGGAGCACCCTAAGAAAAAGAAAAGACCGAGTATTTTCGTAGCCAATGAAAATAGTTTGGATGAATCGCCAAAGGGTATGCAAATGAAGAACACTCTTGAAAGGTTATTCATCCCGGAGTTAGAATACACACAAGTTTCAGTTTATCTATATTATTTTGACTATGATTAAATTAGCATACAACTATTCACAGATGTTCTGTTTTTGACAGTGGGTCAAAGATATTCTTATAGTTATTTTTATACAGATGTTTGTATTAAGAGGGTTTACGCATTTCGGTTTCCCATACAAACTTCCAAGTTGGAATTTTTTACAACCATTAAGCCGATTTCAATGAAACTTTGCATGCTAAAGTAAAAAACAGAGATCTAAATAGTTCGTTGAAAAAAACATTTTTAAAAACGTTTAAAAAACTGAGTTAATGCAATTTTAAACTTTCTGTAGTGGACTTTAAATCGCATTAGTTTTGGGGGTCAAAGTTGCTCGCGTCCGTAGGTTTACCCTTGAGAACCTACACGTGATCCCTGGGTGGTGCTAAATGAGTGACACCAACTGAGTGGTAGAGCCACGCTGCGTTGCAGCACACATTGGCTCGCCCGGCGTAATACCACCCTCTCACTAATATTCGGCGTGAAATAATGGCACTTGGTGCTGTTGTGTTTCGTCCGACCAGTGAGGGTTCCGGAGGCCCCTTCCCCCCCCCCCCCTCCTCCCAATTCCTATTCCTTCCTTAAACCTATTCCTCCCTTAAAGGCCGGCAACGCGTCTGCGATTCCTCTGGTTTTGCGGGTGTCCATGGGCGGCGGTGATTACTCTCTATCAGGTGACCCGCCTGCTCGTTTGCCTCCCTCTTATATAAAAAAAAAAAAATAACTTAGCAAAGTATATAAACGTTTTTTAAAAATGTTTTTATCAAACTATTTAGATCCCTGTAGTTTACTTTAGCATGCAAAGTTACATTAAAATTGGCTTATAGGTTTTAAAAAAAATCGAATTGGAAGTTTGTATGGGAAATCGAAATGCGTGAACCCTCTAAGATAAGTTTTACACTCGTCAATTGGAATCTCACACACTAGTACGAGTATTAGGTATATTCGAGTAGTGCTTTATTGTCTAAATTCAAAATAAAATAGTTTTCAATCCAAAACAGACAAAGTCCATAGAGGGTTAGTCGCAAAGGTACTTAATTCTATATGTAATATTATTTATTTTCTAAAGCGTAATCTAAGCGACGTATAATAACCATGACGAGAATCAGCGAGAATTAGCTGTACCTTAAATACAGTTTGCAGTAAACCGGCTGACAGACAGACAGAAATACCACACGAAACTATATCGATTCCTGATTTACAAAGACACTAAAAATAGCAGGTGGACTACAGAAAATGTTTCCTATTAGGCGGGCGGTTAGGATAATAGTATTGTAAGGATGCTATTTGAAGTACATTGACGCTGTATTATACTTCTCTCTGATCCACGGTGGCGACAGACAACAGTGAATCGCTAACGAGGTGCGCCCTCATCCGAGCATATGCATATTCAATGCTGACCGCTTTAAAATATGGCCACGTCTGTTATAATAGCCTTTCATATGAAGTACGAATGTCCTTGTTTCATTTTTACAATGAACAGAAACCACAAGAAGCCCGTTAGTCGGCGCGTGTGTGCAGCTCTGGCGGTCAACACGCCTTGTTTATTTATCCATCCGTCCCGCGCAAGTTAATTCCAAATTGCGACTAAACAAATACACAATTCACATTTGTACCGAAATGCTTTATTAGGAAGTGTTATTTTTGTCACTGCCTATGTTTTGGAAATATCTTAGCTATTACCGCTTTCATCATTTTTCTTACTTTACTTATAAAACATACAATAAATGAAATAATGTTTTTGCAGAGAAAGTACCTACAACAGGTGCAACAAGTATCGAGTGCAAAAAGCTATTTTTTATCTGCTTTTTATCGAAAACATACCGGGTGCTGGCCTTAAAACTATTTAACGGCTGCAACTGCAACGTTTATAATTTAAAAATATGAATAGTTTGCAGTCCTTTGGAATGTAGTGCCTACTGTTATAAATGGTACCATAAATACTTGAGCAGTGCTTGCTGGCCCGCGGCCGCAGCCGTCCAGAAATGGCGCGCGTCTCAGCTGTGTGATAAGGTCAGTGCCCTATCTTTTTGCAGTTCACTTCATTGCAGAGGCTCCATTCAGCAGTAATTGAAAAATGAATCATCATCATTATTAGCCTAGAATTGTCCCACTGCTGGGCACCGGCCTCCCCACGACTGTAGCGATGACTTTCCGTAAATCGAATTTAACTGCAAGCGATTTTTGCATTCCCATAATTTCACAATTTTTTTGTTTTCTCTGCGGTTTTGTTCCCGGATGGTAAATTTCTGAACATTTTTTTTAACTTGAAGTAATATATCCGTTCTCAAATATTCACAGTCACGTAATTTACACATTCGCTTACGTGATCACTAGGAAATATTACTTTAAGCGTTTTTTTCCTATCTAATTTCTATTAAAAAAAAGTTAATATTTTTTTTTATCAACGTCCGATAAAAAACTATCAGAAAAAAATTACATTGGGAAATAATGCGAAAAGAAAAAAGCTTTTAAAAAAAAAAATAACCTCTAAAATCAAATATAAAACAGGTAAACAATTCGATTGGGAAATTATGCGAATGCAAAATTCGCTTGCAGTAAAATTCGATTTTTGGAAAGTCATCGCCACAGTCCTCCCCACGTGGAAAATAGCACATGGGGGTGATTTGGCCAGTACCCACCACGCTGGTCCGATACAGGTGGCTGGGTTTTAACGATGCTATCGTACAAAAACAACCATGACCAACGACTTTACTTGCATTCCGAAGCACGGTTGAATTGAAAAATATTAAATGATTTGGTTAAATTATTAACAATGTTAATAACTAAACGACTTATTTAATTGAGCAAATATGTACCTTTAGAACAAAATATTGTTTTTAATATTATGAGTGAGCTGCCGTCTTAAGACGTATCGTCTTCTGTGACGACGAGGCACAACAAGCAAGCACTTAATGTTATTGAACAAAAAATATGTATGATATCTATTTAAAAATAACAAGTTTTATTCTAATGAGGAAAGTTATTTTGGCAGTGAACATTAACGCAGTGCGGACGAGACACGAGACGCCTGCTCCACAGAATAAGTAGTTCATGTGATGCGATGCATTGCGCGGCTAAAAAAGTAAATGCGACGGGCCCAGCGAACAGGTACTGCAGCTCTTACTTTAATCTTACTGTGCAAAATTCGTATGGGAACTTGCATTGTAAAAACAGTAATACTGCTCTAAGAGTTGATGGTAAGGACCCAGACCCTCCCCCACCGCTCGGTGACGACATTCGGTTTATCGCAGGCTCCACTAACACTATGTTACTGCCTCTATAAGTTCACGTTCAGCCTCAATTCTTGAAGTAAATGTATATGAAACGAATGAGCTACGAAGCCACAACTGTGCTACGAATGTCGTAGCACGTGCTACTAAACTGCTGTCTGGCGGGAACGTTGGATGGTAGATCTTCAACTTATTTCTATTTTAGAGCAGTGTCTGTAAAGTATTTGTGGCAGCTGAATAACTAGAAATGTATTTTCGTTAGATGTACTTCAAATGTTTTTCAACTACTTCAGAGTCAAAGTTTGGTAACTTAGGGAAAATCAAAGCTCATTTATTAATCACTGTGTATCAGGGGCGGCACTCGCAAAGCACCATCCTGTTCGGTAGACTCATGTTTATTAAAAAATACAATTAATAAGTTTGAAAATGTAATAAGTTATTAACTTTATGAAAACTTCGGTAATATCGGCAGAAACATCGTTGAAATGAGAGCAATCATTACGTTTGTATCTGCCGACAAAATTACTTTTTTAAGTCATTACAAGTTTTATAAACTCAAATGTGTTGATATTTCTTATGCTTTTAGAGGAAAACATCAAAATTATTTTTTTTTACATAAATGTAGAATTACATTACACAGGAAAAATGTATTTGCCAAAATTATAGCGAATCTCACATCACACCACATGGACATTTGCACTTACGGAATGAGAACTTAAGACATCATACGACCACCTATCTACGATATTACAACCCAACGTGTCAAGGCAAGATGCAGTTTATTGAGTGAATTTGTTTATAATTGTTTAGCGGCATGTGTAGCTGTGGCGTTTGCGAGTAGATCTTGGCTGCGGGTGTGGGCGCCGCGCAAATAGCGCAAGTTGGCCCAGCACACGCGCCAACTTACATGATCAATCCCCGTCGAACATGCCCATATGTGTGGCTGTTAACACACAAGTATGTGTTACCTACTAAAAATAAATTGTATGGTAAGTAATTTATTGTGCCTGTGATACTTAGGTATGTTATATATTACGCAGTTACATATAAGTTGATTTTTTTTTCAAATATGAGAGAAACCTTTTTTTTCTATATATACTAAGCGCGGCAAATGACCCTACTCCACCTGATGTTAAGTGGAAATGAAGTCCAGGCGCGAGGACAACTGGTGCAGCGTAAGAGACGTAACATCAGTCATGCACCCTCACTCTGCCGGCCCACAAAGTGCTTCTTCACGCCTCTTTTAAAGGACCCTATCTCATAGGTAGGAGGGAATACCTGTGCTGGTAGACTTTCCATCTTTTGGAAGTGCGGCAAAGAAACGAGTCACCAAATTTCTTTGTGCGTGATGGAATATTAGAGACTGTAAATTGGTGACTCCGGAGAGCAGCACGCGTACTCCTATGGAGGAAGGGAGAAGGAGGGATGAGGTCAAAGAGTTCTTCAGAGCACTCGCCATGGTATAAACGGTAAAAGACGCTGAGTGACGCAATATCTCTACGCAACTGCAAAGGCTCGAGAGTTTTAGTAACCTCCGCATTGCCGATAATGCGCACAGCGCGGCGCTGCAAGGCATCGAGAAGGTACTTTGCGGAACCGTCCCAAAGGTGAGAGTACTCCACGCAAGACCGCACCTGTATCTTGTATAATAGACACAACTGATCAGGAGTGAAGAATCGCCGCACTTTGATCAGGACACCGAGTTTACGTGAGGCATTTTTAATCACGGTTTCGATGTAGTCCTTTTGTTTCAGATCGCAGCGGATATCCATACCGAGCATGTTAATACTGCTCTGCAGGCCTAGAGATGTACCCTGAAGAGAGGGAAGGGGAAGAAATGGCGACTTTTTCGCTTTTTAGCTTTGGAGCGCTTTGCACCGGAATATCATTTTAAGATAAGCGAATACAAGGGATTTATTCAAGCACAACGAGGAAGGTCTTGGCTCAGGCTGAACATAGAAACACATTTCATCAAAATTTCTCAACTGTTGGTTTTAATTGTCTGAATAAAACAATATAAGAATCAAGAAGAATCAAGAATCAATATCATTTTTTCTGGTTAAGCCATGTTTAGGTTACAGCACATATCGTCGTATCCCACGAAGAGGGGCGTAATTGCAAAACAGCAACTTTTCAGGGGAAGCTTTTTTGTATTTATTAAATAATGTAATAAAGATATTGATATTTTTTATGATAATAACATGTGTGTCTAAAACATTTTTTGAGAAATATTAATTATATTTTTAATAGTTATTTCCCTTAATTCCTTATTCTGCGTTGTATTCTGTGTTGTTTTCCATTAGAAAGCACCAACATACGGTCCTAAGGTGTGTAATTGTGACCTTTTTCGTCGGAATTGTTTAAGCCACAATCGCCGTTAAGCCCTTTCTAAATTATGAATTAGCTGGTTAATAAGTAATATTTGTCAAGAAACTTATCATTTTAAAGAAATAAATTATTATACATTAAAAAGTAAATTATATAGTAGGTATAAAATCAAATAAAAGTTAAATTTAAGGTACTTATTATATTTTTTAACATTTTTAACATTCATGGTCACTACAATAAGTTTGAGGAAAACCATTTTCATCATGTTTATATTGTTTGTTTTGAGTCCCCGATATTTCGGCGCAGTTGCATGCACCATGATCACGGAGTAACTGCAGTTAATGCGGGTGTGGATGTTAGGAGCAGCCGAAACGGTCTACCCTCATTCTTGTTCGTTTACTGCGCTCGACACCACTGTTCTTGATCGCACTACAAACTCGAACTTGTTCACGACATAGATAACTCATAGTATCACTCCGGGAACTGTTTAGATTCTTGCAGTTTTTACATAACAATATCACTGTATTCCAGACATTCGACCATTTAAACCCGTCTTCACGATTGGAATTATTTTTTTCTTTTTTTATTTCAATAGCTTCTCTGACCAGACTTGGTACGTAGTGGCGTTCTGTCGAAATAATGTTTTTTTCTTTTATAAAAGAGGTAGGCAAACGAGCTGGCGGGTCACCTGATGGAGAGTAATCACCGCCGCCCATGGACACCCGCAAAACCAGAGGAATCGCAGACGCGTTGCCGGCCTTTAAGGGAGGAATAGGTTTAAGGAAGGAATAGGAATTGGGAAGAGGGGGCGTGGGGGAGGGGCCTCCGGAACCCTCACTGGTCGGACGAAACACAACAGCATCAAGTGCCATTATTTCTCGCCGAATATTCGTGAGATGGTGGTATGACGCCGGGCGAGCCGGCTCAATGCGTGCTGCAACGCAGCGTGGCTCTACCACTCAGTCAGTGTCACTCATTTAGCACCACCCAGGGGTCACGTGTAGGGTTTCAAGGGTAAACCTACGGACGCGATAATTTCTGCAATTGCTGATTTCTGAGTGTCGTTATTCTTGACAGCTTTAATGTGCTTCTTAATGCGACAGTTTGTTTTGTTTGGTCTACACAAAAGCTACCACAGCTGCAGTCAATTTTGTACTCGCCAGGTTAAAATGAAATGCTCCTTTCGTCTTCCATCTCATAGGTGAAGTTAATTTTAGGGTGAATGTTATTTAAATTGGCCAAATTATCTTCAATGTGTTGCCTGCCACCAGGAAGTATGCAGAAATCATCGTCAACGTACCTTTTACAGGGTTTGATTGGTGTAGGGGCATTGGTTATGGCTAGCTCTTCGAAATACTTCATCCGCACTGTTTTTTTTGTAACTATGTGTAGTCTCTGATTAACTCTTTGGGGATAATAATCTCACGGCTTTTTGTATTTATACATGTAATTTATGAGACTTGCCTTAAATGATAAAATAAAAAAACGAAAAGCCTCTACGGACTTTAGGTCTAAATTACGTCTAAATACTATAACGTTTAAATTTTATCAAATTTAATGAAAACACATTACATTAGATTGTGGTGTAACATGACTTTCGTTTACTATGTAAAAGACACCAATTAATGTAATATATTATACCAAAACTCATTAATTAGAACAAAAAAAATATTTTGACGTAGAATAAAGACACAAATGGCATTAAGGCCACCTCCTCCATACATTGGTTTTTTTCAATTCTGCAGAAAAAAGCCACAAACAACATTAAGGCCTTGTTAAGATGGCCGTAACGGCGATAGTGGCTTTCTTTTACGTAAAGCTTTGAGCCACGTAATTGTGGCCTTTTAATAAACTTCAATATCAAGAAAAATATTAAACTTTTTAAAACAATTTTTAGACTGAATTATGAATGAAAATGAAGTAAAAGAAAAAAGCCATTATGGCCGTAAGGGCAGTTTTCGTGGGATACGACAAATATGAATGTCATTATGCCAGCGGTTCGTAAGTCTAGGTATCTATGGGGCGAAAGCCTTGTACTGAGAAGAACCGGCAAGAAACACAACAAGCACAATTCTTATTTTCCTTTCTGTCATTGATGGTAACTTTTCATTACAATAATAAAAACATAAAAAAGAAACAACGACAACGACATAAAAAATATATTTTACCTACTTTATAATAAAAATAAAATTAAAAGTTCAGGTATTTACTCATTAATATAAAATAATCAATGTCTTACAGTACAGAAAAATAAATAGTAAGACTACAACTAGGTACTACATAAGTATACTAATAATAAAAATAAGTTGGGGGTTAAAGTTGCTCGCGTCCGTAGGTTTACCCTTGAGACCCTACACGTCCCTGGGTGGTGCTAAATGAGTAACACTGACTGAGTGGTAGAGCCACGCTGCGTTGCAGCACGCATTGGGCCGGCTCGCCCGGCGTCATACCACCCTCTCACGAATATTCGGCGAGGAAATAACGGCACTTGATGCTGTCGTGTTTCGTCCGACCAGTGAGGGTTCCGGAGACCCTTCCCCCCCCCCCCCCACCCCCCTCCTCCCAATTCCTATTCCTTCCTTAAACCTATTCCTCCCTTAAAGGCCGGCAACGCGTCTGCGATTCCTCTGGTTTTGCGGGTGTCCATGGGCGGCGGTGATTACTCTCCATCAGGTGACCCGCCTGCTCGTGTGCCTCCCTCTTATATTAAAAAAAAAAAAAAAAGTTGATGAAATTCAAATGCATAGATTGAAAATTGATACAAGCTGATCTGCGATTAGCAGGTAGCCGAATCCACCCGCCGACCACGGGCCGCACGCCGCGCAGCCGCCGCCGCCATTGCCAGCGCGATATCAATTTCAATTGAATCGCAAGCGGCCACATTAATTCACACCTAAAAATATTCAGGTTTATTCATAAGCGCACCTCCGGTAATAAGTCCATCACAAAGACTTCAAATAAAAGAATGAAATTCTTAACGTGCTACCCACAATTTAAAGTTATGACGCTGTTTACCGAAACTCTCTTTTTTCAGATATCACTTCTTGGAATATAATTAAGTGCTGCCGCGGCCGCAGCTTAAGTTCAAGAGAACATTTTACTTATTAAGTTCAATTCATGATAAAAAATACCAACGGCCATTTATAATTTAAAGCGAATAAGATTTAAAAGGTTACATTATGTTCTCCATTGTGATTCTCAATTGAATTTTTGTACATTTCCTAATTACCATCGGTTATAAACTGATAGTCTGCTGAATACAGTTGTTAGTACGAAAAAAGTAGTATAAACTTGAAAACATTAGTAAAAATTAAAATGTTAAATAGCTACACTAAACTAAACTAATATTGATATACTATTATTATAAAACGCGTTGTTGATGGTCGGTCGGTGTAATTATATCAGTGTGGACCGAGCACGCCAGCTCAACGGCGGGCGGCTACAGACGATACTGAAGTAAATTGTACTTCCAGATAGCATTCCGCAATCGCCGCCGCGCGAGAGGGTGAGCAAAATGCCAACTAATAAGTGGATACGTAATTACAAAAGTTTCCCCATAGCCGTTTACAAAGTATTGAAAAATGAACGCAGATATTTGATCTTTGCTCAAGAACAAAGTAATTTTAAGTCCGATAGGGTTCGCCGCTGGCCGGAGATTAAAAATAAAAGATGCGAGTGCAGCTTTAAACTATAGTTAAGATAAGCCAAGTTAAAGTGTTGCCGCCGAGTTTATGGAAAGTTAAAATTAAAGTTCCACTATCCTTTTAAAAACAAACTTATGAGTTTGTGGGCAGGTAATGAATTAACAACGGGCTCGTGGCTATGGAGAGTCTTTTGAGGCATCGAGTTCCGTAATGCACATTTTTTATAGGCATTTTTCCAAGTATGTAATGCAAGTGTATACAACTCAAGGTTTTTCAAAAATACAGTAAAGGCACCTTTCGGCCTAGATTGAGTTCAAAACAAGCCTTAACAATTCATGTAAATCGATAAAAGCACAATAAAATAGGATATTGAAATATGAATAGAGAAAAATAATGTTTTTGCTTGATGTATACTTCCTGCTGGTCGTCGATTTTCCGAAGAAAATGTAGGTTTTTCTTTCCACCACGAGTCACGAGCGACGTAAAACGGTCACGAGTGAATGCCAGTGGGTAATTAAAAAGGGTTTTTTTTCAGTGGCGGCGACCTTGGGCGACAAAGGCACGGTGACTGCGAGACTCACAAATTGTCGTGACCAAATTACACAAGTGTTTCTGTGACAACGTAACCCTAAAAAGGGTCTACAAAAAACAAGTCACGAAGCAATTCGCGATCGTCGCTACAACCAAGGTTGTATGTTCGAGTTGATAGAATATCACCTAAAGATTTGCAAAACTTCATTTAAGTAAAATGTTATGATAGGAACCATAGATATAAACAATAGAGGGATATACAGCATGCCTGTAATATGTCAAAGTCTTTTGACTTTTGATATTTTATTCAATAAACTCAATTAATAAATACTTTTAATATTCCAAATCTTTTTTAACCTACCACCTTAGATTAAAACTAATGTTTTAATCTAAGCCTACTACACACCACCTATTCAGGACGTCATTTTTTAACTGTGGCAAAGAACGGGCGCAAGAAACCACAGCGCACAGAAGCAACAACATTTACAAAAAAAGATATATCATTACCAGGTCATGAAATACAAAATATGAATTTGAATGTAAACTATGTAAATGGTACTCTATATAAATTTATTATAGACAATTAGAAATAGCAGTTGATGTACTTGGAGCATTTCAGACCCACGCTGTTTTGTCTTTTGTGTAATCTGACACTTTATAATAAGCTTTTTTAAAGCTTTTCTTTGATTTTGATTTTAAGTAAACACTGAAAAAAGACGACAACCTCAGGCGGGAATCGAACCACGCACCTTCCGTATTCCGTGCGGCTGCCTTAACCACTTGGCTACCGAGGTCTGGTTTTCACTCGTCGAAAGTCAGTGCTTGATGCTTATGTTTTTTGGTCAACATTGCTTCATCAAATCTTAGAAGATTTCACCTCTGATTTTAAATTTATAAAGATCTAATTTATGAATATCATTTGGTACTTTGTTGTAAAATCGTACACACATATTCACACCCTTATTTATTTTAATTTAATTTATTTTATGAAGCTTAGTAAGTCTAGTAAGTATATGGTACTACTAATTTGTTCTTACTTCTAATGAATCAGTAAATAGTCCTACTCAACTACATACTCTTTGTAGTGTGACTGACAGCTAATGTCAATCAAGCGAGCGAGACAGAGCTACCTCGCTCATGATAATCAATGTCATAATAAATTTTCCACAGTGAAAATATCTCGGACCATTTGGTCCGAGGAAAATATTATTGTCCAATTGAAATCAATGTCATAATATATTTTCTACAATGAAAATATTATTGTCCAATAACGTTGAGTTCATTCAAAACACTTTTTTTTTTACTTTTTAGCTATGAGAGTTGCCATTGAAAACACGTTAATCCATGCGTAAGGAATGACTTGTTAGTCCAAGCTTACTCCATGTTTATTAATAACAATGCGATTTCAAACTTACTAGGTACCTACTTGCCTAATCTGTATTTAACTAGTTAGTCCAAACGGAAGTTCGGATAAAAACAGGAGTAGGTCATTTTTATTAATGAGACGGTAAGCGTTTTACACACATATAATACTGATAACACCCCAAAAAGCGTCGTCCTGCCTCGTCTCGACCTATGTATTTTGTATGTTTTTTTACACACATTTGAAACAATTTAAATCAACCTATTATTACCTATTAACCTTTCTGTCCAAATCACAATATTTAATTTTCAAAGACATTTCCATAAATACCAATGATATTATATTATTTTTATTGTAACATCATTGATAAATACCATAAAGTTACTATACCTAACGGAATAGAGCAACAAACATGAGCTGTCAAACGAAACCGAAATAGGATGGCATTTGTGTATGTCAAATTGTTTATAAATGCGTTCAGTGATGTACGTCATGTCGCTTTTCACATTAATATCGATATCGATAATATTAATTACTAACAGTAATAGTATTAATAGAACTAAAATACGATATCGGATTGTTTTATTTCTTGAAAAGTATTTACTTAAACATTATTACATTAATTGTGCTAAAAATGTAGTATCCTGCTAATATGTTATTTTGCTAATATGATGTTTCAAGAATATGATATTGTAAGAATGTGGTGATTTGCGAATATGGTGTTTTGCTAATATGATATTTTGCGAACATCATATTTTGCTTTTATGCTATTCGGCGACGGGGTGGTTGAATGTAGGTACATGGTGCTAAGTGTGCTAGCAGAAGAATAGTATAATTTTATTTAAGCTTACCGAAACTAACTTAGTTGGAATTGCAGATTTCATCAAAATTCGTTTCGCTCCTCGCGTCTGTAAATATGTTTCTTCAAAATGCTTTGTTGGCGAATGTTTGATCAGAATGGCGTTTACAGATCGGGCAGGGTGTTCTTCAATGATGAATTTATATTTATGTAGCGAATAATAGTTTTATTTTATAAATTATATGAAATTACAACCAAATTATGTGACGTGATTGCGTCGTGATCGGCGAACGGGCGAATCCGCGGGAAACTTGGCTTTGGGAGCGCGCGCGGACTTCGTTCCATATTCAAAAAGACCGCCGCGCGCCGCCGCGCCGCTTCGTCTTGCTATCGGATCCCATCGTCGGCTGTCGGTCGTCTTCGTTGATGCGCGAACATGCCTACATTAACTGGACCTTTGAAAACATGAACTTTTCTTGGGAATCCAGTTTGGACGATCAATTAGCCTAAGCCATCTATTTCTAGTATACAAGTTAGTAGGAAATCTAAAAGATACATAAATTACCTACTAATGTTATTACCTATCCTAACAGTCAGAAACTGATACCTATGGATCGGCTAAGTATCTTATATGTGATTACATTCCCAGGTAATTCATATCTAAACGTCATATACGTACTTTAATAACAATAATACATATTCGTTTACGTGATATACAGTGGACACGAAATATCGATAACTTGAAACAGCCCTAGTGTAAAACGAAAATTATTTCTTTACACAAATTATACGTAAATTCTGCATTATGTATATTCTATCTTTGCTTCTTACATAAATAAATGTTTATAGAAGAGAATTATCACATTTCGTGGTTAAAATTCGAAGCGCATTGGCATAAATAAATCCTAGGTAAGAAGGTGTCGGTTTGTAATAATTTACCTGTGAAATGAACATTTTATGGGATTATTTCGCTGTGTTGTACAACAATCAATTACTGAAAAAGTCACCATGGTTCTAAAGACTTTTTCTCAATAATATTCACGATTTCACGTAAAATCAAAAAAAATCACAAAATTCAGTGTGCTGATAAGTGCGGCCAACTGTCAAACAGTAGCCAAAAACGGTTCTGTTACGTCGCATCACGCATCTCTTTTTATCTCACAGTGTTGTTGCTAATGACATCCCGCTCCCTCAGCCCTTTGTTTCTCTATTCCGCTAGGTATAGTAACTTTATGATAAATACTTCAATTTGCTTATATAATATGTTTATTTCGGTGGCATTCTACTAGACTAGTGTCTTAAACACAGTACAGTCATAGTATTATAATGATTTTATAGTTGTAAATACACGTGAGAGTAGTTGTCGTGATAATCCCCGTACAGTAGGCTAGTTGGTAACGAAACCGTGTCAAGTAGCAGTGAAAGAATACTACCACCCCCTCTCTTCCCTTGTCGTAAAAGGCGACTAACGGACTAAAGACAGTACATCCAACAGCATAGAGCGGCGATGGGCTCACCACCCGTCGCCATTTGGTGAAAAGTGGACTATGGTAGAGGACTGCTTTTGCTGTCCCCGTCTCTTCTGGAATAATAGTAGTGATTAATGTATATATGGTTGGTAACAGTCTGGGGACGCTTTCGCCCAGTAATGGGACGAAATGGCTATAAAAATAGTTCTCTCGGTTCCGCAGTCGGGGCGGCGCGGCGGGGCGGCGCGGGGGGCGGGCGGCGGCGGTGTTTCCGCGCTAACAAGGCCCGCTGACATAGATTGTTGTGCCAACTGTAGGAACCACTTGATTTCCGACTTCCTCATTTCACTGCATAACCAAAGTGCCTGACAATTGCGCCTCTTTGTACCCGCTGCGTTTTTTAAATTTTAAATTTGTTTACGCTCACACCAATTATCTAGACCAAGATGAGTATTCTTTTTAAACTCGTTAATATGTTAAGATAACGGATAAACATAGAAAAATCACTCAGACCTGAAATCAATTTAGAAAAACAGTTTTTATCCAAATTGACCCGACCGGGAATTGAACCCGGGACCTCAGAGATAGCGCGATGTCAGACCCGGCGGCGTGCTAACCACTCGACCACGGAGGTCGCCGTTTAATTTGGTATTTTTCTGAAATTCATAATTTTGTATGAACTAAAGATGATTTAAATAAAAAAAATTAACGCTGAAAAAAGGCAACAACCTCAAGCGGGAATCGAACCACGCACCTTCCGCATTCCGGGCGACTGTCTTAACCACTTGATGAAGCAATGTTGACTAAAAAACATAAGAAAGAAAGAAAAACATTTTATTGACCACAAACAGATTGTACATAAAATTAGGTAATAAAAAACGAAAAAGTTGACAGTTACACAGGTTGGTACATTTAGTGTGGCCAACTAGGCCCCAGCCTCAGCATAGGCTACAGCGACAATAGCCGCTGCAGCGCTGGTATTCTGGCGGGACCTAGAGGTCAAGACGACACGGAAAAAAAACATAAAAAACACAACATTACAAACATTATCGTAACTATAAAACAATAAACTAGGAATAAAAAAATAAAAACAAAAATCGCATGTACAAGAATTTTCTAAAGCATAACTCTTGGCTCGGCTGAAGGACAGAGATGTCTTTGCCTGACATGGTGATAAACAGTTAAAACGAACACAACATTAAACAGAAAAAAAGCAAAACCAATGTCATCTGTCATCGCTGCGGCTGTCATGTCATCGCCTGCGCAAGTGCGCAACAAACATTGAGATTTTAAAGTCACTAATCAAAGAGTAGCTCTATAAAAAATAAGCATCAAGCACTGACAAAACGTCGACGGGTTTTCACCCGTACCTCGCCAGACCTCGGTAGCCAGGTGGTTAAGGCAGCCGCCCGGAATGCGGAACGTGCGTGGTTCGATTCCCGTCTGAGGTTGTCGTCAGTGTTTAAAAAAAATACTTAAGTATATTTAAGCGTTAATAAAACGCTAAAATATATAAAAAAAAACATTAAAGACTATTTGTTTCAGTTTTTGCTGGTATTACCATCTTGATGGTTATCACCATCAAGCGTAACGAGCGAGAGCGAGACTTATAATAATAATTATAAGTCGGAGTAATAGACAAAACATTTATTGAGGGACACGGTTATAGGCGGCGATGGGCTTACCACCTGTCATGCTAAGCATATGTGCAGTCGCTATTTGGTGAAAAGTGGACTAAGTCCTCATTGCCTAGAGCCTGACTAACCCTTCGGGGATAATAGTCGTGATATGTATGTATGTATATATGTATTTGGTGAGGGGCTTTTTTTACTTATTTGACAGCTTGTATGAACAAAAGTTGTGTTTGGTTTTTAGAGGTTTATTAAGAAGTGTATTTATTTAAAATTGAATGCACATGTTTATTCAACGTGTAAGAAAGTACGTACATAAGATTGCTAGGTATAAGTAGGTATTAGAATACTCTAGCCAGCTAAAATGTTAAAGGTTACAGCGAATTTCGAACATTTTTGTTCAATCAGTTCAACTTCAAATCATTACGAAATATAGCGTTATCCATGAAGTATGAGCAAAAATAGCTAGAAGCAAATCGTAAACATGTTAGTACATTTAATAGCAATATAACAGAAGTAGTGGCAAAAAGTGTACTCGTTCTAAGAAAAACATCATGAACACGTTTTATTTCCAAGACGATTTTATGAAACAGATAGAATATTAAAATTTGTATAGTAAGTATATTCATATAGGTAGTGTAAAAAATACGGACAAGGTTTTATAAAATAAATATATTTTTAGTTTACTCTATTTCGTCCTGATTACTAGACAAAGGTCTCCTCCAATCCCACATTATTGTAAAATGTACTTATAATGCATGAATGGTTTGACAAGTATAAGTATACGACTATGTTAAAACGTGTTTAGATACCTACTTAGTCGTGTAATAAAACTACGTAACATTGAAGTCCCGGCGGCGATAGTCCCGGCCGCCCAGCCGCTGCAGCTGGCAATTAGCGGGTGGATAGCCGCCTTCTTTCTACGTTTTTTTTTCGTTTTATGCTGATGAAGGAAAGTTTTCGCCGCGCTGTTAAGCACCGCTCTTGTAATTACAGGTTTAGAGGTTTATTAGGTAACTTGACGTTTTTATTTGGATTTAAATACCAGTATGGTATCATAAGAAGTTGTTTTGCGATTTAAGTTACAAGATTGATATAAAAATAAAAAGGGCTAAGATCTTTTTCATTGAAATCATTGATAAAATCAAATTAAAATTTATGGGTAGATATTGGCTCAATCATGCTTGCCAAATGCGTTTCGCTGGTCGCAAACCCAGGCTATGCATCGAAAAATCGGAAACACACATTGCCCGACCCGGAAGCTTCGGATATCGAGCTGAGCAGTTAACTACTCATCCAACGAGGCGAGGAAAAAAATTTACATACAATATTAATTTTTGGTCACCTATCCAGGTGGCGACACGCCCGTGTAGCTTACTTTTGCGATCATCAAGTACAGTAAGTATAAATATTTACATCCTAAGGTCACATGAGTAAAGTCATGACATGTGCTAAAGTCCAGATAATCTTCGTCGCTAACATTGAGGTAAAAGTCTGTAATTTTTATATGAATTCAATAGCAAACATAACATACAAATTCCTGCACAAGTATTCAGATTGGAATAAAATAATGCACAATAAATACCGTAGCGGCCGCCCTAAATCACGGCGCGTACTCCAATACCGGCGGTTGTCTAACATTTTTGACATGTACAGTTTGGTTCACGACCGAATAGCGCAATATCAGGAGCTATCGATGTGTGAAATTGCATAGACATCCGATAGTCGGCTGCTGTCCCAGGCTACATTTGCGAGCATTGTATATGGATTAATCTCTTTTAAGACATGTACTATTGAGCTGCACTCAACTCTAAATCCTAACTACTTAAATATAAGGTCGATTTTTTTAAAATTTTATATAATAATAATAATAATAATGGTGTAGTGCGCCGCATGCGATGGACTTAAGAAATAAATGAGAACTGCATGCGCGCCTACTACAGGGCAACAGAGGGAGGAATTAACCTTACTGCGTATCGTGTTAGGATGCTGTCTTTGTTTCAGGCCCTTGAACCGACCATCGACGTGTCTGCCCAACGACTGTCGGATCAAGTGCGGGTGATCCAGCGTAACAACTTGCTGGATCAGTCAGCACTTGATCGGCTACGCCTGGAGTCACTACGTATTTGTACGGCTTCTTCTTCGGTGCAGGATCGGCCTGCCCCACAATTACCGGCCGTGACACCGGTTTTGGTGGCGCGAGTAGATCCGGTACCCGACGATGAAGACTACATAAATACGAATGTAAGTACACAGGCGAATGAGCAAATGAGGAGCGCTTTGAACGATGCCATTCTACAGTATCGTGACACGCGTAACTCTAGGCCGCGTATACCTTGTTTGCCCACGAATAGGCATAATTTGGCGTTAATGAGTGCCTTGAACGATTTACTGGTACCTTATCTTGGAACCAGTGAAAATTTAATTGATACCCACTCAATCCTTTATTGTGGGGCCATCGCGGTGTGTCGCGTTGCTCGTGTCAAATTCCAAGATTCTGACCGAGTACCGCGGCGAACCGGGATTGCCCCTGCTTGGCAATTGAAGATCGAGGGACGTATCAATAAGTTCAGGACACTCATTGCAAAGCTAATTTGCTTCAGAAATGGCAATAATCGGCCTCGCGTCATGCGATTCGTCACACAAGCCTTTGTCGGGACTGATGTTCGACCGGAAAACTATATGGCTTGTGTGACGGAACGTATTGACTTTCTGAAGCAAAAAGTCTATGCATGGGCAAACCGTATACGTCGCTACAGAGTGCGTGTGGACCGATACCAACAAAATCGCCTCTTTCAAAGTGACCAAAGAAAAGTATACAGACGGTGGGAAGGAGCTGATCAACGTGTGAGCGACGGGCAGCTACCGGATGTTGATGCCATGACTAATTTCTGGCGCAACATTTGGTCGGTGCCCGTCGAGCACACGGAAGGTGAATGGATGAGTGTTGTCAGTGAGGCGTGTGAACCTATCGAGACCATGCAGCCTATTATTATTAGTACAGCTGACGTAAGTTGTGCAATCCGTACGGCCCAAAATTGGAAATGCCCAGGACCGGACGGATTGCACAACTTCTGGATCAAATGGTTTCGATGTTCACACGAGTTACTGGCAACGCAATTCCAAGAAGCCATAGAGCTCGGCTCACTCCCAAGTTTGTTGACTACTGGTGTCACTTTTCTGCTCCATAAATCGGGTAGTACCACGGAACCGAAAAATTATAGACCCATCACGTGCTTACCTACTTTATACAAGCTCCTTACATCCATTCTGAGAACAAAAATTAACTCGCACATTGTTGCAAACAATATTTTGGACGTGACTCAGAATGGATGTAGGGTTGGGTCCCGTGGTACTAAGGAGCTTCTCCTCATTGACATGACCATATGCCAGAAGGTTCGGCGTGGCAGAGGGACTCTCTCGGCAGCCTGGATTGACTATAAGAAGGCCTATGATTCGGTGCCGCATACATGGTTGGTGAGGATTTTAGAGTTATATAAAATTGATATAACTTTAAAATCCTTTTTGATGTCATGTATGCGGCAGTGGACCACGGTCTTGCGTCAACCAGGATGTCGAGATAGTCTTTTTGCCACGCAGGATCTTATAAGGATAGAGCGTGGCATATTCCAGGGCGACAGTCTGAGTCCTTTATGGTTTTGCCTAGCTTTGAATTCTCTCAGTACTTTGTTGAGAAATTAAAGGTTAGGATGTCGACTGCGGAGAGGGGGTGAAGTTATGTCGCATTTGTTGTACATGGATGACCTCAAGTTGTTCGCACCAAACCGCCAAGACTTGGTGAAACTGCTGAAAATTACTGAGACTTTCAGCAGTGCCATCAAGATGGATTTTGGTGTGGATAAGTGTGCGGTTATGCATGTACAGCGTGGGAGAGTAGTAAATTCAACCAATTTACAACTCTCCGAAACGATAAACTTCAGATCTCTCTCTGAAGTTGAAACTTATAAATATCTTGGTATGTCACAGTCTTTGGGTGTTGAGGACAGGGACATAAAACAGTCATTACGAGAGCGATTCTTTTGCCGCCTGAGAAAAGTACTTAACAGTCTTTTATCGGGTGGCAATAAGTCGCGTGCTTTTAATGGCTGGGTTATGCCTCTGCTCACATACTCCTTTGGCATACTAAGATGGACTCAGACCGAATTGGACGCCTTGGATAGAAGAGTCCGTCAAATGCTCACGACTTCCAGAATGCTACACCCGCGCTCATCTGTTATGAGGCTGTACATCCCGCGGAGATGTGGGGGTCGCGGCTTTTTAAATGCCAAGGACCTACATAACCGTGAGGTGTGCAGTCTCAGGGATTATTTCCTTAACAGTGAGTGCGGGATGCATTTGGATGTCGTGGCAGTTGATAGACACTTTACGCCGTTCTCCTTGGCAACAGAAAACTGGCGCAAACCAGTGGTGCTAAGCACTCTCGATCGCAAGGACATATGGAAGAGCAAGGTGCTACACGGGCGCTACTATCGGGCTCTAACTGGGCCTGATGTAGATTTGCTTGCCTCGGTGAACTGGCTACGTTTCGGTGACCTCTTTGGGGAAACCGAAGGTTTTGTCTGTGCCATTGAAGATGAAGTTATCAAGACGAATAACTACCGGAAATATATTATGAAGGACGGTACGGTCGACATCTGTCGGGCATGCCGCCGTCCTGGAGAATCACTCCGACATATTATTTCCGGTTGTTCTCATCTTGCTAACGGAGAGTATTTGCACAGACACAACCAAGTAGCCAGAATAATTCACCAGCAACTTGCTCTTCAATATGGCCTTGTTGAATCAGAGGTGCCGTACTATAAGTACGCACCTGCGCCAGTTCTCGAAAATGGTCATGCAACGCTTTACTGGGATCGCTCTATCATCACGGATAGGACTATTGTCGCCAATAAGCCTGATATCGTAGTGATCGACCGATCTCAGCGCCAAGCAATATTAGTTGATATTACCATACCTCATGACGAGAACCTCGTGAAAGCCGAGAAGGACAAGCTCAGTAAGTACCTTGACTTGGCTCACGAGGTTGCCGCCATGTGGGATGTGGATTCAACTATTATTGTACCGATAGTCGTTTCGGCACACGGTCTTATAGCTAAGAGCCTCGATCAACATCTAGAGAGGCTCTCGCTAAAAGGTTGGGTCAAGGGTCAGATACAGAAGGCAGTACTCCTTGACACGGCACGTATTGTGAGGAGGTTCCTCACTCTGCAGCCCTAACCACCGATAGCTTGGGTCTATCCCCGCTGCCGGTGGCAACCTAGGTTAAGTTTTTTATAATATTTTATATTGTAAATATGTTTTTATATAAAATATTGTAAAAAATTTTTCTTAAGATATATGTTAAATAAAGAGTATAATAATAATAATAATAAAAAAATACATAAAATAAATAAATACGTGAATAATAATAATAATAATCATTAAATTCAGGCAACAAAATGTACAGATGGTAAATTACATAGGCCCATATAATATATACCTTACAGACTAACATACATACAAATAAAATACAATGTTTTGTTAGTAAATAACTTAATAACTAACGTTAGTATTATTTAATTGGCACCTGCGGTACCAACTCGGTAGCAACAGGCAGCTTCCCTCGGAAACGCCTGTAGACTACACCCTTAGGCCAGAAGTCCTCCTTCAAAAAGATGTCCAGCTTTGATGTCGGGATTCGCACCACAAACGCCTTGAAGCTCGTGTTATGGCGCGACTCCAGCTGTCCAATCCTCAAATTGAAGTTAGACTTCATGCGAATGTACTCTGCTACCTCCTGCGATGTGGTGGTGTAGTGCAGGCGGGACAGGTACACGGCCGTGGTCGGTGTCGCGGCACGCAGCAGGAAGGCGGGCCCTGTCGGTGCAGTACCGCAGCGGTTCTGGCTCGCTCGCTGACGACGTCGCTTCTTGCTTCGAACCTCGACGAAGCCATCCTCGTCTTGATCCGGGAGCGCGACGTTTCGTGGAGCGGCCTTTGTCTCGGCGACAGGTCGCTGCGACCGTGTTTTTGCCTTAGCGGCAACAACAGCGGCGAAATCACGGCGTCGGCAGTTGACGGGCGCACACGTGATAGGCGCATGCGTCGTCACGGCCGGCGCTGCGTGCAGCGAGGCGGCGGCGGCGGCGGCAGGCGCGCGGGGCGTAAAGATTGCGCTCGCGGCTGACAGCTGCGCCGGCGGCGCTCGGCTAGGCTCGGGTCGTATCGGAGACGGGGCCGAAACTGCTGACTTGCAGCTCGACATCGACGTATCGAGGCAGGCCCCTCGTCGAGTGTTGACGTATGTGCCCGCGATCGATGACCTACTTACCGTGAGCGATTCGCGTAGAAAATCAACTTCCTTGCGCAACTCACTCACGGTATTTTCGGATGTCTGAAATTTAAGCATCACTTCAGCCAAACTCGCCTTTAGGGACACGATGTCCTTCAGGAAGCAGGTGACGTCTACATGGTCGAAGGTGACGGGAGGCAACTTGTTGAGGTCTCTCGCCACAAACGTCGGCATGTCATCTGGATCGGCTGCCTTGATCAGTGTTATGATCTCATGCAGACTCTTCTGCGTCCCGTCTCGTCTCCGGGACACTATCTGGTCGCTCTTGCCGACAGACTCGTAGAGCAGCTTCTTCGCACCAGCCACCTCATCTTCACTGAAGCTGGACTTGCAAATTTGCACTGCGCTCACCTCGTCCATGACGTCCAGCTTTTGTTGCAGGAACGCCAGGAGTTCATTTGCCACGAGTTTGTCACTCATGACGTTAGTCGAGCAGCGGCATTCGCCGCGCTACGCGTAATATTATTTATTTTAATTTGATGCGTCTGCACCGATCCGCATCGCTTACACGACCCTATATATAAGTACTTGTTTGATTTAGAGATCTACATCATGACAACAATAGTGCTGGGCCCTTATACAATAAACTTAAATTGCTACTTAATTATACCAAACAATAATGACTTACGTACTAGTCTTCCTCTCGTCCGCCCGCGCCCAGGCCGCTGCTGGCTGCGGTGGTGGTGGATCGCGCTCCCGCGCGTCTTCGGGGCTGGTGCTATGGTGATGGAAAGGCCCTAACTTCCCGTCTACCCCTCAGCGCTGAACCCAGACAAATATATACCACTTGCACCAATCACTTAGCCCGCCACGACACGTGTGCCGGTCAACTAACCAATAACTGATTTGAACCAGCCCGCCCTGGTACTAATTTATGAACACTGTTTCACTGGTTGTTACGGGCCCCCGGAATCAAAACAATGTGCCCCACATACCAAATTACACCAAAAAGGTCAATAATCTCCACGCGACCCCGCGAATAAAACTTAACCTAACTCCAATGTGAGAGTGTGTCACACTGACACTGACAGCCGTCTGTCAAATACAAATTAAAACTAACACAAAAGGTTGCCAGCCATAAGTGGCCATTTTGTTCTGAACAATACTTATTTAATAAAATATATTATATAATATATTTACTTAATCAAAGTACTCGTACATACCTACTTTGATTAAATAAATATATCATATTTTAAAACAAAACAAAACTGTCCGATCAACTGACGACAATAGTTTGGGATATCGATTTTTTTTTGTTATTTTGGCACATTGGTTTCTTGGGGAACGTTGTTCAGTTTCATGGGTGGAACTCACCCTTAATTGTTTTGTATTAAGAATAAATAAGGTTGTATTGTGTGTGTAATTAAGTGATTCTTTGATATGGACGCAGTTTTAATTGTTTTAACTGGTCATCATCAGCCAGAGAACGTCTCATGCTGGACAAAGGCCTCCCCCAAGGATCTCCATCACGACCGGTCTTGTGCTGCTTGCATCCAGCGGCTACTTGCGACCTTCACCAGATCGTCGGACCACCTTGTTTGAGGCCTGCCCACACTGCGTCTTCCGGTGCGCAGTCGCCAATCGAGAACCGTTCTGCCCCAACGGCCATCGGTTCTACGGGCGATGTGCCCTGTCCATTGCCACTTGAGTTTGGCGAGTCTTTGGGCTATGTCCGGTTATCTTAGTTCTTCTACGAATCTCCTCATTTCTGATTTGATCACGTAGAAAAACCCCGAGCATAGCCCTCTCCATTGCTCTTTGCGTGACTTTGAGCCTGCCTATTAGCCCCATAGGGAGTGACTACGTTTCGGTACCGTATGTCATCTCTGGCAACATACTCGTAGACTGGTCAAAGACTTTCGTCTTGAGACACTGCGGTATTTTGGACGAGAAGATATTTCGTAGCTTACCAAACGCTGCCCAGCCGAGTTGGATTCGACGATTGACATCTTTCTTAAAGTTGGACCTACCTAACTGGACCGTTT
The DNA here is from genome assembly GCA_963921215.1 of Scoparia ambigualis. Taxonomy (NCBI): domain Eukaryota; kingdom Metazoa; phylum Arthropoda; class Insecta; order Lepidoptera; family Crambidae; genus Scoparia; species Scoparia ambigualis. Next base: position 36,420,167 of record OY992510.1, read on the forward strand.
GTCCCAGGTATACATATTCGTCCACAACTTCAAGAGCAGAGTCTTCAACCTTCAGAGGAGTGGGTACGACACGCGATTTAGACATGATTTTCGTCGAATCTATGTTAATTTTAAGGCCCACTTGTTGAGAGACTGTTGAGATCACCGAGCATTGTGACGTGAGCAAGACATCTCTCCAGGTCAGGTAGGTAGCTGAGGCTCGCCCCTACTTATAAACATGACTCTTAACAAAATTACTTACATAACTAACTGCTATCTATGCACTTTTGCCATCTCATAGGTAGTTCATTGATCCCTTTACTAAAAAAACCATTCGAACGGGAATCAATAAAATCTTTGAAGGCGCTTTGGACTGCCCCATCGGAGTCTAAAAAAATGGTAATCAATTGGAGCAAGGTTCGGGGACGGGGAGTACGGTGGATGTCTTAGACATCCCAATTGAAGCTCCTCTAATTTATTAGCCCTCTGTTGTACAGTGTGTGGTCTAGCGTTGTCCTGAAGCAGCAGTGGCCTAGAGCAACTGATCAGCCTCTGTTGTTTAGCAGCTAGCTTTTCCATCATGGTTTGCAGTTGCTGACAATAGACATCTGCCGTAATCGTCTGGCCAGATTTAAGAAAGCTGTAGTGAACGACACCGGCACTAGTCCACCTAACGCTCACAAGTAATTGTTTTTGAGTCAAATTTTGTTTGGGGCAGTATTTAGCTGGTTCGTCAGGGTTCAGCCATTGCGATGAGCATTTCCGATTATCGTACAGGATCCACTTTTCATCACAGGTAATGATTCGATTTAAAATCCCTTTATTATTGTGCCGGTTGAGTAAAGTAACGCAGCAGTCGACGCGCGTTTGTCGGTTTGCTGCACTCAATTCATGAGGCACCTTTCAAGCTTTTTCACCTTCCCAATTTGCTTCAAGTGGATTAAACAGTTTTATCACTAACAAGGCAGGCTGCGCCTGCAGCTAACTCAGACGTGGTTTGCGATGGATCCGCTTCCACAATAGCCTTAAATTCTTCGTTATCAACTTTGGTCTCCGGCCGTCCACGGGGCTTGTTCTGCAGGTCGAAATTTCCAGAAACGTAAACGTTGGAACAATAAACGCACTTTGTTTTCTTTTGCGACACCACTGCCATACACATCATTAATCCTTTGAGCCGTTTCTGCAGCATTGGTGCCACGATGGAACTCGTACTCGTAAATAACGCGATATTTCAAGTTTTCCATTTTGTAAACTGAGTGAGTGACGCAAAGAAAAAACCAAAAGAGGAAAAAACAAATGGATTGCGGTTTTCAAAACACAAAAGCATGAGTAAAAAGCTGTATAAATTTGAAATTTGGAATTCCTAACCAAAGAGGAGATATTTGAGATCAAAGTGGCCAGTAGGACAAACCGCCAATTTCATATGTAAGGACCTAATATTATTATTAATGCAAAAGTGAGTTTGTTTGCTTGTTTGTTACGCTGTCGTGACAGATAGATCGGTTTTGGTGAATTTTGGTATACAGATGGGGCCCTAAAAACATTACTAGAAATTCAGTCCCGCGCAAAATTTACGCGAACGGATCCGCGGTCAAAAGCTAGTAGTTTTATATTGATAATAGTTTATGTTGTTACGTCTAGAACTTGTAAAAAGAAATGCTTTTGTACCTTATACAACATATACATACTATAGATGCATTATACACGTCGTGTGTATACTACGAGTACATCTACTGAAAAACAAAATTAATATTAGCCTTACTTTTGCATTGTTGCTGTTTGACCGTTAATTAGCCAAATGTGTGAAAAAATGAAATCGTCACCAGCCTACAAACGTCAACTCGCGGGTACAAAGTACAAACTCCATAAAGTATAAAATTCTATTCTATTTACATATAGCAATAAAAACAAAAATACTAATACTGCATTAAATGACATAAAGCTATCCCGTCTCGAATCAGCAAACTATATAAATAACTTTTTTGCAAATATAGGTAAGCAACTTGCAAATGATATTGAAGCCACTATATCCAAAGATTATATACATTCCAAGCCAACCCCAATCTTTTTCTCTCTTGGAGACAGACAGCGAGGAAGTTGAAAACATCATCAGGAATCTAAAACCAGGCAGTGCTCCTTGATGGGACAACATACCCACCAAATATATTCAACTTATAAAAATTGAAATATCACCTATTATAGCACACCTCGCCAATTTATGTTTTGAAACAGGCACTTTTCCATCTTTGCTTAAGTAGTCTATTATTACTCCCATACATAAAAGTGGCCCCGGAGATGACATTAATAACTATAGGCCTATCTCTGTCTTAACAGTCTTATCAAAAATATTAGAAAAGTTATTAAATTCCCGTCTTCTTAACTATTTCAATACTTATAACATTGTTTCGGCTTCTCAATTTGGCTTTAGGAACGGAATTTCAACTGAAGATTGCTATTACATCCCTTACTTCAACCATAGACAATGGCACTAAAGTTGTGTCTTGCTTTATAGATCTCAAAAAAAAGCTTTTGACACTGTCTCCGTTCCTATTCTCTTATGCAAATTAGAAAAGATTGGAATTAGAGGTAAACAACTCTCCATTTTTAAGGACTACCTCACAGGTAGGACTCAAAGAGTGAAACTTGATGGTATTACTAGCGAAAGTACTAATGTCAACTACGGAGTTCCTTAAGGTAGCGTATTGGGCCCAACTCTTTTCCTCGTCTATATCAATGACCTGTGCAACATGAAACTTAAAAACGCAAACATATTTTCGTATGCTGACGACACTGCTATTGTTTTTACTGGGTCGAATTGGGATGAAGCACGTGTCAGTGTTGAACAAGGTATGGCGCAGGTTGCTAAATGGCTTAAAAACAATTTGCTTACTTTAAATACAGACAAAACAAACTACATTTGCTACAATATCTATAGCAGCTCACAGCCTTCCCAAAATTTTGTTATAAAAATCCACTCATGTGACATTATTTCGAATTACGACTGCAACTGTCCTTCAATAAGAAAAGTAAACCAAACCAAGTACCTGGGTGTAGTGGTTGACGAAAGACTATCTTGGTATCCCCAAATCAAACATCTATCAGCTAGAGTTCGCAAATTCATTTGGATGTTTAAGACCTTGCGCCACATAGTCCCTAAAAAACTATTGAACGACATTTACATCTCTCTAGTCCAATCTGTCGTCACTTACTGCATTCCGGTCTGGGGTGGCGCTTTAATGACTCGCTTTCTGGAAGTCGAAAGAGCACAAAGAACACTCTTGAAAGTTATGTACTTCAAGAAACGAACTTTCTCTACTTCTGAACTTTACCATACATGCAGTCTACTATCTATTAGAAAATTATATATTCTGCATGAAATATTAAGGTAACACAAATACTTACCGTACAAACCTGATACGGTACGGAGAAGAAGAATGTATGCTGCTCACATACCCCCAACTCAAACAAAATTTGCAAGCGTACAGCTCGCTTCTCGCTCTGCCCGTATTTATATTTATAATAAAATAAATAAAGAACTTAACATCTATAATAAAACTTATAACGAATGTAAATCCTTATTAATAACTTGGTTAAAAAATATAAATTATGATGAACTAGAGACCTTTATTCCATAATACCTAATACTTTTTATTTATGTAATTATTACACACGCTCACACACACACACACCCACACACACACAGTTAGATATTTAGTTTTTATTTTATTAATTAAAAAACTAGATTAAGTACGTGGTAACTTCTATGTATAACTTAGAGATAAGAAAGAGCGGAACCTCCTGGAACCAGGAAATTATGCTTAAAAGGATGCTCCAGCCACTGATTTGTACCTACTTTTTAGTTACCCAATAAACAAATTTTATTTTTATTGTTTATTATTTTATTCAGATGCTGCTATCAATAAACGTTTTGTTTTTTTTTATTAACTATTTTTGTAATGTTATTGTAATGTAAGTTAATATCCTTTTTTCTGTTACAATTTGCATACAGTACCTACCATCTCCACCACTTTACCATTAAATAACGGAATTCACTAAAACGTTTATATACTTGACTATCAGCAGCCTCTGACTCTAGCCGCGATCCCGAGGATTATTCCTTTTAGTGGATGTCGAAACCCTGCAACTATTATTAGCTTATCTGCGATTGTCCCCTTTTCGTGATCAGTCAGTAACAGATTACGTATATTTCGCTTTAATAAATATGTTATATAGCTTGTTAGATATATTAAGATCATACGGGTGTGTAATATTTTTGAGATGTTGGCTCGAGTCGGACGCCACCAATATCAGGGAGTGGCGACGTGTGAAATTGCTGGATCGCCGATCACCTTAATGCCAATCACGGCGCCGCCGCCGCTCGCACTCACACTTGAGTTCGCTTCACATTAAAACGGGTGCCTAGTGACCGGAGGCATGTACTTCATCATTTAGTGCCTTGTCACTGGTTTCTCGGATGTCCTAATACAAACTTCTGTCCAATAAGCGGCTTTTACGAAGGACGGAAGTGTACATAGGTATATATTATCAGTGAAATAACCTAAAATTACTTTGTAATTTAAATTTCCATGCGGTTTGAAGATAACATCTTTGAAGAGAAAGTATGAAAGAGGTTTCAAATTTGAAACTAGAATTGAGCATTTATTTATTTTACTTGTTGTAGTAATGTCTTTTCTCCATGTATTATTGTTTATGTGGGAAGAGCTGACTGGCTGACGGTTATTTACAAGCCATGAGTTGATCATAGGCCTGTAGGATTGCAGCTTCTATTATTCAAAACGAAACACCGTTTAAACAATCATAATTAGTAATTGCAGTTACAAAAAATATATATGAATAAAGAAGAAAGGAGGATTTTATAATATCTGTAAACGTATGCGAGTTGTGCGCGAGGAATATGAATCCTCGGAGCTATTCATCACATCACACAAACATTAATTACGGGATTCGAACAGCCATGACTTTTATTATCATTATTTATTTATGAACTTAAACGATTTATATTAAAAAAAATTACAATACAATAATATAGGTAGGTTACCGTATAATGTTTTAAGCTGGCAACGAATCCTACCTCAGTAAGGGCACCTTTTTCCATTCTCCTGTCAACAACACAACGATTGGTTTAAAAAATCATGAATAGCGCCGGACACGGCGCGTGGTGGCTGCAAGATTGATTGAATGTAGCCGAAATGAAAGCGCGATCGCCTCAAAGGCGAGCGGCGATAAGGCCCGCCTTTGTTCCAACCCAACAAGAAGACTACTAATCACTGAGCTTTTAATTATATAATGGGGCAGCGTTAAATGGAAAATGGATATGAATGGATAGAGAACTCATTTACATTTTCAGCAACGTACTAATGATAATTCTAAACCTGCCAGTCAGGGCAACCACACCATGTCAAACATCGAATCGAGACATTTTACACGTTTGGATTGGTTGTGCTGCCGGCGTGTATCTTACTGTTAAAGTAACAATGTCCCCCTTACTTGACGTTTAGAACGTTACTTACTCACCGTCTCATTAATAAAAATGGCCTACTCCTGTCTTCATCCGAACTTTCGCTTGGATCAGATTAGGCAAGTAGTAAGTTTAAATTTGCATCGTTATTAATGAACATGGAGTAAGCTGGGACTAACAAGTCATTCCTTACGCATGGATTAACGTCTTTTCAATGGTAACTGATATAGCTCAAAAGTTAATAGGTAAGAATGAGATTTGAATGAACTCCACGTTAATTGACATAATTTTGACATTTAGAGCTATTAATAATTCTGTGTTGTCATGACAACGAATGGCCAGTACTCGCGGCTGACCTGCATGCTCTATGACAGCCGTCACATAACAGACACTACCTGACAGTCCGATGTAAAATCGATAATTTAAACAATTATTGATTTTAATTTTTTGAGCTGTTAGTTACCTACGATTTTTACTTAGAAAACAGTATTTTTTATATAATATTAAATTACAACTTCATCCCACTAACCAAACCCACACCAACGCCAACAATAGAAAAATGACCGGCTACAAAATGTCAAACTACACCATAATGACACTACTCCATCCTAACTCTTTTGTTAAACAGGTTACCGCCGAGGTTTAACTTTTACTTCGAGAGTAGAGTCGGATTAGTGTACTCATTCGTTACTTCATGTTTATTAATAGTGAAATATGTTAACACTTACTTAATACTTGGAGTAGAGTTACTCTTGCCTTATTTAACGTTTACGAATGAGATTAGAGTATTATTGATACTCCATTATTTAGTAGATAACACATAGAAAGTAACGTTTATAAATTAAGGCCGTAACGTTTATAAATGTATGTTCAATGTTGTTGCGTTTGTGTAACGTTTGTAAGTAAGGCTGTTAATCTTTAAAAACGAACCAACCTCTATTCCACTAATATTATGATTCCACAAGTTTAGATTGCACCGGAGTCCGATCAAAGGCATCCGCTTAGGCAGCCATTAGTTGCTCCTGGATCATTTGGCACCGCGCAGGCATTCCCGGCAGGCAGTGGAAATACGGTCAGGTGCAGTGCATCCACAGAACTGCGCGGTTTTAACTTAATAGCTGCAGTATACGTCACTTGATGTAAGTCTTCCGCTGTAAGTGTCGACGGCGCGGGGAGGAATTCAGAATTACTGCTGTAGGAATGGCGACCGACGTTTTAATCTGACTCCCCATTGTGTATGCGAGTGTTGGCGGCCTTATAATTCCCGAGCACCGTTAACGTTCGTTTGTAAGCAATAGGGATTACAAATATTCAAACCTATTTCATTTTATTGCGGTTGAACGTCTAAGCAAATTACGGTAACATTGTTGTTATGCGAGTTACGAACCTCATATGTAACGCGTGGCTTTTAATCCATAAGGCGCATTGACAAGAGTGTTTTAAGTATATACTTTGGCTACCTTAAATTTATTTTGCTAGGGTAATGAGTAGTGCTTTTCTTTTTGATTATTCCTCGGTAATCTCTTTTTTCTATTAATTTTCAGAATAGGATAGGATAGAATAGGAACGGATTTTATGTTCATCATTATTTGAAATAGTAGGAATAGAATAGAAACGAAGGTCGATAATCTATCTTATCTATGGTTATACCTAGTAAAGTAGGTACGTAGGTAAATTTTGTCAAAAGGATTCCGTTTATAAGTAACAACGCAGTAGCAATGCAATACTGACTGCATTTTAACGCGTTTGGTGGCATTAAACCTAATTAAATTACCCAATTAAATAATGAAGGTCAATATGCCAACGGTTAGCAAGTATGCTACGGGAGACACTGCAGGTACCTAAGTTCTAATTTATCTTTAAGTACAAAAGTACTTAAATTTTAGGAAAACACTTTGCTAAAAATGCTTTGCTGGGCAAAAATTGTGCTTTCTTCTTCATCCAAGAATACCTACTCGCACACCATAATGCTGCAAGAGTGCAAGCACAGTGCACCAGATCCTGAAGCTCAATAATAATATGCTACTCGTTTCTTGAAAGCCATGAAAGTGCCGAAACCAGATTGAGGTCACTCAGATTTAAAGATCAAAGATTCATTTACAGGGGAAATCTCTTGATTTTGTATTCTGGTTTTTATACCTTTTTTTCACTATTTAGATGTGCCTTTTGAAGTCTGCAAAAATTAGTCTGAGCTGCTTTTTTTAAAAAAAACAAGGAGGCAAACGAGCAAGCGGTTCACCTGATGGAAATTAATCACTGCTGTCCATGGACACGCAACACCAGGGGAATCGCTGACGCGTTGCCGGCCTTTAAGGAAGGAATAGGCTCGTTTCTTGAAGATCCCCTATTTATTTCTTGATATCCCTAAGTCATAACGGTCCGGAAATACCGCCGCCGAGAGCTGGTTCCACAACACTCTAGTTCAAGAAATGTAAAAAACGCACAGAGTAGACCGCCATCATGACAGTCGATTGCGTGTAGTGCGGTGAAGGAAATTAGCGGCAGGGATTAAGCCGAACAATTCCTCAGAACACTCCCCATTATACATGCGGTACAATATACAGAGAGACGCAACGTCTCTCAGAAGAGCCAGTGGTTCGAGCCGACCTGAAATAGCCACGTCGCACTGTGGAACGACGCCATACAACAAGTCGGACAGCATCGGCGCAAGGTTTAATTTTCAATTTAAAAACTTTAAATTGTAGATTTTTTTAAATAATTATATTTTTACTCATATACAAGTATACAAATTGTTTATTTTTCACAAATGCTACCACATTTAATATAAAAAATAATATTTTTCTTAATTTATCGAAATTACACGATCGTATTATCTAGATCTGTTACCGCGTCTGTTATTTCAGTCACAAATGTAATATTTTCATGTTCTTCATCAGAGATGAGGTGTTTAGCGTCTAATAATAGGGTGATTGGTTTCGTTTTATATTGAAAATGGTTTGACAGTACAGATCCGATGACAAAATTAATGTACGCATAAAATCTTTGTAGCTGGAAATTCTAATAATTTTTCGGGTATTATGAAGTCTGTAGTATCGAAACATCTTGTGGTTGGCTTCTTGCGCGTCTTCTGATAACAATCCAATAAGTAAAATGGCACTGTTTTCACTCCTATGAGTTAAAATTTTGTGTAATGTGACAGGCATGTAGTATAAATTGAATAAACTTACATAAATATGAGCGGTTTCCTTTGTGTAAAACATATAGTTATCAACATTAATTTTATAACGTGAAGATATCACCTGTAAAATAATGTAAAACTTTTTAATAAGATATGCGTCAAGGCCTGTTATTTCGGCGCTTATAGAATATATTTCTATAATCCGTGGGTAACGTTATAATCCGTGGTTAACGGTGTTGGTTTCACAATTACTTACCTAAGTACATATTATGTTATTAATGTAATCCTTATTGTGAAACTGTTTGTTGAACCAAAAAATGGAAAAAAAATATGCGTGCAGTATTACCATCATTAGTTTTTCCGGATCCTTGTTTGACTATATCAATTAAGAGACCAAATTGTTTTCGGAATTTGTCTTCAATCTCACTGACCAGGAAGCAATTGGTAAGTTATATGATATGAGAATAAGACATTCAAAGCAGCAAATCCACGCGTGTAAGGGTGATAATCCAAATTTATAGTATTCCTCATTAATGTCACGTTGATAAACAGTATTTAAAATGTTCATAGATTTTGTGTTAGCTTTACAAATAAAGCACTTCATAGATGATTTAATGTGGATCGGTAAATCGGCTAAAACGGTATCCTGGGTATATCTAGGAGCGACTTTTTGTCTCGTAGCCATGGGATTTCTTATGAATATTTGTTGCTGAGGGGTGTACTCTATTTCAGGTTCCAGGATCTTATTCCTGTTTTCTATCAAAGACTTACGATTTTCTGAAGAAGTTTGGTTTATGAGTTCATAGACTGTACATCATTTGTCATCATTTGTCATTTGTGCCTTGTGATTTTGTAGATATTGTTGTAACAAGTGTGGAATAGGGTCAATATCTATGGGGTCCTTGGGGTCGAAGTGACCTTTTATCAAGTCGAAAGGTTTACACTTCGTAAAACTATGTATCGAGGAATTATAAGCAACGATAGCGTATGGCATCAAATTAACAACTGGCTCGTCTTTATGCTGTAACTTTAGTATGCGAAGGTCTTCGAGTAAAGTCGAGTGAAATCGCTCGATATTGCCGTTGTCATTCGGCGCGTGCGCTAAAGTTCTATGGTGGTTAATCTTATGAAGTCGCACGAATTCAGCGAATAGTTGATTTGTGAACTCGGTTCCATTATCTGTTACTATAGTGTAAGGTATGCCATGGTGGGTGGTGAATTGTAATAGCCCTTGTAAAATAATCTAATCGCTGTACCGTCTCATAAAAGGTACGCTTGACCATATTCAGAAAAGACATCTATAAAGGTTAAATATTTCTCGGATTGGGCAGTAAATAAGTCAAGAGATCTTTTTTGGAACAAAAGATTTATTAAATTCTGAACAATATATGTTAAAAAAATCATTATATAAGACATCAGGGTGGTCATTGTATTCTAAATAATTTAATTTTGTATCTAGATTGCTTTTAAAGCGTTCCAGCCGACCTGCAGTTTTTGGCACAACAGTGATATTCTTTTTCATCACTTGCTTACGCTGGTGTGGAAAGCTGACCATTTGGCCACAATGATCAGAGTCCAGGTTATTAATAATTTGCTTAGCCAGTGGTTTTACATTTGTATATATGTTATCAATACAGGTGGCCGAAGTGGCAGTTATTCTTGTCGGCTCCAAAAATAAATTATTCAAATTGTATGATAGAAATAAGTTTTTAATTTTAGTTGACAATGTGGAGTTTTCTAGCAAATTTATATTAAAATCACCGCAAACAATTAATGTTTTACCTACATTGCGGACCTTACGCAATGTCTCATCCATAACTTTTTCAAAAAGATCATACAATGCTGAAGGAGGTCTGTATACACTTATCACAACAAACTGCTCCAACTCCACACAAGCTATTTCTATTGTTCGCTCAACCGAGAGGCTCACTATGTCTTTGCGTTCTTTTAATTTAAACTTTTTACTAACAATAATTAAGGAGCCACTATGTATTGCATTTCCTCGACTGAACGAACTTCCTACCAAATGATTCTTAAAATTGAACATGAACTGATGGTATCTAAGCCAGTGCTCGGTAATGCAAAGAATATCAATATTATTACAGTTCATGAACAATTCAATCTCTAAATCTTTGCCCATCATTCCTTGGATGTTCTGGTGAACAATGTTCAAAGATTCTACATTTTTTAAATTTAATGATTGACCGGGGCTTTTTATAAAGCTATTTTTACATTGATTTAATTTCATTTTATTTGCAAACATTTTGCAAGAGAGTTCCTCTTTTGTCTTATAATTTAATTCCAATAATTTGCTAGAGACCTCGGTCTCCATTGAGGCAGTCGAAGAGACACATAATATAAAGAAGGCTGTCAGACGCCTTAAACCTCGGTCATCTGGCGGGCCTGATAACATTCCAGTGTTTCTGGCTAAGGATTGTATATCGGCTCTAGTTGCGCCCCTCTTATACCTCTTTAATTTGTCTCTAGCTCAATCTAGATATCCCAAAAGCTGGAAACTATCTAGGGTCACCCCCGTCCCGAAAGGAGATGGAGGAACGGACGTTTCGTCTTTTAGACCGATCGCAGTATTATCAGTTTTTGCCAAGATTTTTGAGGCAATCCTGAATAATCATTTATATAACCAAATTGGTCATCTGTTGCACAATAGCCAACATGGATTTCGGCGAGCCCGTTCTACTACCACAAATTTAGTTACGCGTGTGGACTATATCCACTCTCAAATGGATAATGGTAGGCAAGTGGACGCAGCCTACTTCGATTTTAAAAAGGCTTTCGATCTGGTTGACAATGACAAACTTTTACAGAAATTAGCAACAATTGGTTTCACGCCAACACTCCTTAAATTTTTTTCATGCTACCTTAGTAATCGCTGTCAATACGTTCGTCTGAAGGGGTATGATTCGGGTGACTACTTCACGAGGTCAGGAATAAGTCAGGGTAGTACGTTAGGACCGACTCTTTTCGTCATATTTATTAACGATTTGCCGGGAATGGTATCTGCCTCTGAATGTCTTCTTTTCGCTGATGACCTAAAGTTGAGTCTGGGTATTGAAACTGTAGCAGATGTAGTACTTTTGCAGAGGGATATTGATGCCGTGTCTCAATGGAGCCAAGACAACAATCTCCCTTTTAATAGTGACAAATGTAGAATAATAACTTTTTCGCGCAAGTTGCGACCAATAATCTATAATTATAATTTATCTGACGCTCCACTGGAAAGAATATGTGACATTAAAGACTTAGGATTAATATTAGATTCTAAACTAGATTTTCACAAGCACATAATAAATATTTGCAAGAGGGCACACAGGATGTTAGGTTTTGTTATAAGAATAGCATCACAATTTGAATCTGCGACAGTAGCAAAGGTACTGTATGCTGCATACGTCCGCAGCAAGCTTGAATACGCTGCAGCTGTTTGGAATCCCTATGAGGAAAAATATGTACTGATGCTCGAGAAAATACAACGCAAGTTTGCTCGATGGCTCTATAAAAAACTCTACGGATACTATCCCTTTTTATATCCATCTTTATTCGTTTCCGGTATGACTGAAATGGAGACTCTGAAACTTAGAAGAGTCATGTTTTTGATAGTACATTATCTCTCGATACTGCACCAGGGGATCGACAGTCCACAAATACTAGAAAGATTCCATATTTTGGTTCCTACAAACATCTCTTGGGACGCGGCGGGTCTGGTGGCGCCGCGCCGCCGACAGCGCCTCCTGGCGCTGCCTGCCGCTCGGACAGAGTATGGTAGGCACTCGCCTACTAATCGTGCACTGCGTACTATCGGGGACATACTTGCTCAGCACTACGAAATTGACTTGTTTGCCGATGGTCTAGGACAGCTTTGTAATCAATTTCGGAAAATTTTATCTGACATTACTTAATTCCAATTGCAATTTTTGCTTAATTATAATTATTTTAATTTACTTATATTAAAATTAATTTTATCTATTAGTAAGTTTATTGTTTATTTGACCTAGCTAGACATTTGCTTGAATTAATTTTTATATTTTTTATGTGATTGGACTTTATTGATATTATTTTATTTTTTGTACTCATGCGTAGTTTTTAAATTTTTTTTGACATTTATTCATGTTTGACATAATGTAATCTTTAAAATTTTATAAATTCATACTATTGACTTGAATTACTAATTAATTATTACTATTAAATGTTATTGTTGGTTATCCGTAAGTGTTCAGTTAAGAATTTAAATAAGACATTGTTTTGTAAATTATCTAACCTTATAAGCGCTTTGGACTTAAAATTCTGTTAGCTTTTAAGGCATGTTGAATAAATAAATAAATAAATAGAGGTGTCCTCTATTGTCTTATAATCTAATTTAAATTATTTGGAACATATTCCAAAGTCTGAATTGGCATGTCAGTATGTTGCAGCTCACTATTGCTCAGCGGCTTCTATAAGCCGCTGAGCTAGCCATGTTATTGGCTAAATACTTAAAATAAAATGAGAGCGAATTTGCTATCTGTCGCTTAAAATAAGTCTTAAGATAATATTTATCTTTTGTCTAAATAAAATTATTATCTAATAATTTATTTATTTCTATTAATTCTACTTTCTTTTCATAGAAAGCCATTGTATTCAATGTCAAATTAAGCTTAAATCTATAATTATTTTCTTCGTGTGGCAAGTTTTTACTGTAAGGAAACTAAGATGAGGTTCATAGATGAACTTTTAAATTTATCTTGAACGATTGGAATGATAGAGTACATGGCAAGAGGTGGATTCAGAAGCAATGCCGTTTTAACTTTCGGGCTAACATACTCTCTTATAGCAGTGACTATGTCATTTTCTAAGTTGCATTCGCTCATTTGTATTGAAATACGAGTGTGCGTATCGAATGGTTTCGTTATCACGGCCTTACGTTTTATGCCCGGTACGATAGTGATCTGCAACTGTCGATGGAATTTATTTAGCGGCTCGTTAGTTATCGGTACTTCTAAAATAGGATTTTCGTGACTGGTATGTACGGTTTCGGTTTCGGAGTTAGATAATAAGGATGGTGGTTTCTCCGAGCAATTCGCGATTGTCGAACTGATCTCCTCATTGTGAATCTCGATTCTAGAAAGAGCATCAGCGTTGGTGTTGCTTTTACCCTTTTTATAGATAACGGTAAAATCGAATTCGCTAAGTCTTAATCTCCATCTATTTAGTCTCGAATTCGGTACTTTCAGACTCATCATCCATTGCAATGGTTTATGGTCTGTAAGTATCTTAAATTTACGACCGAATAAGTATGGCCTAAAATACTTTGTAGCCCAGACGATGGCTAACAATTCCTTTTCTATCGTGCTGTAATTCACTTCGCTGTCGTTGAGTGTTCGCGACGCGAAAGAAATAGGTTTATCCGATCCTATTTGTCCCTGAGATAATACGGATCCTATGGCGACGTTAGATGCGTCTGTTGTCAGTACAAACTCACGGGGGAAGTCGGGATACTGTAGGATAGGGTCATTCGTCAGGAGGGTCTTACATTTCTCAAATGCATTTACGTAATCAGAGTCTAAAGTTACCCTTTTTTAAGCAATTGGTCAACGGTTTGGTGATACGGGAAAAAACGGGAATAAACTTACGATGATATCCAATAAGTCCTAGAAATTGCTTAATTTGTTTGTAAGTTTCCGGGATTGGATATTTTTCTATGTATGAAATTTTATCGGGATTAGGTTTTATACCTTCCCTCGTTATGACATGGCCTAAATAGTTAGTTTCTAATTTAAGAAATTCCGATTTGACCATTTGGAGTTTAAAGTTGGACTCGCGTAACCTCTGTAGTGCTGTTTCTAGGTTATTAATGGCTTCCTGTAAAGAGGTACCAAGGACGACTATATCGTCTAAATAAACTATACATATTTCGTTTTGGAGGCCTCTAAGGACGTCATCCATCACTCTTTGGAACGTAGAAGGACTATTCTTTAAACCCATCGGCATTCTCAAGAATTCGTAGTGCCCGTGCTCTACGTTAAAGGCAGTTTTCGAAATATCGCCCTCATTCATCTCAACCTGGTAAAATCCAGATGCTAAATCCAAGGTCGTGAAGTACATGCATTTACCTAACTTGTCTCGGATCTCAGCGCCGAGACCTTCATAGCAGCCCTACTACAGTTGTGTGCAAGGCGTGGCACCCCTAAACAAATGTTTTCCGATTGTGGTACTAACTTCGTCGGTGCTGCAAAGGTACTTCATCAAGAATTTGAAGAATTTAAGAAGATCATGAAACCTGACTTCTTCGACCAACTTACTTAACTAGAAATCGAATGGAAGTTTAACGCATCTGCCTGGCCAACTGCTGGCGGCTTGTGGGAAGCAGCCTTCAAGTCTATGAAATACCATCTGCGACGAGTGTTAGGTGACCAGAAACTCACCTATGAAGAGATGGCTACTCTCCTAGCAAACGTAGAAACCTGCCTAAACTCAAGGCCGCTGTGTCCACTTACCGAGGACCCCGAGGAATTCTATAACTGTTTGACCCCTGGCCACTTTCTCACTGGGACTCCAATAATGACGCTGCCAATATCAGATTACACTGATATCTACATTGGTATGCAACGCAGATGGCAACTAGTCCAACAGATGTTCCAGCGATATTGGAAAAAATCGTCGAACGTGTACCTAACACAACTTCAAACTCGTAGCAAGTGGAACAAGCCCACAAACAACATCAAGGTCGGCGATATAGTACTGGTGAAGGACAACAACTTACCCCCAGCAAAATGGGCGTTGGGGCGCATCCTCGAAACTCATCCGGGTTCTGACGGATACGTAGGACATGTGAGGCTACGCTAAATACCTCCTCGATGCACTTGATAGATTGCAAAGGCAAGCGGTACGCATTATTGGAGATGCTGAGGTTACAGCCTCCCTTGAGGACCTCCAGCTGCGCAAAGACATTGCTTCTCTCAGTGTCTTCTACCGCAACTACTACGGAGAGTGTTCTGAAGAACTTTTTGATCTTATCCCGCCCTCTCCTTTCCTCTCCCGGACTACACGTGCTGGGCTTAGGAACCACCATCATACTGTACAGACTATCAGTACTCGTACCAAAAAATTTGGCAAGTCGTTCCTCTGTAAGACCATTCGGCTATGGAATTCTTTGCCGGCGCATGTGTTTCCCAGCTCCTACAGTCCCGGGTCTTTTAAGCGGGGCGTGAAACGGCATTTATGCAGGCCGTCATGAATGGGAGCGCTCGTTATCGTGCTTATTCCACGGTAGGGAGCGCTCTCATTATTTTGGACTGCATCGGCTGCTTACCATCAGGCAGGATGCAGTCACTATGACAAGTCAATATAAAAAAAGTAAACTAAAATCTTACTTAATACCTTATCTACAGCCGTCGCCTTCCTAACGTCTTGGCTTGTAATTGGTGAAAAATTTTCAACGAAAATAACATACGTATTTTTGTTTTGTAATATTACATTTTCTTTACATCCTTTGTACGGTAGCCGTGATAATGCGTCGGCACAATTCTTACTCGAAGAAACATACTCAATATCATAGTTATACCCAGCCAATAACACCGCCCAACGCTGTAATCTTGACGCGGCCATCACCGGAATGCCGACTTTATCACCAAAAATATGAGTGAGATGCTTGTGATCAGTTCTTAATATAAATTTACGACCATAAAGATACTGATGAAATTTCCGAACTCCAAACAAAATAGCGAGTGCCTCGCGATCTATTTGTGAGTAGGCCGCTCCGCCTGCGTGAGCGCGCGCGATGCGTACGCCACGGGGCACTCGCCCTTCGCCGTGGTATGCGATATCACAGCCCCGACGCCTACGCTGCTCGCATCTGTTGTCAAAATGATAGGTAACTTCGGTGTGTAGTGCATTAGCACTTCACTACTTATTAATAACTGCTTTATTTTACTGTATGCATTTTCACATTCTGTATTCCAGTTATACGGGGTTCCAGCTTGAAGCAACTTATATAAAGGCGCTAAAATTGTACTAACATTTCTTATAAATTTTCCGTAGTACATCACCATACCAATAAAAGCTCTTAGTTCAGACACATTCGTTGGAGCTGTGTAACGTTATAAACGTATAGCTATTAAATACTTATATAAAATTTTAATTTATAAATAAACAAACGTAGATGATCATAACCTAATTAACTTAATTCTAAATATTACTTTAAACCAAATTACTTATCTAATAACTACAAAGAAACAAAGTCTTAATAGTTTTGATAACTGCAAAACAAGCGTATTTTATTTCATATGGTTTTATCATTGCGCGCACGGTACCCTAAAATGCCTTTCGTATATTTTTATTTGATGAAAGTAGGTAGGTTAAAATTTACCTGCGCGGTAGCAGTTGGCGTCGTCTCATACGCTTGAGAGACAGCCATACTACACAGACGTTGCTTTTGTAAATTTGTGCAATTTCATACGTTTTTTTATAAATATTTAATAGGTCACGTATTTGACCAAAGCTATTATTTTTATAAAGTACCTATCCAGCCTTATCGTCATTCTACGATAATTGTGCTACTTAATCCCCGTTAGGTAGTTATTAGCTAGTAAGTATTTAGTTGTGTGTTAATCCTTTGGTTTAGCCTTAGCTCGCTTATGCAGTGCGTTTAGATAGCATTACTAAGCGTGCAAAGGTTTGTTTATAATTTCAAATCAAAGATTTAAACATGTAACAGTGATTTTCAAAAGTGTTATAACATGTAACCGTTAATGGGTGACCGTCATTGTATAATGTTAATTTTTAGTTGTGTATCTCGTTTGCTAATTTCTATTTGTTTCCTTGTCTGTCAGGAAGACTTCTAGAGGTTGTAAATTATTTAATTTCTGTTGAGACCGGTATTAATTCGGTCGATCTCTTATTTAGTTCAACTTTAAATTACGGAGAGGAATTAAATGTTTTACATGTAACCTCGACCGGGACTCGAACCCGCACATATGTAATTTGCTTTTAATTTATTTAATTATTATTGAGACCGGTACTACTACGGTCGATCTCGTATTTAGTTTAATTTTAAATTACTGGATGGGAACCAAATGTTTTAAAAGTACCCTTGACCGGGATTCGAACCCGCATTTAAATAATTTGTTTTCTTTGGAACATGATTTAGTTGTTAGCGCTTCTCGCAATGCTTTTTAGCTAGGGTTTAGATTTAATAGTTTTGTGCATTCCGCTCTGATTGTGTTCGCTTCCCACCTCACACTACAGTCTCTTCTCATCTGACTTTTTCGGATTGGCTTGGGGTGAGGTGGCTATCGCAATCGGTGGCTGCTGGACAAACCGGCTCGCGCTGCGTTGTGTTCCAGGGTTCAACGCTTGGATTGGAGTTCTACATTCTACGTTCTACCTTCCACGTTCCACGTTCTACGTTTGGAGTTCTACGCGACCGTCTTCGCTTTTAGACGCGGACGCCATTTTGTGGACACACCACGCAGCTCGCAGCTCCTGTACAGCGACGCGCCTCCCAACACCTCGGCGTCCCCCAAGCTAAGTCAGGGACGAGAGCAAACTACCCAGCTTGGCCTTTATGTACTCCACGCCCTGAGACCAAGTTAAAATAAATTTGTATGATCGTAAGTGAATGTTATTATTTCATATACCCCACGCTACGCCACAGCTGTAGTTTTAAATATAGCTTTTACTTTATCTGGGCACGTGTGAACCCCTTCTTTACTAATCGTGTGACCTAGATAGTTAACTGATTCCGCAAAAAATACACATTTATATTTTTTTACTCTAAGCCCGTGTTTGTTTAAGCGTTCAAATAACTTACATAAGTTACTCATGTGTGCTTCGCTCGTGGGACCTGTTACAATTATGTCATCCAAAAACACCCCCACATGCATATCTGCAAACAATTGCTCCTAATGTGATTGAAAAATACCCGGACTTGATGCTAACCCATACACAAGTCTAATATACATAAATAATCCCTTATGAGTGTTAATCACGGTGTATCTTTTTGTTTCATCCAGTTCAAATTGAGTGTACGCCTGTGAGAGGTCAATTTTACTGAAAAGCTTACCACCCTTCAAACGAAGTAGTAATTCCTCTACTCTGGGTAACGGATAACGGTCAACTTCAATAACTTTGTTTAAAGTTAATTTGTAATCAGCGCAAATTCTAATGTTGCCGTCCTTCTTGACGACCGGTACGATAGGTGTTGCCCAGTCCGACCGCTCCACCGGAGAGAGAATGCCGTCGCGCACCAGCTGCTCCAGCGCGCGCTCCACCGGCTCGCGCAGCGCGTACGCCAGCGGGCGCGCGCGCATTAACACCGGCCGCGCGTCCGGCCGCACGTGCACGCTCACCGTGCCGCCCGTGAAGCACCCGAGACCCTCCGCGAACACGTTACAGTATTTGGAACTGAAAGCATCAAATACATTGTTTTTATACATCATAACATCATTACTATTACAATCATAAGATACTGTAGGTAATTGTATTTTTAGTTCTACCATCCACTGACGGCCCAATAGAAGTGTTTTTCCCTTTTCAACAACATATAAATCTAATTGTTTATGCCACTTTTTATATTTCACTAATGGTTGCATAACTCCAAAGGGTTTTACTAACTCCCCGATATTATACCTTAATGTTAAATAACTAGGCTTAAGTTTTACATCTTTAAACAATCTACTATAGCACTCCCAACTTATGCATGACACCGCGCTGCCGGTGTCACATTCCATTTTAAGGTTAATACCATTTACGTTCAGCTCGACATAAATAGGACTACACTGTGTCGTTGATAATTTACAAACATCTACAATTATTACCTCGTCGCTCTCCGCACCGTCACTATCATTGGAATTCCTTATTTGAAGCATGTCCATATCCACGTTGTAGTGTTCCCTTACATTCGGGCACATACGTCGCAAATGTTCTATTTGGTTACAAACTCGGCAAACATAACGCCCGAACTTGCACTTGCTTTCATCGTGGCGCGCGCCGCACACTCGACACTGCTGCTGATGCGCGCGCTCACCCAGCTTCATGGGAGCGGGCGCCGCCAATGCGCGCGCGCCGCGCCACCGTCCGCTGGACGCCGTAGTATCGAACGATGTTGCCACTCCGCGGACGTCACGAGTGGCCACGGCCGTCGCACTCTTCCGCCGCGAGCCTGCTGACATCGCTTGACACGTCACCGACGTCGTGGATGCACCCTCGCTTCTCGACCCGCTCTGCCCTTCAACCGCCGCGGCGTCTTTTTCTGCTGCCTCCATGCTCACCGCTAACTTATACGCCTTCCCGAAGTAAAAATTACTCTCGGCGAACAACCGTTGTCGTATTGTTTCATTTATTATGCCACACACTAGCTGATTTCTCAAGCTTTCTTCCAGCCAGGATCCAAATTCACATGTTTTGGATATTTTCTTCAAGATAGCCGCGTATTCCGATATACTTTCACCTTCTTTCTGTTTCCTATGTCGAAACTTGTACCGCTCCGCCAACTCACTTGGCTTTGGTTGCAAGTGTTTTTCCATGACGTCAACGATTTGTGCAAACGTTTTGCTTTTAGGTTTAACCGGCGTACACAAATTAACAAGAAGTTCATAACACTCCGCCCCCATCACAGTTATTAGCGTAGGCACTTGTAATTCGCTAGGTATCTTGTTAACTAAAAAATATTGTTGTAAACGTTCCACGTACAGCCGCCAATCGTCACTGTAAACTTTGAACACCGCAATTTTACCGATCGACATTTTGACTTTGATCACACTGTTCTTATTATTATTATGCTTGATATTGCACTCGAATCACGCGTAGATTAGTCTATCCTCGTCGCCACTGTAGA
This sequence comes from Scoparia ambigualis, assembly GCA_963921215.1. Taxonomy (NCBI): domain Eukaryota; kingdom Metazoa; phylum Arthropoda; class Insecta; order Lepidoptera; family Crambidae; genus Scoparia; species Scoparia ambigualis. The sequence continues at coordinate 36,440,591 of OY992510.1, forward strand.
ATTGGGGAACTATCGGGAGAAATAATAACAGGGACTTAACTTGAAGACGTATATTCGGCGACTGGCGCGCGGATTGACACTTACATGAGGACTTATCCTATTAGCCACTATTACAAATATATCACAGTTAACAAGCCAACTAAGCCACGAGATGGAAATTCTTGACCATTACAACTCTATTCTCATGAATCCTCACAAACATTTGAGCAGTAGAAAGAAACGGGGATTAGTGGATGGAGTGAGCTACGTAGCTAATAGCTTGTTTCGAATTTTAAACCAACGATTCGCTGATAAATATAAAAATAATATTCAAGCTATCCAGAGCAACGAAGACTATTTATTAGAGCTTATAAAAAACGAATCAAGCATAGTTGAACTAGTAAACAAAGTGTTGAGAAAAAGCGAAGACAACATTCAACGACAGTTCCAGATGATAGAGCGCTTCGTCAACCAAAAAAATTAAACTTTGCGGCCATGGAAACGGAAATGCAAATACTGTCTGCCACACCACCTACTTCAACTCCGCTTCGCTAACAGCGTATCTACTCATTAACAGCCTAAGAACGTTCCAGAATATGCTATTCGACTCGCTCACCAACGTGTATCGAGGTCATATTGACGTGCACCTGATATCTCCAGCCCATCTTATACAACAACTAACTGAAATAGTTGGGAGCATTCCGAAGGATTTATCGTTGCCGGTGCAAAACTACAAAGAAGATATTAAGGACCTTTATGCTTTGATTTACGTGAACGTTCGAGTCACTGAAAATTATTTTCTGTTTGAAATGCATATACCGCTGATAACTAACGAAGACTTTAACTTATATCAAGCCATACCATTACCTGTGAAAATAGAGAAAACGGTGGCATATGAAAAGGGTTATACTTTAGCTTGTAGATTAGCTTCAGTGTCCTTTTGTAGATAGAAGTATTGAAATGATAAGTCTGAGAGTTTCTTTAAACTGGTATAATAACTGGTCACAATATACACTGGTTCTGCTGCCTCTGGTCTCGGCCTGGGCATCGGTGCCGGCGTCACCGCCGGCGGCTCCGGCGGGGCCTGCTGCTGCTCCTTCCGCGGGCGGCGTGGCGAGGACGTCGATCGCAAACAGCATTGACGTCGTCTCCAAATCCACAACATTCCAACGCATAGTGCTACGACTAACAGCACATACATAATACTGTATTGATGAATATCATGAGGCGATAAGTCATCAAGCGTCGCTTTACTGTTTTTTAGGATATTAATCTGCTTTTCAAGATCTGCCAGGGAAGTATTTATATTTGATATGGTAGGTTCTGTGTAGTTCTCTACTGGAATTTTTATCTTTACAATTCTGTTAATCTGGTCTATTTCTGGTAACAAGATGGTTGGTGAGTAATTTATCTGGTTAGTCATTGAATTTGAGAAATGCAATGTAAAATCTTTGCCTTTGATAATGCAATTCGAACTCATGCTAATGAACCCGGCGCCTGTCAATTCACGCACGGTAACTTGATCATTGCAAATTATTTTTATTGAATATACATCGCAACAAAAATATAGGTATTGTTGTGAGGAGTGTAATTCTATCCATTTGTTTTGACATGGTGATTTGATAACTTTACATTGCTGGTCGTTTATAGTTTTTTCACAAAAACTCTCATCATTTTCCAATCTTAGTATAGGTTTAGGCATGTGACACATGTATGCCGCCCCATTATGTAAACATGCGTTCAACTCTGGTAAAGTAATGGTGAAGTGTTTATCTTTTCTGAGGTTTACCGCCACATATTCTGATACAGGCAATAGGGTGAACATATTGTTCTCTATTTGATGCGGAATTGGTATAATTTTATAAAGATTAAAACTTTCTCTGTCAATCAAAGGGAATGTTATTTCAACTATAAGGTAGTAGGAAGTAACTCGAGCTTTTACTTTCAATAATTTATATATGTAGTGAAAATCCGTTTCAATGTTATTTATGGATAATGTGAGTTCTTTGGGCATCTGTGAATATATGACTTGAAGCTCCTTTTTAATCCGATCAGGGGTTAACAAATGCAAACTTATTTGACCATGGTATATATCTGTTATTGTATCGAGCATTGTATCTTGTAGTCTTTTCATGTTCTGCAGCAAACTGTTACCGGCCATGGCAGACAGCGTGAATTCTTGAATGTATGAGATGTTCATGATTTCAGTTTTTAACGAGTTACTAGTAGCTTGTAACTCATTTAGTTTTTTATTCATAATTTTATGTTGTTTATCTACGGTAGCTTCCATTCTTTTCATTAGATTGAACTCAGTCTCAATTACAGATGTTTGGTTTTTATACAATTCGACGATATGCTTTTCGTTAGCCTGGATGGTAGCAATGTCTTTACTATATTTATATATGAGTCCAGTACGCCGAACAAGTCATTAGCTAGATATCCGACACCGTTAATAAGACCACGGCGGCGCCGGCGGCGTCTGGCGTGGATGTTAAAATGCTGCGTGAGTAAAAGTTCATTGTAGTAATTTATTTCCTGGAACTCATGCCGTAATTGTGATATTATTAAACTACAATGACTTTGTTTATCAATGGTCGTGCATAATGTATCGAGATAATTGGATATTTTATTAAAGGTATCCAGACCCGTCCAGTATGGTTTGAGATCGTAATATACAACTAGAGTCCATTTGTCCCTTATAATTTGCATTTTCGTTATAGAATCAAAATAAAGTGTTTGGTTGCTGGGCAGGCTTTTGGTGAATTCTGCGCCACTAGCTGGTGAAAGTACGGAAAGAAAAAATATTAGCGCAGCAGCTATAGTTGGGAACGTGGTTTTCTTTATTGCTCGTTTCCTTGACTCTGGTTTAGACTTTTCTTTGTTTTCTGGTTGGGTTTGTGAATCTGGTGAGCTACTGAGGTGAACCGGCAGAATAGATAGTTTTACGATAGGCCGTTTCATAATGCCATTCTTGGTTTTTAGTGTGACAACCCTAACTAAGCCGTCGTCGCCAGGGTGTAATTCTGTAACCCGGCCCATTGCCCACTTTCCTGGTGGCAAGTTATCATCGTGAATCACTACCAGGTCGTTTAGGCTAATGTTCTTTTGTGGTATAGTCCACTTATTTCTGGCAGATAGTTGTGTTAGGTACTCACTATTCCATTTCTTCCATAGATCCTGGAATAGCTTCGAAGTTAAATGCCATCTGGTTCGGGCATCCTTTTCGGTTTCAATTATGGTTGACCCAGGTCGTGCTGTTAGAAAATGCGCTGGTGTTAATATATCGAGATCATTTGCATCTTCGGTCATTGAGCACAAAGGGCGTGAGTTAAGGCATGCTTCTAATTTTGCCAAAAGTGTTGTATATTCCTCAAAAGTTAGTTTTTGAGTACCCACAACTCTTTTTAGATGGTGTTTGAGGCTGCGGACTGCTCTTTCCCATAATCCTCCTGCATTGGGCCAGGAAGGGGTATTAAAGTGCCATTCGATCCCTAGGTCGTTAATCTCAGATAAAAAGCTTTCATTAAATATTTCTTGTAAACGGTACATTCCCTCTTGTAAGATTCTATTCGCTCCAACGAAATTGGTTCCGTTGTCGCTATATATATGCCGTGGGGCTCCGCGGTGAGCTGACATTCTGCCTAAAGCTGGCAGAAAGGCCGAACTGGTTAAATAAGAAACAAGTTCTAAGTGAACAGCTTTCGTGGCCATGCATATAAAGAGCGCAATGTAACCTTTGCTTGTCTTTATCCCGCGACCTTTATTTGCTTTTACATCGACAAAACCGGTGTAGTCGACCCCACAATGATGAAATGCCTTTTCAGGATTAACTCGGGATGCTGGTAAGTCCCCCATCAGTTGGTATTGCTTGATAGGATTTTGTTTATTGCATATAACACATTGCCTTATAAACTTTTTTACTATCATATAACCGTTTATAAGCCAATATTTTTGTCTTAAGTTTGATAATGTAAGGCGAGCTCCTCCATGAAATGTTAATTCGTGAGCTTGCTGTATCAGTAAAATGGTGAGACGATGGTTCGGTGGCAGAATTATAGGATGTTTCATACCCACATTAATCTCCGCGTTTCTCAATCTTCCGCCAACACGTAAAACTCCGTCTTGGTCTAATGTTGGATTCAAATTTAAAATTTTACTTTTACAATGCACTATTCCGTCTTTCTGTAATCTTTTGATATCGTCATTAAATTCCAATTGTTGTATATTTTTAATGATCAGCAGTTTTGCGTAACGTAGTTCGTGTAAGGTGAGATATGGTAGGTGAATCACCTTTTTATAGGTAGGTAATCGCAATATCCATGCAAAATAGCGTATGATTTTATTTAATGAACTATAGGTATTTAATAAATAAGTTATAATATTTATCATCGTATTGTCTTGGTTTAGAATTACGGTATTGGCTTGTTTTAATAAAGATTTTTTTGTTTCTAAGTTGGTTTGATATGTGGTTTTTTCTTCATTATTGGTTGAAAAGGATGGAACCCATTAAGGTCCTTGCCACCATAATGTGTCATCTTTTAACTGGTTGGTAGTTAAACCACGAGTGGCACAATCGGCTGGATTTTCATCTGTCTTTACGTATCGCCATTTGTATGATGGTATGGATAAATGGATTTCTTTGACTCGATTGGCTACAAAGGTATTCCAACGTGTTGGTTCTCCCTGCAACCAACCTAAGACTGCAGTAGAGTCTGTCCAAGCATATATTTTCATTTTGTAATCAGATAAACTAATTTTAATTTTTGTCATTAACTCTGATAACAACTTTGCGCCCATCAATTATAATCTGGGAGTAGATACTTCCTTACTGACAGGCACTAGTCTGGCTTTCGCTGCAACGAGTGATATGGTGACGTCATCGCCGTTGATAATTTTACAGTAAATTACGGCCGCGTATGCTTTCTTAGACGCATCACAGAATCCATGCAACTGTACATTTTGGTTTTCCTTTATTCCCAACCACCGGGTCACTTCAATCGTTTTTATTTCGGACAAATCATTTTTAACTTACTCCATTCGTTATTTATGTTCTCTGGTAAAGGGTCATCCCATTGTAATTCACATAGCCAGACTCTTTGAAAAAGTTTTTCAGTTTGGTGCTAAGCGGTGTGAGCCACCCTAGTGGGTCAAAGAGTTTGGATATATCAGAGAGCAATGACCTTTTTGTTGGTATTGATTGTGAGGTAAAGTTAATTTTTGACTGAAAGGTAAATTTATCTTTTAGCGGGTTCCAACTTAATCCTAACGTCTTTGAAGAGCTCATTTCTTTGAACTCATACGTTTTTTGATTGCGTTGAATAATGTCTAAGCCTTCTAACAGCTGTTGTTCATTAGCCGTCCATTTCCTTAGATTGAATCCTGCTGATTGTAGTAGTTGAATTAGTTCGTCTCTTAATTTCAAGGCCGAATCCAATTTATCGTTTCCCCCACAGTAGTCATCCATATAAAAGTTATTTTCTAATGCCTTTGCTGCGTTAGGGAAATTATGTTTCTCATCTGCCGCTAACCGTTTTAAACACATCATAGCTAAAAATGGTGCTGGTTTGGTACCGTATGTTACCGTGGTTAATTGATATGTCAAAATAGGCTGGTTTGGAGAGTCTCTCCATAGGATTTTTTGATAAATTTGATCTTCGCTATGCAATCGAATTATTCGGTACATCTTCTCGATGTCAGCACAAAATACGAATTGGTATTGCCTCCATTTAATAATTAATTCTTGAATGTTCTGTTGTAAATTTGGTCCTCTGTACAAGACGTCATTAAGGCTGAAACCGGATGAAGAGTTAGCGGAAGCGTTAAAAACTACTCTTACGTGAGGTAAATAACTTTCAGGTGTCGTGTTCGTTGATAGTATAGATAGTATCATATGATTTAACTTGTGGTATTCATTCATAAATGTGCGGTATTCACCTTTCAAACTTTGACTTTTTTCTAATTTCTTTTCTAGGTTTCTAAACTGTGCTAAGGCTTTATTTTTGGTAGACCCTAATTTACCTTTTAAGTCTGTATTAAATGGAAGTCGGACCTCATACGTCCCGTCTTCTAATCGTTTGGTGGTTAATAAAAAGTGTTGTAAGCACTCATGATCTTCAACAGACATTTCGACTTGCTGGTGTATCTCCTCGTTTTCCCAAAAGCGGGACAAATCTTCGGTATCATGAAGTATACAATGGTAAACTGGTTGCATTGAACCGCACAGCAGCCATCCTAACTGCGTCTGTTGCGCGATTGGTTGATCTTCATTTTCGCCACGCAAAATGCCTCCTAACATAATTTTACTGTAAATGTCCGCTTCAAGAAGTAAATCTACTGGTCGACTTATATTAAACTGAGGATCGGCTAAGCTAATGTTTTTTATATATGACCACGATGGGTTGACAAAAGTTTTATTTGGTAAACTGTTTATCAAGCTATTCATTATATTTACGTTGGTATCAACATAAAATTCGGTGTAATTCGATTGAATTTTAATTTTAAGCATTCCTTTGCAATTATTTTCCTTTTCACCGACTCCATAAATTTTTCCTTTGCAATGATTTCTCTTCAATCCTAACAGCTGTGCAGATTGCTCGTTTATTAGAGAAATCTGAGATCCCTGATCAATTAAGGCTCTCATGGTATGCTGACTCCCGTCTGAACCTGTAACTTTCACCAATGCGGTGGCTAAAAGTATCTCGGACAAATCATCCCAAGACACGTGACTAGAAGTTGTCACGTGATCTTTATATTCAAGATTGGTCGGGTTTGGTCTAGGGTTCGAGTTTGGTTTTGCTGCCGTTTTGAACTGATTTTTATTCAAAGCGTCATGTAATAGCGAATTATGCTTGCCAAGGCATTTACGACATCGCTTTGTGGAAAAGCACGATTTATTTAAATGGTTAATTAAGCAATTATGACAACAATTCAGCTGGTTGACGGACTTTAGTTTCTGCTCGTCAGTCATTTGTAAAAATTTGCTGCATTGCCATAACCCGTAGGCATTGTTACACAATGGGCAGGTAATTGACCTCGCCACATGGAATGATTTTACAGGTCTGACATTATTTGAATTACTTTTCTGCGAATTATAAATCATATTTGTATATTATAATACGATCTTTGGTTAGATGAAAAGTTTTGATACATAGATTGGTTATGGCTGTGAGTGGTTGTTTTTGGCATGTTTGGTTCTTGTTTTCGTTTTGAGGCCTCTAATGCTGTAAATTTACTTTCTAAGTAATCTAAGAATTCCTGAAGTACAGGCAACTCTCGTGGCTTTTTCACAGACTCAATATATTCAGAAAAAGATTCGCTGTCCAGCTTCTGCGCTAATAAATGTACTAATAACGGATCCCAGCTGGTGATATCTACTCCTCAATTTCTAATAGCATGCAAACATTATTTTGTTACGTCGTGCAGCTTTTTTATCATATTTAATGACTGTTGTTGAATGTTTGGAAGTCCGAGTAACGTGTTAAGGTAAATATAAGTCGCTTATTGCCATAGCGATGGTTTAATAATTCCCAACACACTTCGTAGTTGTCAGAGCTGATTTGAAGATGATGAATTAATCTCTCCGCTTCCACATTCACCTTACTTTTTAAAAACAGCATTTTTTGTGCATTACTTAAGGACGGATTTCTATGTATGGTTTCGTGAAATAAGTCTTTGAAGGGGATCCAGTGGTGATCGTTACCGCTAAATGCCGGAATATCCATTTGCGGGGTCGATTTTTCACAATGCGACACGGACCACATCTTGGTGTTGATTGTCTTTTTTAATTCGTTAAATGTCCTTTCATACCTGGTAAACATCTCTTGGTAGATGTCTTCATCTTCGTTAGTTTCGCCTTCTATCTCCCAATGCAATTGATCAATGGTGCTCCAACGAGCCTGGAGAGATCTAAGAGCATCCTCAAATTCCCTGCGATTTTTTAAACTTTCCACATCTATCGAGCTTACCGTACGCATAAAAGCTTTAAAATTAATGGTCTGTTTCCTAATCATCTCATCCAATTTAGTATTACTGCTAGATATAGCAACAGAATGGTGTGGTTGACGTTGACTCGATATTGCTAACGAGTCACTATCAGTTGACGGCCCCGGCTTGTACAGTGCTCCTTCAGCTTCTAATTTACGAGGGGTTACGCCTTTTTGCACCTGCGCGTCTGGCTCACTTGTTGGTGGCCGAGGAGCCATCTGCTCGATAGTTCTGTTAAGAATGCCTTTAATGGTCAAATAAAGTTCTTCCCAGTTTCAAAGCAATGTTTAGAAAAGTACACATGGTCAACTTCTGCATCTGAGCACATCTTTGTATGATTTTGGTGGTACTCACGCCAATAATTATCAAGCAACTCCAATTTACGTTTACAATAATCCCTGGTTTTCCTCTCAGCTCCATCTTTCTTAATGTTGGTTAAGAGCTTTTTGAGGGCTTCGTAGATTTCCGTCTGATTGGCTAAAAGATTCTCCATGGTTCAGGATAGAAAAGTGAAAATTAATAAAAATGGTAAGATCTGACCTTATGTTCGCCTTACTCTGGTTCCAAGACTACAAGTCACTGACTACAGTCACTGCAATCCTTTATTTTTCACTGTGGTACACTCACAATAGGCACTGGTTGGTTTATTAAGTCTTCGACCGCACGAACACTAATGGTGAAGTAATTCGCGAACCGAAGCCCTTATTTCTCGAAGGACCATGAAAAGGGTTATACTTTAGCTTGTAGATTAGGTTCAGTGTCCTTTTGTAGATAGAAGTATTTAAATGATAAGTCTGAGAGTTTCTTTAAACTGGTATAATAACTGGTCACAATAAATAGCAACAAATGGTAGAAAAAACTAAATTAAGGAATACTAGAGAAAATACGAAAATGGTCAGAGAGAGCACGCGATTTCTGGTTACGAATGTACTGAATATAATTAAATGTAATAAATAAAATGTGCAAATTGCATAAATGCAGGTTGCTGAGCTGTTCGTTTGAGTAACACCGAACACGTACGAACAACTTCAAAATACATCGAAGTGAATTTAGAGAAAAATATTTATATTTCACTGAACGAAGATGACCTTGCCCACTGTCGCCTGCAGAAAACTAATAAAACTAAAAGCAAAACAAACAAACCTGTGTTCGATATGCATAGCGATAGTGCTCCGTGCGAGGCGAAACTGCTGTCACATTAAAACATCCAGCCCTGTGACGTTGAGCGCGCGTCATGCAAGAACGCGTGGATTGAGTTGCATACACCTAACTTTGACTATATACATGTCTAGACGGAGCATCGCGGTACAAACGCTTCTCAAAATCCGTCCGGTTTTTGTATTGAATTTGAAGTGTGCGTGACAGCCGCGTATGACTGACACTAACGCAAATGGTTGCCAGCGAATGCCTAATTTCCAATAAAGTAGGGAAAAAATACTTATGCACAATCCAATTTTAAAATGATTCATAGTATAACATAACTTTTTAAATTAGGTATGTCTATCATATATGTAGGTATAACGCATAAAAGAAGCTGGTGTGCTTAGAAGAAATGGATGATTGAAGGCGAGGGCGAGTACAATAAAATAATGCGCTAATGGAAACCTGCGTGCGTGTGATATGTTTGTAATAGGGACGAAATAGAAGCAACAGGCAGGATGTTTTACATTTATTACTTAATCAAAATTGATTTTTTAATTAGAAATTTAAATATTTTAAATTAAAATCAAAACAATTAATGGCGTTCTCTTTGTATTTGTTTCTTAAATAACTTTCGTTTGGATGTTACATTATTTTTCATGTTATCTACTTTCTTATTATGTTGAAACAACGTCTTCTTTCTACCGGATCAGTTGGAAACCTAAAAATGTTTGCTATGTGGTCGAACAGTTGTAAAGGTTACATCATGTGATGACTGCTCATCATTATCCGTGTCCAATAGTTTACATGAGACGAGATATATTGACCTTTTAGGGGCACAAACATACACCCGCACTTTCTCAAACATCGTCATCATCATCATCAGCCTATAAACGTCCCACTGCTGGGCGCAGGCTTCCCACGTGGAGATAGCACGTGGGGATAGTCAATAGTCAATAGTCAATAGTCAAAATATATTTATTCAATAAACTCAATTAATAAGTACTTTGAAACGTCCAAATATTTTTTAACCTACCACCCATTCAGGACATAATTTTTTAACTGTGGCAAAGAACGGGCGCAAGAAAGATATTAGGCCATAACCCACCACGCTGGCCCAATGCTTGTTGGTGGGTTTTAACAACTGTCATCTTACGACAACAAACGGGACCAACGGCTTAACGTGCCTTTCGAAGCACGGAGGAGCTCAAGATGTTTTAAATTTGTTCACCCATCCAGTGAACCGGCATTGCGAAAGTTGCTTAGCGGGCAAGATCGCAAGCCGAACGTGCTAGCCGGTGCGCCATCGAGCTCTGAAGCATACATACTACCATCCCCTACATACATATACTTAAACACACACTTCTTACATAAATACTTACGTACATTCCATTTCATACATAATCATTTTTTTATTCATTTTGAATATCGATACCATACCACAACAACAATTTAAAATAATAGTATTATAAAATATTACAGTAGGTATTATATTTTTTCTTGTTTTAGAACGGAACCTATACTCCAGCCAAATTCAATGACGAATGTTTGTAAACAGATTACTGTTATACCTAGTTGCTGTAGGATTTTACTTTTTCTTGAGAGACATTCACAAGAAAACAGTTAACTATTGTGTCTTTCTTTCAAAAAACAGTAAAAATCCTAGTGAAACTAGACATTTGCACAAATGACAGTAATATGTTTACAAACATTCGGCATCGAAAGGAACCGTGACATTTATTGGGTTGGCTTTTGAATCGAGTCGCCTGAATTTGAAGAAACTAACACTGTGGGGGGGTCTAAGGGGTTCTTAAATAAAGGTGGTACAGATCGAATGGACCTGTGTTTGCTTTTCTCTTCTATCAGGTTTAAGTAAGGCGACTTTTATAAAATAAACTGTTACTTTATGTAGTTTCAAAATTTGGTACAAGTACAAATATATTTAATAGAACAAATTTAATAATTATTATCGATAAATTAGGAGTTGAGAGTAGTGAAGAATAATTATGTTTCGTCTGCGCCCGCGGCGCCTTATATATTCAAAATCAGCGCCTCTGGTGTTGGTTTGATGTACTACGCCGGCCATGTTATTAAAAGTATGCTGTTTGCTGCTTCATCGGTCGTCGTTGAGACACTTCTTCTGTGATCGCGGTGCTCCTCACATTGCCACTAGGTGGCGCGTGAACAAAAGGTTTATTAACATTTTAGCTGCCGGCGTTGCGTTAAAATATTTAAAAAACCACTTGAAAGTTTTGTCAAAATCGGCTATAATCACGAAAAATTACACGTTTTTAGGTTATACAGTGCCATATTAACAGAACCGAAGCCTGAAAACGGCGAAGCCTGGAAACGGGGGGCAAAGCCCCCCGCCATGAAAAAAGTCTAAAGAGTTAATTAGGTTAGGTTAGTATGTTGTCCAAAAACGCGCGAGCTGAGCGAGCGAAGCGAGCGTGCCGCGGGAGCGGCCGGCGAAGCGCCAGAAACGACATTTTTGTAAATTTCCATATTTTTAAAAAATTAACATAATTTAAAAATTACTTGTCTGTGGGAGGAGAGGCAAGTGGGGGGTACTCCTCTCTTCTCCGCTCCCCTTCCCCCACCAATTAAGGCGACTCGATTCAAAAGTTTTACCATGATACATAACCTCAAAATACAAAATTAACATAACTTAAAAACTACTTGTTTCCGGCAGGGGGGGTAAGTGGAGGGGTACTCCTCCCCCCTCTTCTTACCTTAACCACCCCCACCCCACCCCTGATTCAGGCGACTCGATTCAAAAGTTTTACCCATTTATTCACGCTCTTATAAATCAGATATCAGTTTAAAAAAGGAAAACTTTGAAAGTGTTCCAATTGTTTGCGCGCTTTTATTTGTTTCCTTGTGTGAGAGGGTAGTAGCACCATAAATGGTTATCGGTGTACCGTCCGCACAAGCGATTCTCGGCGCGCCCCAGCATTCCTCTGACTGTCATCTGACAGTTGCAAATTCACCGCTGAGCTGAACGCCCGCTCGTTCGCCCGCCGCCGCCGCCGCCGCCCGCCGCTCGCCGCCCGCCGCACTCTCCGCCCGCGCGAGTCCTTATCGTTCGTCACCGCCTTAGCTAGCTGCCATAAACCAGGGTGCTGAAGACGCTGATTACCAGGTTAGTGTTGCTGCTTATTTTACGCAGGGGAACACTTGAAGGCCGTAACCCCCGCCCTTGGCTTTCTTCGTTCAAACTGCCCCTTATATTTATTTATATATGTGATAACCGCCCCCGCTCATACAGTCCACTGCGCCTAGCATTATTTACCCGCCCTCCAGTAAAACAGAGACACCATAAATTTTGGTCCATACGACCCGGATTAAATCCAGTTTTATTTATTTATTTACCCGCTCCTCTTATAATTATATTTATTTATCACATACATTTAAAATATATATTTTAAGTACCTCACGCATTTGTAACTGTATTTTCAATAGTCGTTATTTTCTCGCACATACCTACCCACATTCCGTGGTAGGGGGCACTTACCCACTACCTCTAAATTATTTAACGGATTTTTATCAACCGCGCTTATATAGCACATCAATTGTTTCTTCGACTACAAAATGGCAGCCGAAGAAGCAAAATTAAAATTAGTCTTTGCAAAAAAGCAATCCATTTATAAACGCATTACCAAGTTATATGATCTTTCTAAGCATGGTGCCATATTCCTGATTTGGCCGATTTTATCGTCACGCATATAGCATTAAAAAAGTTATACTTGCAGCTTGTGCAATCGTTTGAACTATCGCTAAAGGACAAAAATCTTCCTAACAGTTCCGATTTAATCAACTTTGTTCGTCATCATATTAAAATACTCGAGAGAACGTAGACCGTTAACAATTTAGTATTGTTATTGCAATATGTCTAATCATTCTCAATTATTTAATTGTCTCGCATTTAAAAAATTACTGGTTGAGGATCGTTTCAATTTCGTGAAGCTAAGTAAGTTATGTATAAACTGTTTAAGCGCAAAACACTCAACGTCTTATTGTAAATCGCTTAATACTTGCAACGTATGTCATAAAAATCATCATTCACTTTTACATTTTAATATGGAAACCGGTTCGATATTGCGCTCGCGCGATATCCAACTGGCTGCGCGCCCGCCCGCCACCGCCAGCTCCGACGTCTCGCCACCGCCAGCTCCGACGTCGCGCGAGTCTTTGTGTTTACACAGCGGCGGCACAGCCGACGCGTTCGCAGTTCATGATAGCTTCGCGCGCACTCAGATTAAGAATAATAAGGTAAGGTTTTGCCAACCGCTCAAGTTTATGTGCCTACTTCTGATAATGATAACGCTATTATACGGTGTTTAATAGATAGTGCTTCACAAAACAATCTCATAACGCTCGCATTTTGAAAGAAATTAAACTTAAAAATTAAACCGCTTAATAACACTAACATAAAAACTGTAGGACTGATTAGTACACCTATTTTAGGATACGTTCCGCTCAGGATGAAATCGCGGTATACGGATGCTCAATACAGTTTGTTATGTTTAGTAGTTAATCAAATTACAGACTATTTACCTACCCAAATTATTAATTCAGACTTTATTAATAATTTCGCAAACTTACCGCTGGCTGACGATTCATGGAATATTCCTGGTGAAATTCATGCTATACTTGGCGCCCAATTGTTTCCACATTTAGTACTTGGAAATAAAATTATCTCCACACCGCCGCCGCCGCCGCCGTCGCGATCAGCTGATCGTACGAATGCTGTTCAGATATATTTTTTATTTTATTTATTTATTCATAAACAATTAACATTGTGTTTGAAGTACAGACAATATTAAATTTAATATATAAAATAACCATTAAGAACAAAATAAAATTCAGATAATTTAATTACTTAAATAAAATAATAATAAAATAGATTATTCATAATAAAATTACAATAATAATTAAAATTCGTTAACATGTCACCTATTAATTGACAAATGAGTTCGAATACAATATTACAATAATAAATATAAAAACTATAAGATTTCAACAATAGTGACAAAAAAACAACTTAACAACAAACGCAAACACTAATTACAAGAAATAAGGATCATGCTTGTACTAGTAAGTATAATCGTAATCAGTAATCACTTTATCGCTACAATTCCTCCACTGAATAGTAGCACTTTTCCAATAAAAACGCTTTTAATTTAACTTTGAATTGTGAGTGATACAATAACTCTTTTAATTCGAGTGGCAGTCTGTTGAACAATTTAGTGGCCTGATAGTACGAGTATGAACAATGACTTGCCACATTAAGTCTGGGAGTCATTTTCGATTAAAAATCTTTCCTTCTTGTGCTTTCTCTTTCCTGACTGTCTGCAGCGGTTTCATACATGTGTATGTTTTTAGCAAAATGACAAAGCAAAATCAATATGTATAAACATGGTACAGTAAGTATTTTTAAACTGTTAAAATGATCTCGACAAGACTTCTGCTGTTTAATACGTACCATTGTTCTTATGGCCCTCTTTTGCAGTATGAACGCCCGTGATAAGTTATATAAGTAACTCTTTCCCCAAAACAATATGCTATATCGAAATCTAGATTCTATTAACGCATGGTATACCATTTTAAAATGGTTAATGTCCACTTCCTCGCGCAGACTTCGCAGTACGTAGCAAGAGGAAATGACTTTGCTTTCTATGTCTTTATTTGTATCATCAGCAAACACTACCATAGTTAGAAATTCAGGAAATTTATTGGTCATAAAATTTAGTAGGTCATTCATGAATATGATAAAAAAGATTGGGCCTAATATTGAACCTTGTGGTACACCTATTTTGATGTCGATTAACTTGGATCGAGTAGCCCTTCCACAAATACTTTCTTCATCGACAGCTTTTACTTCCACAAACATTTTACGATTACACAGATATGACTCAAACAGTTCTAGAGCTCTGCTTTAAGAAGCAGAGCTCAGCAGCAGAGAGCAGAGCAGAGAGCAGAGAACGGGATAAGTCCCGTAGTAATCGAGTTTCTTTAGCAGAACATCATGTTTAACCGTGTCAAAAGCAGAACTTAGGTCCAAAAAGAGACCCGCTACTTTTGATTTATTATTTAATTTATGGATTACATCATTTAGTAACGTAGCCACCGCATCTTGCGTTTCTACATTTTTATAGAATAGAATAGAATAGAATAGAAAAACGTTTATTGGGTACCCGCACACACAAAATAATGTAAAAAAAAAAAAAATAATTAAATATAAACAATGAAATAAACTAAAAAATAAAACTTAAAAATAAACACCAACTTGGGTAGGTACACCAAATAGGCCTCTGCTCAGTTTGAGCCGTGACAACGCGTATTGTCACGGCAATGGTATTCTGCAGATACCTTTGCTGAAAAAAAAGGCGCGTGCCACTGTGCAAACAACCAATTCAGTTTAACATAATAAGTACTTAAATCAAAATAAAATATTTTCAACAATTACTATTATGATACCTAGTTACAATATGTATTATTATTATCATTATTTCCGAAGTTTACAAATTGAATCAATTATATCAAAAGATAATTGCTAACAACAATAAAGTGGGCATTATTACACACTGGATATTATATTATACCAGGCCACAAAATAGTAGTTTTCAGTAATCAAGTAGATATTCAGATTGCGGTATTCTTTTGTAGATCAAGTAAATGTATTTTATAATTAGCTTTAAATGTGTACATCGTTTTGAAATTCTTAAAAGGGGGAGGAATGTTATTCCAACATTTTCCAAATACCGGAAGCTACCTCGAAACGCACTAGTGTTATGTGAGGGGCATTTCAAACGAGTAGCAAAACGCTGAGGGCGGTCAGAAAAATTAAGTTTTTCGTACAAGTATGACGGACTCTTATTTTTTATTACTCCAAAGAGCAAACTTGCGAAGTGCATTTCTCGTCGATTCGCCATATTTAATAAGTCACCTTTATTAAGGTAAGGAGTCACGTGAGCTCGCCAGGGAATAGAGAAGCAATATCTTGCACAGGCATTTTGTACTCGCTGTATAAGCTTTTTAGTACGACCAAGAAGACATCCTCCGATTACTGTGTCAGCGTAGCTCAATTTGGACAAGATTAGAGTCTCGCAGAGGTGAATTCGCACTTCAACGCTTAAATACTTTTGGATCTGGTACAATACTTTCAACCTGTAAAAACACTGTCTGACTGTATCCGTTACGTGCTTCTCAAACTTTAAGTTACTATCAAACAGAACTCCCAGGTTTCGAGCTTCGTCTACACGCTCAACTTTATTAGCTTTAATTTTGATGTCAAGGAGGGCTTGGCTGTTGATCTTTGCAATCTGTGTTTTAGTACCAGTAACAATTAATTTAGTTTTTGCCGAGTTCAACAATAAACCATTCCTTTCGGACCAGTCTGCTATACGTTCCAAATCCTCATTTATTAGTTTAGCAGTTGCTGCAGCATCATGTGGTTTGAATGTCTTGTATACTTGTAAGTCGTCTGCGTATAAATGGTATTTACAGTTTATGATGCATTTGGGAAGATCAGCGGTGTACAAAATGAAAATTACAGGCCCAAGAATCGACCCTTGCGGTACCCCACGACTTACAGGCAAAGTTCTGGAATATTTTTTTGAGCCATCGTGCTGCGTAATTTCTACCTTTTGACAACGACCTGTCAGATAACTAGAAAACCACTTGATTGCAGCATCATCAAAGCCATAATACCTAAGTTTCGCCAGGAGCAGTGAGTGGTCAACGGTATCAAATGCACGAGAGTAATCCAGTAGAACCATAGCTGCACTCTCACCAGCATCTTGACCAGTCAAGATATCATCAATGACATCCATAAGTGCAGTTGTCGTGCTCAGGCCTGCTCTAAAACCTGACTGCTTCTTTGGCAATATGTCACACTGATCCAAATATTCTGTTAATTGAATACAGACAACCTTTTCTAATATTTTTGACATAAATGGCAAAATGCTTATCGGTCGAAGGTCTTTTATCTCGGCCGGATTATTAACTTTAGGGATGGGCTTTACAATAGATAGTTTCCATAAATCAGGGAAAGTACAATCTGTAATGGACTTGTTAATAATTGCTGTAATTGTAGCCAGAGTTCGCGGTAAAGTCAAAAGGATCATGTTTAGCGATATGTCATCAACGCCTTGGGCATTTGTTCTAATGTTCTTAATAATATTTAACACAGTTGATTCATCTACAGGCTTTAAAGTAAATATACCATTGCTAAATCTATCAGAGTTGAAATAAGCTAATGTCTCCTTGCGGTTTGCCTGATTGCTAGTAGGCAGATTAAGAAAGTGGCTATTGATTGCATCGGGATCCGAAATGTTATCTGGTAGTTCAATTACTTTCTTTTTAAAATCAACATGGCGTTTGACGTTTTTCCATAGCATATACGGATTCCGATAATGATCATTCACACACTGTCGAAAATATGCAGCTTTCTCATTATGTAAGGCGACGCGTACGATGTTTTTCAGGTCCTTATAGTAATGCTTATGACTATCAACTTTAGTGTTTCCATACCTGGCATACGCATTGTCCCTTAGTTTCATCATGTCTTTCACAGTCTGAGTTATCCAAGGATAACTTTGTTCTTTGACAAATGATGTTTTTAGAGGAGCATACATGTCAAACAGTTCTTTAATATGTGCATTAAAGGCATCTAGTGCATCATCTAGATTTTCACAAAGCAGCCGTTCCCAGTGCACAGCATTAACACTATCATCAAAAGTCTTTGAATCGATGTCTTTGAGTGGCCTGTATGTTATCCATCGAGGGATCGGTTTGGGTTTCTTCACATTTAATTCGAACGATACAAATGCATGGTTGCCAAGGTCTGGAATGTAATCAACAATTACTTTGTCCACTTTCGTACTGCTGCACACAAGATCAAGCAATGTTTCGGAATGGTCAGTAAAGTGTGTCGGTTCATTAACATATTGATTAAGGTTCATAGAATGGAAAAATTCAAGAACTTTTTTTGAGTTGGATTCCTCAGGCTTCAGGAGATTGATGTTAAAATCACCCATTAGCACAACATGATCATACGTCGACAAACCGCTCATAGTCTCCGATATCGCATCCAAAAAAACATCGACACTTACCCAGTTGGGACGATATGCCGTTCCTATAGCCAATTTATATCCATTTAGATTCAGGCTCAACCACATCTGTTCTACGGGGGGTGAGGACACGCGTTCAAGAAGTCGCATATAAATACCGCGCCTGATAAAAAAACCAACTCCACCGCCACGCGAACGAGCACCGGGCGGGCGCGGTATGTGACGTAGGCGGTAGCCATGGGGCGCGGGCGCTCGAGCCTCTTCGCCTGCTCGTAACCAAGTCTCGTTAATCGCCACTATATCTGCGCCGTGCCGTTCCATGGCAATTAGAAACTCGTCGTGTCGGGTACCTAATGAACCCGGATTAAAAAGTCCCAATCGTAGTCGCTTATGTTTTAAGAACTCCAAAACAAATGCACTAGAAATTTGAACATACTTGCAATTATTTAAATATCGTTTCAGAACACTAGTATGTCGCCAATCCAACCCCAAAATGTATTCAACTATAACTTTGAAAAATAATAAAATCAACTTGTTAAAATCAGTACACCAAAACCAATATTCTACACAATAATTATTTACAGCAATCAAACAGTGAGAATAACACAACACATAATATTCAGTCAAAAGCCTCCTTCTAAAAGTATCACACAGCAAAAACAAAAACAAATAAAATCTAGAAATACTATAATAATAATAATAATAATAAATCGTTTATTTCAGATTATTCATCCATATTAGTTAGTAAGACTTAAAGATATTGTTAGTATCTATATAAGTATGAAAAGGTACATATGAATCCCTATTGTGCCAAGAGTGACCATCACGAGAAAGGGTATGTCCCCGTGATTGTCACTCTCTGCACAAGGGACCACCAGAGCGGTGAGGTGAAGCGATCCGCTAATGTCTTTAGGATGCTGTTGGAACTGTTCCTCACTCTGCTGATCAGGGAGGCGGTTTTTTTGCGAATGACGGCTTCAAAGCCATCAGTTTGATACTCCGCAAACATCCCGGATGCACTGCAAAAACGCGGTAGACCCAACATCATCCTAAAGACATTGTTATACTGGATTCGTAGGGTCTCCAGAGATTTTTTGGCATGCTTGACCCACAGATTTCCCGTGTACATGTTTTGACAGTAAGCTTTAAAAAGCGTCACTTTCACATCTTCCGTACAGCGAGAAAATCTGCGAGCCAACATATTGCCTGTAACCGCTAGAACCCTTCGCTCCCGTTCAATATCATCATCATCTTTGAGGTCGCTGGTGATGACATGCCCCAGATATTTAAATTTCATCACGCGTTTGATGTTCAAGCCGTTTAGGGTAATCTTAGTAGCGTTATCGGGACATTTACCAGCGGCCTCAAATACCATGTATTCTGATTTTTTCACATTGTACGTGAGCCCATGCTCAGCAGCATACGACTCACAAACACTTAACATTTCTGTAAGGCCACCCACCGTAGGGCTGAGCAACACCATATCGTCAGCGTAGCTTAAATTGTTTATGCTAATTCCATCTATTCGACAACCGACACGCATGCTGCTCAGCCCAACGATGAGATCGTTTACGTAGATGTTGAAGAGCTTAGGAGAAGATAACCCCCCTTGCCTCACTCCGCACTCCAACACATACGCATCCGACAAGGAATCAGCCCACTTAACATAATTTGTTTGGTTAGCATACCAAAATTTGAACACGTTCAGTATTTCTTTCGGTACACCCCTCTTCCCCAGCTTCCCCCAAAGCGTATCATATGACACCAGGTCAAAGGCTTTAAAGAGATCCAAGAAACAGGCGTATATCGGTGTTCCACGATCAGTGTAATATTGGACAGTATGCTTAAGACCTACTATAGCGCTTTCAGTTGAAAGTCCGGGTCGAAACCCGAACTGTGCGTCATGTATGTCCGAGTGTTTATCCAATTCAGAGTTAAGCACACTATCCAATACCTTAGCAATTGTTGTTGCTAGTGAAATAGGACGATAGTTCCCCCTGTCCGAGATGTCACCGGTCCTATCCTTAACAATGGGCACGACGATAGTTTTCATCGACTCATATGGTAGGTACGAGTGACTTATGCACATTGAGAAGAACAAGGCCAGAACCCTCGGCAGGTGAACTCCAGCATACCGCAGATGCTCCACACTAATGCCGTCATGCCCGGGAGATTTACCGCCGCTCATGTTTTTAAGCGCCTCTCTTATTACTACTATATTACTATTACTTATTATTACTATAGTCCTTACACTTTAAAATACAACAAAGCAATTTTTCAGGCATGCTCAGATATATCGGAGTACAAGAAAGTATCCATATCGTAGTGTTAACTAATATGATAAAAATAATAAAAGTTTGACTACAGCAGGTACACAAGTCAGCAAAAAAAGTGCTTAACAATGGTATAAACACGAATAAGACTGTATTTCTAAACCAGAGAAATGTTGTATTACTGACATAATTACATAAAATTTTTGGCCGCACATTATTACTATTACCTTCAATGACAATCAATACAGTTTTACATGCCAAAACATTTCTGTCAAAATAGCATTTGTGAAAACAAAAATAATTAGTATGATCACATTCATCATTATTTTTTTGTCTTAACACTAACAGATTAAATACCAAAAACCTTATTTATATCGGAATGAGAACGAATACGGTGACCAGCTGTACCCTGTTCTCGGCGCGTGAAGATTTTGCCACCTTTTGTCCACACATACTTCCAGTTTCGGCTCTTAGCAGCGGCCCGTGCTTCTTGGAATAGCTGGCGGTTGGATCTAGTAAGCCGTTCATTAACATAGACTGGCCGTACGGCACCTGAGAGGGGTAAGCCTTCCGTGGTGAGGCCGCGGCGCACGCGTGCAGCAGTCAGCAACGAGTCGCGAAGAGCCCGGCGTGCGAGCCGCGCGATAAGAGGCCGGGGCCGCAGCGGCGCGGCTCCCTCCTCACACGCGCGCACTGGTCCAGCACGCTCCACCATTACGACGTCCCGCTCTTCCAATTGAACGCCAAGCTTCTGTGCCACAGTCAGTAATATATGTGTAGCGTTCTCACCGTTTGTCTCTATTAAATTCGAGATTTCAATATCATTTAATAACATGTCTTGCTGTCGTTCCTGTATTTCCCTTTTCAATTGAGTTATTGCTTGTTCCAATTCTATAATTTCACCCCTTTTTGTTTCTTTTTCGCTTATTCCACTTTCATAAGAGTTCATCCTTTCTTCCAAACAGTCTAGCCTTGAGTTCTGCGCCTGGATAGCGGTGGTGAGCCCCGTCATTGCAAGCCTAATTGCCCTCAGTTCAGCCAAAACTAGTTGATTAAAATCAATATTAGTTGACTCGATGTTGTTCAAGTCATCGGTAGGTGAAATTTGCTCGTAAATAAAATCATTTTTCTTATTAGTCCTTGCGCGATGTGTTACATTTAAATCGCTCTGAGCCACCGCGGTTTCAAGGGGGTCAACGACCTCGTCACTATAAGGTGGCTCAGGTTGTGAAGTCGTTAGCGGCGCCGCCGTCGGACGAACAGGTGTGTTTAAATTGCCGACTTTTGGCTGTTTACTCTGACATTCCGGGCATTTCCAAGTGCTTTTACGCTCATTCCTCGCATAAAATGAATTGTAGCGCTTACTAGTCATATTAAGACATTCCAAGTCATACGCTGCATTACAGGATGTGCATTGTAAGTATTCATTTTTTGGCAATGGTTTAGTGCAACCAGCACAGTTTTTGCTGGTGTTGGTAGCCATAGTGATAGTTTCGCTAGCAATATTATATAGCACTTACAAACTTTGTGTTAAATTAATTTCAAAGTTATTAAACAATAAACCAATGTTATTCACAGGTAGTGACCTCTATTAGTTGATAACATAAGTTGGTAAAGCACAGACTCATGTCGAATTGCCGTGGTAGCTGTGAACGCCTTGTCTTGTAGCGCCCTCTGTTGACTCCAGTCGAGCACGACCAAAGCACATGCACACGACGTAATTCAAAGTTTTTTCTCAACGCGTAGCGCCAATATTCTAAACATTGAACGGTACACAGAAATAAAAATCTTGCAATACAAAATTTGGTTCAAATTATGCACTTTATCACTATAATAGCGTTCTATTAAATTAATCACACAAGCTTTTATCGCTTTTAATGAGTTCTACAGCCTTATTACACTGTTTTTAAACGAAATTGTGATTTACGGTAACCGTTTGCTTGAAATCACTTTTACTTAAAATCCGCTTGAGTTTTTCAGGAGAAAACGTTTTCACATGTGAATTGTATGAAAATACACGCAACTGTCACAAAATTAATAACATTTACGACAATAATCTATTTTCAAAACACGATTTAACACGGGAGTTGTTGTTTACGCAGAGCCAGCGCCCTCTCTCTCCTTTTACGATAACCAAACTGCCTTTCGTTTAGGATTTTGTTTAAATTTAAATGATGAATCAATCTTATCTTTATAAGTTTCTCAAAGATTTTGGATAAAGTTGGCAGTAATGAGATTTGCCTAAACATTTTTGGATCCTGTCTTGAGCCTTTTTTATGTATTGGTACTATCTTTGCAATTTTTAGATGATCTGGGAATAGCCCTTCATCAAAACATTCATTAAAAAAGTAAGTTAATGGGACTGCTAAAACATCAATGTTATCTCTTATTACAGTAATAGGTATCTCGTCATAACTACAAGAAGTTTTATACTCCATACTTCTGACAATTTTAATAATTTCACCTGGAGTAACCAGGTCAAACGTCATTTCTTCAAATACTTTTGCTGTGTGATCTTGCAGTAGTACTATTGCTGCTGCAGAGTTGGTCCCAGTTCCACAAGAATTGATATCACACTGTTTAGCGAATATCTCTACGATTTCAGAAGTATTTCTAGTTACTCGTTCATCAACCCTTAAACAAAACCCTGTTTTTAGTTTTAAATTATTATTTCTGTGCCTGTTAACTATGTTCCAAATATTTATACCCACATTTTTGGAATTAGCGATCTTGTTTTGCACAGCTAGTCTCTTTGCATTTTCAATAACCCTCCTGTACAACCTTATATAGTTAGCAGTGTAGTTTTTTATTGAAATGTCACAATTCTTACCTTTCCCCACGCATAGTAGACGTTTCATCTTACTAGAGACTTTCACACCCTTTGTAAGCCAACGCATAGCCACGGTGTTACTTAACTTAATAGATGTTTTTTTCCTCTCGAAGCTTTGCTGAAAGATGTTATTAAACTTTCTAATAAAGGTATTGATTCCCACATTTATCCAAACTTCCAGCAGCAGACGCTCTCTGAAAGTAGTTCTGTTTTTATAACTAAATATTCTTTTTGTTTGGTACATTATATTCCTTCCTATCCGTTTACCGGGTGTATGCAGAGTTGCAACCATGTTGCATATTAAACTTGCGTGACCGTCGCCTAACCCGTTATGGTCCACATCAATACTCTTAACTTGGTCCTCAGAAACATTTGTAAAAAAGTTGTCAATGCAAGATTCAGAATTGTTCCGTTTAAAAGTTGCTTTGCTTTTAATTAGAGAGAGTTATAGCACTTCAACAAGTTCAATAGATCGGTCTGGTTTTTGCTATTAGTCTGTAAGTTTACATTGAAATCTCCACAAATAACACACTTTTGGGGGTTAAGTTGCTCGCGTCCGTAGGTTTACCCTTGAGACCCTACACGTGACCCCTGGGTGGTGCTAAATGAGTGACACCAACTGAGTGGTAGAGCCACGCTGCGTTGCAGCACGCATTGGGTCGGCTCGCCCGGCGTAATACCACCCCCTCACGAATTTTCGGCGTGAAACAATGGCACTCTGTGCTGTTGTGTTTCGTCCGGCGAGTGAGGGTTCCGGAGACCCCTCCCCCCCCCCCCCCCCTCACAATTGGTATGGCAGCGAACTGTAATCTAGATTTACCCCAGGGGGGTACCGACACATCCGGTGTCGGAGAATCCCCCCCTGAGCGTTCTCGCTCAGGCTGCCCTACGTATTCTGGGGAGGGCAAAAGTTCGCCCGTGCCAAGGCATGCTGCAGGCAGGAGAAAGGCGGGACAATTGGCACCCCCTCCTACGCTTCGCGTGGACTTCTGCAATATCAGGGGAATCCACTCTAATTTGAGCGCCGTCCATTACCACCTCGAGACGGCGAAACCGGCCTTGCTCTTCCTCACCGAGACGCAGATATCCCCCCCTCCTGACATCTCGTACTTGCGCTACCCGGGATACAACCTGGAACATGCATTTATGCCACGAGCCGGTGTTTGTGCCTATGTCAGGGAGGATATGTGCGTTCGTCGCCTTGGCAATCTTGAAGATAGGGACCTCTCCATCTTATGGCTGCACGTCGACTGCGGACGTCATCCTCGCGTCTACGCGTGCCTGTATAGGTCCCACAGCGGTAACATCGGAACTGACCAACTCATCGAGACCGTCCAAACAGCGACAGACTCCCTTCTCCAACGGATCCCCTCGGCCGAGATTGTGGTATTGGGAGACTTCAATGCCCACCACGTCGAATGGCTTGGTTCACGCACAACTGACCACGCGGGTAGAGCCGTTCATGACTTCGCTTTGGCCTACAGTCTGTCCCAATTGGTAACCGAGCCAACACGGGTTCCAGATGTGGAGGGCCATGCACCTTCTTTATTGGACCTTCTGCTGACCTCGCACCCAGACGGCTATCAAGTTTCTGTTGATGCACCACTAGGCTCATCAGACCACTGTCTGATTCGCAGCACTGTGCCTCTCACAGAAACATCAAAACCGCAACCAGCGGCTAGCCGTCGAGTCTGGCATTATAGGTCGGCGGACTGGGATGGGATGCGAAGCTTCTTTGCGTCCTACCCGTGGTGGCGAGTTTGCTTCTCGCTGGATGATCCTGATGTCGCCGCTGACTCTGTCGTTGATGTGATACTGTAGGGAATGGAACTTTTCATTCCAAACTCTGTGGTTCCCATTGGCGGCAAGTCCCAACCATGGTTTGGTCGTTGCTGCAAAATGGCGTCTCGCCAAAAGCGACAGCATTACCAAGCCTGGGCTAATGCGGTGTCATCAAAGGATCCAAACACCAGTGCGCTCAGAAAGAAGTACAACTTTGCCGCCAGATCCTTTAAGAAGGACATCGCCAAGGCGAAGTCATCATTCATAGGTAGAATTGGCGAGAGGCTAGTGCGTCTTCCTTCGGGGACGCGTGCGTTCTGGTCTCTCGCCAAAGCTATCTTAGGGAATTTTTGTCAGCCGTCCCTACCACCATTGCACAAGACTGATGACTGCCTGGCCTATACTGCAAAGGAGAAAGCCGATCTCTTGGGCTCTCTTTTCGCATCAAACTCGACCTTGGACGATGGGGAAAACTCTCCACCAACCATACCGCATTGCGCTTGTACAATGCCAAACGTTCAGTTCCTGCAAAGGTCAGTTCGTAAGGCTCTTTTTTCCTTTGATATCCATAAGGCGAGTGGGCCAGATGCAGTTCCACCCATTGTGCTTCGGACGTGTGCTCCTGAATTGGCACCAGTTCTAACGCGCCTTTTCCAGCTCTCTTACACCACTGGCGTCGTCCCGAGCTCTTGAAAGACAGCCCTTGTGCACCCGATTCCAAAAAAAGGCGATCGCTCAGATCCGTCTAACTACAGGCCAATAGCTATTACCTCTTTACTCTCCAAAGTAATGGAGTCCATTATAAACCGCCAGCTCTTAAGGTACCTAGAAGAGAACCAGCTACTAAGTGATCGCCAGTATGGTTTTCGTCGCGGTCGATCGGCTGGTGATCTTTTAGTGTACCTTACTCACCGATGGGCGGAGGCAGTCGAGAGTAAAGGGGAGGCACTGGCAGTTAGCTTGGACGTAGCGAAAGCTTTTGACAGGGTATGGCACAGGGCTCTTTTCTCTAAACTTCCATCATACGGGCTTCCTGAGAAATTGTGTTCATGGGTTGCCAGCTTTCTTACTGGGCGTAGCATCAGAGTCGCAGTCGACGGTTCGTGCTCCGACATGAAGCCCGTTAATGCTGGAGTCCCGCAGGGCTGTGTGTTGTCCCCTACTTTGTTTCTTCTGCATATCAATGACATGCTGCATAGCAACAGCATTCATTGCTATGCGGATGACAGTACTGGGGATACGCTCTACACCGGGCGAGCTAATATTTCTCTGGAAAGCGTCAACGAGAGCCGGAATAAACTTGTGACTGACACCGAGAACATGTTAAGTCATGTCTCGGATTGGGGCCGACATAACCTAGTCCGCTTTAACCCCTCCAAAACACAAGTTTGCGCATTTACCGCGAAAAAACATCCCTTCGTCGTACCTCTGAACTTTGAGGGAGCTCCCCTTGATACCAATCCGATTATTGGAATCCTTGGCGTCGATATTTCGAGTGACGTTCAGTTTCGTGGTCATTTGGAAGGTAAAGCTAAATTAGCTTCGAAAAAGCTGGGTGTGCTTAATAGAGCGGGTCAGTATTTCACGCCGGCCCACCGTTTACAACTGTATAAAGCACAGGTCAGGCCGCATATGGAATACTGCTCCCATCTCTGGGCTGGAGCACCCCAATACCAACTCCTTCCATTTGACCGCATTCAACGCAGAGCTGCTCGAATTGTCGGCGACGTGGTTATTTCAGGTCGGCTGGATCCACTGGCTCTTCGGAGAGACGTTGCGTCTCTCTGTATATTGTACCGTATATATCATGGGGAGTGTTCTGAGGAATGTTCGGCTTAATCCCTGCCGCTAATTTCCTTCACCGCACTACACGCAATCGACTGTCATTCCATCCACATCGCCTTGATGGATGGCGGTCTACTACTGTGCGTTTTTCAAGAAATTTCTTGCCTCGAACTACAGTGTTGTGGAACCAGCTCTCGGCGGCGGTATTTCCGGACCGTTACGACTTAGGGATCTTCAAGAAACGAGCCTATTCCTTCCTTAAAGGCCGGCAACGCGCCTGCGATTCCTCTGGTTTTGCGGGTGTCCATGGGCGGCGGTGATTACTTTCCATCAGGTGACCCGCTTGCTCGTTTGCCTCCTTCTGCTATAAAAAAAAAAAAACTTTTTATTGAAAAAGTGCTCCATCAGTTGCTCAAGCCTGTCTATAAAAGTATCAAAATTTTTATCATTAGGGATTCTATAGCAACAACATATAAAAATACCCGTTAGTATATCTCTAACACCACATACCTCAAAACATTCAATCTTATACAAGTTTTTACATAGACTAATTTCTTCAATATCTCTATCCTTACATACTAGTATCAATGTTCCCCCTCTCTTTTTATTTGTTCTTGTGTTGTATGAAGCAATTTTGTAGTTCGCAAGATTGCATAACATTACATTATCTTTGTTGAGAAAATGTTCGCTTACACACAAATAATGCAATGAATTTAAATGCTTCTCTTGGATGTACAACTCTAATTCATCTTTTTTATTAGCTAAACCACATAGATTTTGATGAAAAACGTTAAGGTGAACACAGTCTGAAACAAGTGATTTAGGTCTCATAGGCTTATCATATAAGATTATCTCTTTAGTCTCGAAAAAGAGACTGCTCCGCGTGTATCGACCTACCATCATCAGTCTCAGTGCTTCTACATACATCATTATTACATTCACTCAAATGTTTAATTCTTTGAAAGTAGTCTAAAATAGATGATTGTTTCATTACGTTACATTAATTATTTTTTTTAGTTCGCTTAACAATATTATTAAATAGATTTTTAGGGTTTAAAAATATAGAACTGTTCCCGCCAAAGCCGGGACGGCCTATCAAACCGTACCGCCATCGGTATGGCGGTTGACTCAGCGGTTGTTGACGACCGCGTCCGCCTGTCTGCCGCGGCGCCACCGCTGCGCGACCCCGCCGCCGCTAGCTTGGTGAGCCGAGCGCGCGACGAGTCTGTCTGCTAGCTAACGCGAGACGCCCACAAAATACGCGCGCTGCTATCTGCCTTATTATAGTGACTCCTGAACCTAATGTGAAGAGAACGCCTGAGTGCCTGTGATAACGTAAAGTGACTGTGTGCTGTGCCGTGACAAATCGCCTCCATCGCCGCCCGCCAGCTCGCTGCCCCGTCTCCTACAGTTGCCCGAACACCCATCATCATCCCAGGTAAGCCTTCCTACCTACCTACCTACCAGTTCCCTACGTCGCGTAATCGCCACTCAGACGTGGCGACTACATTTGGTCATCTTCGAACCGGTAATATTAGATGCCGGCGACCTTCCCGTAACCAGAACCTAACTTTCTTTTAATTTTCAATTTTAATACAGTCCGCTAAATATAATTATTTCCGCCCATATTCTTATTCTTTTTCTAAATCTTATATCTAATTCGTGCCATCATTTCTACATTCATTTGTTCACATAACGTTACCCTGTCCCAATAAAAATCTCGTCAGGTAGTTATGAATCGATTGTGTTAGGATCGCGACCACACAACATCCGAATTATTTTAACGCAATTATTTCTGCATGTTGCTTTGATATTGATCTCGTGTATGCATCCGTTGAAAGTGTGATGCAATGTTGTAATGTTGTTGCAATCTGAGCGGGCTTGTGTGTGTACCCAAACGATTTTTGCCTAACGATACGTTGTTCATACTCCTAACGGTGACTTAATTAGTAGTTAAACGATTGCGTTGCGTGTGGTATTATGACGAGAGATTTATTTTCCCGTTTTATTTTGTAATGAAATTTTTATATTCGTGTCGTGTTAAATCGGCTCAGATCTCGTGCATGCTCACCACGCGTGCCAAATAGCGTGCTTTATTTTTTCGCTCGTGTTAATTTTATATCTATTTTTTTATTTTTTATTTTTGCCTTTGCGATCGGCTCATTCTTTGTGCGTGCTCACCACATGGGCTTAGTGTGTTTCATTTAGTTTCATCAGTTTTTTTTATATCGCTTACGGCTATTTGCGTGCGTCGCCTTCGCTTCTACACACGTTAAGTTTAATTAAGTTTTTATTATTTGTTTATTTTGTTTACTTATTTTTTCTGCGACCGACTCATTCTTCGCGCTAGTGTCGGCAACAGGTCTGCCCGACTGTGAGCGCCTTGCCCAACAGTGGGCTACGGATAAAGTGAATTTTTTTGTTCTTGTTGTTTTGTTTGCCTCTTGTTTTGCGGTCAGCTAATGTTACGTACGCGCGTTCAATAAGCATACATACACATACACAGACATACACATACACACGCGTTTGCACCACCCGTGGGCCATATACAAGGCGCCCCAACTTAGTTTTGCCTTCTTTATTGTTGCGTTAATTTTAGCCCATTTGCCCTTACCTTAGTAAACAAATACCTCCAGCCCAACTATAGAATATATACAGGGTGTTGTTCTTTTTACTGCCTTTAAATTTGTTTAATTTTTTTTATTTTTTATTATTTTTTTTGTCTCCTTTTATTCATCGCGATGCCGACCAAGTCACAAGCCGCGATATTTAGGGAGGCCGCCAAAGCTTTACATCAGCTCCTAGAGATGGGATCACTGATCATTGCTGGCGACACCAAACATTCCATAACGGAATTTAACGTGCGTTTCGCACAGATACAGGGCATAAAGGAGAAGCTGGACTCAGTGTACTACAACATTCTCGACAAAGAGAACTTAGACGAGGGGGTTGAGAGGACATACACTGAGAACCACACAAAAGCCTCCGGAGCATACCTGGGGATACTTGTGGCGAGGGAGGAAATCTCACCCTCTTTCACGTCGTCCCCAACCCATAGTGCTCAGCCCAGTTTCGGCGTCAATACGCCCACAGCCGTCCTCCCCAAGATAGCGCTGCCCAGGTTCAGCTCAAAAGTGGAGGACTGGCCTTCCTTCATTGCGCTGTTTAGGAGTTTGACTGACGACATGGCGACCCTGTCGGACGCAGTCAAGCTCCACTACCTGTTCTCAAGTCTCAGCGGTGAGGCATTAAGTATGGTGTCCCACTTAAAGGTCACCAATGAAAATTTTGCCGTGGCCATGGACATCCTCACCAAGCGGTACGAGAACCGCCGGGTTCTCATCGATAGTTTCGTCGACATAATCCTGGGGCTGCCGAGCATCCACACGCGCTCAAACATACGCACGCTTTTCCTCACTCCGCTGGTGTCCGCCCAGTGTGCCCTTAGTAATTTGGATCTGCCCATAGGAGACGACTACGTGTTTGTGTCGATAGTGGTGCGAAAGCTTAAGGGTGAGCTCCGCACGTTATTTGAACGCAGACACGGGTCTAGCAGCTCCCTGCCCACGTAAAGTGACCTCATCTCCTACCTCGAGGAGCACGCGCGCTGTGTGGAGACAGAGTTCTCCAACATAGCCCAGCCGCAGCCCATTCACGCCCTGCCCGGCCCTTCTCGTAGCCGCGCGCCTCCACAGTCGCCCCATCGCACTTATGCTCAGATGGCTTAGCAACAACCCGACCATTACCGTGGCCGCTCCTCAGCTCCATTGCCTCACCGCGCCTATGATCAGCCTACTCACCAACCGCTCCACCCAGCTCAGCAAATGCGTCAGCGCCCATCCACCTCCCCGGCTCGCAGTCAGCCCTTCCCCGTCTACTCGGCCTACCAGCAAAGCTGCTCCTCATCATCGTCCTCGTCCTCTTCCTCACGCTCGACGTCCTACTGCCCCTATTGTGCCACTAGGGGACATACGCTCATGACGTGCAGATGGTACAATGCCCAGCCCACACAGGGCCGTTGGGACTTTGTACAGGCACGCGAGCGCTGCCAGCGTTGTCTCGGCCGTCACTACGAGAGCGAGTGCAGGTCAAGGGGGGCATGCAAGAACTGTGGGAGCACGAACCACCACACGTCCCTCCATCGACCAGACGGCCCAACGCACTCAGCTCATTCGTCGTCTGTACATGTGCCCCCACCACAGCTGACAGAGCACTCGAGGGAGCGTCCCAGAAACAGCAGGCGGCACGAACCCGCACATCCCAAACAGGCGCAACCCAGCTCTGCTCACAGAGCCAGCCCGCCCAGGTCCGGTTCGCCAGGTAGGCCCCGCGAACGCCGCCGGCAATTATGACTCCCTACTATCACAGAGCACCCTAGCGAAGAGGTAGATTTAGCCCATGCCCAGTCAACCCATGCCCACACAGCTGATACATACTCAGCTCATACAATTTCAGCTGATACTCAATCAGCTCACTCACCTTCTGTGCCCACTGGCACACCCATTTTGTTGCCAACCGTCTCACTAAGAGTCGCGGACGTGCATGGCCATCTTCACACAGCCAGGTCTTTATTGGACTGTGGCAGTATGCTGACGTTAATAACGTCACGCATGGCACGACTTTTGAACCTGCCATTAAAACCCACTTCTTTAAAAATTACAGGAGTTGGGAATCAGCACAAACATGAGTCAAAGGTGGCAATAACAATAGTATGCCGACCCACTCACAATGATACTCCTACAATCACTGCCACAGCTCACATTTTGAAAAACGTCACTGGCTACCTTCCCTTGGAGAAGGTACCAAACATTTCCCACGTACTGGGCCAGCCACCCGTGCCATTGGCTGACCAGCTTTACCACACACCAGCCCCGATCGACCTCTTATTGGGGTCGGACGTTCTTGGCCAGGTGTTGGACGGGACTAAGGTCTCGTTGGGCCCGGGCAAGCCCATAGCCTTCGGCACGATTTTCGATTTCGCGTTGATAGGACCCATTGAGGACTTGTATGCGCAGCCGGCGCAGCAGGTTAACTCAGCTCACGTCGTCAGCTCACAACCAGACTCAGCTGAATCAGTCCAGGACATACGTTAGAGTCTGGAAAGGTTCTGGGAGTCTGAGGAGCCCCTCCCTCAATCTCACACTCACAATGATCCCCTGGAGGAACAATGCGAGGAAATCTTCCGCTCTACCACTACACGCGATCCCTCAGGTAGATATACAGTCGCTCTGCCCTTTCTAAAGGACGCCCCTCAACTAGGTAAAACTCACCCTATCGCATTACGCAGATTCCTCAATATTGAGAAGAAGCTAATGGCGAACCCGTCCCTGCGTTCTAAATACGTCGACTTTATGGCCGAATACATCGACTTAGGGCACATGGCTCCCTGTCACCCAAATACATTCGCCCATAAACCTCACTTCTACATCCCTCACCATGGCGTATTTAAGTCAGGGTCGGACATGCTGCGCATTGTTTTTGATGGTAGCTGCAAAAGCTCCAATGGTGTCAGCATAAATGAATGCCTACACACAGGCCCCGCCCTTCAACAGGACATTGTGGACATCATCATGTCCTTCAGAACGCAACCAGTCGTTTTCAGCACTGACATCCAGAGGATGTTCAGAAATGTGCTGGTTGCCCCAGACCAGAGACGGTATCAGCTGATACTATGGCGGTCCTCACCAGATCACCCTCTGCTCACCTACGCCCTCAATACAGTCACGTACGGCTAAAGATCAAGCCCATATCATGCATTCCGCACCCTGCTCCAGCTGGCTGA
The DNA here is from genome assembly GCA_963921215.1 of Scoparia ambigualis. NCBI lineage: Eukaryota > Metazoa > Arthropoda > Insecta > Lepidoptera > Crambidae > Scoparia > Scoparia ambigualis. The sequence goes on from OY992510.1 coordinate 36,473,219, forward strand.
TGATGAAGGCCATCGCTACCCTGGAGCCGCTCAGGTTCTTCGCAAGTCTATCTTCGTTGATGACATCTTGTGTGGCCATGACACGGTTGAATCCGCCCAAGCACTTCAGGACGAGTTGATAAGTCTGCTAGACCTAGGCGGCTTTCGGCTCAGTAAGTGGACATCTAACTCGCCTAAGCTGCTCGAGAGATTTCCCGACAACCAATGCGACATGCCCAAGGACTTCGACATAAACCCAGAGTCCACGTCCATTAAGGTCTTGGGTATACAGTGGAGCCCTCAGTCAGACGAGTTCACCTACCGCATCTCTCTGCCCCCCATCACACATGTCACAAAGCGGTCTATTTTAAGCACCGTAGCCTCACTTTATGACCCAAACGGCTGGGTTTCGCCCGTTATCTTCCGCGCAAAGCTGCTGCTTCAGCAATTGTGGCTACTGAAGCTGGAATGGGATGAGCCCACTCCCTCTGAAGTACAAACGGAGTGGCACCACATCTCAGAGGATCTGCCGCTGTTGGCTAGTATTCGTTTCCCTCGGCACATTTGTGCAAACAAAGGCTCAGCTGCATACTCGCTTCACGGGTTTGCAGATGCCTCTGAAGCCGGGTTTGCCGCCGTTGTTTACCTCCATGAGCTCGATGCCTCCGGAGATACTTTGGTACACTTGATTGTCGCCAAGTCGCGAGTCGCACCAATCAAGAACCGCCTCACAATCCCCAAGTTAGAGTTGTCGGCCGCCACTCTACTCTCCCAGCTCATGATCCGGGTGTCGGTTCAGTTATCGGCCCATATCAGTATACAACAACACATATGTTGGTCAGACAGTACGATAGTCCTGGCCGGGCTCAATACGCCGCCTCACCGTCTTCAACCCTTTGAAGCCAACAGGGTAGTCAAAATCAGCTCAGGCTCACCAGAATATACCTGGCGACACGTACCTTCTGAGCTCAACCCGGCAGATTGCGCAAGCAGAGGAATGTCTGCGCAATCCCTGTCAGCCCACGACCTATGGTGGTCTCCCACGTGGCTTGGACAGCCTTGTGAGTCTTGGCCTGCGATGCCCTTAGCTCTGGGCCATCACGCCCTGCCCGGCCTTAAGCCCAAACACGTCCCGTCACTGGTCACAGTGCCCGGTCTTGACTTTGACCTGCTCACTCGGTTCAGTTCACTAGACAAGCTCGTCGGAGTGACAGCTTGTCTAAAACGCTTTCTGCACAACTGCAGACACCACCCAGATTCGCGACGCTCAGGCCCCTTGTACGTCAGTGAACGAAGAGAGGCCCTACTTTACTGGGTGCGTAGTGTCCAGCACAATGAGTTTGCGGAGGACATCCACCGCCTTCAAACTGGCAAAATCTGCTCCGTCAGACTCCAGCGGCTGTCACCTCTCATTAAAGATGAGCTCCTTAGAGTTGGTGGACGACTGTCCCAAGCGTCTATCCGATATGACGCGCAGCACCCGCTCATACTTCCCAGCTCTAGCCCACTTGTAGACCTTATCATTGACCACTACCACAAAATACGCTGCCATCCTGGCGCTGACACTTTACACGCTATCCTACGCCAACAATTTTGGATATAGTCCGCGCGCCGTAATATTAGACACCGAGTTTTTAAATGCATTAGATGCTTTCGATGCCGGGCCCAGCCGCAAGCGCCCTTCATGGCCGGCCTACCAGCCGATAGAGTTACGCCTCAGCCAGTATTTAGTCAAGTCACGACCGATTTTGCCGGACCATTCCTCGTTAAATCTAGTACCCTACGTAATGTTAAACTCTTAAAAGCGTACTTTTGTATATTCGTGTGCCTCTCGACTAAGGCGGTTCATTTAGAACCGGTCTCGGACCTCAGCACGGAAGCGTTCCTCGCGGCATTACAGCGTTTTATAGCACGCCGCGGTGCCCCGGTTCTCATCCGCTCGGACTGCGGTACAAATTATGTAGGCGCTAGAAATCAGCTCATCGAAGTACAAAACTTTCTTGCCTTGAACAATGATACGATTGCGCACAAGCTCGCTGGTCAGCACATTACTTGGTTGTTAAACGTCCCTAAGGGACCATGGTTCGGTGCGTTACATGAGATCAACGTAAAATCAACAAAGCAACTTTTATATCGCGTAATTGGCGAACAGCACCTCACATTCGAGGAATTCTCTACACTTTTGGCACGAATCGAAGCTGTCCTTAACTCTAGACCTCTCTGCCCACTTTCGTCTGATCCATCAGACTTTGAGCCGCTTACAGCCGGACATTTCCTCATAGGCCGCCCACTAACGGCCCTTCCCGAACTATCCGTGGAAGATAGGCCGATCTCCACACGTAGGCGATTCCAAATGGTACAGGCTCTTTCCCAGCGCTTCTGGACGCTGTGGACCCAGTCCTACCTTCATACCCTCCAAACCCGCTCCAAATGGTTGTCCCCATCCTCCCCTCCCCGAGTTGGCGAGCTCGTCCTCATCAAGGAGGACAACCTGCCTGCCCTCCAATGGAGACTGGGGCACATTGCTCGCACCCTGCCTGGGGAGGATGGCGTCGTGCGGGTGGTAGACCTGGACACCGCGAATGGACATCTTCGGAGGCCTGTATTCCGGATCGCCAGGCTCCCAGTGGATGAGCCCCCCCTGGCCCCCGGAGGATGTTCCCGCCAAAGCCGGGACGGCCTTTCAAACCGTACCGCCATCGGTATGGCGGTTGACTCAGCGGTTGTTGACGACCGTGTCCGCCTGTCTGCCGCGGCGCCACCGCTGCGCGACCCCGCCGCCGCTAGCTTGGTGAGCCGAGCGCGCGACGAGTCTGTCTGCTAGCTAACGCGAGACACCCACAAAATACGCGCGCTGCTATCTGCCTTATTATAGTGACTCCTGAACCTAATGTGAAGAGAACGCCTGAGTGCCTGTGATAACGTAAAGTGACTGTGTGCTGTGCCGTGACAAATCGCCTCCATCGCCGCCCGCCAGCTCGCTGCCCCGTCTCCTACAGTTGCCCGAACACCCATCATCATCCCAGGTAAGCCTTCCTACCTACCTACCTACCAGTTCCCTACGTCGCGTAATCGCCACTCAGACGTGGCGACTACAAGAACTGTACATTTCACTGTCTATTTTCATATTAATTTGGTAACAAACTACTTCCAAATAACTTCTAAAATTGTCACAATCAAATGAGGAAATATTTAAAAAGTGACACCTAGGGTAGATTTTAGTACACATCATTAATCTGTAATTTAACAAAGAAACATTAAAATGATTACTGTTGAAAATAGGAACTATGTAAACAGTTTGTTGCTTAAGTTTATTAAGAGCTACATGTATTTGTGCCTCCAGTTTTATCAAGTTGTCATCGTGTCCTCCTACACTGAGTATGACTATATCATCTTTAGTCAGATGACCAATTAGTGAATCATCACAAGCGGCAATAATTTGAGAGCTAGAAGCATCATTTTTTATAAACGCTGATGGTTGATAGTCGTCATTCCATTTACCAGCTCTTGTTTTTATGAATGCAGCTGACAATCCTTTGACGTTTTCATCACCTAGTATTTTTATTACATGTTTTCTGGGAGTAGGTTTAGAGACAGTTTTGTGCTGTTTACAACCTGAAGATATGTTAAGTGCAGCATCAGCAACAAGCTTTTCACTATTCACGGTTTCTAAAGTATCTGAAACGACGACGGGGTCTTCTATCTGCTGATTCGATGGTAGATGTGTAATTTGTTTATTACAAGAGCTCCGTCGCGGCGTCCTTTTGGTTGTTCCACAAATCTTAGTCAGTCGATTAATTTTTAGTTCTTGTTTTGCAGTGCCTCCTTTAAGTTTGCTATTTTCAGTAAGCAAGTTTTCTATTTCTTGGTCAGCGGATGCTAACTTTTCATTAAGAGCTAAGATTTGGCTTTCCTTTAACACGTCTATATTGATTGTAGACGTGAAATCGGGGCAGCTTCTATTAGTTATATTTAGGGCTTCAGAAAAAGAAAGTGTTACACCATATGCGCTTGAAACTACGCTTGGTTATATTGTTATTGGAGAAATATCTACAATGGAACTGACTAATACGACGTTGTCCTTTGGTCCTTTACTAAATGAAAATTTAAATAATAGTTTAATAAAATTTTGGAAACTTGAGCAAGTACCTACGCTTAAAAATAATGTTAGTTCGGACGATCGCGAATGTGAAAGGTTATATCTATCATCAGTTACGCGCGACCCTTCTGGCCGATTTGTTGTGTCACCGTTTAAGGATGATCACACAACATTAGGGCACTCGCACACTACGGCTCGACGTCGGTTAACGTCACTCGAACGCAAATTCATCTCGCTTCCTGCTGTACGTCAGGAATATAACGATATACTTTCGGATTATATTCAGAAGGGTTATTTATCGGAGCTACCCTCGTCCCCTTCCGTGTTAGCTGACGGATATTTCATTCCGCACCACGCTGTGGTTCGTCCTGAGAAGACGTCCACTAAAGTTCGTATAGTTTTAGACGCGAGCGCTAGAACTGACACAGGTATATCTCTTAACGATTTGCTTTACACCGGGCCTAATTTACAAGCAGATTTATTTACACTTTTAATAAGATTCCGTCAATTTAAAATAGCTATCACTGCTGACATTCAACAAATGTATTTACGACTAATGTTGACGGAAACCGACCGCAAATATCAAAAAATATTATATCGCTTTAATGAAAACGAACCTATTCGTGTTTTTCCTAGAATTAATTAATGTTGTAGAAAATAATTTAAGAGGCAGTGGTGAAAATACTTTAGTGAGAGGAAAAATAAGATCAAGGCATCTTAGTCGACGCCAATACTATGTATATATACTAATAGAAAATAATGTAAATGGCAGAGAAGGCATTGTGGAATACTGCTGCAGTTGCTTGGTGGGATGACGCACTGTTGGTTGCTGAGCACATGTAATGTCGATTGTATGGTAAGTGAGATGGGCTAGACACGAGCCTAATATAGCTCCTCCAGCAGCATTTCTAGATGATGATGATCTCTCTCTCTCAGAGAGAGATTTAAGAACATAAATATAATGACAGTTGCATCACAATACATTTATGAAAATTTGATTTATGTTCATAAAAATACTGAAATGTTTTTAAAAAACAGTGATATTCACAATGTAAACACTAGAAGTAAGAACAAATTAGCAGTACCTTATACTAGGCTCCATAAAATAAATAATTCTTTTAAGGGTCTGTGTGTAAGATTTTACAACAAAGTACCAAATGATATTCAGAAATTAGATCTTAATAAATTTAAAATCAAAATCAAAGAAAAGCTTTATAAAAAAGCTTATTATAAAGTGTCAGATTACACAGAAGACAAAACAGCTTGGATCTGAAATGCTCCAAGCACTCCAACAGCTGTTTCTAATTGTCTTTATTTAATTGATACCTACTATTTTGTATTGTAGTTTTGTATTACAACATTTATTATTTTTTAAATTCATATTTTGTATTGACCTGGTTACGACATATTCTTTTTTTTTTTGTTGTTTGTAAATGTTGTTGCTTTTGTGCGCTGTGGTTTCTTGCGCCCATTCTTTGCCACAGTTAAAAAATTATGTCCTGAATGGGTGGTAGGTTAAAAAAGATTTGGACGATTCAAAGTACTTATTGAATGAGTTTATTGAATAAATATATTTTGACTTGACTTGACTTGATGTTATTTTACAAGACGATTACGAATAAATTAATATAAAATCTTAGGTGTTATTTATTTACTTTATAACATCATAATAGAACCTGACCAGTTTAATCAGTTTCCAGTAAATATACGTTTATAACCTTGGTGTGGTTAATCACCTAATCACTTGGCCTCCATCTCACCTGATGTTATGTGATGAAAAGGCCAAAAGTGGAAGCGCACTGCACCCGGAGCCTCAACTACTGAGGAGCTGGCTATTATCTCTGTCGGAACACAGCACTACCACTGATGTTATGGCGACATATTATTGTTATACCCTACAGGGAATCGTAACCAGGTCCCTGGGCCTGACTGGTGTGCTCTAAACCACTGAGATTGTGAGCCCAGTACCTTTAATTAAATTATGTACTTATAGCAATTTAACATTCATTTGATACATGAAAATAAGTAGATGAGATTAATTTTGCGCAATTACAATTTTATTGTATTGAGCTACGGATTAAGGTGAATGATCCATAAAGTAGAATGATTCTTAGATCCCTGTTCAGCTGTCAAAAAACTGACACTAGTTGTGTCAGTTTGTGACATAACATTAAAATATTTTAACACAATTTACTTAATTTCCTGACTGCCAAATGAAAACATATTAATTACATTGTTTTATAAACGTAACAACAATTTTTGTATATTTTTTTCATCAGTACTTATAGGTACATCAACTAAAAAAAAATGCACTGACAGGTTAACGTATGTATGGGAAGTGGTCATCCTTCTTTTGCATTTACAATGCTATATAGCTAACGGATAAAATGTTAAATAATTGCAATAGTATTTCTTTCGAATGTGAGGGTAGACTTCACAGTGACGTAATACCGCTGGCTTGCAGCGTAATCAAACAATAGGAAAAATTCAACGAGTCTTCTGGGGTCTCGGTAACTCAGCGGTTAGAGCAGTGGACCGGCAATCCAAAGGTCGTAGGTTCGAATCCTACTTGAGCTTTCTGAGACTGGTTGATTTTTTTCTAGTAAACATTTTATTTTTATGTTGATCTCATGTAACGCACCGAACCATGGTCCCTTAGGGACGTTCAATAACCAAGTAATGTGCTGACCAGCAAGCTTGTGCGCAATCGTGCCATTATTCGAGGCAAGAAAGTTTTGTACTTCAATGAGCTGATTTCTAGCGCCTACATAATTTGTACCGCAGTCAGAGCGGATGAGAACCGGGGCACCGCGGCATGCTATAAAACGCTGTAGTGCCGCGAGGAACGCTTCCGTGCTGAGGTCCGAGACCGGTTCCAAATGAACCGCCTTAGTAGAGAGGCACACGAATATACAAAAGTACGCTTTTAAGAGTTTAACATTACGTAGGGTACTAGATTTAACGAGGAATGGGCCGGCAAAATCGGTCGTGACTTGACTAAATACTGGCTGAGGCGTAACTCTATCGGCTGGCAGGTCGGCCATGAAGGGCGCTTGCGGCTGGGCCCGGCATCGAAAGCATCTAATGCATTTAAAGACTCGGTGTCTAATAATACGGCGCGCGGACACTATCCAAAATTGTTGGCGTAGGATAGCGTGTAAAGTGTCAGCGCCAGGGTGGCAGTGTATTTTGTGGTAGTGGTCAATAATGAAGTCTACAAGTGGGCTAGAGCTAGGAAGTATGAGCGGATGCTGCGCGTTATATCGGATAGACGCATGGGACAGTCGTCCGCCAACTCTAAGGAGCTCATCTTTAATAAGAGGTGACAGTCGCTGGAGTCTGACGGAGAAGATTTTGCCAGTTTGAAGGCGGTGGATGTCCTCTGCAAACTCATTGTGCTGAACACTGCGCACCCAGTAAAGTAGGGCCTCTCTTCGTTCACTGACGTACAAGGGGCCTGAGCGTCGCGAATCTGGGTGGTGTCTGCAGTTGTGCAGAAAGCGTTTTAGACAAGCTGTCACTCCGACGAGCTTGTCTAGTGAACTGAACCGAGTGAGCAGGTCAAAGTCAAGACCGGGCACTGTGACCAGTGACAGGATGTGTTTAGGCTTAAGGCCGGGCAGGGCGTGATGGCCCAGAGCTAGGGGCATCGCAGGCCAAGATTCACAAGGCTGTCTACGTGGGAGACCACCATAGGTCGTGAGCTGACAGGGATTAAGCAGACATCCCTCTGCTTACGAGATCTGCTGGGTTGAGCTCGGAAGGTACGTGTCGCCAGGTACATTCTGGCGAGCCTGAGCTGATTTTGACTACCCTGTTGGCTTCAAAGGGTTGAAGACGGTGAGGCGGTGTATTGAGCCAGGCCAGGACTATCGTATTGTCTGACCAACATATGTGTTGCTGTATACTGATATGGGCGGATAACTGAACTGACACACGGATCATAAGCTGCGAGAGTAGGGTGGCGGCCGACAACTCTAACTTGGGGATTATGAGGCGATTCTTTATTGGTGCGACTCGCGACTTGGCGACAATCAAGTGTACCAAAGTATCTCCGGAGGCATCGAGCTCATGGAGATAAACAACGGCGGCAAACCTGGCTTCAGAGGCATCTGCAAACCCGTGAAGCGAGTATGCAGCTGAGCCTTTGTTTGCACAAATGTGCCGAGGGAAGCGAATGCTAGACAACAGCGGCAGATCCTCTGAGATGTGGTGCCACTCCGTTTGTACTTCAGAGGGAGTAGGCTCATCCCATTCCAGCTTCAGTAGCCATAATTGCTGAAGCAGCAGCTTTGCGCGGAAGATAACGGGAGAAACTCAACCGTTTGGGTCATAAAGTGAGGCTACGGTGCTTAAAATAGACCGCTTTGTGACATGTGTGATGGGGGCCAGAGAGATACGGTAGGTGAACTCGTCTGACTGAGGGCTCCACTGTATACCCAAGACCTTAATGGACGTGGACTCTGGGTTCAAGTCGAAGTCCTTGGGCATGTCGCATTGGTTGTCGGGAAATCTCTCGAGCAGCTTAGGCGAGTTAGATGTCCACTTACTGAGCTGAAAGCCGCCTAGGTCTAGCAGACTTATCAACTCGTCCTGGAGTGCTTGGGCGAATTCAACTGTGTCATGACCACACAAGATGTCATCAAAGAAGATAGACTTGCGAAGAACTTAAGCGGCTCCAGCGTAGCGATGGCCTTCATCATCAGCTAGCTGAAGCAGAATGCGGATTGCATGGTATGGGCTTGATCTTAAGCCGTAGGTGACTGTATTGAGGGCGTAGGTGAGCAGAGGGTGATCTGGTGAGGACCGCCATAGTATCAGCTGATACCGTCTCTGGTCTGGGGCAACCAGCACATTTCTGAACATCCTCTGGATGTCAGTGCTGAAAACGACTGGATGCGTTCTGAAGGACATGATGATGTTCACAATGAAATTGTATGAGCTGAGTATGTATCAGCTGTGTGGGCATGGGTTGACTGGGCATGGGCTAAAGGGACATGGGCTAAATGGGCATAGTCTGAATGGGCATGTTCTTGATCTACCTCTTCGCTAGGGTGCTCCGTGATAGTTGGGAGTCATAATTGCTGGCGGCGTTCGAGGGGCCTAGCTGGCGAACCGAACCTGGGCGGGCTGGCTCTGTGAGCAGAGCTGGGTTGCACTTGTTTAGCATGTGCGGGTTCGTGCCGCCTGCTGTTTCTGGGACGCTCCCTCGAGTGCTCTCTTAGCTGTGGTGGGGGTATATGTACTGACGAATGAACTGGGTGCGTTTTGTCGTCTGGTCGATGAAGGGACGTGTGGTGGTTCGAGCTCCCACAGTCCTTGCATGCCCCCCTTGACCTGCACTCGCTCTCGTAGTGACGGCCGAGACAACGCTGGCAGCGCTCGCGTGCCTGTACAAAGTCCCAACGGCCCTTTGTTGGCTGGGCATTGTACCATCTGCACGTCATGAGCCTATGTCCCCTAGTGGCACAATAGGGACAGTAGGACGTCGAGCGTGAGGAAGAGGACGAGGACGATGATGAGGAGCAGCTTTGCTGGAAGGCCGAGTAGACGGGGAAGGGCTGTCTGCGAGCCGGGGAGGTGGATGGGCGGTGACGCATTTGCTGCCCTGGGCGGAACGGCTGGTGAGTAGGCTGATCATAGGCACGGTGAGGCGGTGGAGCTGAGGAGCGGCCACGGTAATGGTCGGGTTGTTGCTGAGCCATCTGAGCATAAGTGCGATGGGGCAACTGAGGAGGCGCGCGGGTACGAGAAAGACCGGGCTGGGGTTGAATGGGTTGAACCATGGCTATGTTGGAGAACTCTGTCTCCACACAGCGCGCGTGCTCCTCGAGGTAGGAGATGAGGTCCCCTAACATGGGCAGGGTGTTACTAGACCCGTGTCTGCGTTCAAATAACGTGCGGAGCTCGCCCTTAAGCTTTCGCACCACTATCGACACAAACACGTAGTCGTCTCCAATGGGCAGATCCAAATTCCTAAGGGCACACTGGGCGGACACAAGCGGAGTGAGGAAAAGTGTGCGTATGTTAGAGCGCGTGTGGATGCTTGGCAGCCCCAGGATTATGTCGACGAAACTATCGATGAGAACCCGGCGGTTCTCATAGCGCTTTGTGAGGATGTCCATGGCCACGGCAAAATTCTCATTGGTGACCTTTAAGTGGGACACCATACTTAATGCCTTACCGCTGAGACTGGAGAAGAGGTAGTGGAGCTTGACTGCGTCCGACAGGGTCGCCATGTCGTCAGTCAGACTCCTAAACAGCGCAACGAAGGAAGGCCAGTCCTCCACTTTTGAGCTGAACCTGGGCAGCGCTATCTTTTGGAGAACGGCAGTGGGTGTATTGACGCCGAAACTGGGCTGAACGCTATGGTTTGGGAACGACGTGGAAGAGGGTGAGATTTCCTCCCTAGCCATAAGTATCCCCAGGTACGCCCCGGAGGCTTTTGTGTGGTTCTCAGTGTATGTCTTCTCGGTCTTCTCGTCCAGGTCCTCCTCGTCAAGAATGCTATAATACACTGCGTCCATCCTGTCTTTCACGCCTTGTATCTGTGCGAAACGCACGTTAAACTCCAATATGGAATGTGTTGTGCCGCCAGCAATAATTTGTGACCCTATCTCAATGAGCTGAAGTATGGCCTTAACTGCCTCTCTAAAAATAGCGGCTTGTGACTTGGTTGGCATCGCGATGTGTAAAAAACAAGACAACCAAAAAAATAAACAAAAGTAAACAAATTCAAAGGCAGTAAAAAAGAACAACACCCTGTATATATTCTACAGTTGGGCTGGACGTATTTGTTTACCAAGGTAAGGGCAAATGGGCTAAGATTAATGCAACAATAAACAAAAAAAAAACTTACTTGGGACGCTTTGTATATGGCCCACGGGTGGGCAAACGCATGTGTATGTGTATGCTTGTGTTTATTGGACGCGCGTACGTAAGATTAGCCAACCGCAAAAAGGAAAAGACAAAAAAAATCACGTCATCCGTAGCCCACTAGTGGGCAAGCGCATGCGTTAGCGATGGCGGCTCATCCAATTAGCCGGGAAAGCGTTAGGAAAAGGAAAGGAAAAAAAAATCTAATAAAAATAAAGTGTGGGATACGTTGTACGTAGCCCACAGTTGGGCAGACCTGTAGCGGAAACGAGCGCGAAGAAAGACTTCGTCACAAAAAAAAATAAAAAAAAATAAATAATAAAAACTTAATAAAACATAAAAAAAATATTGGGACACTCTGTATGTATGTCCCACAAGTGGGCAAACGTGTATAGAAGCGAAGGCGACGCACGCAAATAGCCGTAAGCGATTTTTTTTTTAACTGATCACACTAAGCTCGCGTGGTGAGCACGCACAAGAAATGAGCTGATCGCAAAGGCAACAATCAAAAAACAATAAAATTAAAAATTAACCCCAAAAAAAATAATTAAAGCACGCCGTACATGTCCCACAGGTGGGCAAATGTGTGTAGAAGCGAGACTTAAAGAAATTAATTGTAAGCGGTTAAAACAAAACAACACTGTTCACGTGTGGTGAGCACGCACCAAGAATGAGCCGATCGCATAGGCACAAATTAAAAACAAAAGAAAATAAAAATAACACAACCAAAAAAAATCTTGCAGACTATCTCTCGTTATAATACCAGTCACCATGTATCCGATAAACGTAGCATGAAAAAAGGCAAACGCATAATAACTGAGTTGAATTATTATTTCAAGCACGAATTAGGCACACAAGCGCGCACGCAGATCACATATGCATACATAAAATGATAATCGGATGCATACATAAAATATGCATCCGATTATCATTTATAAATTTGTTTATCAACAATATTCGTAAATTTGTTTATCGCAATAATAATAACTGAAATTGAATGGCGATTATACTTATAACAGCAGCCGAGTCTGTGACATATTTATTGAGGTGGGTAGATATAATAATGTTTCGCAACGGACAATGAGGAATAGACTGCGTTATGAGCGGATAGTACTTTTACGTAAGCAATTGTTACGTGAACTTAAGGCACATAATAATATTACTAGGTTAAAAAGGCCGAAAGGGCCTAAATAATGTGCCGTGTGATGGGATGGGAATGACCAATATGTTATTCTTTAGCGGACTGTAAAAGACTGTTTAAAAGTTAAAAGAAAGGAAGAAAGGCAGGTTCTGATTAGGGCTGAACCTTAGCGGTTATTCCGCGCTCGATTGGACCAGACTGTATCCGCGGGTCAGAGGGCACCGCCAAATACAGCAGTGAAGGGACTTACCGGGAGCAGGCTGAACGGGATCGCATGTACCGGCAGACGAGCTGGGCGAAGCACGGGCAGGGCGATGAAGTGGACTTCACAATCACGGCACAGCACACAGTCACTTCACAAATTGTTCTTAGGGGTCGCCAATGTTCAACGCGGCAGAAAGGGCGCCTCGGTTGTAACGGGTATGATGTCACACGCGCGCGCGCTAAGCGGGGAATAATGTCTCGTCACGTCATCGACCACAGGCTCTCCGTCGACACGGCGCGGGGTGACGTTCGCGCGCCGGCTTCGGTTGCCGTATCGAGCCGCTAGATGGCGCAGGTAGTGTCTTCAATCGTCGGCCAGTTGGCTCGAACAATAATATTGCTTAAAATGTGACATTATCTGTGATTGGTCAGTGATACTGAATAATTTATTATTGTAATTATTAAATCAAATCAATAGTTTCATGCTTGTTATAGTTGTTACAATAATTTTGACCTATTTCAAAACATTTTTTCATTAACTGTACTTTGTTTATGTACATTAGTATTGTTTAAAATACAAATTAATTGTGATTGGTTGATACCAGCACTACCAACCGTTCGTTAATCTGTTCATCTTAAAGTGGGATTACGGGGGTATATAAGGGGAAGTAGGCCTTTGCATAGGCAGTTGATTATTATCTTCAGGCAGCTACATCATGTGAAGTTAAGTAATTGTTTTCATTAATACCCTTTTTATTATTTTTGTGTGTATAATTGTTGTTGTGGGTTATGTATTGTGTTGGAGTCCTACATGTTAACATATTACGCATAGCATAATGTATGGCAAATTATTATTCCCATCATCTTTATTGCATTATTATGTTACGAATAAAAGGATATAATTTTGTAATCATCGCTATAGTACCTTGCGATATATGTGATGTTAAATTGTTTTAACACTGTTGTAAAAATAATTTAGTATGTTTATTTGCCTATCTACAGTTCCTGTGTAGTATTTAATAAATCAGCTTTAAATGACATTATGTAATCTAGTTTTCATTTTGTTTCATAAATAAATAATTTGTTACATGGATTTTGAAACATGTTTTTATTACGTACTTCATTGCCTGATTTTCTAATACAGATAGGCATTACAACCCAAGCTATCTTAAACTCTCATTTACTATAATAGTTTATATACTTGGTTATCTTATCTTATCTTTAGTCAACAACAACTTTCTAACACGTTCTTTCCTAAGCGTAATATTTTTATAAAAACAATTATTCTTTTTAATAAGCTTTTCTGTTTTCCAAATATATTTAATAATTATGACATATTTCTTAATAGTACCCAAGTAATTACATTTTATTTTACTATCATTGATAAGTACTACTCGTTGCTTTGGTGAAACATATGATAAACCGGTGTTTTGGAACTATTGATGCTCTGCAAAAACAGCCGAAATTTGTATAATTTAACGACATACTTTTTTGTAAATGTTGTTTCTTGTAAGTATATGAAGCTGTGAAGTTTCTTGCACAACAAACTCTTCTTTGCTGCTAAAAGAAGCCCTGAAACGATAGGTACACAAAAAGATAATTGGACAGTTTCAAACTATTTTTAAAAAGACGTTTTTTGAGTAAGTAAATAATTGTTGTTTTTATAAAATATATCTAACCCTATTCCATAACATATTCAAATATGTTGTGTGTGGTTTAGACCACCAGTCTAAAACCTAGAGATACCATATTCGATTCCTAGTGGGAGCGGACCTCGATCCGATCCGAGAATCGCTGGATCGTATGCCTGCCGATCCGATCTTTCAAAGGATCGAATCGGATCGGCGCATCCCTAGCTATTGCTAACCACCTTCTTATCTGTCAACTAGTGTCAACAAAATAAATGATAACCATGAAGCTCTAATCTTCATGATGATAACATGAAGTACTTAGGAGTAGTTCCTAGCCTAGTAGTGTTATTAAGTATTTAGAAGTGGAGTTGTTTGCCCGTCACTGCATCCGACACAACATGGATCAATCCAAGTGCCGTGTGTACTCGAGGTTTACGGTTACCAGGAGTGATGGAACCGCTGTCAAGCTGAGGGTCCAACAAATGCCTGCGGAGTGCTTCGATGCTGTGCTAGATTTATACGTAGAAACTTTCACGAAGGAGGAACCGATACATAAGGCCGCAGGTAAACTTAAAAACTAATAAGTAGGTACATGCAAACACTCACGACTATATTTCCCAAGGGGTAAGCCAGAGACTGGGCAATGAAGACCGCAAAATGTGTGTACTGCCATAGTCCACGGCACGCCACACAACAGCGGCGGTGGTGAGCCTGTCGCTGCTTGATGCTGTTGGGTGTACGTGCAGTCTTTAGTCCATTAGTCTCCTTTTACGACACATACATTACGACATCTCGATTATTCAGTCAACATCAAAATATATTGTTATTGATTACTAACCTTCAAGGATCATTGGACCACCGGCGGTCGCGCCATATAATACTAGAGAATTCCGTCAAAGATTATAGGACCGCCGGCGGTCGCACCAGTTCGGGCAACTTTATGGTCTGATACCTGACAATACGTTATTTATTGTATGGACTTGTTTAGTTCATAGTCAATATAGACATATTGGTAAGTAGTACCAACAAACAGAAACAAAATAAATCTTGGAGTGACATTTACAGCTACAAAAATTGTGAATTTTTCGCGGGAAGATATGTAAGTGTCCGGAGAAATTATTGGATTTTAATTGGTTTTCATCAAGGTAAGTGCTTTATCCAATTAGAAAACTACTCCTGAATATTTTTATTCTTCGTTGTAAGTTAAGAATTGGTGCATTTTATCGTAAATATTGTAAATTACAAACAACTATGTTGCTTGATATTTTGCTCCTTTTCGAAGTGGCATCTGTACGAATTTGCTAATTATATATTAGAATATAATACACAACTATGGTGTTTATTACATAAATTGCAGCAGTTTACATTACGAAAAACGTTATCGCCGTAACAACTTATGCTTGTTCGCACTTGTCAGTGAATTTTACGCTTTATGCAATGACAGTAGAGCTCACTATCGGTTGAATGTGTTATTGACAGTTAGTTACGATAGAGATGTTCCCTCCATTTCGTCATGTCGATGTGATTTCGAGTTTGAATGTGAATTCTTTACAAATAAAATATAAATAGATGTATTATTACAAATAATGGTTTATGTAATAGTTTTTTTTTTTACAATAACTTTTTTGTTACAAGTTTTGTTTTATAAACAATTATTATAAAATCTACTCAATTTAAGAAGTTATAATAGTAATTCTATTTGAAATGTTTTGTTAACCTAAACAACGATCACTAATAATAATTATAATTTTATCATTTAGCTAAAAACATGAATACGTGGCGAGTTTCGAAAGTCGTTCCAGACCATTTCTTAAGAGAATTATATAATGAGGACGAGGTTTCCGACACGGAAGAGTACCAGGAAGTGGCCGAGGTAATTTCTTCTTTTACTTAGATGATGAAATTTAGTTTGACCATTTTACGCAAATATTGTTTTACATGAATATACCGATTTCTTTATATTTTATTATAATAGGAAAATATAGACCTGGTTGAGGGCGAAATAGACGCGGAAGACGATTTGGATGACAGGTCGCTATCTCCTCCTCCATACTCGCCGCTTACGTCACCAAGACGTAACCATCAGGACGGAAGGACTGAAGGATCAAAATTTACCAGCAAACTTGTTTGTTTTGTCTAAGAGGCAAATATATCATATGCTAATTTCTTGATTGTCAAATGTAGTTAGCATACATAGATATAAGAAAACTTATGATTATTTATGTATATAAAGGTAAAAGTTTTATACATAGAACTTATCATTTGACTGAAGGATCTAAATTTACCAGCCAACTTGTTTTTTTTGTCTGAGAAGCAAATGTATCATATTATACTAAGTTCTTAATTGTCAAATGTAGTAAATACACATAGTTATAAGAGAACTTATGTTTATTTATATTTGAAAGTAAAAGTTTTATACATAGGGCCTATCATTTGACTGAAGGATCTAAATTTACCAGCAAACTTGTTTGTCTAAGAAGCAATATATTATACTAATTTCTTGATTGTCAAATGTAGTTATTACACATAGTTATAAGAAAACAATGATTTGTAAGATATTAAATCATTTATTTAAATAACTTATAATTTTATTATCCTTTTTACATTTCACGCAATTTAACGATAAAACAAATATTCTTTATCGATAAATTACGTGAAGGTCATCATAGTCACTTCTCTATTTTTCTCTATCATATTACGACTTTCAAGTGGTCATTTCAAATAGGATTTATTATTGTTTTTTCAATAACACTGTCGATAAGTTCTCTTTTATATGATAAATTGTACTTTCTATGACATTTTTGAAAAAGTAACTAACAAAATACTACGTAAGAAAATAGGTCGCAGCTAAGTTCTAAAAAATCAAAATGAAACGTGTTTATTTACTAATGAAATGAAATGAATATGTATCAAAATAAAACTAGATATTAAAACTAGTTTTTTTAACTGCGAGATAATTCAAATAATAACAGTACTTATACGACTTAAATTACAAACACTTATTAAAATGATATCTCAGGGCCGCTACTAATAGATACGGTTTATCTATCAACAGTTCTTTACATTGATATGTAAAAACTAAAAGGTTCTTTCAAGTTACTTAAGCAGTACATACAAAATGTTAGCAAAAATATGTAGTGAAGGTTTAATTTTCAATTACTGCAAAATGCACATTATAATAGTATTGAACTGGGATGATGTGACAATTCAAGTATCTATAGTGCAGTTTATCAAAGAGTGAACTGAGGTGTAACATTAGGCCATTTTTATTAATAAGACGGTAAAATTGTATGTTTGTAATAATCCAAATCAAAAGCTTAATAGCACAGCGTCTAAGGATGGATCACTGGATGGGACCCCAAATTAAAAACATCTTTATTTGACTTCTGAAGCTCAGAGGAGAGCTTCGGAAGTCAAATAAAGCCGTTGCTGTTTCAGAAAACTAACCCGCATTGGTCCAGTGTATTGGGTTAAACCCCAATCTTTCCAAGTGTTCTTGTACACTTATCAAGACTAGCCGTGGGTTGTTTGTAAAACGGTTTTATTTAGCTTGACCTGTTTGTTGTTGTTGTTGTTGATGTTGTTGGGTCAAATTTAGTACTTAAAATTTTGCCTCCTTCCTGTTGACCGATTGATCTGAAATTGGAGAATGCCTGGGCACTTGGGTACCTTTCAAAAATGGTTGTGCCTTGATGATTGTTGTTCTATATTGTAGAAAAAACACGTTATATTCATAATTAGAAAACATTTTTAATTTATTTACCCAGGTTCACAAGACATATTTTTTTCTGTTGCAGAAATTGAGGTGATAATTAGAGATTTACATAAATATTTTCTTCCTAATCAATACACAATCCTTCATCACTATGGGGATTATGTGTTAGCATAATGCATACGAGAATAGCAGCGCATTCGCAATGTTTCGCTTGCAGACAGCCATAATATCATATTGAAACAGGTTTAGTTGCCTCAGAATAGGAATAAAACAGTGAATAGGTTAACAAGTTTAATCCTATTCTTTTAGTAAAGAATTTACAAAACTCAGGAGGTGGTTCACGGATCGCTCACTCTGTCCGCTTGCTAGGACTTAAAAGGGACTTAGCTTTAGGCTAATCTTCCTCGTAGACTGCAGCTACCCGGAACCTGGAGCCGGTGAGGTCAGTCTGCGCGCAGGGACGAAAGCGGAGTCGTGTACGCTAGGCAGCTGATCCACGCACGAGCTCTAGCAGGCGGGCAAGCAGCAGGCAGCAAGCAGCAGGCAACAGCGCACAGGCCCAGTGGGTGTAGCCTGGTACAGGAACCCTGGAATACACCAAGAAAAGGAATGAACTTATGTTCACTAAGTCCCGGCTTTTGTGGCTGTTGTAGAACAGCTACAATTGAACCAGGCCCTCTTTACTAAGTAAAATTATAATTGGAAAACCGTTAGACAATTCTACAAGAAGACTACAACAAAAGCGGGTAGATATCAACATTGTAGTTAAATGTTGTCTGAAACGGTAAGAATGACAATAAATTAACTGGGAATGGTATTTCGTCCACGGAATCACAGGATTCTCGCGTCCTCCAATACCATTTACACATGTTAGACAGTAATTGTAACAAGACAGGAATACCAATTATTCCCTTTGAAAGTAACATGACTTTAACGAATTATATTAATTTAGGCTTTACGTTAAACACTAACACACAGCAATTCAACAAAATAATTCAAGTTGGAAATATTATAGACAACTCACCGAGATTTCGGGTTATATTTTCGCGCAGAATTTTAACAGCACGACGTTGTAAGTAATGTCGCGAGTAGGTAGGCACAGCGGGAAAAGAGAGCTTTCTTAGCGTGTCTCCTTTTTATATTAGAGTAAATCGCATAAAAAATAGATATGGCTGTTAATTTAAACTCCCCAAATAATATCTACCAGTCATGACGCTCGAGCAGAGACAATAACAGAGCGACTAGACCATAGTGAAGACAGAATCAATAATGGCTCGCTTACACAATCGCAAAATTATAAGAGATACTCAATAATGGCTCGCCTACACAATCGCAAAATTGTAAGCGATACATTACTTTCTTCTTTATTATGATTTTTCCTTCAATCAACCTTTAATTAAAAGAAAAATTACCTTTAGCACCTCCAGATCAAATTGTAAGAGACCACCTCAATCCGGCTGGAACACGCTTTCAACGTCCCACACAAGTAGCTAACGACAGGATATTTAGAGTAAGTGAACAAGCTCTGTGATTTGCGTCCTTGTCAGCTGTTAGATGTGTACAATTCGCTAAAATAATTTTATTTGCCCAGCAGTAGGACGTTTATAGTGAGATCATAGTGAGATCATTTGATTTGATATTATATTATTTAGTATTTGTGTTTAGACAGAAGTGTTACAATATAATAAATAAATATATCATTTGAAAGTACCCGTACATTGTTAAAAGAATACTTATGTTTAATAATGATCTTTACTCTATTTAGAATCATTTAATTCAACAGTAATTCATCATTATCTTCAGCTCGTATCAGTCCACTGCTGGACATAGGCCTCTCCCAGTACATGACACTGAGCCCCATTTTAATTATTACTTAGCATTTAATATTAAATAAAGGCTCTACACCTTTGGAACTGGGACTTTCCTTTTTTAAAGTAATTAATTGGTAGTTCAGGTCTTCAAATACGTAGAGGTACTTACTCAAAAACAAAACAAAATAATTATTACTACTAAGTAAGTTCAATTTTGAAGAAATAGTGTTAGCTGTCTTTGTTCATTTGTATGTTACTGTAAAGGACACGGATGAATGATATATTTGTTTGTATTGTCGTAAAAAGAAATGCTAACATAATAGCGTTAAGTAATTGTATAGGACACTTCTGGATATGCCCTCTCCAAGTGCATGCCACTGAGCCCGATGTAGAACCTATAATTAATATTAAATGATAATAATTAAAATCGGGCTCAGTGGCATGCACTGGGAAAGGCCTATGTCCAGCAGTGGACTGATACGGGCTGATGATGATGATTATGATGATGATGAATTAATGATGAATGACATTATTCTAAATATAGTAAAGATAATAATTAAACATAAGTATACTTTTGACAATGAACAAGTACTTTTAAATGATATATTTACTTATTATATGGCATGATATGGCTGCCTGCAAGCTGACTGAAACATTGCGAATGCGCTGCTATTCTAGTATACATTATGCTAACACATAATCACCATAGTGATGAAGGATTGTGTGTTGATTAGGAAAGAAATATTAATGTCAATCTCTAATTATAACCTCAATTTCTACAACAGATAAGAAAATTATATCTCGTGAACCTGGGTGAATAAATTTAAAATATTTTCTAACGGGTACAATTTAAACGCTCACCAGAAATATTTTTAGACCCTAAGCCTTAGGACCAAATAAATTAAATGACTCCAAAAAAAATAAAATGTTTTTTAAAAAGGGTCCTAAAATATACTAAATTATGGGTCCAAAATAAATAAACACACATCACAATAATTGCATAATATTGTACTGTATTAAAACTCCTTACTCCAGGTACATTAGAATTTATTTTCGACATAGGTACATCATAGGTTTCTCCAACACGTATGACCACTTCGAATGCCTGCCACAGAATACCGCCACTTTCCGCCATGATTCAATCGGTCATATCTTCCTTCAATTTCTAGACTTTCGTTCGTTACATTTTTAATTTTTAAAAGTCAAATCAGCTACGTTTTAAAACAGTTTTGTTTTTTAAAAAATGCTAATTGAATCAGCCTAACAGTCTAACACTCGTCCATCCTGACGGAGTGGATGTCCTCATATATTTATTTAAGCCTAGCACACGGTCGATTGAATCACAGCTGAATTAGCAGAATTCCGTCCAGTGACTACCCAAATGATAAAAGGGAAAAAAATACAATAAAAAAAACATGTTGTAACTTTATCAAATTATCCAACCACCTTATTATCAGAATTGTATAAACACTTCAGTACAAACACTGTCTCTTAAACATACCTACCAAGATTCTACTAAATATAACTTAACAGATGTGTTCAAACTGGAAAATCGATAACAGTTAAATTATATACATAGGTATATCATTAAGGAAGTCGGCAATAATTATTATCTATTACCAATTTGTTAATTCATAATTCACAACTATTACTAATGATATTAGACTTAATCAGGTTCTTTTTAAAGTCCTAGTAAAATACTCAAACACATTTTCTGTTTACTTCAATTTTAAAAAATATTACATTTTCATCTAATAATTATTTTTCATCTTAATCAAAAATGAACCAACTCCCTTTCTCATAATTGACGTGAACCAATTTGTGAACTCTTTTCCATTTTTGACATATCAATCCGAAAATAAATAAATAACACCATTAATCCCGTCAATCATGTTCCCACGACTAACGTGAACTGATATGTGCATTTCTCACATATCAATCCGATAATTAATAAATAATTCCATTTATCCCGTCAATCATGTTTCTACAACTAACGTGAACTGATATGTGCATTTCTCACATATCAATCCGATAATAAATAAATAATTCTATTAATCCCGTCAATCATTCCCACGACTAACGTGAACTGATATGTGCATTTCTATCCAAAAATAAATAAATAAATAATTCCATCAATTCCAGTCAATCATGATATGAACAATGACAACCCGGTACGGCCTTATGTGGGAGTGCGCGTTGCCTGGCACAGACTATAGTTAGTTAGTTAGATTAGTTGTTAAGTCTTAACTACAAGTTAGTTAACTGTTTTTTTTATTATTATTAGTATTTACGTCAATAAGTGCCTGTAAAGGTTTACATTGAATAAATAATTTGACTTTGACTTTCACTTTGAATAAAGAAGTTGTATATAACCTTCTGTTTTTATTGTTGCCAAAAGAGCAGAGCAGAGCTCTTAGATACAATCACGTTTCTATTCAGTTAACAATTGTCGGATAAGTGCAGGTACTTCTAAGAATTCGTCCCCAACCACCAAGAATATAATATCAGCTTCTACACCATCAATTTCTATACGAGCGCTAACAATACTAAACGATAGTACAATTTCATTTCTAAATAACTTTTAATGATAATGGGTCGCCATTTCATTTAAATCCCATCGCCCTATTAGGAAGGTGATCTAAAGGTAGTACTCCGGTCCATTTCCAGTTTTAAGCCCAGGAATAATGAAAACGTTATTACAACACTAAGTTGAGTCTTAAGTCATGATGAACCATCTACGTGGCTAAAGATAAACCCACGCGTTCCCTAGTTGAAGATTGTATTTCTGTTTGGGTCCATATTGGGTTGCATAAATTAAACAGGCATATTTTAGGGCTGCATAACATTTTTTGGCATTATCTTCGTTTCGCATAACGTTCATTTAGAATAAATCATTATGCATACTTTATTTCCCCATAACTTCTTTTATAAGAATGATATATCTGTTGGAGTGAATCTCTATAAACTTAAGATAGTTATATCTGAGAATGACTAATGTCATAGGTAGCAACACTCTCTGTCTCTTTGGTCTACGGGTGCTACGACGTACATACTGTTATGGAATAAATCCGCTCTTCAGGTTATGGGCCCAGGGGCGGTATAAACCCGGCGACGTATTTATTTCAAGAAAGTACGAATATATTTAACGAAATTAAAATATAAAATTTCGCCCATCCAATGAGCAAGCAATTTTTCTCTTCATCACCATGACAACGCTATCCGGTATTCAAGTTGAAAAGCTACGAGGCTTGGAAGATTTTAATAATTGGAAATTTCTCATGAAAATGGTGCTCATGCATGAAGACATGTACGAATGCATCCAGTCCGAGGATGAATGTAAAGATGAGAAGAAACAGCAGAAGGCTTTAGCAAAAATATGCCTGTCTGTGGGTTTATCATCGTTGCACCATGTTCGTAATGCCAAAACTGCATATGAAGCGTCGACTAAACTACAAAGTGCCTATGAAGATAAGGGACTAAGTAGGAGATTGGGATTATTGAGATCTTTGTTTAGTGCTAAGCTAAAGGAGCACAACGATTTCGAGAGCTATCTCGTGAGGATCACTGAGCTCGCACAACAGCTCAAGGATATAGAATCACCCTTAGATGACGAATTTGTTGCAATCATTATACTAAGCGGTCTGACAAGTGATTTTGATCCGATGATCATGGCGCTCGAAAACTCCAGTATGAAGTTTACTAGCGAGATGGTTAAATCCAAACTCATGCAAGAACAACAGCGGCGAGATGAGAAATCTGACAGTACTGAGATGACAGCTTTGGTGGTTAAGAAACCTTTGAGGTGCTTCAGATAAGAAGACGGGTCATGTGAAGAGAGATTGTCCAGAGGCAAGCAAGAGCTTGAACAAGAACTACAAGTACACACCTGCAGTTACGAGTAAGGGATTGCTGACTGCACTATCTGTAAAATTGAAAAGTGACTTGTGGTACATAGACTCGGGAGCCACAAATCATATGAGCAATAACAGAGAAGTGATGTTGAACTTTAAAAGTTCATAGCCACTAGTTGTCCACCTGAAGGGTTTAGAGCAAAACGAAAAAACACTAAAACAGATTAGTTGCGGATTTATTCCTTAACAGTGTGTACGTCGTAGCACCCGTAGACCAAAGAAATGTGTGAAGGCGCGGCATGTACCTTTTATGGAAAATGTGCTTCATAAAGATAATGTGTCACATGATGATATCAATAAAAGCAAAGGTACTACAATGGTCTTAGACTGTTCAAATTATGTGTTTAGTGATGCTTGTACTGCTACTTCTAACCATGAGGAATTAAGTTTACGACAATCTGATGACACTAGAATAACTCGCAGACAAACCATATTTGATCTGAGTGCGGAGGAATCAGAAAACACAGATGATTTGTTGGATTGTACTTACATTCCAGGTATGGACAGCCTTGACTCTGAAGACTCAAACCCACCATTCTTTGAGGATGCTGCAGCCAACACTCTCTCTGTCTCTTTGGTCTACGGGTGCTACGACGTACATACTGTTATGGAATAAATCCGCAACTAATCTATTTTATAGTTTTTCCTTTTGCTCTAAACCCTTCAATATCAGCATAAATGTTTTTACAATAATAATAACTAATCATAACATTTATTGGCAGTCATATAGAATACCATAATGTTAACATTTAGGGTTACCTATCTTAAATTCGAAATTTTTCTGTTCGAATTTTATTTGGCCGAAAACGTTTTGTAATTTTTTGTTTTCCTTATATTTCTTTTTACTTAAAACACAATTGACAAAGTTTTAAAATGCCTATTATCGTTTGTTATTTTTTTCAAAATCTTTATGTTTTGAAATCCCACTCAACGTATGGCCGAAGCTATTAATGCTATAAAAATACAACATTTCAAATAATTGAAATCCCATCATCGAACAACTTTTAATCGTAGCATGCAATGCAAGCAAGCATGCAGCATGCAAGCACGTATGCAGGCAAGCATGCAGGCAAGCATGCAGCAAGCAAGCATGCAGCATGTAAGCAAGCAAACTGCAGCATGCAGCAAGCATGCAGCATCATCCAAGCATGCAGCAGGCATAGTTTCTGTCACGGCTCCGGCGCTGCGAGGCTCCGGCGGTCCCACGCGAGCTTATCGTCGCAGATGGGTTTCGCTCACCACCGCAGCTTCGGCTTGCTGTTAAACCCACCTGCTCCTCAGCTCGCGGGCCGCCTCGCCCCTCCGCGCCTACGCGGGCTTAAATTACACTCTAGCGTAGGGCAGACAAGACTAGGTGGAGTCGGTTTTGCCGCAATTCGTTTCTGTCACTGACTTTTGTAGCACAACCTTACCGAAAACACAAAGTAACTTTTTAAAACATTTTACTTTATTTACCTAACAATGGAATAAATGAAAAACAAAAAAAAACAATTGTATCCGCGGGTCAGAGGACACCGCCAGATACAGCAGAGACTGGATAAAGGAGGAGGACTTTCCGGAAGCAGGCTGTGGGATCGCAGGAACCGGGAGATGAGCTGGCCACGGGCGGTTACTTCAAGTCACTCAACCACAGGCATTTAGGCGTTCACTTCAAGTGTTAGGTTCACAATAATCGATTTCACGGTCAGGCTATTGCGTGCGCGCGCGGTAGGTGGTGACGAACTCGGGCGATCTCGTCACGGCGCGAGCGACAGCGAGTCGCGCAGAGGTGGCGCCGCGGCGGGCCGGCGGACGCGGTCGTCACCAACCATTGAATCAACCGCCATACAGATGGCGGTATCATTTAAATTGGCGTCCCGGCCTTGGCGGGAACATGCTCCGGGGCCCAGGGTGGGCTCATCGAATGGGAGCCTGGCGATCTGAAATACAGGCCTCCGAAGATGTCCATTCGCGGTGTCCAGTTCCACCACCCGGACGACGCCATCCTTCCCAGGCAGGGTGCGGGTGATGCGCCCCAGTCTCCATTAAAGGGCAGAGAGGTTGTCCTCCTTGATGAGGACGAGCTCGCCAACTCGAGGAGGAGAGGATGGGGACAACCATTTGGAGCGGGTTTGGAGTGTGTGGAGGTAGGACTGGGTCCACAGCGTCCAGAAGCGCTGGGAAAGGGCCTGTACCATTTGGAATCGCCTACGTGTGGAGATCGGCCTATCTTCCACGGATAGTTCGGGAAGGGCCGTTAGTAGGCGGCCTATAATGAAATGTCCGGCTGTAAGCGGCTCGAAGTCTGACGGATCAGACAAAAGTGGGCAGAGAGGTCTGGAGTTAAGTACAGCCTTTACTGTACTGAAGTTAAGTGTGGAGAATTCCTCAAATGTGAGGTGTTGTTCGCCAATTACGCTATATAAAAGTTGCTTTGTTGATTTTACGTTGATCTCATGTAACGCACCAGACCATGGTCCCTTAGGGACGTTCAATAACCAAGTAATGTGCTGACCAGCGAGCTTGTGCGCAATCGTGTCATTATTCGAGGCAAGAAAGTTTTGTAGTTCAATGAGCTGATTTCTAGCGCCTACATAATTTGTACCGCAGTCCGAGCGGATGAGAACCGGGGCACCGCGGCGTGCTATAAAACGCTGTAACGCCGCGAGGAACGCTTCCGTGCTGAGGTCCGAGACCGGTTCCAAATGAACCGCCTTAGTGGAGAGGCACACGAATATACAAAAGTACGCTTTTAAGAGTTTAACATGACGTAGGGTACTAGATTTAACGAGGAATGGGCCGGCAAAATCGGTCGTGACTTGACTAAATACGGGCTGAGGCGTAACTCTATCGGCTGGCAGGTCGGCCATGAAGGGCGCTTGCGGCTGGGCCCGGCATCGAAAGCATCTAATGCATTTAAAGACTCGGTGTCTAATAATACGGCGCGCGGACAATATCCAAAATTGTTGGCGTAGGATAGCGTGTAAAGTGTCAGCGCCAGGGTGGCAGTGTATTTTGTGGTAGTGGTCAATGATGAGGTTGTAGACCTCATCATCAGAAAACGTCTTAGACAAGCTGTCACTCCGACGAGCTTGTCTAGTGAGCTGAACCGAGTGAGCAGATCAAAGTCCAGACCGGGTACTGTGACCAGTGACGGGATGTGTTTGGGCTTAAGGCCTGGTAGGGCGTGATGGCCTAGGGCTGAGGGCATCGCAGGCCAAGACTCACAAGGCTGTCTAAGCCACGTGGGAGACCACCATAGGTCGTGAGCTGACAGGGATTGCGCAGACATCCCTCTGCTTGCGCAATCTGCTGGGTTGAGCTCGGAAGGTACGTGTCGCCAGGTACATTCTGGTGAGCTTGAGCTGATTTTAACTACCCTGTTGGCTTCAAAGGGTTGAAGACGGTGAGGCGGTGTATTGAGCCAGGCCAGGACTATCGTACTGTCTGACCAACATATGTGTTGTTGTATACTGATATGGGCGGATAGCTGAACTGACACACGGATCATGAGCTGGGAGAGTATAGTGGCGGTGACAACTCTAACTTGGGGATTGTGAGGCGATTCTTGATTGGTGCGACTCGCGAATTGGCGACAATCAAGTGTACTACAGTATCTCCGGAGGCATCGAGCTCATGGTGATAAACAACGGCGGCAAACCCGGCTTCACAGACATCTACGAACCCGTGAAGCGAGTATGCAGCTGAGCCTTTGTTTGCACAAATGTGCCGAGGGAAACGAATACTAGCCAACAGCGGCAGATCCTCTGAGATGTGGTGCCACTCCGTTTGTACTTCAGAGGGAGTGGGCTCATCCCATTCCAGCTTCAGTAGCCACAATTGCTGAAGCAGCAGCTTTGCGCGGAAGATAACGGGAGAAACCCAGCCGTTTGGGTCATAAAGTGAGGCTACGGTGCTTAAAATGGACCGCTTTGTGACATGTGTGATGGGGGGCAGAGAGATACGGTAGGTGAACTCGTCTGACTGAGGGCTCCACTGTATACCCAAGACCTTAATGGACGTGGAGTCTGGGTTCATGTCGAAGTCCTTTGGCATGTCGCATTGGTTGTCGGAGAATCTCTTGAGCAGCTTAGGCGAGTTAGATGTCCATTTACTGAGCTGAAAGCCGCCTAGGGCTAGTAGACTTATTAACTCGTCCTGGAGTGCTTGGGCGGATTCAACTGTGTCATGACCACACAAGATTTCATCAACAAAGATAGACTTGCGAAGAACCTGAGCGGCTTCAGGGTAGCGATGACCTTCATCATCAGCTAGCTGAAGCAGAGTGCGGATTGCATGGTATGGGCTTAATCTTAAGCCGTAGGTGACTGTATAGAGGGTATAGGTGAGCAGAGGATGATCTGGTGAGGACCGCCACAGTATGAGCTGATACCGTCTCTGGTCTGGGGCTACCAGCACATTTCTGAACATCCTCTGGATGCTTATGTTTTTTTAGTCAACATTGCTTCATCAAATCTTAGAAGTTTTCACCTCTGCCCGCCTGAGCTTGTCGTCTTTTTTCAGTGTTTAAAAAAAAAAAAAATTACTTAAGTATATATAAGCGTTAATAAAACGCTAAAATATAAAACACATTAATCTATAAACGCAGCTTCATCTTAAACGAATGTTTAAATATTTGTAAAAATATTTCTTTCGGATCTCAGATGTGAAAACTTCTAAGATTTGATGAAGCAATGTTGACTAAAAAAACATAAGCATCAAGCACTGACAAATTTCGACGGTTGAAAGCCAGACCTCGGTAGCCAAGTGGTTAAGGCAGCCGCCCGGAATGCGGAAGGTGCGTGGTTCGATTCCCGCCTGAGGTTGTCGTCTTTTTTCAGTGTTTAAAATTTCACTTAAGTATATTTAAGCGTTAATAAAACGCTAAAATATAAAACACATTAATCCTCTGGATGTCAGTGCTAAAAACGACTGGATGCGTTGTGAAGGACATGATGATGTCAACAATGTCCTGTTGAAGGGCGGGGCCTGTGTGTAGGCATTCATTTATGCTGACACCATTGGAGCTTTTGCAGCTAACATCAAAAACAATGCGCAGCTTGTCCGACCCTGACTTAAATACGCCATGGTGGGGGATATAGAAGTGAGGTTTATGGGCGAATGTATTTGGGTGACAGAGAGCCATGTGCCCTATGTCTATGTATTCGGCCATAAAGTCGACGTATTTAGAACGCAGAGACGGGTTCGCCATTAGCTTCTTCTCAATATTGAGGAATCTGCGTAATGCGATAGGGTGAGTTTTACCCAGTTGAGGGGCGTCCTTTAGAAAGGGCAAAGCGATAGTATATCTGCCTGAGGGATCGCGTGTGGTGGTAGAGCGGAAGATTTCCTCGCATTGTTCCTCCAGGGGATCATTATGAGTGTGAGGTCGAGGCAGGGGCTCCTCAGACTCCCAGAACCTTTGCAGACTCTGACGTATGTCCTGGGCTGATTCAGCTGAGTCTGGTTGTGAGCTGACGACGTGAGCTGAGTTAACCTGCTGCGCCGGCTGCGCATACAAGTCCTCAATGGGTCCTATCAACGCGAAGTCGAAAATCGTGCTGAAGGCTTGCCCGGGCCCAACGAGACCTTAGTCCTGTCCAACACCTGTCCAAGAACGTCTGACCCTAATAAGAGTTCGATCGAGGCTGGTGTGTGGTAGAGCTGATCAGCTAATGGTACGGGTGGCTGGCCTAGTATGTGGGAAATGTTTGGTACCTTCTCTAACGGAAGGTAGCCAGTGACATTTTTTAAAATATGAGCTGTGGCAGTAATTGTAGGAGTATCATTGTAAGTGGGTCGGCATACTATTGTTATTGCCGCTTTTGACTCATGCTTGTGCTGATTCCCAACTCCTGTAATTTTTAATTTTTTACCTGTGTGAAGATAACCATGTACGTCCGCAACTCTTAGTGAGACGGTTGGCAACAAATTGGGTGTGCCAGTGGGCACAGAAGGTGGGTGAGCTGATTGAGTAGCAGCCGAGAGTGTATGAGCTGAGTATGTATCAGCTGTGTGGGCATGGAATGACTGGGACATGGGCTTAATGGGCATGGGCTGAATCTACCTCTTCGCTAGGGTGCTCCGTGATAGTTGGGAGTCATAATTGCTGGCGGCGTTCGCGGGGTCTACCTGGCGAACCGGACCTGGGCGGGCTGGCTCTGTGAGCAGAGCTGGGTTGTGCCTGTTTAGCATGTGCGGGTTCGTGCCGCCTACTGTTTCTGGGGCGCTCCCTCGAGTGCTCCCTCAGCTGTGGTGGGGGTATATGAGCTGACGAATGAACTGGGTTCGCCGAATCGTCTGGTCGATGGAGGGACGTGTGGTGGTTGGAGCTCCTACAGTCCTTGCATGCCACCCTTGACCTGCACTCGCTATCGTAGTGAGGGCCGAGGCAACGTTGGCAGCGCTCGCGTGCCTGTACAAAGTCCCAGCAGGCCCGTGTTGGCTGGGCGTTGTACCATTTGCACGTCATGAGCCTATGTCCCCTAGTGGCACAATAGGGACAGTAGGGCGTCGAGCGTGAGGAAGAGGACGAAGATGATGATGAGGAGCAGCTTGGCTGGAAGGCCGAGTAGACGGGGAAGGGCTGACTGCGAGCCGGGGAGGTGGATGGGCGGTGACGCATTTGCTGCGTTGGGCGGAACGGTTGGTGAGTGGGCTGATCATAGGCGAGGTGAGGCTATGGAGCTGAGGAGCGGCCATGGTAATGGTCGGGTTATTGCTGAGCCATCCGAGCATAAGTGCGATGGGGCAACTGAGGAGGCGCGCGGCTACGAGAAGGGCCGGGCTGGGGCTGAATGGGTTGCGGCTGGGCTATGTTGGAGAACTCTGTCTCCACACAGCGCGCGTGCTCCTCGAGGTAGGAGATGAATAGAATAGAATAGAATAGAATATTTTGTTATGCATGAATGCGGTACAGTAGCGATCTTAATCTAAGGAATAAGTGCAAGACACATTCACCCAGTTTGGGCATGCAATTAAGTAATAATAATGAAGTTAGGTATTAATTATTTATAAAAACATCAATTCAATATACTTTTACATAGCCCAAAGAGTCGCCAAGCTCAAGTGGCAATGGGCTGGCACATCGCCCGTAGAACCGATGGCCGTTGGGGCAGAACGGTTCTCGAGTGGCGACCGCGCACCGGAAGACGCAGTGTGGGCAGGCCTCCAACAAGGTGGTCCGACGATCTGGTGAAGGTCGCGGGTAGCCGCTGGATGCAAGCAGCACATGACCGGTCGTGGTGGAGATCCTTGGGGGAGGCCTTTGTCCAGCAGTGGACGTCTTCTGGCTGATGATATAAAATTTCAACCTAAATAATCACATACAATACTATATTATTCGCTTAAATGTCAAAATAAAATTAAAATATTAGAGGTTTAACAACAGTCAAAATATTCCTTCACACTATAAAAACAATTCTGTGTTAGCCATATCTTGTAGTAAGTTTTTGTTTAAATCTATTTAATGTTAGACTTTTAATGTCGTTAGGGAGCTTATTATAAATTCTTACAGCCATTGAGCGACTGTTCCTAGAACGCATGGCTGTTCGTATACTTGGCAAAATTAGTTTATTTGGATGCCTGCGGCTGTAATTACTAGGGATATCATATAGACACCTAAACAATTTTGAATGAGCTCTTACAAAAACGCATATTTCATATATACATAAACAAGGGACAGTTAACACCTTTAATTCTTTAAACAGTGGTCTACATGAAACCAACCTGTCCACATCGTACATCGCACGAATGCATGACTTTTGGGCAATAAAAACCTTATTTATATGACATGAATTTCCCCATAATACTATGCCGTATCTTAAAATAGAACAAACATGACCATAATATGCTTTGAGTACTGTTTCTTTGCTTGTAGTTTTCCCTAATTTCTATAAGGCATATGCATAAGAGTTTATTTTACTAGACAATTTGGTAATATGCGTTTCCCATGTACATTTATCGTCCAGTATTAAACCCAGAAAAGTAACGTCATTTGTTTCTTTCAACAATGTATTGTCCTGACTAATTAAAAGATCTTTCTTGATTCCGTTTTTGTTAGTAAATTGAATGTATTTTAAGGTTGTTCTGTTTCAACCAGTGTATTACTGATTTTAAAGTCTTATTTAATTCTGTGCAATAGTTATTAATGTTAAGGCATGGGATAACTACAGATATGTCATCTGCAAACAAAATACAAGGGTAATTTATATAATCAGGGAGATCATTGATGTAGATTAGGAAGAGCAGAGGTCCAAGGATACTCCCCTGAGGGACACCAAATTTAGTTACTTTAATGTCCTCTTCCCCCCGGACCGCCGTAAGGTGTTGACGTGCTCTTGATTATGTTATATTCTTTAAATAAAAATTAAAATTAAAATTGTGATCATAAATTTAACTGAAATAATAGGAGTGCATAAGTGATAAAGAGGAGCTTACTACTAGGAGCTACCAGGCGCACGAACAGAGGACGCGACCACAACGTGTGACGCGGAAGGCAAGTAACAAATCAATCAATTGGCCACGCCCTACCTGCACTTCATTTGTCACACGCTTAACCTGACGCCGCTGCCATATTGTGACGTGCGTTACCCGGTAGCAAATAAGCGCGCTCGCTACAGTCACCTGCGCACACACTGCCTTGCGTATACTTGTGGCCTTCTCTTTACCTCTGCTGCCCTGGTACATTATGACCACCGATCACAACACTAACGTTGAAATGGACCGCGATATGTCGATGTCCCTATCGGAGGAGGACGGATCACCCATTGGTTTTGTAACTCAACGTACACAAAGACCACCTGCTGACATTAAGACAAGTGAAGCAGTGAATAACCAATTCCAAGATTTTAAGGAGGAAATGAGGAAACTAATGAAATATTTCTCATCAGTAAATAAACAAGAACTTTAATCTTAGCACTACCCTTAAAGAAATAAATGAGTCGAATAAAAACATTGCAAATTCGATTGCTTATTTAACAGAACAAAACGAAGAATACAAAAATAGAATCACCTCATTGGAAAATTGTGTTAAGGAAGATAAAAAGTACATAGTGTACCTTGAGGGAAAACTGGAAGACCTACAAATTGGAAGTCGAAAATCTAATTTTGAGCTGAAAAACGTTCCGAAAAAAACCGACGAAAGTAAACAAGACCTGATTAGCATGGTGATGTGCCTCTCTGAGACGATAGACTGCAAAAATAATAAAAATGATATTAAAGACATTTACAGAATAAGAGGGAAGAGACCAGATCAGAAAAATGCTTCTATAATAGTGGAGACCAACTCGACTTTATTGAAAGCGGATGTGTTGAGAATGACAAAATCATTTAATATCAGAAATAAAGCAAAATTATGTGCTAAACATCTTGGTTTTAAAACGAATGAGGATACTCCGGTCTACCTTTCGGAGCACTTGACCATGCGAGGATCCCGGCTTCACTTTTTGGCTCGTGATTTAGTAAAATCAAAGGGGTACAAGTTCTGTTGGACTGCATATGGTAAAGTTTATGTACGTGCAAATGAACAATCGCCCGCTATAATGATAAGGAGTGAGGAAGAAATACAGAGTTTGTTTTTAAAGGATTGACTATCTTATGATTTTAAAGATATTTTTATACTTTTTTTTCTTTTTTTATATCCTATGTTACAAATAATGCATGCCACTTTAAGTTATATTCTAACGTTTAATTGCCATTGTCATAATAACAGCCGTACACACATTTCTGTACATTTCTGGTATACTTTCACTATTATAAATGAAACAAAGATATTTTTATTGTTAATGAACAGTGTAAAAGATTTTCTCCGATATGTCTTTATTGCGCTTTTCATATTTTTGTATTTGATTATGGGCTATACAAGCAAACGTTTCTCTGATCACTTGTGTAGATTATTATATAGATTATTTGTTATTTTACGTAGACAAAACAACACATATTATGTACAAAAACGCGTTAATTTAATTATACCTACCTATGTATACAATCAAACACATATGAACACACAAAAATATACACTTACTCCCATTTACACATCTAACCAAACTCATAATATTATATACACACTTCTTATTATACCCAACCAAAGCTCTAAAGTAAATGAATTAATATTGCCTTATATTAGTTGTAATAATCATTTTCTACATACCGTAATAAAATATTTGTCAGTTAGAATAACTAAATATAATAATATGCGGGTTCTCATTATTTTTATAATAAGCTTTTCTTCTATATATTTAAATGGGCGAGACTGACACTATACAAGCTATTAATGATTTGGACGCAATGGAAGTGGCACACTCATTTCAGTGTGATATTGTGGAGTTTTCTAAACATACATGTGTAGGCAAACAAGACTTTACAATGTTTTCGCAGAATATCAGGAGTATATACAAGAATTTGGACGATTTTATAAAATCTATATCTCCACTAAACCTGGATGTAGATGTTATTGCATTAACTGAATGTAGAATTGATAACAATAAACCATTACCTCAACTTCCCAATTACCAATCATACTACACTAAACTGCAATTAAACCAAAATGACGGGGTAGTTATTTATGTAAAAAATACATTAAAACATAAGGTCTGTGAAATAAAACTTTCTAAAGCATCTTGTCTACAACTAGATATATTAAATAATACTATTATGTGCATTTACAGATCCCCTTCAAACACGAACGCCGATAGTTTTATTGATAGCCTAAGTACTCACTTAGATGGACTGAACTCTAGCAAATCTTTAGTGGTCACTGGTGATATTAACATCAACATTAAACTAAAAGATATAGAGCTACCACAGGACCAAAGAAATCCTATTAATTACCTCAACATGCTTTCAGTCTACGGGATATTAGCTGGTCATACAATACCTATCAGGGGTAACAACTGCTTAGACAACTTTATGTTAAAGATTAATAAAATTAAATTACGTGCAACCATCGCTGTATTAAATACAAGTGTTACAGATCACTTAACGACTTTTCTAACGATAGCTAAAGTAAAAAATCACCCCGTTGCATGCAAAACTAAATCCACTTTAAATTATGAAGGCACTCTTGCAGCACTTTTAAACAAAAATCTTTCAGAATTGCTTTATTCTGAGGATCCTAACTTTGTGATTGTTGGTTTGATTCACAAACTAACAGAAACAATTAAAGAAAATACTATTATTAAAAATATCCCTAGAAAATACCGTAATCTTGGACTGTTACGGTGTATTCATAATAGAAATAAACTGCAAAAACAAGTTAAAGCTGATCCATTTAATGAAATACAAAAAATAACATAGAAAAGATACAGAAATTATTGTAACTCATTACTTAAAAAAATTAAACGCCAGTATGAAAGAGAAGTATTAAATAAATCTGTTAAAAATAACAAGCTATTGTGGAGAAACGTAAAAAATATTACTTACACTTGTAAGAGTAGGAATACGAACTCGGAGCTATTAAGTATCAAATCTACTCAAACAGCAAGTGCAGATTATATTAATAATTTTTTTGCGAATGTTGGTAAGAACTTAGCTCAACAAATTCAACTATCGCCATTAGAAAACGAGACTTATCTGCGTAACTTGCCAAAACAGTGAAATTCGTTTGTATTATTAGATACTGATCCTGATGAGGTGAACGATATAGTACTGTCTCTTAAGTCTAGTAGAGCCCCGGGGTGAGACGGTATTCCTACCTTATTTTTGAAACGTGCTCGAGCACAAATTGTACCAATTCTAACCTATTTTATTAATCTATGTTTTGAAAAGGGCACTTTTCCGTCTGCTCTTAAGCAATCCATTATCACTCCGGTACACAAGGCTGAAGATAGAGACAGGGTGAATAATTATAGACCTATATCGATCTTACCCGCTATTTCTAAAATAATAAAGAAATTGTTGAATTCACGACTACTCAACTATCTTAACAAATATAACATTTTATCGGCATCACAATTTGGATTTAGGCGTGGAATATCAACCGAGGATGCAGTGTCTTCTCTTACTTCGTATGTAGTTGAGCAAGTTGACAATCACAAAATATGCATGGCTATATTCCTCGATATTCAAAGAGCATTTGACGCTGTTTCAGTGCCCATCCTTGTTCGAAAGCTCGAAGCGATCGGATTGAAAGGTATTCCTCTAAAATTGTTTAACGATTATTTGACCGATAGGCGGCAGAAGGTTAAACTGGATTCCTACACTAGTGAAGATGTAGAGGTGACATGCGGCGTACCCCAGGGTAGCGTTCTTGGACCTTCCCTGTTCCTCATTTATATTAATGACCTTTGTGCTCTAGAGCTTACACATGCAAAAATGTTTTGTTATGCTGATGACACCGCTGTCGTTCTCAGCGCAGAGTCATGGGATACTGTTATGAAAAAAGCTGAGAGTAGTTTGGAACGGATATGTAAGTGGTTACGTAATAACTTTTTAACTTTAAATACAGCCAAATCCAACTATATCTGTTTCAGTTGCTATAGTAACAATCAACCTAGTAATGATTTAAAAATATCAATTCATAACTGTTGCCTTGTAACTGATAGAGTTGGCTGCAACTGTCCTATACTCCAAAGAGTTGAACACTCAAAGTATCTGGGAGTTTATAAAGACCAGCGGTTATCTTGGTACCGGCACCTAGAATATGTTGCCCTAAGACTTAGGAAACTCACATGGATCTTGAAGAATTTGAGACATGTTGTGCCAAGAAACAACGTTAGCATACTGAACTACTGCGTGCAGGACAACTCTAAAAAAGACCTCCTTACTGAGATATATATAGCGTTAGTGCAGTCAATCTTGATATACTGTATTCCCATTTGGGGTGGTGCAGTTAAAACCCGGTTTATTGATGTAGAGAGAGCCTAACGCAGTTTGATCAAGACAATGTATTTAAAAAGATGCGTTTCTCAACTGAACACCTATATAAAATGAGTAACCTTTTGTCTGTTAGGAAGTTGTATGTAGTTTACACTGTACTAAGAATGCACAAATCTTTAACTTATGATCCTGAAATCTCAAAAAGAAGAAGGAAAGACATTGTTTCGAGAATTAATAGAACCAACACTGTGTTGGCAAATAGGCAATATAATCAACGATGTACTCAATTATATAATAAAATCAATAAAGAAATATATTATTTACGATAAACATTACTATGCTTGCAAAAAAAATATTTTGAAATGGTTAGAGTCTAAGAGCTATGATTCTATAGAGGCACTTTTGATCAGAACATAAGATTATATACACACACTGCACACACTCATATCGCACACGTTCACCCCCACACACACACACACATACAAATACACACCCACACACACACACACACACACTCACCCCCACACACGCGCACACACACCCCCACACACACACACACACACACACACACACACACACACCCATCCACACACAATATTATATAGAAACTAGCTGTATGTTGCTAAGTGGATTTATGTTAATGTTACTTTACGATTAATTCTAAGGAAGAGCAGTATCTCTTAAAACAGGCTTACTTAGCTTAAAAGAAGGTGCTGATCACTAGTTTAAGATGTTCCAAAAAAATGTTAAAGCCAATAAATTATTTTTTATTTTTTATTTTTTTTAATGTCAGATTGATGAGACCCAAGTAGTTTTTGGTTATTTAAATTTGAAACCTCAACGTATTGTCTTCTGTTACCAATATAAGACCGGATCCAGTCAAGGGCTAGGCCTCTGATGCCATATCTCTTACATTTCAGAAGCAGCAACTCATGAGACACGTGATCGAAAGCCCTGCTCATGTCAAAAAAGATCGCGGTTAATGGAATACGCTTATCTACATATTCAATTATTTTGTCGACTAGTGAGAATGCAGCTAAAGTAGTGGACTTGCCCTTTTGGAAGCCATTTTGTTCGTTTTTGATAATGTTGTTTTTTTTTATAAAGCTTGTCAATCTAGCCTGCATTGCTTTTTCAATGATCTTTGACCATATAGGTATTAGAGATATCGGTCTGTAGTTGCTTATTTCTTTCTTATCTCCCTTTTTAAATATTGGTTTAACTACTGAAGTTTTTAAACAATCTGGGAATTGACCACAACTGAATGAGAGGTCTATCAGATACCTTAATACTGTTGAGATTTCATCTTTGACAATTTTAATGATTTTAGTAGGTATTCCGTCATAACCCGTAGAGTTTGTAGAATTTAAGCTACCCATTATTTTCTTAGTTTCGTAAGCGTCAATTGGATAAAGAAAAATGCTTGAATTGTTTAATTGTATCATACTTATGAAAGACTGGTCAATATTGTAATGATATTGTAATGACAATAAATAATTATAATGACCAGTAATTCAACACATAGATTAGTAAGTTTTAACTGTAAGAATGTTAAACGCTCAATAGAATATGTGAAATCATTGTGCCGAACTTCAAGTATAGTAGCATTGCAAGAAACTTGGCTTATGCCGGATGACCTTCAGTTTCTCAGCGCTATTGACCAGAACTTCGGGTGGACGGGTACGTCAGCGGTGGACACGGCGGCGGGCATGCTGCGCGGCAGGCCCTACGGTGGGGTAGCATTGCTGTGGGACAAACGCATTTTCCAAAGCGTGTCGGTAGTGAAATGTGATAACCCGAGAGTATGTGCAGTAAAGATGTGTATTAGTGAAAGATCATTCTTAGTTTGTAGTGTATATATGCCTACAGATAAAGTGGAAAATTTAAACGAATTTACGGATTGTCTCAGCTTGGTAAGTGCTATTATAAGTAATGAGAATGTTGAGTCAGTGTACGTACTTGGGGACTTTAATGCTCATCCGAGTGAAAAGTTTTTTGACGAGCTTACTTGTTTTTGTAATGAACAGGAATGGGTATGTGCGGATATAAATGTGTTGGGATTGAACTCGGGTGCATACACTTACATAAGCGAAGCACATGGATGTAGACGATGGTTAGACCACTGTGTAGTCACCAATTCGTCTGTGCCATCTATTAAAAATGTATTTATCGATTATGATGTTCAATGGTCGGATCATTTTCCATTAATTTTAGAATGTAATTTTGACATAATAAAACCTAAAATGTTATCTGATCAATTTAATGTTATTAATAAAGTATTGTGGGGTGACCGCAATCCCGAACAAGTAGAATTGTATAGTAAATTATGCAATGAAAAATTAAGATTAATAGATTTTCCTACTGAGTTGACGTGTTGTTGTGACCATATATGTAATAATTTTGACCATAGATTTGTTATTGACAATATGTACCGTGAAATTGTAAACGCATTGAGACAGGCAGCTGTCGCTGGAAATATTGACTTGATTGTAAATCGAAAAAGAAAAAGGCCTGTTCTGGGGTGGAACAGGCATGTGCGGGATGCTCACAGGGAGGCTAGGTGTAAATTTAACATATGGATCTTACATGGAAAACCCAAAACCGGTCGCGTTTATGATGAGATGGTTGAAAGTAGAAAGATCTTTAAGTCTCGTTTAAAGTGGTGTCAAAACCATAGCGAACAATTAAAAATGGACTTTTTATCGTCTAAGCATTCAAAACATGACTTTCGCAACTTTTGGAAGGCCACAAATAAATTAAATGGCAAGCCGAGCCTTCCTGTGAGTGTCGACGGGGTTAATGACCCCAAAGGCATAGCTGACATGTTTAGAGAGCACTTTACCATCAAATCATCCTTGGGTTCGTCTCGGTCGGCGAGTGATGCGGGTCCTTGTGGCCGGGAGCTCAGTACTAGGTTTTTAGCTAAAGATGTTAGGAAGGTTATACAATCAATGTCACGTGGCAAGTCCCCTGGCCACGACGGGCTCAGCATCGAGCACTTAAAGCATGCGGGCCCCCATCTGCCTAGGGTGCTAGCGATGCTCTATTCTTTTTGTGTAGGGCACTCGTACTTGCCGGCTGATATGATGAAGACTGTGGTAGTGCCAATTGTTAAAAATAAAACTGGTGACGTGTGCGATAAATCTAATTATAGGCCTATTTCGCTGGCCACTGTTATATCTAAAGTTTTTGACAGTTTGCTTGATACTCAGCTAGGCGGTTATCTAAATTTAAATGATAATCAGTTCGGCTTTAGGCCAGGACTCTCCACAGATACGGCTATCTTGAGTTTAAAGCAGACTGTTAAGTATTACACAGACCGCCGTACACCCGTATATGCCTGTTTCCTCGACCTCTCCAAAGCTTTTGACCTGGTTTGTTATGATATCCTATGGCAGAAGTTAAGCGATATCAAGGTGCCATTAGAACTTAACAACATCTTCAAATATTGGTATCAAAATCAGGTCAATGTTGTGAGATGGTCGAGTGCCTTGTCGGAACCGTATAGGATGGAGTGCGGGGTGAGGCAGGGAGGGCTGACCTCGCCGAAGCTGTTCAACCTGTACGTTGATGCCCTGATAGGTGAGCTCAGCGGCAGCCGTGTCGGCTGTCATATAGACGGGGTACCAGTAAATAATATAAATTATGCTGATGACATGGTCTTGCTGAGTGCATCGGTCTGTGGTATCACAAAAATGTTAAAAATATGTGAAAGGTATACCCGCGAACACGGCCTAGTATACAATGTAAAAAAGAGTGAATGCATGGTCTTTCGGGCCGGAGGGAAATGTCCGACCTCCATCCCTCCCATAAAATTGTACGGAACGCCACTGCAGTGCGTGAACCAATTTAAATACCTTGGTCATATTCTTACCTCCGACCTGAAAGATGATGCAGACATAGAAAGGGAGCGTAGGGCGCTGTCTGTAAGAGCGAACATGGTGGCCCGTAGGTTTGCGCGTAGCTCAGCAGAGGTTAAACGAACTCTTTTTCGAGCTTACTGCACTAATTTCTACACGTGCAGCCTGTGGGCAAATCATACGCAAAAACAGTACAGTGCCTTACGTGTTCAGTATAATAACGCTTTCAGGATGCTGATGGGGCTGCCCCGATTCTGTAGTGCATCAGGGATGTTCGCGGATGCACAGGTGGACTGCTTCTACACCATAATGCGGAAGCGGTGTACATCGCTGGTGCGCAGGGTTCGGGCCAGCTCCAACCGCATCCTAAGTGTGTTTGCAAACAGGTTCGATTGCCAATACATGCGTCATTGCTGTATGGTGCATGCGCTGACTAACAACAAATATTAGTTATTATTATTATTATTTTGATTTTAATGTAATTTGATTATTTTGTAATAATTGTAATTTAATTGTTAATAATGTTAATGAATTTAATCCAAAATGTTTAATAATAATGTAATTATGTTGCATTCATTAATATTTTATTATTATTTTGAAATTGATTTGATTTGTTAGGTATGTTTTATTATTTTATTGATGTAAAATTGACATTTTGTTTTAAGTGGAAATGGGCTATTTTGCCTGAAATAAATGATTTTTATTTTATTTATTTATGTAATTATTCATATTCGACAAGTTTATAAAATATTCGTTAAAATTATTCGCAATGTCAACTGGGTTTCTAATTTCCTTACCATTATCAATTAATACATTTATTTCATCTTTTTTATTTGTTTGTCCAACTTTATCATTTATTACATCCCACACCGCTTTCCCTCTATTATTAGCGTTAGTAATATAGTTACAATTAGTTATTTTTTGGGCGCAAACGATACTTTTTTTAGTAGTTTTGTATAACTCCGATATTTATTTCTATGGTCACTACTAGTATGTCTGTAATAAAGAAAACGTAAGTTTCTTTTTGTGACTGTAGACTTTCTTAATCCAATTGTAAACCAAGGTAACTTATTGCCGCGAGATGAGTGTTTTATTTTATTAACCGGAAAACAAAGTTCATAAAATAGATTAAAGTTCTCGTGAAAAGCGTTAAATGCAGTATTGAGGTCTGCTTCTAATAAAGATTCAGACCAGGACAATGCACGTAAACATGATTTGAATTTTTGTATGTTTTCGCTGCTTATATCTCGTTTGTATTGATACCAAACCTCGGACAATTTCTCGACCCCACAACACTCAAACGTGAGGGATTGAGCTGTATTGTGGTCGGAGAGACCTAAATTGTGGATGCAACCTTTTGCACTAGGAATATTACTCAAAATGTGATCTATACACGCATTTTTTCGTGTAGGTTCGGTAATTCGGTAATGTGTAATTCCAAATGAAAATTTTGGGCAATTCTTTTTAATTCGTTCGTATTGTGTGTAGGTTTTAACGTGTCTATATTTAAGTCCCCTGTAGTAATAATTTTGTGTTTTGTTTTGTATCTGAGTTTTTTTATCATAGACTCGAATTTGGCTAGGAAAAGTTCTGGTTTGGATTTTGGGATGAGGTCGCTCAACGTGGGTAGGGTGCTGCTAGACCCGTGTCTGCGTTCAAATAACGTGCGGAGCTCGCCCTTAAGCTTTCGCACCACTATCGACACAAACACGTAGTCGTCTCCTATGGGCAGATCCAAATTAAACAGGGGACACTGGGCGGACACGAGCGGAGTGAGGAAAAGTGTGCGTATGTTAGAGCGCGTGTGGATGCTTGGCAGCCCCAGGATTATGTCAACGAAACTATCGATGAGAACCCGGCGGTTCTCATATGGCTTTGTGAGGATGTCCATGGCCACGGCAAAATTTTCATTGGTGACCTTTAGGTGGGACATCATGCTTAATGCCTCACCGCTGAGACTTGAAAAGAGGTAGTGGAGCTTGACTGCGTCCGACAGGGTCGCCATGTCGTCAGTCAGACTCCTAAACAGCGCAATGAAGGAAGGCCAGTCCTCCATTTTTGAGCTGAACCTGGGCAGCGCTATCTTGGGGAGGACGGCTGTGGGCGTATTGACGCCGAAACTGGGCTGAGCGTTATGGGTTGGGGACGACGTGGAAGAGGGTGAGATTTCTTCCCTAGCCACAAGTATCCCCAGGTACGCCTCGGAGGCTTTTGTGTGGTTCTCAGTGTATGTCCTCTCAATCCCCTCGTCCAAGTTCTCCTCGTCAAGAATGCTGTAATACACTGAATCCAGCTTCTCCTTTATGCCTTGTATTTGTGCGAAACGCACGTTAAATTCCGTTATGGAATGTTTGTCGCCAGCAATAATCCGTGACCCCACCTCTAGGAGCTGGTGTATAACTTTAGGGGCCTCCCTGAATATCGCG
Organism: Scoparia ambigualis; assembly: GCA_963921215.1. Taxonomy (NCBI): domain Eukaryota; kingdom Metazoa; phylum Arthropoda; class Insecta; order Lepidoptera; family Crambidae; genus Scoparia; species Scoparia ambigualis. Next base: position 36,515,667 of record OY992510.1, read on the forward strand.
GCTTGTGACTTGGTCGGCATCGCGATGATTAAAAGGAGACAAAAAAAATTAAAAAAATTTAAAGGCAGTAAAAAGAACAACACCTGTTTATATTCTGCTATTGGGCTGGACGTATTTGTTCACTAAGGTAAGGGCAAATGGGCTAAAATTAATGCAACAATAAACAAAATAAAAACTTAGTTGGGACGCCTTGTATATTGCCCACGGGTGGGCAAACGCATGTTTATGTGTATGCCTGTGTTTATTGGACGCGCGTACGTAAGATTAGCCGACCGCAAAAGGAAAAAACAAAAAAAATCACGTCATCCGTAGCCCACTAGCAGGCAAGCGCATGCGTAGGCGATGGAGGCGCATCCAATCAGCCAGGAAAGCGTAAGGAAAAAGAAAAGAAAAAAAATCTAATAAAAGGAAAGTGTGGGATACGTTGTACGTAGCCCCCAGTTGGGCAGACCTGTAGCGGAAACGAGCGCGAAGAATGAGTCGGTCGCAAAATAAAATGAAAATAAATAAATAATAAAAACTCAATAAAAAAAATTGGGACACTCTGTGTGTGTGTCCTACAAGTGGGCAAACGTTGGGAGTGTGAACGAAGAGTGAGCCGATAGCAAAGGCAAAAATTAAAAACAAAAATAATAAAAATAACAACAGAAAAAAATTAAAGCACGCTTTTTGGCACGCGTGGTGAGCATGCACGAGAACCGAGAACGCAGTATTAGCGAACAGCGACACTGATAACACACGCGCCAGCTGGTCGCACCAAAATTCAACAAAATTGGTCACAACACAAAGGCAACAATTGAGCAACGTGCAGAAACATTTGCGTTAAATAAAAGTAAAATAAATTAAGTGTATGTTGCGCCGCTATACTCACACAAAATTGGATGTTGTGTGGTCGTGATCCTAACACTATTGTTTTCCGACTACCGACGAATTTTTTATTGGGGCAGGCAGTTTCGCCACGAGATATAACTCGTAAAGTTACGGGAACAAATGAATTTAGAAATGATGGCACGAATTAGATTATGGGCGGAAATAATTATTTTTTAGCGGACTGTAATTAAATGAGCTGATGGAACGTGATACCAAGATATGGTGAAATGAGAACAGTTTAAGGGAAGGTTGCCGATTTATTATTAACGGCTGCAGCAATACTTAACAAAATTGGTCAGAGTGTTAATGCATTAACAACACAAAAGCAACAATTTGCTAAACTTTAACTTGGAATTAACACGAATCGATACTGTTCTTGAAACACGAATTTTTATTCGTGTAGGTAGGTCAATAATAGCCCGGACTTTGCAACGACTATCGTGCAGAAAAGATTTTGTATGGTAATTAAATTATAAATGTTAGGAAATAAAATTTAAAAATTAGAAATTAAAATTAAATTACGTGATAACTACGAGATATAATTATGAAATATTATTTTTAGCGGACTGTAATCAAAGTTAGGGGCTGATTCGGGGCTGATTATGGTCGAAGGACCATCAAATTTAGAGGTATTCCGCGCTCGATTGGACCAACATGTATCCGCGGGTCAGAGGACACCGCCAGATACAGCAAAGACTGGATGAAGGAGGAGGACTTTCCGGGAGCAGGCTGTACGGGATCGCAGGAACCGGGAGATGAGCTGGCCACGGGCGCTTACTTCAAGTCACTCAACCACAGGCATTTAGGCGTTCACTTCGTGTGTTAGGTTCACAATAATCGATTTCACGGTCAGGCTGTTGCGTGCGCGCGCGGTAGGTGGTGACGAACTCGGGCGATCTCGTCACGGCGCGAGCGACAGCGAGTCGCGCAGAGGTGGCGCCGCGGCGGGCCGGCGGATGCGGTCGTCACCAACCGTTTAATCAACCGCCATACAGATGGCGGTATCATTTAAATTGGCGTCCCGGCCTTGGCGGGAACAACGATAATCTGGGTATGATATTTTAGAGAAAAAGTTACTTCGAATTTTAATACAATGCCGCCCTTCGCGATTGTCTTAATTTTTTAACCTATCACGTGACCTACAGGCGTAGGGCAGCTAGTGTTTCTGTTGTCTAATAAAAAAAAACCTAGAAATTCAATACAATCGCTACGCTGCGCTTCATCCATTATGCGTTTCGTATTTTATGAAAAAATCAATTTAGACGGATAGTGTTGGCTTCCACCACCAACCGCAGGCAAGGCAGCAAAATCCCTTGCCCTATTTCAACCAACCACAGCCGAGGTGAAAGTCTCTCTTTTTAGGTGCTGGTAATTATTAATATTAGTAGTGTCACTTACTGCCAGTGGTCCCACAGCATCTTCAGGAAGCGGAGAAGAGAAAACGCTCTCTCTTATGAAGACCCGAAGCGTACTTGATGGCCCGTCCACAGGGCTTTTTAGTTGGAAGGAACACTGGCTTGCACTTACACGATAATTACACGATAAATACAGGGGGCCCTATTTCAGGCCGCCAAGAACCACCTGAGTTACGCCTAACAATATATATATAACGCGAGAATGCCGCCCCAAAAACCTGGAGTTGTTCACACGACAAACTACCGCCGCGTTCAAAGGCTTAATCGCAACTTCACTACAAAACGCAGAGTGAATCACACGCCACTACAAACGACCGCTATCTCCGAAGGCTCCAGCATGACACCTCAAAAGGCGGAAGTGTTTCACACGACACTTAAAACGCCCGCTATCCCCGAAGGCTCGAACGCAACTCGATAGACGCGGCTGTGCGCGTTTCAAGCCGGGGAGGGACCAAGGTCACCTTCGGTTCCCAACATCCCCCCGACCCGGACCGTCACAAACGGTACGCTATTCCACGGGTAAACGGGAGAGAGTGGTAACCGCCTTCTTCAGGACCAAATCTCCAACCAAGACCTCAGCAAAACGGGGAACCCCATCAGCACCGAAAGTTAACTTGACAGTGCGTCCCCGACGCCACAACAGAGGCGGAAGGTTAGAATCTTTAACTAGTACGAGGCCACCATTTTTGGGTGGATTGGTCTTGTCGGGCCACTTAACGCGTTGTTGTAATATGTGTAAATACTCTAACGACCAGCGCGTCCGAAAACTCTGGGACAACTGTTGCAACAGCTGGTACCGAGACAAACGATGGGATTTCACATCGGTAAGTGGATATTCCGGCAGCGCGCTTAAGGGTTATTCAATTAAAAAGTGGCCTGGGGTCAAGTCCCTAGGTTATTTGGGTCGGATGACAGAGGGCACAATGGTCTCGAATTGAGGACGGCCTCACTCTTACAAAATACCGTGTCAAGTAATAAAAATGCTTTATTAAATAAAAGAGTTACTTCCTGAGAGAGAAGTTCCTCAAACGTAAGGACGGTGTCTGCTATCACGCGACGAAGGTGGATCTTGGCAGCCTTTACACATGCTTCAAAGATGAGGGATCTTTGTGCCCCAGTGCGACAAGCTAGAGGACTAAACTTCCAGATTATCCCACGTTGGGATAGGGTGGTTCCAATGTCTACTTGACTTTCCCATAAAAAACTGTGCACGTCATTTAAATAATTATTCGCACCTTTATAATTTGTTCCACAATCAGAACGTATCAATGACGGCAATCCCCGACGAGAAACAAATCTACTAAGAGTGGCAATAAATGCGTCAGTGGATAATTCTGAAACTACTTCCAAGTAGACAACCTTGGTTGACAGACACACAAATACGCTTTGTAACTCTTAGCATTACGAAGACGCGACGTTTTGACCATGAAGGGCCCGGCGAAATCCGTAGCCACCCCAGCGAAGGGTTTATTCTCCGTAACGCGATCTGCAGGCAAATTTCCCATTTGGCGCTGCATGGTATAGTGGCTTTAGCCGGTAACACGGTAGGCATCGAAAAATGATACAGCGTATGGTCCGCCTGGCTGACAAAATCCAGAATTCACGCTGCGAAACGGCTAGCAATGCGTTGCAGCCGGCGTGAGAATTTTTAAGATGGTGGTCTGTCATAAGTAACCTAACCAAATCACCCTCCTTAGGCAACAAAAGGGGGTGACGAGCTCCATAAGATAAACAGGCATTTCTCAGCTCGTAGGAGACCAGACTCGTCAAGAAACGTATTTAGACGGGAGACAGCTCCTTTCAGCTTAGAGCGGCCGTCTCGCAAAATGCTTATTTCCGATTTGAAGCACTCATACTGCACTTTCTTAACCCAAAGTAACAAGGCTTCCTGTCGCTCTTCTGGAGCGAGAACAGACGAGACACGCTTCTCGCTTGGTTTCTTACAGTTGTGTAAGAAACGCCGAATCTAAGCGGTTACGCTCAAAAGCTTGTCGAGGATGCTGTATTTATTTAAGAGGAAGTCCGTGTCGTCCATAGGCTCGTCTCAAGGACACAAGCTCGCAGCCCAGGTAGCATTCCGGCTACCATACTCTGGGACTGCGGCCATTTCAACTCTGGTCGCGTCAGCCACTGGGGCCCCCACCACAAAGGATGATTTATAAGTTGCGACGCTTCGCATCCTCGAGAGGCACAGTCAGCCGGATTCATTTCTCCGGGAATATGTCACCAAACCATTTCTTTGGACGAAATATGGATCTGTGCCACTCGGTTCGCCACAAATACCTCCAATGTATGAATTAGAGCCTTTAGCCAGCTAAGAACAATCTGACTGTCAGTTCACGAATACACACCACTCAAGTCTACGGAACGACCTACCGTGGAACATAGGTGCTTCATGAGACGAGCAAAAAGCGCAGCTCCACACCATTCCAACTTCGTTATCGTGAGTCGTGTCCGAAGGGGCTCCCTTTTACTTTTGGCCAATACCAGATGCACTAACACTTTTCCGGTGGCACTAACGGTGCGGAGAAAGACAACCGCAGCAAATCCTCGTTCGGAGGTATCGGAAAACCCGTGGAGACTGGCCTTAAAGTTTCCAGCTGGAAGAAAAAGTCTCGGCAAGGACACCTGATTAATATCAGGGAGGGATGAGACCATGCCTACCCAATCTCGGAGTAATCTCCAGAAAAGGGCTCATCCCAAGAGACTCCCACGGTCTACAGGCGTTGCAAGAAACACTTAAACATAAAAATAACGGGACTGATCCACCCATTAGGATCGAAAGTGCGTGCCACTGTAGAAAAGACAAGGCGCTTTGTCCAGATCTTTGGAGCTTGCAAATCCACACAATAAGTAAAGCTGTCCGGGACTGGCCTTTACTGAACACCGAGGATAGTCACCATATTGGGATTACCGGCGTTCTCAAAGAGATGAGGTTCTTGAGATGAGTTCTCAACTTACCCAAAGTAGCCTTTACCACGGCATGGTGAAGCAGGAAGTAGTGCTCAGTTGAGCTCCAATCCACTCGAGCCGGAGACATGTGACCCAATGCCTCATACTCGCGCATAAACTCTATGTATTTATCACGAAGTACGGGGTCACGCCGCATGCGCCATTCCATGGCCAGCAGACGCTTTTCCGCCAATATCCTGGACTGCCCTAAAGCAGGAGGAGAAGCTATAAAGGGCCACCTAGTTACAAAACTTCCGGACGGCAACCGTGACGTGTTGGCCTGATAAAAGGCCTCACACTCCGCATGGTCAGGGTCCACCCTAGGGACCATGGGAAGTTCTTCAATTTTCCAAAACCGGTGCATCGTTTTGGCAAGAGACGCAGACATGATGACTCTAGACTCATCCGGGGTCGCATCATCAAAGACTGGTCCCATAATTGAAAGACCAAAAAGAGTCGACACTGCCACCAGTGAAGTGGGACCTAGAGCTTTCTGTGTGCCTAGTAGGATCCATCCTAGCACATCTGAGCCCAAGAGGAGGTCCACCGGAACCGGATGATAAAAGAGTGGGTCGGCCAGATCTAGACCCGTATTCCTGAGGGCAGATCGGTAGAGGGCTGCAAGCCCACAATGGTGTCCATCACCGTGACCATAACCGAAATCCTCAAAGTAGAGGAATGCACCGCTGAGAAGGTGACGTGGGTCTGCCCCGTCAGACCTCTAACATGCATGCCCCCAACCCCCAGTAACGGCACTGAGGGGGCCTCTAGACCTAAGCAAAATTTTTGGGCCACTCGTGTGGACATGAGACAACCTTGGGCTCCCGAGTCCAACAATGCTCTGATGGTGACAGAGTCTCCTTGAGGGCCCCAAACGCGGACCGCCGCAGTAGGTAGCAGAACCGTCCGCGGTTCTGCTCTTTCAGAGGGGTAGGCTAGTTATGACCTCCCCTGATGCTCCGTCTCAAAGGGGGCCCCCGGGTAGTAGTAGGGGCGGCGAATGCACATCGCCACATTAGGGGGGACATATCCGGCCGCTCTACCATACCGATGGTACGGCGGGTGGTACTCCAGCCGTGGGTACTCGTGCAGCGGCGGCGAGAACCGCTGTGACACCGTTGGGTCGCGCTGCTCTATGCCAGCGCGCACAGAGCCCAGTGCGGGGAGGGGTCCACCCTTTGTGTCAACTGCCGCTACACACTAGGGCCGGCCGTGTGGTAGCCTGCAGGCGCGGGGCCCTCTATGGGTGCGCGCGCCGGCGCATGGCTCACCTCCCGATACGTGGGCGCGCCGCGCGCAGGACTAGGCCTCCAGTCCGTTGGGGGTGGGCTCCGCCCTGGAGCACCTCCGCTCATGTTGCGCCGTTGTTGTGGGGTCGATGGAGCCGCGCCCGACCTGTTGGCACATAACAACAGATGGTAGGGTCCTCCACACGCACTGCAGCGCTGGGGCCTGGGACAATTTCGTTCAAAATGGTTCCCCAGGCAGCCAAAGCACAAATCCTTGCGCTTTGCCATGCGCCGCCTATCCGTCACTGGCAACCCCTGCCATTCCTGGCATCGCAGCAAAGCATGGCCAGATTGGCCACACTGTAGACAGGCCGGGTCTCCGCCGGCCGCTAACGTGAGCGCCGCCAGTCGTGCTGTAGTGCGTCCTCGTTGCGGCTGTGCAGTGGGAGGCGCCCGGCGCCCCTGTGAAATGCCGCACCTACAGGCCTGCGCCCCTGATGGTGGCAGGTCAGGTTGGGAGGTCTCCACGACCCTAGCCTCGTATTCGAGGAACTTCATGAGGTCTTCCAACCCAGGCAGAGTAGTTCCCTCCTTCTCTGCTGTTTCCCGCTCAAACCAGGAGCGAATGTCCGTGGGCAGCTTGGTCAGTAGGATGTGGACCAGTAGGAATGACCACTCCTCTACTGGCAACCCCAACGTTCGCAACGCGTTGCATGCAACGGTGACCGGCGTCAACAGCTGCATCCGTAACTCAGCCCGGTTAGTCACCCTAGGGACCGACAACAATTGTCGGGCATGTGCATCGGCTAATAGCCGGACGTTGTGGTACCGGTTTGTGAGAAGCTCCCACGCTGTCTCGTAATGGTCGTCCTCGACCCGTAGGTGTTGGACGAGTACCGTGGCCTCGCCTTGCAGCGTGGACAGAAGGTACGCCATCTTTTGTCCACGTGTCAAATCTGCTCGGGTGTCCACCAACGAGGTGAACATATTCTTATAGGCGACCCATTCCTCTACAGCGCCGCTAAAGTTACCCAACTGTTAGGTAGGCAGCCTGCCGTTCCTGTCCAGTCCTGCCGTTGGTGGTGGTGTGGACGGTACGACTTCCCCCATTCGTCGCCTCTTGATATCGCAGGCCGCCTGCACGACATTGTCATGGATTTCCATGATCTGGGCAAAGTCCTCCTCGTATGCCGACCATACCTCTTTGCTGGGCGGCAGCGCAGTCTCCGACAAAGCCTCCATGGCCGTCTCAGCCGAAGAGACCCGCAGTCTCAGCTGTTCCGCCTGCTCCAAAATGGCGTCGTCTCGGTCACTCCGGGACAGCAGACCTTGCACGGACGCGAACCATCGCAGCTCCTTGGCCAGGACTGCCTTCGCCATCGCGTTTTCACCAAAAAACTAAATGTACGAGAGATGAGAATAATTCTCCAACAATAGCACAAACCCGGGGTAAGATTCCCTAAACACACTTTAATTACAATGCAGCAACAACAAAAAAAAAATAGGTACAAAAAAAACTTAAACGAGTTTGCTACGGGAAGCGCACTTACAGATAATTTGTGCAATTATTATTACATAAACCGTTATGCAAATCCAACCAAATTTCAATAAATGTAATAACTAAATAAATTTGATACTAAAATTGCCTCAGTCGTTATGCCACAATTGAAGCAAACTGCACTAATGTATCATAAATTAAAAAGTAACGGATTGTCAAAGAAACCACAATGAACCAATGGATGTTCAACCAATACACATAGATAAACAAATGAATCAAACTTGAATTGATTTCCAAGAAAAAAAAAATAATAAAATATTAATTAAATAATGTACGTTGGCCAGTAATGATACTACCACAAGTTAACAAACAATATATAATGAAAACTGCAATATTTAAAATATGTTTTCAAAATGAGAACAACACATCAACTTTTCAACAATTTTCAATGCTGCAAGGCCCACTGTGTTTTATTAGACTTTAACTTTAAATTCTAAATTAAGTTTTCAAAACAAATAAAATCAAAATGTTAACGCTGCCGCAGCGAGAACAATTTTAAATTTAAATTAAAATGAAACGACAAAGAAAGAAACCAAATTATAGATTATCGTACACATCTATGTAGTAATGCAAATATTTAATTTATTGCAATTAGTGGACAATTATTAACTCACCGCAGTGGTGAGTCAATCTTATTCAATTAAATTCAAACCCAAATGCTTGCAATGCACTGTACACAGTGATATAACTTTAAATACACATCCATATATATTTAGTGCACCAAACAGTTGTAAATTTTAATGTAGTACTTACTAACTACTTTAGGTTCGTTGATTAACCTACGCTCTGCTAACAAAAAATGTTTGATTTAGAGGTCCAAATCAAGACAACAACTATCCCTAGCTTAAACTATAAATTAAGTAATATAAAGTAACTCACATTAAGTGAAGCCGGTGCCTGCGCGTCCTCGACGCTGACGTTCCTCGCGTGGGATCTGCTCGGTGGCCGTCTGCACGACGCAGGTGTGGTAGTTACCCTAAGCTTACCCACCTACCCCGAGAGCTCTCAAATACCCCAGACAAGTTATAATCACCAGCTAACGGCAGTTCTTCAGGGATGCGGCACGCACGTGTCTCGGCAGCCAACACAACACAAGTTAGCTAAATTATACTAAAAAGCCGACCGTCGACACAATCAACGTTTAACCCGATTAAACTTTAAACACAAAACAATATATGTTATAACCAAAAAATGTGTGGTCAAGACGCCATCAACGTAGGGGCAATAGTGATGGGAAAAAAGTGATGTGACACATAACAATTGCAAATAATTGGAAATAATTGAATTGAGACAGAAACACAGAGCTGAGTGCCGCGCGACGTCACTTCGGCCGAGCGAGACAGAGCGATGTGTTCTGTTTCACGTTTTATTCCATACAGCAAGCTTAGACGTTAATGCCAAAATAGTTGAGTCTAATTCTACGAACGGTTGCCTACCAACTACTGGGTCCAAAACAATCGCCGAGGTTGTTATACTCGGGTTGGACAATAAAACGGGGGTGAAAGTAAACGTTACCTCCCCTAGCAGTCTAGGTACTTTCACATCACCAATACCCAGAACACATTCCTGGTGAGGCCTAATAGGGAGGCCCAACTTGCCAACCAACCATGATGAAAGCACACATCCCTGAGCGCCGGAGTCCAAAAGAGCTCGGACTTTCATCAAGTTACCATTCAGTTCCCTAACCAACACAGAGGCCGTAGGGAGCAGAACGGTCTCTAGAGGGGCTGCGGTTAGCGATTGGATGGCCGTTAATTCCTAATGTGTCGGAAAGCGAACCGCTTCTTCTGTAGGAGGGGGTCGCTGGTACCTAGCAAGGGGGTCCCATTCTGGCGAATAGCGTCGACGACGCTCTAAACGCGGACGTTCCGCCACTGGTGACGCGGACTTAATACGGGGGTTTTTGATAGTGGCACCGTACCTATCAACCGGCTTCGATTGGTCCCGCGGTGGAGAGTTCCTAGGGCCCCCGCCCGTACGGGGTGCTTGCCGTCCCTGGGAACGCCATATTTCGCGTAACCACCTCTAGGCTGAGTGTGGTATTTATTTTGGCCAGAGCCCCCGCCCTTACGGGGTGTCTCCGGAGCTCGTGAGCGCGCATTATCACTCTGACCCGCATCACTCCCCTGGGTCGGCTCAATACCTACGTTGCTCCGGTTCATATACAACGAGCGATGGTGATTGCCCTTACAATAACCACAGGGATGTGGTTGGGTACATTCTCGCTGTAAGTGCGGACCCAAGCAAAAATAACACCATCCCCTCTGACGAACTATCGCCCTACGACCCGGGAGGCGGTGCTCCAAGAATTTCCTACAACGGGCCCTGGGTCGCTGCAATATTCACAATGCGCGGTCTCATGGACCGCGGAATATTGCTTAAACGGTCGAGGTTGTTCCTGTCTTCCCGACCTGAAGGGTCTCCCACCCGAAATGTCTGGGGATCACGAACCCTTACCCAAGATGGGCTAACCACATCGGAGTTGTCCGCTAATCGGCACTCATCCTCCATGAATTTAAGGAGGTCCTTGAAGGGCGGCAAGTATGTGGAGCTATCCCCACCATATTGTTGCTCAAAGCGCACCTTCAAGTTGTCGGGCAACTTCGCACGCAACTCGCAAGCACGATGTGTAGCAACAAAAATGACCACTCTTCAACCGGCAGGTTTAAACTACGAAGAGCATTCACGGCGACAAGGAGTGGATTTAAAATCTCAACTCGTAAGCGCATTATATTTGTGACTCGGGGGAAAGCCAATATCGTCGCGACGTGTGCGTCAGCAAGCCTCCTCACATTTTGGTATCGCCGAGTCACGATATCCATGGCCACCTTATAGTTCCCATCCGGGGGCGCTAGGTGTTGCATCTGTTCGCGAGCCTCCCCGTCCAAAACAGTGAGAAGATAGGAGAGCTTTTGTCCCGCGGTCAAATCTACCTTTACCTGCCTTTCTAGCCGGGGAACCGAGGTCACGGTTGGTTCCTAACATATAGGATAAATAAAATCTAAAAAATAGAATACATTACATACCTAATTGTCATGTTTACAGAGAGAGGATGTCAGTAACTATACCAAATTCGCATGAAAATCATTACAAACCTTTTGACAAAATACTGATAAGCGACTATACACTGTGCCTAAAACATTATGCAAATTATAATTATGCATAAATATATATGTCTTAAGTATATTATTGTGTCACAATACATATGGTTGAAAAAAATCAATTATGCCATAGTAATATTATATAAAAAACATAATATTATGCCGAATTTGTTATGCCGAACTATTCAAGGAATTAATACATTATCTCAACGAAAGGTATCCCCAAAATTCGTTTACATTTCATTTCATATTCAATTCAATTCAACCTAATTTCAATTCAACCCAGATGCAATTCAACCCAATTTGTTATGCCAAATTAATTTAGGAATCAATAAAAATTATGACAACGAAAGATATCCCCAATATTCGTTTACACTTCATTTCATATTCTATTCAATTCAACCCGATTTCAATTTAACCCAATTTCAATTCAATCTAATTCAAATCAACCCAGTTTCACATTAACCCAATTTCAATTCAACCTTATTCAATTCCACCCAATTCAATTTAACCCAATTTAATTCCACCCAATTCTATTCAATCCAACCCAATTCAATTCTACCCAATTTCAATTCAACCTAATTCAATTCATCCTAATTCTGTTTCTCACGATTGACGCGAGTTCATACAGCGTGTATCAAGCGGGGCCAGCCTTAATCCAGGGTTTCATATTAACCCTAGTATAGACCCTTTCTTTATATACCCTAGTAAGATAAGCTCAATTTAATTTGTTTTTGCATTTACAAACAAAGTTAATCTGTCGTTAATTTAAAATCAGAACAAGCTAAAGCTATCACTAGCAAAGTCATGAACTCTGTATGATATACTGCCTACAGTGCAACTCCTGTTTATAAAACTGCGTGCCCTAGTCAGCCACGCCTCCGCCCCCTACCAGGCGCACAGTTTTACAAACAAGAGGTTTTACTGTGACGGCAACGGGCGGCGAAAATCAAAAACCTTTGACCATGGCGGCACATTTGACACAAACAACCCGCCTGGGTTGTTTGTCGGCAGTCGCTTGGAGGCATTTTTTTTGTTGGATTTGTTAAACAAAGACAGATAAGTAGGCAGCTATTTTACTTTCGTGATTTAATAATTTGTATTAAGTAGGTACCTACCTACCTAAGTAATTATTATCAAAGTAATAAAAATATTTTCATTTTACAGTCACATTGTTTCGACTCTAAAGTAGATAGGTACGCTTACCTACGAGTAGGTAGGTACCTACATAGGTCTTAGATTAAAATGACTTATTTTTGAAATAACTCAATACAACTAAAGCGAAGCACTTTGAGGTGTAGTCACAGAATAGATAATCGTACTACTCTTAAGCTGGCCAATGACGATCAGTTTTGCGCGTCAGTCCTGGCGTAAAACTGTAGCGTCACTCCAAATGGTTTTACGCCAACAAGATTTACCCACTCACTGACCTCACTCTGGCTCGTCAGTTCTCGACCGGCCGGTAAAATCAATTTTGAACTTTATTGTTAGGTTCTAAGGATCAATATTCATTGGAGAAATTCACTCACTCACGGTCAGTCGATAAAAAAATTGTCAAGCTAAAAACTGTTTAAAACATTAAAAATAACAAAGTTATCATGTAACAGTAAACAAAACAAATATTGTTACAATTCACTCGGAAATTGGAAACATGCTAACGGATTACACCACGTATTATTTTACTCGTATTTCGATGTATTTCTTACAACTTATTACCTACTGATCATTCTCAGAATAATAATTTTCTAATAAACAACAGTACTTACATTAGATAAATCTGATAAAAAAAGCACACAAAGATTCACTTCTTGCCGCTTGGGGCTTGAGAGGTAAAGCGAAGCACTTGTAGTCCACTGCACTTCACAATAAACAGTTTTCAAAAGTGGCTCCAACACAGTCTTCTCAAAACCCGGGTCCCGCATATTTGGCTGGACCTCCGGACTCGTCCCACGAAAGCATCCAGTCTGCTGGAGACGCAAAACCATTCGTCGAAAGCAATCCGCCGATGGCAAGCGTCGCTGCTCAGCTTCTGGTCTGCCGTCGATGAATCTCTCGCGATACAGTTCACTTGCATCACGGAGACTGCCATTAGCTGCTCCGACACAAAGAATAATTTCGTAATACTACTGATTACTTAGAAATGCCATATTAATTTAATAGGTAGTCGAATCGAAACCAAACTGCAATAAAATAACTAAAAGTAGGTATGCACTCTGCAAACTTTCACAAACAACTGCGAAAAAATTGTAGGCAAACATGCAAACAAACCTACCGTACCGTTGGGCGTTGCTATTGTGGGGTGTGCCGCCTACTCCTGGTACTTAGAATTCGGAAAATGTAGTTTGCCCGCTCCCACAAAGGCACGGAGATGCGCGCACTGTCAACTGCGGTCTCATGCGACCGCTTGGGGTTCTAGAAGTTAATACCGCCCATAACCCTAGTAGTTTTTAGGGTTCGAAATTTAGACTACAGTTACGAAAACTAGCAATATTTTTAAATTAGTTAAGTTATTCATCAATTCATTACAAAATACTACCAAAGTGTAAACTGGCTTAAGCGCTGCGTATTATTTTTAGGTTTGTTGCCATTAATTTGGTCACTTAGTGATAAAATCTTCCATCACACGTAAGTTTTATTTAGTACATGTCACAGATGTTTAAAAATGGTATTCTTATTAACATTATTGTTGTAAACAAAAACGAATGTGTTAAGTATTGAAACTTTGTGTGACAAACTCGTTAAACTTAGTTAGTAAAGTTTAACTATGTTGTATCACACTAGTTAGGATTTCAGGAATGCTTACATTTATTGCATTTTATTTTTCTAACCGCTTTGGTTGACCAAAGCGGTTAGAAAAATAAAATTAGCTACAGAACCCATCAAGGAGAAAGACGCACGCGCACGCTTTCTTGTGACTCCGCCCATACCAGGAGAGACTCTTAGTACCAATACCGCCAATAAGTTAATACCGCCCATACTTTTTAGGGCTCGTAAATTAGACTTTGAGTTACGAAAACTAACAATATTTTAGATTAGTTAAGTCATTTTTTTATCACTGTTCAAATTATTAACATTATTATTTTCTGTTTTTTTAGAGCCGACATAAATGTTACAATGAAAACTCACATGGTGACAGATTTTTTTGTTTTGTTATTTTTACTGCGTGTAAACGGGTGAGTTTAGTACAGTGCTGAATGAAACCCGTACTCACAAACATTTACTTGTCTAAGCCTCAGAACAATACTGCTTTAGTTATTGTTCAGCAGTGCGATTCTCTAAGTTAAAGCCTTGGTAGTAGCGGCTGCCGCTGCGCTGAGAATTGACTCTGCCTCTTCCATATTCATAGAATCGGAAAGAGAGCAATCACAGCGTCTATGTGTTGCTTAGAAAATCGCGGTCTAAGCAAAGTAGAAATGCTATGCGAAGTAAGACATTTCTCAGTGCGTTTCGTATGACCTGACCTGCTGATAGGAACACAGAATAATTGAATAAATGAACGTCTCAATTTTCTTTTCTAACTAATAAAAGTTGGTAGTCGTAACTTATGTTCTTAGTGAAAAAATAACAACACGGAACCCTTTAAACTTTATCAAAAATAAATAGTTGAAAGCGGGTGGAGTCAGCACAATAGGCACAAAAATACTAGGGTCACAGCAGAGGCAAAGGAGGAAGTAACACTAGACAGAGTTCATTACTCCAATCAGCTGATTGATAGTGTTGTCATAATGTCGATAAACTCGAATTATTTTTAAAAGTATGTACTTCCACAATGCCCGAGATATCAAGAAATGTTTTTATGTGTACCAGCTCACTAAAAGTAAGTGATTAGGTACGTGAAATATGGCTGGCCCTGCTTGATACAAGCTGTATATAACAATCATAATAATCTTTATTGTTCTAATTGTGGTTACTTCCTAGCAAAACGAAGGTAGTATTGTATTTTAAATAGTAGTAGTCACTTTATTTAAGCCTTTTGATGAAAATCTAAAACGCCCCGCGCAAATATAATATGATACAGATATTTCTTATGGAATTATTTCGAAACAGTTTTAGTCAAAATATGTATAATGAAATCACAAATAATTTAAAACAGACACAAACTTATCATAACGAATCATGGTTTACTAATTATGCATTAGCACTGCTAGAGATAACCACTGACAAATGTGAGCATGTACTTACCTCTGAAGTTACTTCTGAAGTGTAATAAAACTCCTTACTCCGGGTACATAACAATTTATTATCAACATTATACAGCATAGGTACAGGTTCTCAGTGAAATCCGTTCTTTCTCTAATATGCCTACCACTTCGAGTGCCGTCAACAGAATGCCGCCACTTTCCGCCATGATTCAATCGGTCATTTCTCCCTACCGTTTCTAGACTTTCGTTCGTTACATTTTTAAAAGTCAAATCAGCTTCGTTTCAAAACAGTTGTTTTTATAAATACTAAATGAATCAGTTCTAATACTGAAATCCACAGGATCAATAGTTTTGCTCCGTTGGTACAAATTGGTCATGAAATTATAGCACAAGTGTATCCGCGGGTCAGAGGACACCGCCAAATACAGCAGAGAAGGAACTTACCAGGAGCAGGGTGGACGGGATCGCATGTACCGGGAGACGAGCTGGACAAAGCACGGGCAGGACGATGAAGTGGACTTCACGCTCACGGCACAGCACACAGTCACTTCACAAGTTTTCTTAAGGGTCGCCAATGTTCAACGCGACGAAAAGGGCGTCTCGTTTGTAACGGGTATGATGTCACATGCGCGCGCGCTAAGCGGGGAAAAGCAGTCTCGCCGTTGCTTGCAGACAGAGTGTCGCGCGGGCACGCGTCGTTTGTTCCCCACTCCTCACGCGCGCCAACTTCGCGATACAACGCTAGGTGGCGCTAGGCGTATTTTAATACGCCTAGAATGAGACGTCGCGCCCATGGCGAGTACATCCTCCGGGGCCCAGGGTGGGCTCATCCAGAGGGAGCCTGGCAATCTTGAACACAGGCCTCCGGAGGTGTCCATTGGCGGTGTCCAGGTCTACCACCCGCACGACGCCATCCTTCCCAGGCAGGGTGCGGGTGATGCGCCCCAGTCTCCATTGAAGGGCAGGCAGGTTGTCCTCCTTGATGAGGACGAGCTCGCCAACTCGGGGACGGGAGGATGGGGACAACCATTTGGAGCGGGTTTGGAGTGTGTGGAGGTAGGACTGGGTCCACAGCGTCCAGAAGCGCTGGGAAAGAGCCTGTACCATCTGGAATCGCCTACGTGTGGAGATCGGCCTATCTTCCACGGATAGTTCGGGAAGGGCCGTTAGTAGGCGGCCTATAATAAAATGTCCGGCTGTGATCGGCTCGAAGACTGACGGATCAGACGAAAGTGGGCAGAGAGGTCTGGAGTTAAGTACAGCCTCGATTCGTGCTAAAAGTGTGGAGAATTCCTCGAATGTGAGGTGTTGTTCGCCAATTACGCGATATAAAAGTTGCTTTGTTGATTTTACGTTGATCTCATGTAACGCACCGAACCATGGTCTCTTAGGGACGTTCAACAACCAAGTATTGTGCTGACCAGCGAGCTTGTGCGCAATCGTGTCATTATTCGAGGCAAGAAAGTGTTGTACTTCAATCAGCTGATTTCTAGCGCCTACATAATTTGTACCGCAGTCCGAGCGGATGAGAACCAGGGCACCGCGGCGTGCTATAAAACGCTGTAATGCCGCGACGTTTTTTTATGCTTAAATTTTTATAAAAAAAGATATTTGAATGTTTAAAAATGTCAACTTTATTAGTTAGGTACTAATGTTTTCCAAAACTCATTTCAGCCGTTACTTTATTTTACTTCAAAAACTCAGTTATTTCCAATTTCTATTACTTATCACAATATACACTTTTAAACTTTCGCGTTCCATTATGCACACATATTTAAACGGGATTTAACGCAAAACTACTTAGTAAAGGCATTCTACGCATACCTTTTTATACCCGACGTTTCGACCGAGTTGCACCGGCCTTGGTCACGGGTGGACTGCTGTCGCGGTGTATCGCCTCCGTTTGCGTCGCTGAGTCTTCATCCACCGTCACATTATTTATCCAACTACCGTCACACACAACACTAACGGTGTCCCTATTCCGTATACAAGCCTTATTCTGGTAGTTAGCCGATTGCAGACTAAAACGAAGTGGCGTTTTTGTAAACACTGGATTCCACGCAGATGATAGTTTGTGACCATCTTCCCGATTGAAATTGTTTGGATGTTTCTTAATTTCAATCGCTTCACGCACTACTCTTGAATAAAAGTGGCGATCTGTGGAGAGGACTTGCGTACGATGAAATTCGATCCAATGATTTGCGCCTCTTTCAAGTAAATGCTCCGCAATGGCTGATTTGTTAGACTGGCGGTTTTTCACAGCCGCAATATGTTCCTTGACCCTCTTATGGATAGTCCGTTTTGTCTGGCCTATGTAGAAACTAGCACTACTAAAAGCTGCAGTCTATCTTGTATACGCCTGGTGTTTGAAGTGGACAGCAGTCCACCCGTGACCACGGCCGGTGCAACTCGGTCGAAACGTCGGGTATAAAAAGGTATGCGTAGAATGCCTTTACTAAGTAGTTTGCGTTAAATCCCATCTAAATATGTGTGCACTTATCACAATATCAATACGATAATTGGAAATCACAATTAATTTTATTCCTTAAAGTAATAACTTAAGTTAACAATTCATTATTATTTATCGTTCTTCACCTTTCATCCCGAAAAAACGATAAATTACCTATAAGTTTTAGCCGTTTGTGTCGCTAGGGGAGAGACACTTGCCCGCTAGTTTATTTATTCTGTTTCGTCGTTTAGTCTATTCTGTTTCGACGTGCAGTGGTACTGGGGGTAGCGATGCGCATTTGTCTGGCACAGACTATAGCTCGTTAGATTAGTTGTTAAGTCTCAACTACAAGTAGGGTAACTTTTTTTTATTATTATTAGTTTATTATTTACCACCATAAACGAAATAGATTTTTCCTTAGTTCTTGCAAACAAATTATATTAAACACACAAGTTATTAACAAGATACAGTTTAGCTCCGATGACCGACCACTACGCATAACAGCAACTTTTAATATAAAAATTCTTAGACTGCAAATGATAAGGAATAGTTTGACAAGATCAAATAAAAGCTCTCTTATTGCATGCAAAGATCAGTTTAACATTGAACTCAAAAATAGCTTTAATCTACTAGATTCCACAAATACGGAAGACATTGAAATACAGTATAACAATTTAAGAGACAGTATCAGGAAAGCAAGTTTAAAAGTTGTCACGGTCAGTGCTTGCCACACCCAGTGTCCCTACGGGATTGGTGTAAATAAGACACTTATTCGTGCTTTACAATAAATTTAATGGTTGCCGGCTGGCACAGCATTAAATAGTAGGTACAGGTGTGGGAACGACCTCAATATAAAATAACTAAAAACTAGAACTAAAACTTGGCTCACTTCCTCCTCCGCAGCAGTACTTCCCTGAATATTGTGCCGTAGGTGGAGACCGTGGTTAGAGCTGCTTGCTGTAGGTCTGGGACGATAGCCAGAAGACAACAGGACCAACCAGGACAGGTGTTGCTTCAATCCGGAACTCAAACCCTGGAACGCGCCATCATGGAAACTTTATTTGCCGTCCACGTCCAGTACCAAAGTCGATTTGTGGACACCAACGGCACATTGAAGGCAAGGAAAAGTACCTTAGTAGGTGTCGTGGGTGTTCAAAATCGGATACGGAGATCAACACAATAATAAACGATGATAAAAATGAAATGAAATAATTTTATAAAATATCGAAGGTAGAAAATTAAAATGACATATCGGATAAAAATGTTGCAGTTGGAATTCGTAATTAAAACAATAATGATGATTACTATGACATGTGAATTTAAATGATTTGTACGATTAGATTAAAGCAAAAGCAATACAATTTACCAACTCAACTAAGTACTAACTAGGTAAAGCTAAAACTACGCAAACACAATAGACATTTGTACCACTCACCCGATTGGGGTAATTATCTCCTTTTGGGTGTTAATTAAGGGAACACACAATCACTAACTGATTTTAAATTGTTGACCAGGTAAACGTTCAGAGACGACACTGTCGGATGCAAAATTTATTTTGAACCGCAATCCGAGTGACGTACGTTATTCCCAGTAGCTTAGCGCAGCCTGTCAAAACCGAGAGCGCGGGCGCCGGTCGCCGCAGACAATGATTCATTCAAATGTCACGATTGAGATGCGTTCAGAAACAGTCGTTTAGTTAGTGTGTTGATGCGTTTATATAGCTTATGAAGTTTATAAATTGTTGGTTTTAGTAGTTTTACATTGAACTTAGTTATAATCCTAATAAAAAATAATTCCATGTACGTATAACGTTACATTACCCCCCGCTTCACGAAAAGGGTTTTACTTACATAAAACCCGTCTTTATAGAACTGCTATTAACACTCCACGTTCACTAAATCATCTTACATACCTCATCATTATTCTTCATCAAACATAACAGCAACAACATCCATAATAAAAGGTTATTGACGCACCTTACATAAAAAAAAATTATCAATTACAAATACATGATAACTCGTGTTAACTACAAGGCGTTATATCTGGAATAAGTAACTTATTCTCGTACTACTTTTTATTTTACTTTTTGATACCTAAATTATTTACTAGTTTTAGATCCTTGATATGCCAGACTCCCACGCCCTTACCAGACATGTCTTCTAATACATATACTAGTGGAGACCTCTTTTCCACAATACGACACTTCATAAATTTTGGAGCCAACTTTTTGCTACGATACTTATCCTTATCGCTCAAAACAAAAGTTCGCTTATAGACAACATCGCCGACATTGAATTCGGCATGTTTTCTGCGTAAATTATAATGGGTTGTATTCTTTACATGTGCTTGCCACAAAGAAGCTTGCACATCATTGAATATAGAACCTAAACAACCTAAATTTTCGGCATAAATATCTCGAGGTAAAAATAAAACCTCATCACCCAAATCAGTATCTATATAGTGAGAACCGCACAATACCAATTCTCTACCATATACAAGAAAAGAGGGAGTGTAACCTGTAGCCTCATTTACGGAGTTGTTGATTGCGAACTGCACCTTGGGAATAAAGGTGTCCCAAGAGCGATGATCGTTCTGTACGAAAGTAGCCAAACTGGTTACAATTGTTTTATTGTAACGTTCCACTGTATTTATTTGAGGTGTATAACGCGGAGTGAAGTACACATTTGGCACTTTATATTTTTCAAAGAGAGCATTAGTAACAGAGCTAATGAACTGGGTTCCATTATCAAGAAATATGGTTTGCGGAATACCATGAACCAAGAACACAGAGTCTTCTAAAATTTTGACAACTGATTCAGAAGTAGCACGACGCAGTGTGAAAATAAGGCAGTACTTAGAAAAGCAGCAAGTTACTACGAGCATATAACTGTTCTGTTTGCGAGTAACCGGAAGTGGACCAACAAAATCAATTGAGATCATTTGGAATGGTCTCGAGCACTGCTTTGGGCGACCCATATGACCCAAGGTAGTGTGATTTTGGGCTTTATATGACAAACATATAGAACAAGAGCCCACGAACTTCACAACATCTTGATGCATGCCAGGCCAGTAGTAAAGTAATGATAAACGCCTATAGGTCTTAAAAACACCCAGATGACCAGCTGTTGGTGCTGCATGATTCTCATTTATTATCACATCACGATGTTCTTTAGGAACAACCTCCTTCCATGCGAATTCAGAAGTAAGTTCTGATTTAGTTTTGGAAAGTCGAAACAATGAATTATTTTTAATTACAAAATTTGGAAAATTACTTGGTGAATTTAAACAACTGTTATAAATCTTTTTATACCATGAATCGTCTGTATTTAACACAGAATTAGATAGTGATATAGAAGCATTTGGGACAGCACGAGAGAGAGCATCCGGAATTATGTTATCTACTCCGCGACGATGTTTTATAACGTAATTAAATGACGAGAGTCTTACTCCCCAACGCGCTAATCTTCCTGTAGGATTTTCTAACGACATGAACCATTTCAATGCGGAATGATCAGTGTAAACTGTAAATGTCTGCCCGTTTTCAAGATAACAACGCCAGTGTTCTAAAGCCGTCAATACAGCGAGCGCCTCTCTTTCTGTGATGCTGTAGTTCTTTTCAGCCTTACTCAGAGATCTGCTCATGTACGCTATAGGATGTTCTTTACCATTAAGGTTCTGCGTCAACATGGCACCTACCCCAAAGTTGCTTGCGTCCGTATGGACCTCAAAGGGCTTGGTATAGTCTGGACAAGCAAGAACCGGTGCAGAGACCAAGCACTCTTTAAGTTTACTAAAGGAAGCGTCAGCTTCAGGTGACCATTTAAAAGTAGGCGATTTCTTACTGTTAGAAGTCAACTTATTGAGTGGACCAGCAATGGTACTGAAATTCGGAACGAAACGTCGATACCATGTAGCAGTACCGAGAAAACGCTTCAATTCCTTTTTATTGGTAGGAGTAGGGTAGTTAAGAATTGCTTCCACCTTGTCTGGATCAGTACGTAATCCGTGAGCGTCAACCACATAACCCAAATACTTGAGTTGACTCCGAAAGAAACTGCACTTTTCAAAGTTTACTGTAAGGTTAGCTTGCCTTAACTTTTCTAGCACGCGCAGGAGACGTGACACGTGTTCCTGAAATGAGGAACTGACAATAATGATATCATCCAAATACGCAAAGGTCTTAAACTCCATGTCCCCAAACAATAAATCGACTAGACGCTGTTGTGTAGCCGGAGCATTGGTAAGACCAAAGGCAGTAGTCTTAAAACGCAGTGTACCTCTGCCCGGAATGTAGAAAGCAGTCTTGTCTCTATCCTCCGCATTTATAGGGATTTGCCAAAAAGATTTTGACAAATCGACGCTTGACAAGTACTTAGCGTCACGAAGGCTATCCATAATCTCGGAAATGTACGGCAGATTATAGGCATCTTTTCTAGTGACAGCGTTAAGCTTACGACTGTCGAGGCAAAATCTCGGCTGTCCGTTCTTTTTCTTGACGAGAAGCACCGGAGAAGACCATGCACTCTCGCAAGGTTCCACAACGTCAAGAGACAGCATTTCATCAACCTGTTCAACTAGAATCCGCTGTTTCTCAGGTGACATCCTATAATATCGCTGTCTTATTGGTTGAGAATTACCGGTATCTATATGATGGGTTATAAGGTTTGTTCTTCCTAACCCTTTTTCTTCGGTAGATATCGACTTAAACTGAGAGATTACGTTATCCGCTATTAACTTCTCCGAATCAGACAAGTTTTCGTATGAGTGAATATAAGTGTCACTAGAGTCTATTTTCACCTCAGCTAACTGGTTATCTGAAATAGTTATACTACCTAAATATTTAGGGCATATTTGGAAAAGACGCCAAAAGTCAATGCCCAAAATAATAGATGTTTCGACCTCGGGAACAACATAAGCTTTGACAATGTGAAACTGCCCTTCAAATGTAACCGGCAAATTCATATAGCCTATGCTTTGTAGTGACTGACCACCAGCAGCTACCATATTAATTTGATTTTCCTGGTGCAATGTACAGTCTATGAAATGCTGATGGGAATTATTGCCCAAAATTGAGACTGCAGCGCCAGAATCAAGCAAAGCAACAGCATGAACATTGTTAATTTTAATATTAATATAGGGTCTAGAATCATTACATGGTTTTCTCAGAATTGTAGAAACTTTGTATATTGTATTAAATTGTTTTATAAAAGTAAGCCAAGATTCCCAGTCCGGTTTGTCAAAATTACTACAATTCTGAATTACTAGTTTTTTGAACTTGGTTTATCCTTACTACATACCGGGCAATCAGGAGTTTTAACGTCCTTCATGCCGCACTTAAAACAAAACACATCACGTTTGGCTTGACATTGCCGAATATGATGCGAATTATCACGACATCTAGGGCAATACGGAAGGCTTTTATTAGTATTCACTGCATGTATATAATTTGTTGCTGATTTTTCCTGATTTTTATTACTTGAATTATAGTTATAATTTTTTGAATAATTTCCTCTATTATAATTATTGTTATTGTATGAATTTCCCTGTTTATTATAGTTATTATTAAAATTATTACTATTATTTCTATTTTTATTTATTTCCTTTGTATAGGCAAATTCTGGAGCAAGAGTTTCCGAAGTAACCTTGGGAGGTTCATGGAACTGTGAAACACGGGCCTGTATAACCTCGAAGTTACGACATAAGGAGCGTAAGCAATCTATTGACGTTATTTGACCAGCAGAAGCTAGGGTACCGGCATAACAAGGTCTAATGTTGTGTAGGATAATTTCGAGTTGATCTATTTCTGAAAGAGGCTTCGACAATCGCGAAAACAACCCATTCATAATCGCAAGATAAATGGTAATATTTTCACGTTCGCCCTGCGAGCGAGAACGAATTTCAGAAATAAGTCTGTAATCGTAATCTAGTTGGTCAAAGTCCTCCTTCAACTTAATTACCAACTCTGGCCAAGAAGTTATCGCATCTTTAATTGAACGATACCAATGCAGTGCATCGTCTTGAAAAATTTCAGAAGCAAAATTTAAAACTTTCGAAGATGGAATATTGCGAGCGATTATAAATTCATCAACACGCTGTATAAAAGAACGCACACAAGTTGTACCATTGAATTTTAGTTTGATTAAATCGGCGGAACCTCGATCGCACGTCACTGAAATTAAGTTTTGAATCTCAGGCACTGCGGATGCGGTATCGCTACTAGGACTGGCAGTTGGGCCAGAAGAAGAACCAGGAAAAGGCCTCTTAGCTTGAAGAGCCGCAAGCCTCTGAGAAAAGAGTTTGTGTCTTTTAATGATTTCGTCAAAATCCTTTTTAACATCGTCGCTGCACGTTAACCTCGCAATACGATTATTTAAATGGTTTATCATGTTCTGTGTTCTCATAATTATAGGAATACTAGGATCAGCAATCTCAAGATTAGATTGAATTTTATTAAGCACTTCTATACAGCCTAAAAGATCTATTCTGATATCAAGCGGAGACTCCAATATGTGTTCGGATGGAAATTCTGGTGCTAATTTTACAATTTGTCTGCGCAACTCCTCAACAGAAGATGCAGGAGTAGCACCCCTAATTTGAACCTCATATTCAAGTTCTGTTTTTTGTAGTGACAAATATTTTATAGGTAACATATTGACAAAATTAAAAAAAAAACTAACTAAATGGGTAAGTGGTACTGATGAAAAACTAACTACTTACTAAGAATTAAAAGAAAAGAACCGTTCTCCGATCCGTTACAAAATAATTAATTATTGAAAGAACGTGTCTTTTATTTTTTCTTCGCATAAAAAAGCATAAAAAAGCCAACAAAAACAAAAAAATTATAAGGCAACTAAAAATTACAAAAAGGCAACTAAAAAAAAAAAATTTATGAAACTGAAATGCACTATTCTGTAATTGTACAACATCTGTTGTTTTATACAAACAACAAAAACAAAATAAAAACAATTTATTGTTGAATTACCATTTAGGCTAGTAGTAATAACATTTACAAGAACAATAACAATAAAATTGATAACAACTCTTACAAAATAACAGGTGTGTTTGTTTGAAACAAATATTATAATCCAAATTTAACTGTAGTGCACTTCGGTGTCGTAAAAAAAGCATAAGAATAAAAAGAAACGCTTTACAAACAATAAAATTAAAAACACCACACACACACACAACTAACTACAACCAAGAAGGAAAGAGCCAAATTTTATATACCACGTTGTAGGCGCCAGTGTCACGGTCAGTGCTTGCCACACCCAGTGTCCCTACGGGATTGGTGTAAATAAGACACTTATTCGTGCTTTACAATAAATTTAATGGTTGCCGGCTGGCACAGCATTAAATAGTAGGTACAGGTGTGGGAACGACCTCAATATAAAATAACTAAAAACTAGAACTAAAACTTGGCTCACTTCCTCCTCCGCAGCAGTACTTCCCTGAATATTGTGCCGTAGGTGGAGACCGTGGTTAGAGCTGCTTGCTGTAGGTCTGGGACGATAGCCAGAAGACAACAGGACCAACCAGGACAGGTGTTGCTTCAATCCGGAACTCAAACCCTGGAACGCGCCATCATGGAAACTTTATTTGCCGTCCACGTCCAGTACCAAAGTCGATTTGTGGACACCAACGGCACATTGAAGGCAAGGAAAAGTACCTTAGTAGGTGTCGTGGGTGTTCAAAATCGGATACGGAGATCAACACAATAATAAACGATGATAAAAATGAAATGAAATAATTTTATAAAATATCGAAGGTAGAAAATTAAAATGACATATCGGATAAAAATGTTGCAGTTGGAATTCGTAATTAAAACAATAATGATGATTACTATGACATGTGAATTTAAATGATTTGTACGATTAGATTAAAGCAAAAGCAATACAATTTACCAACTCAACTAAGTACTAACTAGGTAAAGCTAAAACTACGCAAACACAATAGACATTTGTACCACTCACCCGATTGGGGTAATTATCTCCTTGTAATGGATTACTGGCGGGGGGTCGAACCCCGGACTCTCGCGGTGGAAGCGCGCCGAGAGTGAATCCTACATTTCCTTCCGCCGGAGGGGCTTGGAAGGTTTCCTAGCTAGCTCAGCGTTAGAAGGGTTAGCCACGGGTATGCGACAAACAAACACAGGTATATATTTATCGGACGGGCGGGTCTGTTACGCCCCTTTATTTAACTTAAGTCTTAAACTACGTCTACGGTAGGCGTGATGATAGTGATCGTGGGGTTTCTACTGAAACGGCATACGGCCCTACTTGAACAGTTCCTGGGGAACGGAGGTCTCAGACGAGCGAGTGCGGGCGTGCCCGCACGGTCACAGCTACGGTAAGAGAACACTCCACTAATCTATAGACAGGGAAATCCAGGTGAGCAAACCTTCGGTGGTACCCGCACTGCTCCAACCTGGGGATACCTGTCTACACCGATACTACGTACCCACAACCACTAACTCACGCCCGTCTACGGGATCTACAACTATCGCGGATCGACTCAAACGTCCCTAAGGACAGAGGCCAGGTGAGCTGAGATACGGTGAAAGCCCGTACCGCTACAACCCGAGGTCCCTATCGGCCCAGACGCGCACATACGGTGAAAGCCCGTACCGCGCAGCCGAGGCCGGGTCAGACGATGCTTCGACGACGGCGTCGAGGCAACGACTGCTCGCGAGTAGACTCAAACGTCCCTGAGGACGGAGGCCAGGTGAGCTGAGATACGGTGAAAGCCCGTACCGCTACAACCCGAGGTCCCTATCGGCCCAGACGCGCACATACGGTGAAAGCCCGTACCGCGCAGCCTAGGTCGGGTCAGACGATGCTTCGGCGACGGCGCCGAGGCAGCGACTGACTGCGAGCCGCGTGCGCGGCCGCTTTTTATACGGCTCGCGGCTGTGACGTCACGCAGCTGTCCGGCATCTCTGTGTTCCTTGCGCGGCGCGCGGCGTGGCGTCGCACTGCCTCCCCCTCCCTGGAGATTTTTACCTACGGGAAAAATCACCGTAAACAAATGCGATATATCTGCCTTGAAGCCTAATTATTACGGCTTCCATTCTTATACCTTAGTACTTCCTACTTATTATTCTTAATGTAATTCGTTGAAGCCTGGACTTTGCTTCCCGGTACTGATACCGAACAAATGAATATGTACTTTGTATGTGAACAATTTAACGACCATTAACAGTTTAGATCGATTGAACGAGAAACGGTGCGGAGTTGGTTTGTGGAAAATAATGGTTCAACAACATGCGTCATACCGATATAACGTATAATAAAAATAACGAACAATATTAACATTAATTAAAAAAAAACGAGCAAAAAAAACAAAACCCAAACAGGACTGTTTCGCCTACTCCGGTGCTCGCCTGGTTTTTGGGAGGCGGCCGAGTCCCCTCCTTTGCCCGCCGTTCCGCTTCCGGCCCGCCCTGCGCGTCTTTTTCTTGTGGACCGGTCCTGGCGGATGTGGGTCCTCCTGCGCCGCCTCTTTGCCTTGGTTCGCTTCCCTGTGGGTACTTCTATCTCCCACTTGGTTGGGCCGCCTGTCTATGGCTTCCTCACTCCCTTCGTCCTCGCCCAGTTCCTTGCAGATGAACTCTCTGTAATCGGCCATGTACTCCTGTATGGAGCCGATTAGTCCGTCTTCGTCCCCCTGGATGGAAGCGAGGTAGGTGGACACCGCCTCCGGGTTTAGTTCCGGCATTTCCGGGTCGCGTGTCGCCGTCGTTTGCGGCTTGTTGGAGTCGTGGGTGCATGTCACTTCCCCCGTGTTGTGCAGCCGCAGATTCGCCGGTGTCCCCCTTACGACCCGCGCTCCTCCTGTCTTCCTTCTGGGTGGCTGATTAGCGTTCGCGTTCATTGTGTTTGGCTATGGGCGTCCCTCTTCGTCCGTGCCTTATATAGGTTGAATTCTTAATTAATTATTTTGTCGCGGGTAAGTTTGTATCTGGGCTATTTCTTTCTACCCCCTTTGATTTAATGCTTGTTTTCGCTGATGTGGGCCAGACTTTCTCCCTACATTGTTTTTCTTCCTGTGGGCATTTTTACCCTTTTGTTTTCTCTTTTTTTTTTTTTTTGAACAACACCTGATAGTTTATCTATTATTGTTACCCTGGGATTTATATTTTACGGCCGGTAACTGCCCTCTTGCGGCCGCCCGTTGTACTTTTTTTTTTCCGTTTGCGTATTGCGCTTACTGTTGTGCTTGTAGCATATGGCCCGCGCAAAGCATGCTATCGCGTTGGTACGTTTGTGCGCTTGTAGCCTATGGTCCGCGCAAAGCATGCTATCGCGTTGGTACGTTTGTTGCTACTGATCCTTTATTTTAAACGTGGCGTAACGCTTGTCGGTGGTCTGGCGGATAACTCATCGGGTCCGGCGGCCCTTCCCCAGCGCGGGCGGGTTCAAATCCCTCCGGGATATTCTTTTTGTTTTTGCTTATTATATTTTTTTTTTTCTCTCTCAACCCGGTAGGTATGTATAGTTTGTTGGTAGTTCGTTGTTATTGTATATACGCTTTCAAATCCTTTATATGTGCCGTTATTGTCCGTCTGGCTCCCTCCATGCTTTGTAATCCGTATATCACTGGGGATTTTCTCTCGCGTATCTTGTATGGTCCTACAAACTTTGGGGCTAACTTTGCGCAGAAGTTCTTACTAGCGTTGGATAGGACATGGTTTTTCTTGAGGACTAGGTCTCCGAGCTGTGGTTCCCAATGTTTTCGATGTCTGTCGTAGTAGTTTTTTTGATTTTCGGATGCTTTCCTCTGGTGTTCGCGGACTAGGGTGTATATTTGTTGTATTTTTGCTTTTTCTTTTAGTTGCGGTGTTGGGAATCTGTTTTTATCGTTCGGACTCCTGAGCTCCCTTCCGTATAATAGAAATGCCGGTGTGTATTTTGTCGTGGCTTGTTCGGATGTATTGATGGCGAAATTGAATTCCGGTAGGTACCTGTCCCATTGTTTATGGTTTTCCTTGATAAATGTTGATATCATTGTTTCTAGTGTTTTGTTGGTTCTCTCGGTGGGGTTACACTGTGGTGAGTACGGCGGGGTCAGTCTATGTTCTGTGCCATATGACTTTAATTTTTCTGTGAATATTTTGCTGGTAAATTGTCTCCCATTATCGGTCACTAGTATTTGCGGGGTTCCGTGGCGTAGGGCTATGTTTTCCACGAATGCTCTTGTTACTCCGTTCGCCGTGGCATTTCTTAATGGTATAATTTCGTTCCATTTTGTGAATTTGTCGTGGAATACTATGATCCAGTGATATCCTCTTGATGACCTTGGTAATGGCCCTATGAGGTCGGCGGTTACTATCTGCCACGGGTCTTCCGCGTTTTTTATGTGCATCAGTCCGTATGTCTTTTGTTGTAGCGTTTTATGTTTTTGGCAGGTGTCGCACTTTTTCACGTATTTGAGTATGTCTTGTCTCATCTTTGGCCAATAGTACCTTTGCATTATCCTCTTTGTTGTTTTGGCTCTGCCCTGATGTCCGGCGCTGGGTACGTCGTGGTTTTGTTGTATGATTTGTGTCTTGTCTGCCTCCGGCACACAAATCTTCCATTCGGATTCGGGATCTGTAAGTTTATTGTATGCGTGGTGCTGTATTCTCTTGTACAGCTTGTCTTCTCTTATGCAATATTCTTGTGGTGACTCCAGCCCTTTTTCGACTTGTTCTCGTTTCTTACTGTACCAAGTTTGTTCTGTTACGGTGCAAGCTGGGTTCCGTGATAGTTCGTCTGCTATGACGTTCTGTTTTCCGCTTCTGTATATCACGTCAAATTGGTACTGTTGGAGTTCTAATGCCCAGCGCGCTAGTCTCCCTGCGGGGCTTTTCATGGTGTTCAACCATTTCAAGGCTTGGTGATCGGTTCTTACCGTGAAGTAGTATCCTTCTAGGAACGGTCTCATTTTGCGTATTCCCCACACAATCGCCAGGCATTCCCTTTCCGTTACCGAGTACCTTGTTTCTGGTGGTGTCAGTGACCTGCTTGCATACATGATGACTTTTAGGTTGCCGTCAACCGGCTGCAGAAGCACTGCTCCTATCCCGACGTCACTTGCGTCTGTTTCTAGGTAGAATGGTTTTGTAAAATCCGCTCTTGTTAAAATTGGGTCTGTTGTGATGAGTTGCTTGATCTTGTTGACCGCTTCTTCTTGTTCTGGTTGCCACCGGAAAGGTTCGTTTTTCTTTAGCAGTTTCGTTAGTGGAGCGGTTAGTTCCGCATAATTTGGTATAAATTTCCTATACCAGGATGTCATCCCGATTAGTCTTCTTACTTGTTTTACATTTTTAGGCGCTTGTAACTCGTGTATTGCTTTTATCTTGCCCCCGTTCATCTTGATCCCTTCTCTATTGACTGTGTGCCCTAAGTATTCTATTTCGGCTTTTGCGAATTCGCATTTCTTTTGATTAATTTGTAGTCCTGCTTGTCTTATTCTTTTAAATATGTCCTGGAGGTGTTGTATATGTTCCTCGTACGTGGCGCTGCAGACGATTATGTCATCTTGGTACACGTATGCGTGTGGTTCTAGTTCTGGTCCTATCACCCTATCCAGTAGTCTTTGGAACGTGGCCCCGCTTGAGTGCAATCCGAAGGGCATGACCTTGAAATGGTACAGTCCTCGGCCTGCTGTGAACGCTGTGACCGGTTTGCTAGTCTCTGCTAGCTTTACATTCCAATATCCGTTTTTTAAGTCAAATTTTGAGAAAAATTGTGCGTTCCTGAGCTTTTCTAGTGTGTCGTCTATTTGCGGGAGCGGGTACGCGTCTTTCTCTGATATTTCATTGATTTTCCGGAAGTCTATGCAGAATCTGTACTGGCCATCTCCTTTTTTTACTAGCACAACCGGTGAACTGTACGGGCTGTTTGATTTTTCTATTACGCCTTGCCCTAGCATTTCCTTTACGTGTGCGTCTATTATTTGTTGTTGTTTTGGATTCCTTGGATAATACTTTTGTTTTACCGGTTCGTTGTGTATCATCTTGATCTTGTGCTCAACCCACGTGTTTCCCTTTGGGCTCTTCTCGCAGAGATCGAATTCTTGTCGGATTATTTCTTCAAGGCGTTTTTGTTGTTCGGCCGTTAGCGTCCGGTGTGGTTGTGTGTTCTTTTGCGTGGCGGGTATGGCTGGCTCACTCTTGGCCACCACTGGCGACGTCTCGTTGTTTTGTTCGGGGATTTTTTTCTTTTCCGGTGTCACTCTTTCGCCTGCCCAGGTTATTACCATGCCTATCCTCTTCAACACGTCCATGCCTATTATCGTGCATGCTGCTGTCGGTAGTACCCCCACACAATGTTTTATTCGCACGTTTTTCATTTGGAGTTCCGCCACGACTGTCTTTCCCACTTGTGTTTTTGTTCCATCCGCGAGTATGATCTCTTTTCGGGCCGGCATTTCTATTGCTCCCCGTGCTATGCAGTCTTTATATACTGTCTGGTTTATGTATGTGTTTGTGGCTCCCGTGTCTACTAGGCACCGGTGCTTGGTTCCCATGAATTCTGCTTCTACGTAGACTCTGTTGTCTTCTTTGTTTTGGTCGTTGGCGGCTCCCACGGTGTCTTTCCTGCAGCAATTTTTACTGAGGACTCCCATGTTTCCACAACTGCTGCAGAATATCTGGCGCCTTGACCGGCAGTTCCTCGCGTCATGACCTGGTTTCCCGCATGACCAGCAGCAGGATTTCGCGTCGTACTGGGGATGTATTTTTGTCTGTTTCCCTTTACTGCTTCTAGACTGGTATGTATTTTGTTCTCGGTTATCGTACCTGTCTCTGCTTGGCCCTGCTTGTGTAGTTGCGCGATTGGTCTCCCTATATCCCTGTGGGTACGTGCCGGTGTCGGTGTTGCGTGGCTCCCGGTATCCTATATCCTGGTTTTTGTACGGTGTTGTGGATATGTTCTCGTACTCTGCGGCTAGATTCAGAAGTCCTGGGAGGTCTTTGTAGTCCTGCTTCTTGATATATAGCTTATACTCCTTAGCCATATTCTCGTGTATCCGGTGGATTTGTTCGTCCTTCGAGAGTTTGCCGTACCTTCGCATTAGTGTTTGTAGGTCGGTTAGGTAGTTTGTGAAGCTCTCTCTGTATCTTTGTTTTCGGGCGACAATCCTTACAATGAGGTCCTCCTGGTAATTTGGTGGGTAATAATAAAGTTTGAACAGCTCTAAGAAATTTTTCCACGTGTCACATGACTCCGCGTTGTTCCTGTACCACATTAACGCTTTTCCTTGTAATATTCGTGGTAGTGCCGGTAGTACGTCTTCCTTTTGTATGTCGCTGGCCGTTACGAGCTCCTCGAGTCTTTCGATGAATTCCACCGCGTTATCCCATGGTTTGAAGGTCAGATTCCATTCTTTTATGAGTTTGTTAATCATTTTGCTTATGTCTCTGTTTTCGCTGTCGGACATTCTCTCCGTGTGTCCCTTGTTTGGTGTTTTAAATTCTTCGCCTTCTTTTACTACGTCTACGAGCAATTTCCTTAATTCGTCCACTGTTAGCCCCTCTGTAGGTAGGTCTCTTTTCTCGGCTTCTTCAATTAATTCTGGCTTCCGTAATTGATATATCCACGCTGTCTGCATTCCTTCGGGGTGCTCTAAATAGCTTATTTCGGTGTCGGTCCGTCGGTCGGTCGGTGTGTCGGAGCGACGCGTTGGGTTTTTACGGGGCGCACTAATTTTCACTCTTAATTCTAAACTCACCCAGTTGCTGGTGCATACGGCGGGCGGCCAGGGGCCAATCTATCCTGGCGGGCGGGTTGAACGGCGGGCTAAATGGGAAGAAGTGATTATTACGGTTATATTACCTACTCCCCCCTAAATTGGGTGGGCGGGAAGCGTCGCGTTCACTACACGTGGCGAGCTTGTATTTCTTTCCGTGGCTCCCCTCTGAGCTAATGAACTCTTATGTGAGTTTTATAGTTGGGCGCCAAATGTAATGGATTACTGGCGGGGGGTCGAACCCCGGACTCTCGCGGTGGGAGCGCGCCGAGAGTGAATCCTACATTTCCTTCCGCCGGAGGGGCTTGGAAGGTTTCCTAGCTAGCTCAGCGTTAGAAGGGTTAGCCACGGGTATGCGACAAACAAACACAGGTATATATTTATCGGACGGGCGGGTCTGTTACGCCCCTTTATTTAACTTAAGTCTTAAACTACGTCTACGGTAGGCGTGATGATAGTGATCGTGGGGTTTCTACTGAAACGGCATACGGCCCTACTTGAACAGTTCCTGGGGAACGGAGGTCTCAGACGAGCGAGTGCGGGCGTGCCCGCACGGTCACAGCTACGGTAAGAGAACACTCCACTAATCTATAGACAGGGAAATCCAGGTGAGCAAACCTTCGGTGGTACCCGCACTGCTCCAACCTGGGGATACCTGTCTACACCGATACTACGTACCCACAACCACTAACTCACGCCCGTCTACGGGATCTACAACTATCGCGGATCGACTCAAACGTCCCTAAGGACAGAGGCCAGGTGAGCTGAGATACGGTGAAAGCCCGTACCGCTACAACCCGAGGTCCCTATCGGCCCAGACGCGCACATACGGTGAAAGCCCGTACCGCGCAGCCGAGGCCGGGTCAGACGATGCTTCGACGACGGCGTCGAGGCAACGACTGCTCGCGAGTAGACTCAAACGTCCCTGAGGACGGAGGCCAGGTGAGCTGAGATACGGTGAAAGCCCGTACCGCTACAACCCGAGGTCCCTATCGGCCCAGACGCGCACATACGGTGAAAGCCCGTACCGCGCAGCCTAGGTCGGGTCAGACGATGCTTCGGCGACGGCGCCGAGGCAGCGACTGACTGCGAGCCGCGTGCGCGGCCGCTTTTTATACGGCTCGCGGCTGTGACGTCACGCAGCTGTCCGGCATCTCTGTGTTCCTTGCGCGGCGCGCGGCGTGGCGTCGCATCCTTTTGGGTGTTAATTAAGGGAACACACAATCACTAACTGATTTTAAATTGTTGACCAGGTAAACGTTCAGAGACGACACTGTCGGATGCAAAATTTATTTTGAACCGCAATCCGAGTGACGTACGTTATTCCCAGTAGCTTAGCGCAGCCTGTCAAAACCGAGAGCGCGGGCGCCGGTCGCCGCAGACAATGATTCATTCAAATGTCACGATTGAGATGCGTTCAGAAACAGTCGTTTAGTTAGTGTGTTGATGCGTTTATATAGCTTGTATGGTTCACACCGTACACCCTTTAGTTGATAGTTATTGGATGATAGTAATAAAAGAGTTGATTAAGTTGATAGTAGTTATATTGTCCAAAACACTTAATTGAATATTTGCTATATGATATGATAGATGCGATTGATATATGAGTACACGTAATTACCGCGCGGGGCGTTATTGTGAACTAAGTAAAAAAGGCTAATGAATGAATTTATGCTGATATGCACTTTGTACGGTCGCACCGTACATGCTCCCGACCGAGGAGATGAGAAATGAGATGAATGACGTGATTTTACAAGGTGATAAACAATTTGCTTAAGATTAGGTACAAAGGGTTACCGACAATTATTTAACGTTAATTTTCGCTTATGTCAAAACTACACTTAGTTAAAATCGGAGAGGTTGCAATGTTAACTTTTTCGAATTTTCCCACATTTGGGCTTGGTCTTTTCACAATACCACTAACACTTTGCTCTACGCTACACTCGCGATTATTTTCCACACGCACTTGTTTTTCACTGGGCACTACACTATCACACACGCTGGTGGCCTCCCGCCCAGCGGGGCCCGCGGCGGAGGCCGCGGCGGGCGCGGCAGCGCCCGGGGCCGCGCTCGCCGCGCGGGCTTGTCGGCGGCGGCGCGCACGCAGCACAACGGCCAGCGCGCACACCACTCCCGCTGCGACTACTACGTAGATCGCTGCATATTGATGAATGTCGTGTGTTGACATCGATTCTATCTGATCTTCTAAATCATCTTCAGCACCTTTAATTCTTTGTATTTGAATTGTAGCGTCTTGTAGAGAAAGGTTAAAGTTACTCCTGTTTTCTTCCAAATTATTAATCGGTACTGATAAATTAACGATTTGATTAATTGGTGCTATGTTTGGTGCATATATCTTTGGCTCGATATTTAATATATTTTTTCTATCTTTGTGTGAATTTATCGTAAAGTAGTCACCTTTGATAATACATTCCGATTCCATTGTTATAATATTTACTCCCGCCAACTGTTCGTCGGTAACCTGATCCTCGCATATAAACCTAAGTGCACACTGATTACAGCAAGTTATTAAAAACGTATTAAGTCTTAATAATTCAGTCCATTGCGTTATGCATTGGCCAGTGATAACTGTACATTTATCTTCGTGTAGATCTCGTATGCAGTAATTTTGATCAGATTGCCTTTGGTAAACAGGCTTTTGGAGCTTGCAAAAATAAATAGATGTATCAAACTCGTAACATCTTTGATAGAACTCAGTAGTGTCGATGCTTATGAATGTATCCTTTCTGATGTTTATTGCAAGGTACTGCGATATGGGTTGTATGTTTATCATTGTACTGCCTACTTGATGACGAATAGGTATAAGTTTGTAGATAGCGTAGTTCTCTCGATTAATGAGAGGTAACTTTATTTCAAAAATAAAATACGACTGTGACATTCTCGCCTTGACTTTGAAAATTTTATAGATTTTAGGAAGCTCTAGTAATGCGTTATCAATAGGTAGCGATAGTTCCTTCGGCAATTGAGCGGAGATGACGTTTAATTCGTTATGTAATTGAGTAGGCGTCAATAAATGCACGTTCAGGTGTTTTGCATCCGTAATAGTATTAAGAAGCATGTTTTGTATGTTTTTTAGTCCTTGTAAAATATTGTTGGCTGTTATGGTAGAAAGGATAAAGTCATCATTTACTTGTATTTGTTGTACGTCTTTTTTCATTAAATTAGCTGTGCGCTCTAAGTTATTTAAATGTTGATTATAAATTTTGTGTTGTTTTGCTATAGAATCCTCCATTCTTTTGAGTAAATTATTTTCAGCTTCTATGATTGAGGTTTGATTTTTTAAAAGATGTACCAAATGGCCTTGATTTTTTCGAAGCGTTTCGATGTCCCTTTCATATTGCTCAGCGAAGCGCGCGTCGAGTACACCGAAGAGGGAGTTGGCGATATATCCGACACCGTCAACAAGGCCGCGGCGCACGCGCCCGCGTTCTGTGAATTGCTGATTCAGCAGCAAGCGGTCATAGAACTCTATTTCCGACAATCCATGCTGCAGTTGTAAAAGTATTATGTTGCAATGAGACTTTTCTGTTATTTCTGCACATATTTCTTCCAAGTGTTTAACATGAAGAGATAATAATTGTTTTCCCTGCCAATACGGATCCATATTGTAATAAGTTATTATTTTCCATTCATCTTGCACCAATTTCATATTTGATATCTCGTCAAAATAAATGCCTTTGTTGTTTTCAATTTTGGTTATGTTGTACGTGCAATTTACGGAGGATATCATTAGAAACATAAGGGTCATGATTATTGATATAAAATTTATATGCATACTGAGCCCTTGTCTTTTGGATGTTTTCCGGGTTATTGGCTTGTTGATGACAGGTGCAGTGGGTGCAGTCGGCTGAGTGATAGTTTGCTTTTGATTTACTTGCTCGTTATGAACAGGTAAGAGTGATAATTTAACTATGGGTCTCTTTAAAATCCCATTCTTTGTTTTCACGCTGACGACTCGTACATGTCCGTCGGTGCCGGGGTGCGTCTCTACTACCCTGCCTAGCGGCCACTTGCCGGCCGGTAAGTTGACGTCGTGAATGATAACAACGTCATTTATGTTTACGTTTGGTACAGTATGCTGCCATTTACTACGTGCTGACAATTGTACTAAATATTCAGTACGCCATCGACGCCAGATGTCCCAGAATATTTTTTGGGTGAGTTGCCATCTAGTTCGTTCATCTCTTTCGGTTTCGATGAGTGTTAAGTTGGGACCTGATGCTAGGAAATGAGACGGTGTTAAATAGTTGATGTCATCTGGGTCTTCTGTTAGAGCACATAAAGGCCTAGAGTTGAGACAGGCTTCGAGCTGTGATAGCAACGTGTGAAACTCTTCGTAAGTAAGCTTTTGTTCGCCTACAACTCTACGAAGGTGGTGTTTGAGGCTCTTCACCGCTGCCTCCCATAGCCCTCCCGCGCTCGGCCAGGATGGAGCATTAAAATGCCAAGTAATTTGCATCTCACTGACTTCTGAATGGAACTGATCCGTGAACAATGTTTGAAGGTCAATATACTCGCTTGTTAGTGTCTTAGATGCTTTTGTGAAATTCGTCCCGTTGTCACTGTATATGTGACGTGGTGTACCTCTCCTTGCCGCCATTCTTCTCAATGCTGCCAAGAACGCCGATGATGTTAGGTCCGATACTAGTTCCAGATGGACTGCTTTCGTCACCATACAGACAAAAACAGCCACATAGCCCTTGGAAGTTTTAATACCGCGACCTTTGCTTGCTTTGACGTCTATATGACCACTGTAGTCCACTCCACTATAGTAAAAAGGTCTTGATGGAGTCGTCCTTGATTGCGGCAGGTCTCCCATAATCTGAGTATGCTTTGTTGGGCTATGCCTTCTGCATAGAACACACTGTCGCAGGCGACCTTTAACTGTTCTGTTGCCTGACAGAATCCAATATTTTTGACGTAGCCATGAATGAGTGAGCCGTGCACCTCCATGATACGTTTGTCTATGCGCATTATCAATTAATAGTAGTGTTACTGTATGATTGTGCGGCATGATTCTAGGATGTTTCATTTCAAATTCTATGTTCGCTAATTTTAACCTTCCACCAACTCTTAAAAGGCCGTTTGAGTCCAAAAATGGATTTAGGCACACTAATTTGCTTTTTGATGATACTTTTCCAAGATTTCTTAAACTCTGAATTTCTTCTGCGTATTCACAATGTTGAACATATTTAATTATTTTTATTTCAGCTGATTCTATTTCTTTTGCGGACAAAAATGCTTTTTTCCGGCGGTCACGTGTCACCGCTCTTATTAACCACGCCACCACTCGTACTAGCCGC
This sequence comes from Scoparia ambigualis, assembly GCA_963921215.1. Taxonomy (NCBI): domain Eukaryota; kingdom Metazoa; phylum Arthropoda; class Insecta; order Lepidoptera; family Crambidae; genus Scoparia; species Scoparia ambigualis. Next base: position 36,553,437 of record OY992510.1, read on the forward strand.
GTAAAATTGCTATATTTGCTTATTAATATACTTATAATGTCGTTTGATGTGTCTGTTTGTTGAACTACATTTGACTGAATTTTTCTTATTTCTAAATTGGTGGTAGGAATGCTATTATTTTTTATAAATTTACTTTCATCGTATGATTTAAGCCAGGCGGGTCCATTCCACCATAATTCATGGTTTTGTAGTTTATCAACTGTCATGCCGCGACTAGCGCAGTCAGCCGGGTTCTCCAGTGACTTGATATGATTCCAGCAATTTGACGTCATGTTTTGGGTGATCTTTTTCACTCTGTTGGCAACAAACGGTTTCCAACGGTTTGGTTCGCCGTGAAGCCAGCCCAGCACAGCAGTGGAGTCGCACCAACCAAAGATTTGAAGTTTATGTTGATTTAAACCCTCACTAACCTTCGCCATTAATTTAGATAATAAATGCGCCCCACACAATTCTAATCTAGGCAGCGAGACATCTGCATTACTAGTTACTTTATTACATCTTTTAATAGGTACCACCTTTGTTTTAGCTGCTAACAGGGTGACTGATGCTGAAGCTTTTGGTTGATTAGTGTTCTGTACTCTGGCATAAATTACACATGCGTACGCCTTTGTGGAGGCATCGCAGAATCCGTGCAATTGAATACAGTCATTTTGATAACAATGTAGCCACCTAGGTACTTTTATGTTATTGATTTTTACAATATCTGTGCTTAATCTTAACCATTCGGATTGAATGTGCTCAGGTATTTGGTCATCCCACTTTAAATCCATCAACCAAACGTTTTGAAACAGTAATTTTAATTGGACTACAGCTGGAGAGAGCCAACCCAAAGGATCAAATGTTTTGGATATTTCACCCAGTAATTTTCTTTTAGTATAATTGGTGGGCGTACTTTGAGAGATTTTACATTGAAATGTGAAACAGTCTTCCTTAGAGTTCCAGGTTATACCTAAGGTCTTGGCTGAATCTTGATGTTTAAAATCAAAGTTGGGATTATTATTTTGATTATTCTTTATGTGTGCTAGTACTGCTGGCTCGTTTGATGACCATTTGCGCAAGTTGAAGCCTCCTAATTTAAGAAGAGCTGTAAGATCGCACTGTAGTTGTTTAGTAGACTGAATATCAAAGTGGCCGTACAAAAGGTCATCCATATAGAAGTGACCTTCAATGGCCTTGGCCGCTTCCGGGAACCGATGACCTTCGTCCTTTGCGAGCTGTTTTAATGTTTGCATGGCTAAAAACGGTGCAGCTTTAGTCCCATAAGTGACTGTCGTCAATTGATACTCCTGTAAGGTTTGATCTTGATTTTCCCGCCAGATGATTTTTTGATATTTTTGGTCTTTTTGGGCTACTATAATTTGTCTAAACATTTTTTCTACGTCGGCTGTTATTGCGTATTTGAACTGTCTCCACTTTATCAATAGTAGCATGAGATCCTGCTGTAAATTTGGCCCTCTAAACATTAAATCATTTAAGCTCAAACCATTCGATGTGGGCTGTGACGCATTAAATACGACACGTAATGCTGAAGTCGTTGATTCGGCGCGGCGCACGCCGTGATGCGGCATGTAATAGCCAAGTGTCGGCTTACCTAAGGCTAAGTTCATATGACCTAATTCGATATATTCAGATATAAATGATTTATAATCGATAGCAAATTGGTCTTGTTTTTGAAACTTCTTTTCAGTTTGATAGAACTGAGCGATAGCCTTCGATTTTGATACTCCAAGTTTTGTGTCTATTTCCGGATGAAGGGGTAAACGTACTATATATCTCCCGTCTGCTTGGCGACTTGTAGTCGTATTATAAAGCTGTAGGCATTGATAGTCTTCCTCTGACATATCGCTGCTTTCGTTGATATCTTCAATGGACCAAAATCGCTGTATGTCTTCAACATTTAATAAAACGACATTACATTGGTAGGATTTTACATTTCCACACAAAATCCACCCTAGTCGGGTCTGCTGTGCTATGGGTGTTGCTGACTGTCCTGAGTTGATGACACCGTCCATAATAATAGATGCGTATACGTCCGCCCCAAGTAATAAGTCCACTGATCGGCTGCGATAAAATTCGGGATCAGCCAATAGTATGTTTTGAATATAAGGCCAACTGGGTTTATTAAACGACTGATTTGGTAAGTTGTTAACTGCACGTTTCATGATGAAAACATCTGCATTCATTGAAAATTGATCGTGACATGATTGGATAGTGATATTTACAACGCCCTTGCAGTTGTTTTCAGTGGCCCCTACTCCTAATATTATACCTTTGCAGCGCTTCCTCTGTAGGCCTAAAAGTTGAGCTGCATTTTCAGTAATAATCGAAGTTTGAGAACCTTGGTCGATTAGAGCACGCATGATGTGATCAGTTCCGTCTTGAGCTCGAACTTTGATTAGTGCCGTAGCTAATAGTACCTCTTGTGTGTCGCGATGTAACACACTCATACTATTTTTTGGTAAAGTTTTATCTTTGCTTGATGTGCTCGGTATTGCGACCTCTGATTTAGCAGCAAACACGTCGTGTAAAATAGTGTTATGTTCGCCTTTACACAGGCGGCATCGTTTCAAGGAAAAACATGCTTTGCCTCTGTGATCATAGAGACAATTTTTGCACAGTGATAATTTATGTATTGTTTCCCGCTTTACGTCCGGTTGATACCTAAAGAAAGTTTCGCAATCAAAAATTCCATGTTCTTTATTGCAAACTGGACACTTATGCGGCGGTTGACGATAAACTTTACACGTAGAATTATAACTTTTTGTAAATTGATTTCTTGATGATGATGGTTTGTAAAAATTATTTTTCTTAAAATCAAACGATGGCGGCTGACGGTTTTGCTGAGGATGCTGATGCTGAGGATTAAATTTGATAGTATCCGATTTTCTTTTTGAAGATTCCAAAGCCGTAAATTTAGCTTCCAAAAAATCCAATAATTCTTGTAGTGAAGGCAAATCTCTTGGGTTTTTCATGGTTTCTATATAATCATTATGCGTATCTGCATCTAACTTTTGCGAAATTAGGTAAACAATCAGTGGGTCCCAGGTAGTAATGTCAACCCCTAGGTTTTTTACTGCATTTAAACACTCGTTAGTCGTGTCGTGAATGCGCTTTATGCTAACCGCCGACTGCACTTGCATGTTTGGTATATTTAACAAAATACTCATATGAGAGTTGAAAATTAATTTAGTGTTATTATAGCGCTGGTTAAGTATATCCCAAGCCACTTGATAGTTGTCAGATGTTATATGCAGATGCTGTATTAATTTTTCAGGCTCGTTACGAATCTTACTTTTTAGATATTGCATTTTCTGAGCGCTAGATAAGGACCGGTTGTTATGAATAGTCTCCATGAACAGATCTTTAAAAGATACCCAGCTATGATAGTTTCCACTAAAAATTGGTACATCTACGTGAGGCGTGCTCCTCTCTCGGTGGCACTCCGACCACATTTTTGAATTGATTTGCTTCTTTATTTCGTTATACCTTTTCTCATACCTGCTGAATGCTTCTTCGTACTCTAAATTTTCATCATAAGTCTCACTGTCGATTTCCCAATGTAACATATCTATCACTGACCAACGCGATTGAATAGTTTTCAAAATATCCTCAAATTCCCATTTTTCCACAAGGATTTCCAGGTTGACGCCGTTTATTGTTTTAGCGAATGCTTTAAAATTGCTTTTTTGCCGTCTTAACATATCTTCTAACTTGCTGCTCGTACTTTGTGATCGCGACGACCTTGGTTCCCAACCTGAATAGCCCGCCGTTTGTGCTACCTGCTGAGGGGGCTTGTTACCAGGTGATGATAATGGAGTTGCTGGTCTAATAAGTAATTTTTCCGATGAATCGGACGGTAAATACTTATTCATGTAGTTACGTGCGTCGTTGTAGAATTCGGATGTTTTATTATAACAATTGTTAGTAAAATATTCGTGACCTTTATCCTCAAATTCACACAGTTTAATATGATTGCACTGAAACTCCTGCCAATACGACTCTAAAGTGCTAAGTCGCTTCTTTACCTGAGGTGGAGTTTTACGTTCTGCACCATCCTTTTTAAAATTCACAAACAGCTGCTCTATAGCTCCCATAAGCTGATTTTGGCAAGCCAAAAGATCTTCCATCCTGATTATGGGTGATAAAATGGAACTGACTCACCAAAGTTGCTGATACTTTACGCGCGGTGCTATTCCACGCCACCACTCACAACACAATTGTTATCACACGCGAAATAGGGTCCCGCTATTGCGTAAGCTCGAAGGACCATAAAGATGTATGGTTCACACCGTACACCCTTTAGTTGATAGTTATTGGATGATAGTAATAAAAGAGTTGATTAAGTTGATAGTAGTTATATTGTCCAAAACACTTAATTGAATATTTGCTATATGATATGATAGATGCGATTGATATATGAGTACACGTAATTACCGCGCGGGGCGTTATTGTGAACTAAGTAAAAAAGGCTAATGAATGAATTTATGCTGATATGCACTTTGTACGGTCGCACCGTACATAGCTTATGAAGTTTATAAATTGTTGGTTTTAGTAGTTTTACATTGAACTTAGTTATAATCCTAATAAAAAATAATTCCATGTACGTATAACGTTACAAAGTAAAAGCCCCTAAAGAGAAACTAAAGAAACTTAGTGAGAAGTCTAAGGAATTAATAGAAGAAAGACAGAAACTTACATATTATACACCCAAATATACAAAATTAGACAAACTAGTAAAGAGAAGTAGTAGTTTTAAGTATTAGAAAAGATATAAGAAACTTTAATATTAGACAAGTACAGACAGCACTGGAAAACGCAGCAAGTCTGAAATAGGCAATTATCGCCCTATTAATCTTGTTTCTCACTTATATAAAGCTTTCATTATGGTCTTAGAAAACCGTATATCTGGTAAACTTGACCACCATCAGCCCCCTGAACAGGCAGGGTTCCGCCGAGGCCTCTCCACCACAGATTATCTCCACTCTCTTAACCAATTAATTGAAAAACATCACGAATTCAAGCTTCCACTGAACCTAGCATTTATAGATTACTCGAAAGCCTTCGACAGCATCACCCACTCCTCTCTTTTCAACGCACTTGCAAGCCAGAGTATCGATCCCACTTACATCCATCTTATTCAAAATATCTACCGTAATAGCACAGCAGCTGTAAAAATAAATACCGTTGGACCATCCTTTGGCGTCGAAAAAGGTGTCAAGCAAGGAGATCCACTTTCCCCAAAACTTTTAACCGCGACTCTGGAAGAAATCTTCAAAAAGCTGGCGGCTGCCTGGCAGGGCAGGGGCATTTCTGTTGGCGGCAATAAGAGACTAACTTACCTCCGATTTGCCGACGATATTATCTTGTTCTCCTGTACGGCTAATGAGTAACAGGAAAAGCTTAAAGACCTCAGCAAAGCAAGTCTCGAGGTCGGACTTAGCATGAATATGTCGAAGACCAAACTTAAGACCAACAGCATAGAGCAAAAAGTATTTATTGGGGATGTGGGGATTGAATATGTCCAGGAGTACGTATACCTTGGCCAAATAGTCTCTTTCCAGGCGAGGCAAGATAAAGAAGTTGCTAGACGCACCGAAAACGCCTGGAAGAGCTATTGGGCCATGAAGGACTATATGAAGAGAAACCTTCCAATGTGCCTGAAACGTAAACTTATGGACGTGTGCACTCTCCCCATCCTCACATACGGCGCTCAGACTTGGTCTTTGACTATTCAGCAAAGGTCCGCACTCGAGGTTTGCCAACGGGCGATGGAGCGCAGTATCTTAGGGGTAAAATTAACAGACTGCATAAGAAATACGATACTGCGTTCCAAGACACAAATCACCGATGTGACTCAGAAAGCCGCCATGCTTAAGTGGGATTGGGCAGGACATGTTTGCCGCATGCCTGACGAGTTGTGGGCAAAGGTCACTACCAACTGGATCCCACGTGGAGTGAAACGGCAGCGAGGCCGAACTAGACGCAGGTGGAGGGACGAGCTTGATGCCTATGCAAAGGATTGGCCAGCACAAGCAACAGACCGCGAAAAGTGGAAAAAGGGGAAGGAGGCCTTTGCCTAGCAGTGGGAAAATATAGGCTCATAATAATAATAATAACGAGGTTACCGCCATGTGGGATGTGGATTCAACCATTATTGTACCGATAGTCGTTTCGGCACACGGCCTTATAGCTAAGAGCCTCGACCAACATCCAGAGAGGCTCTCGCTAAAAGGTTGGGTCAAAGGTCAGAACAGAAGGCAGTCCTCCTTGACACGGCACGTATTGTCAGGAGGTTCCTCACTCTGCAGCCCTAACCACCGATAGCTTGGGTCTATCCCCGCTGCCGGTGGCAAACTAGGTTAAGTTTTTTATAATATTTTATATTGTCAATACGTTTTTATAAAAAATAATGTAAAAAAAATTCTTTAGATATTAAATAAAGAGAATATAAGGTGACTGCTAGAAACCGCAAGAAACTTCAAGGGCTGGTCAGGTCAAGTGTTTTAAACATGACAAAAATGGTGTCATTGCAGATTAACGTAGATACTTATCGCCCAGCTGACGCGAACGGGTCAACAGACGACGCCGACGGTCAGCCGGCCGGCCGTTGCCCGCGCCTTGGAAATGATCGTTATTTTTTATTATTTTTCATTTTATTTTTCTTATGTTATTGCTTTAAAATAAATAAGATACTAGAAGACTATCCAATTCAAATTCACAAAATGAATTATTTAATTAAAAATGAAAAAAACACGAATTCCTTTTTTGTCATTTTTGTCATGTTTAAAACACTTGACCTGACCAGCCCTTGAAGTTTCTTGCGGTTTCTAGCAGTCGCCTTATATAATATAATAATAATAATAATTAGTATTGACGTCAATAAGTGCCTGTAAAGGTTTACATTGAATAAATAATTTGACTTTTGACTTTTTTGAAAGCAACTTAAAAGTATAAATCTCACACTGAACTACGACAAAAACAAACTTATCAGTCAAAAGTCAAAATATATTTATTCAATAAATTCAATTAATAGGTACTTTGAATCGTCCAAATAATTTTTAACCTACCACCCATTCAGGACATCAATTTTTAGGGTCTGACATGTAGTTTCGAATGCCGTCATTGCAACGCACGCTGTTGCGAAAAACATTTCAAGTGGTACGCCCTCGCGAAAAGCCGTTGTATCGAAAATCGCTAAATCGAATGACGGACTCACGAACACGCTGTCACGAAATCTCTTTCATATGTGATACGCTATTTCGATAGTCATGGTATCGAAATCCATTGTTGCGATTAGAGTGCTTATTCAAATCAATGGCACCGGCGATGAAATACACTCAGCGGCACGGAAAGTGGCCCAAACGTAAACAATGCGAAATGAAGTAAATAAGTCGTCGTATCTTATAACTTTGTGTGACCATTCATCAGTACCTACGACCGTTTTTGTCATTTTAAGAGAATAGTTACAATAACTTGTTCGTTACTTAGCCTTTGTGATACTTGAAACCACAGACATATCTTGAAACGCATTTCTGTGTTAAGACCATAAAGTTACTATACCTAACGGAAAGGTATAATAACTTTATGGTTAAGACTCAAACAATAAAGGTGATTTTTAATTAAATAAAAAAATGGTTTGCAGGTTATATTGTTTCTTTTGTTTTTAAATTAATCTGTAGTTATGCTCCTTTGCAGAATCATACCAAACAAATCGGAAACTTGGTTTGTACGCCTGTTTTCAAAAGCTCATTGATGAACAAAAAACCACAATGCACACAATTGAAAGAATTTTGGGTAAAATTCCACAGACTCCGCCACCAAAGAAAATGAAAATGAAAGAAAATGCTATAGAAGATATTTAAAAAAAATACAATGAGCACTTTGGACTTTATAAGTGGTTTAGCTCTAAGTACCCGCCTATACTGAGTTTATTTAATGTTTCAGACAAATCTGAAATCTGAAGTCTGTATTTTTTTTCTCAAACATTAATATTATCATTATTATTTCTGTTACGTAATGAGTAATACTCCTACTGCTTTTGGGAGTATATTTTTTTTATTTCTATAAAGACAGTTGTGACTAATTTATTTTATATTTAATTTTATCCTATCCGGATACCGCATGTTATTGTTATACATAGAACATAATTAAAAAGTTCTATCAAAAATAATATTTTTCATTTCCCTTCCTTCTAAATACTAATAGAGCCCATCGTAAGTTGTTGTGTCTTATCGAGGTCGTGAGTTCGATTCCAATACAATAGATTTGAATAGGCACTCTAATCGCAACAATGGGTTTCGATACCGTAACTATCGATCTAGCGAACCACATATAAAAGGGATTTCGTGACAGCGTGTTCGCGAGTCCGTCATTTGATTTAGCGATTTTCGATAAAACGGCTTTTCGTGAGGGCGTACCACTTGAAATGTTTTTCGCAACAGCATGCGTCGCAACGACGGCATTCGAAACTACATAATATATCAGACCCCATTTTTTAACTGGTTGTTACCAGGTCACAAAATACAAAATATGAATTTGAATGTAAATAGTTTAGTTAAATATGGTGCTCTATATAAATTAGGTAATTATAGACAATTAGAAATAGCTGTTGGAGTACTTGGAGCATTTCAGACCCAAGCTGTTTTGTCTTCTGTATAATCTGACACTTTATAATAAACTTTTTTATAAAGCTTTTCTTTGATTTTGATTTTAAATTGGGTTATGGGACATCTCGCCCATGCAAAAACTGGTCTGCGGGCCAAATGTCCACTTTTAAAAATGTGCATGGGTAGAATCGCCCGTCAGTTTGGAAGATCGGGCCAGATGTCTCCTACTAAAAACTAAAGGGATATTTCGGCCAAATCGTACAATTTTGTAATTAAATATCATAAACCTGTAAATCTTAGCATCAAGTGACAATAAATCATTTTAACAAAAGAGAAATACCAGAGTAACCATCTTAACAAACTTATAACTAGCTCGTGATTAGCTAGTTTCTCACAATCTCTTAGTACAAAAATTTATAATTTATGTAGGTATAGTTTGAGTCATAGTACTAGTTTACAAATTACAGTTTTCTATGTTTCTTGGCCACTTATTCTTTTAAAACTATCGTTATTCGAGTGTTCGTTAATTTAGTGTCTTTTATGTTTTACTGATAAATCCTTGAAAACAAAATAATAGTTCGAGGCCCTTTACAACTTTTCTAATAATTTTGGTGATAAATATTACTGGCGGACGTTATTGCATTTAAAAATACCAATATTTTACTCAATCTACCCTCAAATGAAGAGTAAATAAAATATATTTTATTTTTGGTGGTAGATTGAAATAATATTTTGTTGTCAGCATTCTGTCATTAGTTGGTTATTACTTATTAGTTAACAATAAATGCAATAACGTCCGCCAGTAATATTTACCACCAACATTATTAGAAAAGTTGTAAAGGGCATCGAACTATTGTTTTGTTCTCAAGGATTTATCAGTAAAACAAAAAAGACACTAAATTAACAAACACTCGAATAACGATAGTTTTAAAAGAATAAGTGGCGCAGAAATAAGCGTGGGACCACATCATAGAAAAACTGTAATTTGTAAACTAGTTTAATATTATGACTCAAACTATACCTACATAAATTATAAATTTTTGTACTAAGAGATTGTGAAGAACTTGCTAATCACGAGCTACTTATAAGTTTGTTAAGATGGTTACCCTGGTATTTCTCTTTTGTTAAAATAATTTATTGTCACTTGATGCTAAGATTTACAGGTTTAAGATATTTAATTACAAAATTATACGATTTGGCCGAAATATCCCTTTAGTTTTTAGTAGGAGACATCTAGCCCGATCTTCCGAACTGATTCGGGCGATTCTACCCATGCACATTTTTAAAAGTGGACATTTGGCCCGCAAAACACTTTTTGCGTGGGCGAGATGTCCCATTACCCTTTAAATTTATGCATTTCAGGCCGTACCAAAGAACCGGGATGAGTGTTGACGGAAGTCATGAGGGGACCTACATGTTTAGTTCCCCATCTATTTTAAATTTCATTGTAGCAATTTATCAATTTCATGAAAACTACATAACCATGTTTTCCCGATGCCTTGAAACGGTAAATTTGTGACTAGCAGAACATCTTTGAAACCCCAAAACTCTTTAAATTTATGCATTTTAGGCCGTACCAAAGAACCGGGATGAGTATTGACGGAAGTCATGAGGGGAAATTATAATAATTAAGAATGTCAAGTATTTTAACGTACCTACATGTTTAGTTCCCCATCTATTTTAAATTTCATTGTAGCAATTTATCAATTTAATGTAAACTACCTAACCATGTTTTCCCGATGCCTTGAAACGGTAAATTTGTGACTAGTAGAACATCTTTGAAACCCCATACATATTTCTGTATGTTCTTGTACTTTTGTTACAAATTTCAGTGGAATAATGAATATGAACCTATTGGGTAGGCAGGTATAAACAGGTAAGTCAATATTATTAATTTGCAACCGTCTGGTTGGATCGCATAATTAACTTACGTTGATTCCCGCGTTCGTTGCGTGCCGTACCACGCCACGCAGACGGCTCCGACTACGCCTGCCCCCGTCGTCGCCGTCCGGCTCCGACTACGCCTGCCTTCGCCAGACACCGACGGCGCCGGCGGCGGCGTCGTCCGCTAACGGCGGCCTTCGTCGCTCCCGTCTTGCTCCATTATCTGGCGCTCTGTTATATCCGTGATTTGTAAAGGGTTGTTCTGACAAAGAATGCTTTGTCAGCCCTCTCTGCAACATTGTATCATTAGATTATTACGTAGTTAGAACAGGAAGACTGGCCGACCAGTCAACCGGCAACCTTTGTACAATACACTCGCGTTTAATATTAATAAATCTTTTTTTAAAAACCCTTTGTGAGTTTCTCGTATAACAGCTCGAACACAAAACAAAACTTGTATGAGTTTCCTCCTTTTTCCAAAATTGCAAGACATCTCGGAAACAGGGCGTCCTAGCGCAAAACGGACAAAAATTTCGGTACCCTTTTAGAAACTCTTTCTTTGATTTTGAAATTTGGCCTCAAATGACCTTGAGCTTGACTTTTTACAATCAAACTTCAATCAGTAAGGGATTTATAACATTTCCTAGCAAAAAGAAGGTAGTTTTGTGTTTTAAATAGTAGTAACTAGTTACCTAATTTAAGCCTTTTGATGAAAATCTAAAATGCCCTGCACAGATATAACGTGATATAGATATTTGTTACGTAATTATCTCAAAACAGTTTTAGTCAAAATATGTATGATGAAATCACAATAATTTAAAACAAACTCAAACTTATCTTAACGAAATATGATTAACTAATTATGCATTAGCACTGCTAGAGATAACCACTGACGAATGTGAGCATGTACTTACCACTTCTGAAGTGTAATAAAACTCCTTACTCCAGGTACATCATAGGTTTCTCCAACACGTCTGACCACTTCGAATGCCTGCCACAGAATGCCGCCATTTTCCGCCATGATACAATCGGTCATTTCTCCCCACCATTTCTAGACTTTCGTTCGTTACATTTTTAATTTTTAAAAGTCAAATCAGCTTCGTTTTAAACACAGACGTATAATGTGGTTTTAAAACATTTTTTAAATGAATCAGCCTAACAGCCTAACAGTACAAAAATTCTTTTTGCTTTCCAAAATGGATAAATGATCACCAAATAATGTCTTACATTAACATCATATTAAAAAATAAATTGATTTAAATCAATGATTTTTATTTGACGACCTCCTTGGTCGAGTGGTTTGTACACCGGTTTTCATGATGTCGCCATCTCTGAGGTTCCGGGTTCGATCCTCGGTCGGGTCAATTTAGAAATTATTGCTTTTCTAAATTGTCTCGGGTCTGGGCGTTTTCTATGTATAATAAGTATGTATTTGAGTATTTTAAGTACGTTTATCCGTTGTCTAGTAACCATTTAACGAGTTTTATAACGAAGCTTCTCTTAGGCTAGATAATTGGTGTGAGTGTAGGAAAGTTTATTCATTTTTATTATTTTTATAAAAAAATCACCTAACTTAAATCAGTGATTTAAATCTTTTACGTCTTTATCGATTGCTAAATACTTGCAATAGTATTTCTTTGGAATGTGAGGGTAGACTTCACAGTGACGTAATACCGCTGGCTTGCAGCGTAAATCAAAACTACTAGAAAAGTTCAACGAGTCTTCTGGGGTCTCGGTAGCTCAGCGGTAAGAGCAGTGGACCGGCAATCCAAAGGTCGAGAGTTCGAATCTCACTCGAGCTTCCTGAGACTGGTTGATTTTTTTCTAGTAAACATTTTATCCTATATCTATATAGCATTGTGAATGCAAAATTTCAACAATAAAGATTTAAATCATAATTTATATCAGGTTGATTAAGAGTTTTACCAGACAATCGATCGATCGTTGTCTGGTAGCTTTAATTGATCGACGGATACCGTTTGACTAACCAATCGATCGACGACGGTCGTCGACGTTGATCGATAGGCCTGGTAGCTTTAATTGATCGGCAGTATACCGTTCGTCTAACCAATCGATCGACGGTCGGTCGACGTTGATCGATTAACCCCGGCTATATTCCATCAGTTTCTTTCAAAATGTATTCAGAAGAGGACTCGTTGTTCTTGGCCAGTACAATGTTGCTCGTATTATTATTACGGAGACGCAAACGCAGAAGAATCTGGATGCGGCCGTTTTTAAAGCCAAAGATCGCTTAACTTATCCAAATGACATTATAAGTAGCAGTTTTTTGGAAGCTTTTCATATGAGTAAGAGTGATTGATAATCTGTTAAATATGGTTGCTCCTTCAATAGCAAAATTAGATACAAATTATAGACAATCAATTTCACCTAAAAGAAAATCGAAAATCATCTGACATACCAATAATATACATTGAGATTATAATGCACATAAATAAAACCTCTATGCTTTAACACTAGTATCCATGGTCACGAAATAAATTAATAACAGCTCGATCTAAGTCGACTAATCCATTCTACCGGTCGATTGTCGATCGACCATCGATCGATTGGTCTGGTAGAAACTATCGATCGACGTCGACTAATCCATTTTACCATCGATCGATGTCGTCTATCGGCGGTCGATCGATAGGTCTGGTAGAAACTATCGATCAACGTCGACTAATCCATTCTACCATCGGTCGATGCCCTCAATCGACGATCGATCGATTGGTCTTGAACACCCTTAAATCAACCCTGCCCTAGAGTGATGAGGAGAGTGGTGTCATGACTGGTGCGTAGGACCTTTTTAATTATATTGTAGCTTTAAGTACGTTATCTATTTCTTCTATCTATCGTTATATCTTTTATCTTTCTTTATAATAAAACTATTTTTTATAGGCTAATGATGATTAATAATCAAACATTTTCTAGGAATATTTAAGAATCCAGAATCTAAAGCCGAATCCATAATGTTGATACGCGGAAGAATGCAGGTGGTTCAGCCGCACGTGGACATCTGCTGCGTCGATGATGACCCGAACGTCGTGGGCGAAGTGGTCGGAGCTTCTGCGATGTACTTGGGTGATGAGAAGATCAATATGTCTCAGTTCCAAGTATGTGTTTATATATTTTTGTATTGCTTTTCTTCAACAGGAAAGCGCTTAGCTATTTAACCGTAAGTGATCATAGGTATCAGTTTTCCTGATATCTTTGACTACTAAAGAACAATGATACAGGTACTGATAAGACTGAAAGTTCAATAACTTCTTCCGAAATCCTTAACTAGGTACTTACTAAGAAACTAAATATCTTATCTCTTACTACCTGAACTGTTATGATTATTACATTGCTATCTGATAATGTTATTATAGAGCTTGGCGACTAGATAAGTCCTACCTCCAATTATAGTATGGTGTCAATTCTTGACGAGTAAAGAAATAACTCTCTTTCAAATTTTTCTCGGCTCTGGGTGTTTTCATAAGACCATACGCGGCCAGCGGCAAAGTCTTTCCTTCAAGTTGTCGTTTTGCTTTTGATAACAATATAATCTTCTTTTATTCTGATGTTATAATAACTTCTATTTGCAGGATCTAGTCAAAACGAAAGAGCACAAGAAACTTTTCGAAATAGTTTCCAACGCTCTGCATTGTTACGACGTTACCAAAGAGTACGGTGTGGAGAAGTACTACGAAGATCTATTTATCGTCGTGCATCCAAACTTCAGGCGTCTTGGAATTGCTTATGAGTTCGTAAAAGCGAGGTAAATGAAGTTAATAACTTACTTACTGAACGCCACAAAAAATACTCTACTCTCATTATTAGAGTAGATGGCGCTACTGGGCCACGATCTATATCAGCTCTGTGTTAAAAATCTTGTAAAAAACGAAAAAAATATTTATATGAGAAAAAGTTTTATAATCTTTCGTGTTATACTATAAATACGCTCCACAAATGTTATCTACGAAAACCAAAGTGAATTGACAAAGATAAAAGTGTCAGCTAAAAATCCTGTTTTATGATAGTAATCAAGAAAGGTATTTAATAAATAAACAAGTGATTTGTGTGCTTTAGTATTACAGAAGATATGCCGCTACAAAATAGTAAGTAACTTTTTGGAATACAAGAATAATATTAAAGCAACTACCAATTGTAAAAACCGTTTATCAATTTAAAAGGTAAACAAAAAAAGTCAGCTGACTCAAATCATATGATAGTCAAACTAGTCTACTGCTAACGACATCTAACGGGCTCCTGCGCTGACACGTTACATCTGCTCACAAGTATTCAAACCTATCCTAACTTACAAGTGTTTTGTCACACAACCGCAAGATGGAAACAGATTGCAAAAGTTGCGGAAAAGTTATTACAAAAAGGGATTTTTTTAAATGTGCATATAGCGAATCATATTATCATCTAGATTGTACAAATGTTTTAGCTAAAAGATTTTATCTAATGACAAAAGAATCTAAAACAAATTGGAAGTGTGATCAATGCTGTGCTGAAACACAAAATCTACAATATAAAATAAATTTATCAACAAATAACTCTTTTCAATCATTATCTCATGTAGAAAATATGGATCATACTCCAATATCACCAATCAATAGAATAAATAGCAGATATACTGATCCTGATAATAGCAAAATAAATATGGACTAAAGAATAGAAGACCTAGAAACACAGAATAGAAAATTACAGGAAAAATTGCAAATCGCCGAATGTGAAATCGAAAAATTATTATTAGAAAATTCAAATAAAAAAAAAAATACAGCTGTATATGAAAACAAAAGCAGCCCTTTTAATATAAATCACTCCAGCTTAAGAAAAAACGTTACTGTGAGAAATAGTAAGAAAAGCATTAAATGTACAGAATTAGACTTCTCATATGAAAACGAAAATAACATCTCAACAAAACAATTTAATAATTGTAGTACAACGCCATCTACTACCAAAGACGATAGCCACTTGCAGAGCCGAGATACTTCACACCGAAACAACTATACCTACGAGTCTCAACCGCTTAAATCGATAAATGTCTCTACGGATTGACAAGTGAATACTACTAAGCACAATATTTACATCATCGGCGACCAACAAGTACGAGGCCTAGCAGAGCAGTTATTGAAGTCTCGTGCCGGAGCATGGAACGACTGTTATAATATAACGGATATGGGTGATTCTCCCAGGAAAGTGTTCTATTCTCAGAAACGTGTCAATTTTTTATTTTAAGTATTTAGCAAAAATAACCATGGCACATGAAAGTTTACTCAATTTGAAACGTAATGAATGCCAAGGCCTAGTTTTTTAACCAGTAGTTTCGGAGTTATTTTAGTCCCACTATTTGTATCCATGTATCTAAGAGTATCCTTTTTTAAATAACGTGGCTCATACTTTTTCGTTAATTTTGTCTATTTGTATTAAATAATCTAAAAAAACAGTAATATACATACCTAGGATTATAAAATACAATGGCGTATTTAGCATAATGTACCATAATATTACTGCCTAAAATTGATAAAACTGAATCCCTCTATTTTTTGCAAGTAGGTATTTGAGACTCAAACTACGCTTTAAATATTGGCAGAGTTGTTTGTTTGTTTTGGCAAAAAAAATGCATAATTAATTTACTGAAACCAGTATACAAAACTTACAGCTGCTGCTACAGCGAATTGAGAGATTGCAGAGAGCAAAGTATTTGGCATTAAGCTTTATAATATTTAATTATAATTATTTAAATACGTAAACTAGTTACTAAAACACTATGAATTTATAAAATATTACTGAAGTTAATGTGAAATATTTATACAAGTTAGGTAGGACAAGATATGAAATAAAAAAATAAAATAATTTTAAGTTTTTATTTTGATCACAGGTACTTTTCAGTAAAAACATAGTCACAAACACACAGTCAAAACATATCCACTTACATCGAGCGAGGTGTGAGATAGGGGGATGTGATATCCCCAAAACTATTCACAAATGCCTTAGAGGATTTTTTGAAAAAGCTGGACTGGAAAGGACGTGGCATCAATATCAACGGCGAATACATCTCACACTTGCGATTTGCAGACGACATCGTCATCATGGCCGAAACGTTGTAAGAGCTACAACACATGCTGAACGGCCTAGCTGATTCTTCTCGACCATCGGTCTTCGGATAAACTTGGACAAAACCAAGGTTATGTTCAACGAACATGTCGTCCCGGAACCGATTGCAATGCAAGACAGTGCTCTCGAAGTTGTTTATTAATATGTCTACCTCGGGCAAATTTTACAGATGGGTAGAAACAACTTCGAGAAAGAGGGCAACAGAAGGAAACAGCTGGGCTGGGCTGCGTATGGGAAATTACGTCGCCAATTCCGCAATGTCTAAAGACGAAAGTCTTCAATCACTACGTCCTACCCGTCATGACATACGGAGCCGAAACGTGGACACTGACATTAGAGCTGGTTCACAAGTTTAAAGTCGCTCAGCGGGCTATGGAAATGGCTACGCTCGGAGTTTCTCTGAGGGATCGGATTCGAAACGAGGTTATCTGGCAGAGAACCAAGGTAATCGACATAGCCCACCGGATTAGCAAGCTGAAGTGGCAGTGGGCCGGCCATATCAATCGCAGAACTGATGACCGTTGGGGTAGACGAGTTCTGGAGTGGAGACCGCGTATCGGCAAGCGTAGCGTAGGACGCCCTCAGACAAGGTGGAGCGACGATCTTCGCAAGGTAGCTGGCAAGAGCTGGATGAGAGTGGCCGCGGATCGTGCTCAGTGGCGTGTTCTTGGAGAGGCCTATGTCCAGCAGTGGACGAGTATAGGCTGATGATGATTATGATGATGATGACTTTTCAGTATATATATTTCTAAACCCAATCCCAACAATGGACTCCCACATTACATGATTCTCTCAGAAACATGAGTATTTTCCCAGAAACATGGCATGCAGGTGCCACGTCAGCCACGTATATGAGGCCAGGTATTTGAGGACAAAGATTTGAGAAAACTAACAAATAAAAAATAAATATATATTGCTCATTATTTATGGAATATGTTAGTTTATATAAAAATAACAAGTAGTACACCTAGCGCCATCTAGTGTTAAGTATGTAAGACACATAAATGTAGTAGATAGTTTTGTCTTTGAATAAAGTTAGATCGTTCCAAGTCAAATAAGCGAGCACGTTGTTTCATTAGGTTATGGGCCCAGATTTATGGCTCTTAGGGTTTTTTAGCTAATTATCGCGAAAGTTTAAAAGTTAATAAGTTATCAAGTTTTCATTGTGATAATAAATCGCAGTAGGGTAATTAGACTAGCTTAGGCGCTCATATTTTTAGGATTGCATGCAGCAAGCTTAAAATGGCGGCGAATTACATTGTCAATGTGCCGAAGTTAAGAGGCAGAGAAAATTACAGCGAATGGGTATTTGCAGCGGAAAACTTCTTAATCCTAGAAGGGATGATGAAATGCATCAAACCAGAGGGAGATGTGAGATTGTCTGCCGAGGATGATGCAAGAACAAAAGCGAAGCTGATTCTCACGATTGACTCTTCATTGTACGTACACATTAGAAATGTTTCTACTACCAAGGAATTATGGGAGAAGCTAAGGGCCTTATTTGATGATTCCGGATTTACAAGAAGAATTAGCTTACTACGAAATTTAATTTCTATAAGACTCGAAAGTTGTGGTTCCATGATTGCATATGTGATACAAATTATCGAAACCGGGCAAAAGTTGTGTAATACAGGATTTAAGTTAAACGACGAGTGGATTGGTTCATTATTGCTGGCAGGGCTACCTGAAAAATATGCCCCCATGATAATGGCCATCGAACATTCGGGTATTCAGATAACAACAGACGCCATTAAAAGTAAGTTACTTGACATGGAATCAGGAAACGGAACGAACGGAATGAACGATGAACCGAATGGCACTTTGGCCAGTGGTTATAGAGGTTGGCAGCACTCATCGACGGCCAGGAAGTCTATGGTTAGCAAAACTAACAATCATGGCGGCCAACATGGAACGACGTTGTCAACGAAGGCGAAGAAAGAAATTAAATGTTATCGATGCAAACAAACAGGTCATCATAAGTCACAATGTACGGCTGAAGTGTCGAATAACAAAGGAAATGAACGTAAACAAACAAATGCGTTCAGTGCGGTCTTTCTAAGCGGAAACTTTAACAACCAAGATTGGTATGTCGATTCTGGAGCCAGCGTGCACTTGACGCCAAATAAACAATGGCTCACGAATATTTCTTACGAAAAAGAAGGTCAGACTATTATAGTAGCCGACAAAACAAAATTGCCGATAGCGTGTTCCGGCGATATAAAGATTTCTACCATAGTTAATGATTGCAGTTTTGATGTGGACATAAAAGATGTGTTCTGTGTACCGGAATTGACAACTTACTTACTATCAGTTAGCCAAATAATTCACAAAGGGAATAATGTTGTGTTTACTACAAATGCTTGTGAAATATATAATCAGAAAGATACACTGGTTGCTTACGCATTATTAAAAAATGGAGTTTACAAGCTACAACTTCAAGAAAATATGTCCGCAGCAGCGATCATATCTGGTGAGCTCTGGCATCGCAGGCTGGGACATGTAAATAGTGAATGTCTGAATAAAATGCAGAATGCAGTTGATGGATTAACTTTGAAAGAGAAAGTTGACATTACAAAGTCTATCTGTACCATATGCTGTGAAGGTAAACAAGCTAGATTACCTTTTACTCATATAGGTAAGAGAAGTACAGAGGTGTTGAATATTATTCACACAGACATCTGTGGTCATATGGAATGTGATTCTATTGGAGGTTCTAAATACTTCATTTTATTTGTCGATGATTTTTGCAGAATGACAGCTATTTATTTTCTGAAAAACAAGAATGATGCCTTGAAAAGCTTCAAAGAATACAAAGTGTTAGTTGAAAATCAGACAAATAAAAAGATAAGAATAATTAGAAGTGACAACGGAAGAGAATTCTGCAATGCGGAGTTTAATGATTACTTAAAGAAAATGGGAATAGACAAACGACATGTCCATACACTCCTGAACAGAATGGACTGTGTGAGCGTATGAACAGAACCTTAGTCGAGAAAGCAAGGTGCATGCTTTTTGATGCACAGTAAAGCAAGAAGTTCTGGGCTGAAGCTACAAACACAGCGGTATATTTGCACAATCGCACAGGTTTGTCCGTATTGCAAGGAAACACACCTTATGAAGTGTGGCATAGTGTCAAGCCAGATATAAGTCATCTGAGAGTTTTTGGCAGCATGGTAATGGTACACATAGCTGAAGAGAAGAGACGACAGTGGGATAAAAAAGCCCAAAAAGGTATTCTAGTGGCTATGCTGATAGGAGCAAGGGCTATAGAGTATATGATCCAGTTAAGAATGTGATAACAACTAGTCGAGATGTGATAGTTGTTGAGAAAGAAAACACGACCATAGCAGTAACAATTAATGATACAGACCGGCCATCTTCAGTGGGGGATATGGAAGAAAACCGGTCTGATACTCTTACATCCCATGAAAAGTCTACAAATGACTCTGATTCTGAGTATGCACCCAGTGAGTATGAAGATGTAGAAGAAAGTTTACAGGAAACTGTGACAACTACAGGGGAAGTGAGAAACAGAAAACAACCTGATAGATATGGTTTCAGTAGCCAACAGAATGTTTGTCTTCAAGGAGCATCCATCATCCATCAGCGGAGATTTATCATTGCAGGAGGCGTTGACTGGACATGAAAAAGAGTATTGGCAAAGGGCATTAAAAGAAGAACTTCAATGTTTTGAAGAGAATCAAGCTTGGGAGTTGGTCGATGCTCCAAATAGTGGTTGTGTGGTTCAGTGTAAATGGGTCCTAAAGAAAAAGTGTGACGTGGATGTTAAAGTTTTATATCGTGCGCGTTTAGTGGCAAAAGGTTTCACACAGAGACATGGTGTGGACTACAATGAAACATTCTCTCCAGTGGTAAGATATTCTACCTTAAGATTATTGTTTGCCTTGACTGTAAAATTAGACTTTAAAACGACACACTTAGTTGTAAAAACAGCCTTTTTAAATGGACACCTTAAAGAAGATATTTTTATGCAAAAACCAGATTGTTTTGGTGATTAAAATGATGGTAAAGTCTTAAAGTTAAAAAGGGCCATTTATGGATTAAAACAATCTTTAAGAATGTGGTATGAAAAGGTTGACGACTGTTTGTGTAACATTGGTTATGAAAAATCTAAATATGAACCTTGTTTGTTTATTAAGAGAAACAAGAAGTGTGTAACTGTAATTGCTCTATATGTTGATGATTTCTTCATATTTTCTAATGATTGTAATCAAGTAACAAACTTGATAAAATCTTTAGGAAACAGTTTCAAGATTAAAGACTTAGGTACTATAAGACAATGTTTGGGTATGAGAGTTGTGTGCAATAAAAAATCTGTAACATTAGACCAAGAGGGTTATATAGACCAGTTATTAGGTAAATTTAATATGTTAGATTGTCACACATCAAATACTCCAATGGAATGTAAACTTAATCTCAGTATAGATAACAAATGTGATATTAGCATACCGTATCAATGCCTGATAGGTAGTCTGATGTATTTGTCTATTTTAACTCGCCCTGATATATCATATTCAGTTAGTTACATGAGCCAATTAAATAATTGTTTTACTATAGAACATTGGCGACATGCAAAAAGAGTTTTAAGATATTTGAAGAAGACAAAATATTATGTTTTAAAATATGACTCAAAACTTAATTCTAAAACAATTGGTTATGTTGATGCCGATTGGGGCAGTGATGTTATTAGTAGGAGGTCATATACAGGTTATGTGTTTGAATTATCAGGTGCTGCAATCTCTTGGGAAAGCAGAAAACAAAAGGTTTTTGCACTCTCTAGTACAGAGGCAGAGTATATGGGGATCTCGGAGTGTTGTAAAGAAGCTATTTACTTACAAAACTTGCAATGTGAAATTACTGACAATCTATATACTATTATTCTGTACAATGACAACCAAAGTGCACAAAAATTGTTATTGAATCCTGTTTTTCATAATATATCTAAGCATGTAGATATAAGATTTCATTATTGTAGAGAGATTATTTCTCAAAAGTTGGTAAATGTTCAGTACCTATGTACAGCTGATATGCCAGCTGATTTGCTTACAAAAAGTTTAAGTTCAATTAAGCATAAAGCTTTTGTAAATGCACGTTGTTTCATTAGAATAGCAAAAGCAATAAACATAAAAATATATAAACCATTACTATAGTTATAAAGTTGGTAAAACAATATTATGTATCTGAGAGTTGCTTTGAATAAATACGTGGCTATAATGGTACTAACCTTCATGAGCAAACACCAAACATTGAGCAGCGCGTCCTTCCCACAAGATGTCAGCGACAGCACTGGCCCTACCGTTGTGCGGGGAAAGAGGAAGATAGCACTCACCGTTTACGAATACAAGCGATCCGAGTAAGCGCAACAAAATCTGAGACAACTTTTCGGCTCACGTACTTATAACGAATTTAAAACAAAACCGTTGTGGTTTTTTATGTACAAAACATAGGATAAGATACAAAAAATCATTACTCACGAGAAACAAACCTTACAAATCATTTACATTAGAGATTCGGTATCTCGAAGATACTTTTTGTCACGAAGATATAAAGTCCCATGCCATGTATTTGAGAAAATGCTTGTTTGACAAGCATTTGACAGAAATATGTTTACATTTTCAATACATTTATTGTTTGACCATATGTAAAAAGTGTTTACGTATCGAACAGTAGCAAACTTTTAATGCTCTTCTCAATGAAAGTATGACTTTTTCAATGGAATATCCGAAAAATAAATGGTAAATGAGAATGTGCCGTATAGTGACGCCGTATGCATCATCAAGTTCAACAGTCTTAAGCAGCTGTACATCGCTAAAGGATTCGCTAACTAAAGACGATATATTAATTTTATCTATTGGATGTAACGATAAAAAACCTTGTAGCGAGTGCGCGCAAGTTTTACAGGCCCGAAACGTACGACTAAACGCAGCATAGGATCGTATGATAGGGCGCATCTATTGTTCGACACCGGGGCGGTATAGACCGATAGCGCTAGGCTATTTTGGGGTCATAAGTTTAAAAAATTCTAAAGTTACTTTTTTTCTTGCTTGTCGATACAGTCGTACTTATGAAGCTTATTATTGCGTTTTGTGTCACATCTGTCACTTGAATTTTCAGCAATTCGATGTTTTGTGGTTGATTATTTTTATTCAAAGCAGAAGTGGCAAAATTAATTTAAAGTTTCAAATAATTATGGTATCATATCTATGATAGCCTGCGGAGTGTGCAAACACAGTTTGTGTCATCTTCGTCCAGTGCAAACTGACTTAGGGTCAGTATGTAAAAACAGTGGAAATAAAAAATTACAATTGATAAAATAACTATTTCCTATCTCAGATCACTTTCATAAGCCCATTAAATAATTTTGTGCCAAATTAGGCCACGCAATTTTAAGATTTTTTATTATTTTGTTTTTTCAAGCTACAAACACATAAAAAAATATTACAATGATTAGAGTTCACATATTCAATATCATAAATGCATGAAAAATAGACTTTGAAAATTTGTGTCATTTTCATGCACGATATTTAAATGAATAAAACACAAAAGCAAATTGTTGCGGTCTGGCGGGCGGACGCGGACTGACGCGGGCGGACGCGGGCAGGCGACAGCGGGCGGGGGGGCATACACACGCACACACGTTCGTTCGGTACGATTTCTTTCATATAAATTACATACCTATCGTATTAAGTATTATTTATCTCCGCTACGTAAGTAAATAACAAATGTGTAGAGATTACAATAATGACGTGCTAATTTTGAACGAAGCGCGTCTGCAATCCCATTACCTACGAATGGCAATGGTCAATGTGGTCAATACTTTGCTCTAATGCTACGGCCACACTAGACGGCGAAAATACTGGTTCCGTTTTCGCGATAAAAACTTCGTGTTCCGTTGTCGCGATAAAGCTAAGCCACATCAAAAAAAACTTCGCGACGTTGAGTTAATCTTAAACTTTGTCGCGATAATACAATTTAACTACCTAGTTGTGGGTAATATATTCAAAACTATATCGATATTTGATATCGGAATATTAAACTATGGTAAGTACATAAATTTATTTTAATATCGGTATCGACCATTTCTACGGACTATTAAAACTTCATGCAATATCGTGTTTTTTCTACTATTTAGTTTCAGAACGCTTCGAATCGATATTGAATTTTGATGCAATATAGGTACTTATAAGTTTCTTTTCAATAGATTTAGACGACTCAGTCAGTTTATCCACGTTCTAAGTGAGTAAGTGCCTATTAATTAAGAGATAATGATTTAGTTAAGTGTTGAGTTTCTCTAAAATAAAATGTAGGTAAATAGGTAGGTAATAACTACCTATAATAATTTTATTTCATTAAACATTTACAAGCACAGTTATTTGTTAAAAACTACCGATCAATGATAATTTCAATAAATATAAGCGATACGGTGCAATATTCTTTAATCGGATCACGTACAATAATATAGTGATCTCAACGCACACCGCATTCCTGACGCGATATAGTGTTTTCCAAAATATATAGATTCAGAACGCATCGATATCGGATTTGACGAAATTGATGCAATAATTATGTTTCAGTAAATATACGATTTGTATCGCCCACTTCTAATTTCAACGGAAAAAATGGAAATGGTTGCGCTTTATTACATGTTGGCAAATAATTATTTACTGTATCTTTATTATTTGAACAAAATAAATACAAGGGTAAAAATAAAAGACGATGGTGGATGTTATCTATCACAAAAATCGGACAAAGTTAGTACTTTTATATTGTTTAATATTACTTAAGTTTGCTAGTTTTTAATACTAGTTTAATTGTAATATTTGATTATTTGCGCTAAAAACGCTCAAATAAACTTTCTTATATAATATTTTTAATATATTATTATCTTACAAATAAAAACCTTTTAAAATGTGTTTTTAAGTTGGGAATAGGAAGGTTATAATTTCATCCTAATAAACTTGGAAAGAGTTGGAATAACTATTCCCGAGTTATTTTATTTATTCTGTGGATTGGTCTATGGTTTTATTTGTTTTGCCGTCACTTTGATACTTCAGGTGTTCGTGATAATTAACTTTTATTAATTTTAAAATTATTATTACCACTTAATTCTTCGGAGAATTAATTTGCTTTAATTTTTATTTTTATTAAAATTGATAAAATATTAAAAAGTTAATATTTAAAAGGCGGTTTGATGGCGGTCAGCGATAAATGCTTGTGTAGTGAGCACGAGCATGTGTGACCGAGACATGGATGTTTATTAGTATTTATGTATATTTGATTATCTGTTATTCAGTTAACATAGTTCGGGCTATGCTTAGTTTGGAGCTGCATGATTGGTGTGACAGTTGTGATTTTTTTATGTGATTTGGGTCTTGGGGGTTCCATAAATCCAGTTCTAATTCGTAATATTGTATTACTTCTAATACTTTATCGAATCTAAATCAATCCATAAATTATCGAAACCGAATAATTTCGATAGTCGTATTTGCAACACGTTCACACCTCTAGTTGTCTCGCAGTCAACTAAAGTGTGCGAAGGAAGTATAACCGCACGAAATTTATCGCGACAAAATCCTTTGATGTGCGGCAATTAACCGACAGCGGCGCGTTAATGCTACGGCCACACTATCGCGCTAGCGCGAAGATTCGCTTTGTCGCAACACGTCTGGCCAAACACTTCGTCTTAGCGCGATGCATCATTTCGTTAACGCGCTGCTGTTGGTAAATTGCCGCTTATCATAGATTTTTGTCGCGATAAAGTTCGTGCAGCTACACTTTATTCGCACACTTTAGTTGACCTATGAGGAGTTGACTGCGAGACAACTAGAGGTGTGAACTCTGTGAACGTGTTGCAAATACGACTATCGAAATTATTCTGTTTCGATCATTATGGATTGGAGTAACGATAAAGTATTAGAAGTAATAAAAGATTACGAATAAGAACCGGTTTAATGTTACCCCCAAGACACAAATCTCAAAAAAAATTACAACTGTCACACCAATCATTCAGCCACAAACTAAGCATAACCCGAACTATGGTGACTGAATAACGGATACACAAACATACATAAATACTAATAATCATCCATGGCTCGCTCACAAAATGCTCGTGCTCACCACACAAACATTTGTCGCTGACCACTAAACCACCCGGCCGTCAAACCGCCTATTTGTGCAACCCCGTCCTATCACTCTGCCTCCTCAGTGAAGATAATTGCCATAAGCTTGGCAATGTCCTTGAGGGCGAAGAGCCTAAAATCTACTGGTTTCGGATAGACCGATCCCAAGAAGATTCATTCTTTTCCTGGCAAAAGGGTCGCAGTCACACAGTAGGTGCTGCACGGACTCCGTTTCCAAATTTACATACCCTGTACAGGTTGTCTGTTACTAGTTGCATTTTGTGGAGCATTTGTTTTATGGCATAGTGCCCAGTCAGGGCACCGGTGATTAATCGGGGCTGCCTTCGCCTATGAAGAATTTTGAGTGTCTTATGCCTGGTAGCTCTTTCCATTCGGTTCTATGGCTGTTTTGGATGTGGTCCTTGAAGGCTTTGTTGATGGTACTCGATGCTAGCCACAAACGGCTCAGGACCAATATATGGGGTCCCTGAGCCCTCCCTAGCAAGTGCATCGGCCATTTCATTGCCTTGGATTCCCATGTGGGACGTTAAAAACAAACGTACTCAGATCAACCTCACCCTGTTGTGCCTACCTTAGCTTGTTTAAGGCTTTCGTGGTTTCAAGCACAAGGCTGGAGTAGATTCGAGGCGATATAAGTGACTTGGGCGCGACTTGGCTGTCGTTCGGGATGAATATGTTACGCTTCTTGGGAGCGAGTTCTAGATTCTTTTTAACGCACAGGAGAATTGCGAAAGTTTCTGCCTGAAAAACAGAAGCGAACTTTCCCTTACTCTGACTGTGCTTAAAGTCATTAAAGATACCTGCTCCAGTGCCTGACTCCATTTTGGATCCGTCGGTGTATGTACCAGATCAGGCTGTCTTTCTCTGGAGACGGTGGTCGGTGTCCCGAGTTGGGACATGTATTCTGAATTTAGCTTTTTATGACTCTGTCACTTTCATATCGCAGTCATACACGCAGCGTCTATGTGTCGCTTAGAGAATCGCATACCTGAAACTATATTTTTGGAAAACACTAAGTATCGTGTCAGAAATGCGGTGTGCGTTGAGATCACTAATCTATATTGTACGTGATTCGATTCAAGAATATTGTACCGTATCGCTAATGTTTATTGAATTATCATTGGTCGGTAGTTTTTAACAAACAAATGTGCTTGTAAAAGTTTAATGAATAAAATTATTAGAGGTACATAAATTTATTTTAGAAAAATTTAACTTACTTAACTAAATCCTTATCACTTAATTAATAGGCACTCAGCACTCACACACTTAGATCAAGGTAAACTGACTGAGTCATCTAAATTTATTGAAAATAAACTTATAAGTACCTATATTGCATCCAAATCCGATATCGATTCGATGCGTTCTGAAACTATATAGTGGAAAAAACACGATATTGCATGAATTTTTAATAGTCCGTAGAAATGATCGATACCGATATCAAAGATATTAAAATATATGTTAGCTATAGTTTAGGAATCCGATATCAAATATCGATATATACCTAGTTTCGAATATATTATCCACCACTAGTTGAAATGCACTATCGCGACAAAGTTCACAATTATCGCGACGTCCGTCGTCGCGAAGGTTTTTATAATGTGGCCATGCTTTATCGCGACAACGGAACATGAAGTTTTTACAGCGACAACGGAACAAGAATTTTACCGCGATAGTGTGGCCGTAGCATAACGCGATTATGCATTGCGTTATTATGACGAAGTGTTTGGCCAGACGTGTCACAACAACGCGAATCTTTGCACTAGCGCGATAGTGTGGCCGTAGCATAAGGGTCAATATTATTTTAGATTGAGGGATAAATTATATTACACCGGGCCGTGCACGGGGCGTGCCGTATGCGTGGCCTGGACGGGGCACTGATTTGAGACGTTGCATACAGCATACATTTTGTATTTATATTATGCTTAGGGCCCTGACGCGAGCATGACGCTTCGATTCGCTACGAATTTTGCCTGCCGCGCGCCGGCGCCGCCGCCCGCGCCCGCGCTCTTCCCCGCGCTCGCCCTTCACGTGCTTGGAAGTCTGTTTTTATTAAATTATTAAGAATTCGTGGATAAAAACGACACAAATTATGAATAGTGTTTTGTTACACCATAATAATCAAAAACACTTAAACTCTAATAACTTGCACTTTCTTTTGTGGCTTTTACAGGGTTTTGTAATAAAAAAATGAAATATTTATAAATATCGTGGATGAATTCGACACAAAATATTTTGAACAACAGATATCAGTACTCTAAAACGCGTAACACCTATTTAACCTATTGTAATATTCTTTCAGAGCTAGTTGGGCGACGTGATAAGAACTGGTTAAATATCAGGATTCTCGTGGACAGAAATGACACAAATTGCCTATGTACATCAGTTACTACTTCGTTATTATCATGACAGTAAAATTTTCATCTCTAATTTTCTTTTCGTCCAATACTGATCGAAGCGACAAATACCTAAATTTCTACCTATGCAAGTACCTAGGGTGACACAAACTAATATATTAGGTTGGGCAAAAGGTCCGGAAACTATATGTGGAACATAAACAACTTTAATATTTTTGAAACCTCAAAACCTAGCGCTATCGGTCTAGTACCCCGGTAGATGTGTCAAGCGTAAACCTTAATTATTATTAACAGTTATCGGGTATAAAAGTCGATGTAAGTTGTTCACTGTATGCATTGTACTACTACGCTTGCTATAAATAAATCGCTGAAACTTTGTCGCTGGCTTTTCTGTCTGCTATATACGCTTCCTGTTGCTACATAGTACGGTACTAGTAACCTACCTACACTGGTGACCCACGAGGTTCGGAGTAAGTTAGAAGAACTAAACATCTAGGATGTCTACAACGAAGCCTACTGGATCAAACTGCCGGTGCTGCTGGAGCTGGTGCTGGCTGCTCCTTACCTAGCTCCTGGAGAATTATACCGAGTGGGAGTAAAGGTGCCTCTCTTCAATCCAGATGACCCAGAATTATGGTTCGCACAGCTCGAAGGTCAGTTTATTTTGTCCGGCATCCGTGAGGACTCCACGAAATTTTACTACGTCCTAGCATAACTGGAACCACAGCATATGGCGGAAGTTCGAGACCTGGTCGTATCACCACCATCGACCGGCAAGTACGACAAGCTGAAAACTGAGCTGGTGCGCAGGCTTTCCGTTTCACAAGAGCGTAAGATTAAGCAACTTTTAATGCACAGGAAGCGACAGGAAGCCCACCCAGTTCCTGCGCCATTTACAACACTTGGCCGGACCCTCAGTTCCTATCGACTTCATTCGGACCATTTAGGCAAGTCGACTTCCTATGCACCTGCAGACCTGCATCGCAGCACAACAGGCGAAGATGAGTCTAGAAGACATGGCTGAGTTAGCAGACCGCATCAACGAGATCGTTCCAGTAACCATGCAAGTAAGCGGGCAAGTTGCCAGTCAAGTAGCCGGACAAGTAACCGGGCAAGTTACTGGGCAAGTAGCTAGTACGACCGCAGCTGCATCTTCCAGATTACCAAGTTCTATCTTGGACAACCTTACTCAAGCGAATGGAAACATTGAGCATGGAGTTAAGGCGCCGACCAAGATCTCAGTCAAGGTTTTCAAGGGGACGATCGCGAAGATATTCACGTTCTCGTTCTCGTTCGCAGCCAAATGAGCACTCACAGTGCTGGTACCATTACCGATTCGGAGAACAAGCACGCAAATGCGTAAAACCTTGCAGTTTCAAAAAGTCGGGAAACTTCCCGGGCAGTCAGTAGAAGCGGCAAACGACTGCCAATCGATTTCAGGCCGCCTGTTCATCACGGATCGGAAGACTAAGGTGCAGTATCTTATTGACACGGGTTCGGACCTGTGCGTCTTTCCAAAATCCGCTGTTCGGGGACCTAGGAACAAAACAGGTTACGAACTATTACAGTTGATCTTTTACCGTCCGACCGAGTACGCGCTTGCACCTTTTGTTCAGTGATTCTCAAACTTTTAAGTATATAAAAATAACATAAAATTTCTCTTTGCTCGGTTTAACTTCTCAAACTCTGTCGAGCAAGATGGTGGTTTGTGGCAGATGTGGTGATGACGTTTCGGACGCGATTCAGTGTAGTATCTGTAAGCAACATTTTGACTATCCATGTTCTGGTGTGACCGAATCTGGGTACCGTAAGCTAGGTGATCGCCGGGCTACATGGAAGTGTCCCACCTGCAAGTCCGGACCAAATTCTGCGAGACAGGCTGCTGGATCTCCCAAACAATTGCTCACACCACAAGCTGATGGATCTCCAAAACCATTCACGCTTGAGCATGTTATGCAGGAGCTTGTTAATATCAAGTTAACGTTTGCTCCATTAACGGATCTAGTTCCTGTGATCAGAGATATAAAGAAGGAAATTGGTGATATTAGAGGTTGTTTTGCTCAGTTTTCGGAAAATCTTCAAAAGTTGGAGGATAGAATCCACACTATTGAGTCATCTCAGAAAGAAATTGCCCCACTGAAGAATTAAATCATGGCTTTGGAAGAAGACTTGAATGAAAAAAACCAGTGGTTGCGATTGAATAATGTGGAAATCAAGGGAGTTCCCATGAAAGACCGCGAAAACCTGCATGAGATTGTCGCCAATATTGGCTCTAAGATAATGTACCCTATAGTAAAGGCTAATACAAACTTTGTGGTACGGGTCCCTTCGCGTGATACCGGTAATAATAAATTCAAGCCCATTATTGTTTCATTCCTGAACCGGTATGCCAAGGAAGACTTTGTGGCTGCGGCGCGCTCCCTAAAGACACTTCGGCCTGTGGATATCGGGTTGGAGGGCACCGGTCGCATATTTGTGAATGACCACCTTACAGTTAAAAACAAAATGCTTTTATCTAAGGCAAAAGCTACGGCGGCTGAAAATAATTTTGAATACGTATGGGTAAAAAACTCAAAAATTTTCATGCGAAAAAACTCGCAATCACCAGTTATAGCTATAAAGAAAGAGAAAGATTTGTTAAAAATTCAATAAAATTAAAGTTTTTTAGAAGTTTGTTTATACAGTTAAAGTTCATTCTGTTTATTTCAAATTTTATTTCCATTTTATTTTTTACATTGATTGTTATCGGTTTTGAGTTCAGTACGAAGTGTTGCTCTAAAGTTTTGGGAACCGCATGTTTACTATTCCAAGAATTATTCTTTTGGGCGCATCGCTGCAGCGTAGTTGCTAGCGAGCCTGCCTTTTGTTCGTGTTATCGCTCGGATACACGGCGGTATTCAATAGATGCTAGGACAAATAATTATGTTACCCGCTTTTATGTAAAACATAATTTTATGATTTTTGAAGCTTTTATTTTCTTTTGTTTATTGATGTGTGTTTTTGCATAATTTTTCATGTGGCTTTCTTTAATTCATTTATTTTATTTTGTGCTATTAAAATAAATATGTGTAAATTCTACCACAAAATTAGATATCGTCGTTGAAGTGACAATACCTCCTAACTAACATTTTTTAAGAAATCGACATTTTTAATGCAATAGATTTAAAGTTCAATTTTGCATAGACTGTTTTTTTTTCTATCTGATATTTCGTTTTTAAATAGCAATTAAAAGTCTGTAGAAATAGCTCCTATATGCGCTAGAAAATATTGACGTATTTTTTTTTGGCAATATCTCCTATCTACTGGTTCAACCGACTACACTCGGCCGTGTTCGTCGATCGACTGACCGTTACCCGGTGGTAAGCGTTTCGCGGAATAACAGGGGGAGAAGAGAGGGGCTTAGAGCAAGTTTGAACCTGTTTTTAAGGCACGGCGTTTTAGTAGTGCTCTGACGCTTCGCGAGATAATACACAAAGGTTATTTATGTGGTGTTTTTATCGTTAAAAGTGGTTTTAATCTGAAATTGGAATATTTAAAGGAACTGTTGTAGAATAGGTAAGTTATTTAAGTATTTTAATACTGTTTGCTTGGTTTTGATGTAGAAAAATTGACATTAATTTAAAAAAAATGCAGATAGAAGGTATTTCTTTACAATGTTTCTTTAATCAAGTTAATAATTTTATTTAGGTTATTTTGTGTTGGACTGTATTTCATTAAACAAATCTTTTACAGGTGTATGCACCAACTTAAATGATGAAAAGGTATCAAGGTCATAGAGCTAGAAAGATGATTAGCCTCTTAAAATTAAACCCTGTAAATGGTTACGATCAAGGGAACTTGCTTACCGGTAAGTCATGATAGAAAAACTCCTCTTGGTTTTCCGCTTTCGAAAATAAAGAATTTGATGAAAATTGAGAGTTAAATTTTGATAGTTTTTTAATTGACCTACTCATTTAATAAAATTGTTTTAGTGGCTGATTCTACTGTCAAAAGGACTACACATAATAAAAACACTTCAGAATTTATAGTGGCTGATTCTTCTGTCGTAACACATAGAGAAAATTCTTCAGAGTTTATAACTTTTATTGACTATCCTAAATTATTTATACCGAAATCGCTTTCAGTCTCGGATCTCACAAGTGATTCAATAAAAATTAAGATGAAACGAGCTTGCTCTCTACCACCATCAATTAAATTTAACGTGACATCTTCAGAAAACTTGCAAGTTGATATGGATAGTCAAGATAAATCCTCATTACAGTATGATACAGACGCAAGAATAGAGTCAGAAAGTCCATCTTAACTTATTAATTCACATTTAGTCACTGATGTTGATCCTCCTGCAACAGCCAATTTTATAAATGAGAGTGATACTGATGTTCTACAGAGTTCTTCCTGCTCATATGCACCTTCGTCGTCATCAAGTGACGAGGAGTCTCACAACCAAACAACTGCAACATCAAGCGCTTCTCAAAATATTTTCTACGGTGATGTTAATGAAGGCAGACAACGTCGTAAAATTAGAAATATGAATGAATGGAAAAAAAATAAGAATAAAAGACTCAGAATGGAAGGTAAGGAATATTTAGGATTCACTAAAGCAAGGGGAAGGAAAATGGAGCATAATAAAACCCGGTCATGTAAACAGATAGGAGAAAGGTGCAATTCCAAATTCTGCGAAAAAAGCCAAAACAGACTATGCAATAAAATTACGGAAGAGTGTAGACAGAAAATTTTTAGTAACTTCTGGAATAATCTGAATTGGGATCAGAGGAAGATATACATTACAGGACTAATCAACCGCACCAACGTGTCTCGAAAAACTTCTGACGCCAATTCAAGACGCAAAGGTACTTTGCATTATTTTCTCCCGCTGGATTCAGATTCCAATAATAAAGTACAGGTGTGTAGAAATATGTTTTTGAAAACTTTTTGCTTGGGGTCTTTCACCGTCCAATCGTGGGTAAGGAAAGCAGAATTTGGAATGCTACCATGTCAAGACATTCAAAATAGACTAACACTTCGAACTGCTAGGCGAGGAGCGGAAGAGAAAATGTCAAGTCTTAATTATTTCCTTGATAGCATCCCCAAGTTGCCGTCGCATTATAGAAGACAAGAGACAACAAAACTTTATTTAGAACCTACTTATAGGTCTGTCACTGATTTGTACAATCATTACAAAAAGTTCTGTATAGATACTGCAGTTGCTGCTGTTTCTAGATTCACGTTTGAAAAGTCCTTTAATGACAAGAACCTTTCCTTATATGTCTTGAAAAAAGACATGTGTGACATTTGCTGCAGCCATGCAGTAGGAAACATCGACACAACAGAGTATACTGCACATATTGACAAAAAAAACCGGGCAAGAAGTGAAAAGAACGAGGATAAAGCCAAAGCAGTCAGAGGGGACATTATTCTGCTATCCATGGATCTTGAAGCTGTGAAAATGTGTCCTTATTTGACAGCTAGTGCTCTGTATTTCAAAACTAAATTAACGACCCATAACTTTACCGTTTACAACTTGACTACCCACCACACAGTCTGTTACTGGTTTGTTGAAACGGCGGCTGATTTGACAGCGAGTACTTTTACTACGTTTATTATTGATTACTTAGAAAGGTTTTGTCTTTCCAGTGCTCTGCCGATAGTAATTTTTTCAGACGGATGCACGTATCAGAACAGGAATAATATTTTAAGTAATGCATTACTTAATTTGAGCATTAAGCATGGTGTCCACATTGAACAAAAATTTTTAGAGCCTGGTCACACTCAAATGGAGTGTGACTCAGTGCATAGTGCCATAGAAAGGAAATTAAAAAATAGAGAGATCCATTTACCTAGTGACTACATTAGAGTCACTAGAGAAGCCCGTACTCATCCCTTTCCTTACGAAACAGTGGACGTCGATCATAGCTTTATTAAAAATTATGCAGACTCCTCAACCTTCCGATATTCAAGCATTCGGCCAGGACGCAAAGCGGGTGATCCCACAGTAACTAATATTCGTGCCATCAAGTACTCCGCTGACGGAACAATCACAGTCAAATTGAATTTTGACGACGATTGGGTAAATTTACCAGTAAGGCCAAAAAATAAAGACATTGTCACGTACTCTCAATTAAATGCAGAACCACTTCCGATTTCGATTACGAAATATAACCATTTACAAAGTTTAAAATCTGTATTACCAGCAGATTGTCATACTTTTTACAATACATTGCCTAAGATTTAAATAAAATTTCATTTTCATCGTTAAAATTTGTTTCATAACTACCTGATTTTGTTGATTGTGTTGTTCATAAATCGTTTGTTCTTAAATTTATAATTTAAAAAAGTACCTACCTGTAACATTGAAAATCGGTTTCACCATTACTTTGTCATAATTTCTACCATTCATGGCCTAAGTCTTAAAATATTTCATTTTCGTTACCTACTTAAAATTTCATTTCTACCTAGTTTTGTTTAGTGAATTGTTTAACAAAAGTAAAAAGTTTAAAATCAGTCATGTTATCTAATTGTCATAATTTATTTTATTCATTCCTTAAAACAATATTTTAAATACTTAGGGTCGGTTTTACTGATTACAGATAGTTTCTTTGACAGATCACTCGTATCATAACCTCAAAAATTATTAATAAGTGACGCATTTGAATGGAAGATTTTGTTATGGCCCTCGTTGGCTATTGTGTTGATTGTATTTTTGTTTGATGACAATTGTTTTTTCTTAAATTTTAATTAAAGTTTTGATTTTAACAGTACATTTTATTTCTAGCAATAAATCCTAACTTGTTATTCCATAATGTTTTTTTCCTATAATAAGATCAATACCTCCTAACTGACGGTTTTACAAGAAAACGTGATATTATTTAAATCACTGGTTATCAAATAATAAGTAGGCCTGTAAATATGACATTAAAAGTAATATGAAAATACTGTAATCAAAACTTAAAAAGTTAATCGTTTTTTCCTTCTCCTGTAAAATAAGCATACCTACAGTTAGGAGGTATTGTCACTTCAACGACGATATGTATGTTGCAATTTAGTGAAGTTACCTTTTAAAAATGCATTTATCTTGTTCGAAGGGTATTGTGAAGCAATCTTATTAATTTGTTATTTTTTAAATAACTTAAATTGCGTAAATTCGTTTTGTTTGTCGTTTAAACCTATTCAGAAATAGCTAATCTTTTGATTTACCACCAGAACGTCAGAGGACTCCGGACCAAAACGGATACTTTCCTGCGTAATCTTAGAGTAAATAATTACGATATTGTTACGTTAACTGAGTCATGGTTGCTGGATAGTATTTCGGACAGCGAACTTTTTGACGATAGGTACTTAGTTTGGCGTCGCGATCGTGATTATGCTTTGACGGGGCAGACAAGAGGTGGCGGTGTTGTGATTGGGGTCCGTCGGGACCTACTTGTGACTCATAACGCTGACTGGTGTTCTAGCGCAGAGGACCTGTGGGTCTCTGTAACAATACGTGACTCTTATAAAAATAATTTTTGTAAATTACATTTATGTACACTTTATCTCTGTGATCAAAACAAAGGTAATTCATTTAATGTTCAGCTACATAACTTTTAACTAAATGTTAAACATCTTTTAAATAATTATCCTTTAGATAAATTTATAATTGTAGGCGATTTCAATATGAGTAATATACACTGGTTGGACAGTGAAAACGGACTATGTCCCTCGAATGTGGCTGGTGTTCATCAGTTCAATTTTATCGAAATTTTGTACGATTGTAATTTACAACAATTTATTAATATTAAAAATGATCATGGCGGTATTTTGGACCTTGTCTTGTGTAATGACGTCGTCAATGTTGCTGCGTGTTCCGACCCTTTAGTAACGGAGGACCCTATTCATAAGTCAATATTAATACAAACAACTTTTGTGGAGTTTCATGCTCTCGAGACGCCTGAACGAGTTGTCTTTGTGTACCAACGAGGCGATTATAAGAAAATAAGATCATGTCTTTCCGATACCAACTGGTCTTCGATTCTGAGTGGGGGTAGTGTTGATGACGCAGTTGACAAGTTTTATTCTGTCATCTCGCAGTTACGAGAGCAATATATACCTACCCGGCAAATGCGCAACTCTAACTATCCTCCTTGGTATAAACCATTTCTCATCAAGGCGATTAGAGAAAAGTTTAAATATTTTAAAAAGTTTAAAACATACGGTAATAAATCTGATGAAGCTACCTTTCACTTGCTTCGCGACAGAGTTAGGGTTTTGGAGAACCAATGCTACAAGGATTATATGAGAACAATTGAAGAATCTATCATTAAAAATCCCAAGTTGTTTTGGTCCTACATGAAAGCCAAGCGCCAAAGTGGTTCTTATCCTGCGAACATGACTTTTGGAGGTGAGTCGAGTGATAATGGGAATGGTATTAGTGAGCTCTTCTCCTCGTACTTTCGATCAACTTTTTTGGCCTCTGAAGCATCGATCGGCTATAGCAATCTTGGCAATGTCGATGAGGTTACCGTTTGTAATTTATCTTCCATTGAGATTAATGCCGAGGAAGTCTTTAATCACCGTAAGTCGCTTGATCTTAATAAATCAGCTGGTCCAGATGGGTTGCCTGCTGTATTTTTGGTTGGTTGTGCTAGTAAATTGTCTGTCCCAGTTACCATTTTATTCAAGAGGTCTTTATCGGAGGGTGTGATGCCCAATCTATGGAAAAAAGCCTTTATTTCTCCAGTCCATAAAAAGGGATCTAATGGTTCAGATTGAGAACTACAGACCAATCTCTAAATTATGTCTGCTTGCTAAAGTACTTGAGCGAATCGTGTACAATCAGCTTAACAATTCTTTTAAATCAAGTTTTATCGATGAGCAACATGGATTTTTAAGGGGCAGGTCAACAGTTTCTAACCTTATTGTGTTCAATGATTTTCTTACGCATAGCATGGACATGGGTAACCAAGTTCATGCTATTTATACAGACTACAGTAACTCGCGAAATTGCAATCCCTCGGTATTCACGGTGACTTATTTCGTTGGTTCACCTCGTACGTTAGAAATAGATCTCAGGCAGTCGTCTTGAATGGTTTCTCATCTTCTTGGGTGGATGTGCCGTCCGGCGTGCCCCAAGGATCATTGCTGAGTCCACTTCTATTCGTGTTGTTTATCAATGATATTCAGTCATGTTTTCATAATTCTAGTTTTCTACTATTTGCTGATGACATGAAGATTTTTAGAGTGGTCAACAATATCCTCGATACGCTTCTTTTACAAAACGATTTATATCGATTAGATGACTATTGTCTCCGTAATAAACTGGATCTCAATGTTGGCAAATGTCTGTCTATGAACTTTACTCGTAAACGT
This sequence comes from Scoparia ambigualis, assembly GCA_963921215.1. Classification (NCBI taxonomy): domain Eukaryota; kingdom Metazoa; phylum Arthropoda; class Insecta; order Lepidoptera; family Crambidae; genus Scoparia; species Scoparia ambigualis. The sequence continues at coordinate 36,590,895 of OY992510.1, forward strand.
AATACATTTAACTTTGATTACCAACTTAAAAATCAGGTCCTTGCTAGATGCTCTGATGTATGTGACTTGGGAGTCATTCATGATAGCAAATTGTTATTTAAGAAACATATAGAACATGTCGTAGACAAATCTTACAAGGCCCTTGGATTTGTAATAAGATCGTCTAAGCCTTTTAAAAATATGAAAACTATAAAAATAATTTATTGTGCCTATGTTCGAAGCCATCTTGAATACGCGTCTCAAATTTGGAACCCAGATTATGATATCTATATTGATGCTATTGAGAGAATACAGAAGAAATTTACTCGTTTTCTTTGAAGCAAGTTTCGTGTACCGTATGACGCTTATGAGCAACGTTGTACAGCTTTTCATCTTTTACCACTTTACTTACTTAAAAACATTGCTGACATCTGCTTACTTTTAAAAATTGCTCAAAATAAACTGGATTGTCCGGAGCTCCTCAGCAAAATTCTGTTAAAGGTACCAAACAACAAATTACGTAATAGGCGTAAATTGCTTCACACTCCCTTCGCACATACTAACTATAGAAATAATAGTTTTATGAAACGATCATGTGAGAACTTTAATAAGCTCAGCTCAGATAGCCGCATCGATCTCTTTTGTACTAGCGTTGGCCAGGTAAAAACTGTTTTAGCTACATAAGGAATGCAGAAAATTTTGTTCGTTTACCTATATAGTATTTTTATAAGTTTCATTCCACTTTTAGATGTGGTAGCTTGTTATTAGCTTGTAAGTTACTATGTTCTGTCTCTTTGTAAATGATGCTGTAAGCTCCCCAAATAAAATAAAAATAAAAAAAATATTTGCTGCAAACGGGAGCATCATTCATACATATGGCTACTTACCTTTGATGCTGGATCTAGGGCTTCAACGCGCATTCACCTGGCGTTTTATAGTTGCAGACGTCTCAAAGCCTATCATAGGCGTTGACTTTTTAAGTTACTACAACCTGCTAGTTGACAGCCGCAAGCAATGCTTCGTCGATGGCATTACCACTCTCACAGTTCCTGTACCAAAGCAGAGCTCGTCGGAATCAATTTCATCTGTCCGTACTACTCTAGACGATACGCTGTACCATCGACTGCTAAGAGAGTTTCCAGAGGTGACTCGTCCAGCTGGTAAGCCACTCAGTACCAAACATTCTACGGTTCACCACATTCGTACAACGGACGGACCTTCTGTTTCCAGCCGTTCACGCCGTTTAGACCCTGAACGAATGAAGATCGCCAAACAGGAGTTCGAGAAAATGTTACAGAACGGCACAGCTAGAAGATTAGACAGCCCCTGGTCATCAGCACTACATCTGGCGAAGAAAAAGACCGATGGTTGGCGACCCTGCGGAGACTACAGGGCTTTGAACGCCCGCACGATCCCAGACAGATACCCCATCAGGCATTTACAGGACTTTACATGCCAGCTGTCAGGTAACACAGTCTTCTCCACTATCGACCTAATCAAGGCTATAACCAGATCCCAGTTTTCAAGGACGACATCTCCAAGACCGCAATCACAACACCCTTCGGCCTATACAAATTCCCGTTCATGACGTTCGGGCTTCGTAACGCCGCACAAACCTTCCAACGGTTTATGGACGAAGTGCTTCGAGGTCTAGACTTCTGTTTCGGGTATTTAGATGACATCTTGGTGTTCAGCAGCAACAGTTCCCTGCATCAGCAACATCTCATGCAGCTGTTCGAAAGACTGGCAGAATACAGAGTACTGATAAACACTAGTAAGTGTGTATTTGGCCAATCAGAAGTCAAGTTCTTAGGAAATAAGGTATCAGCGGCAGGAGTGCAGCCGCTGGAATACAAGGTTGAATCTATCCGCGACTTCCCAGTACCGAAGACCATAAAAGAACTCCGAAGATTTTTAGGGATGCTCAATTTTTACCGCCGTTTCATCTCTAAGGCAGCAGCAGTCCATGCACCGCTTAATCAACTTCTTGCAGGGCCAAAAACAAAAGGATCGCAAATTATTGATATGACACCTAGTCTTTTGGAGTCCTTTAACCTTTGTAAAAAGCAACTTTCAGAAGCTACGCTGCTGGTCCACCCGGATTCACGAGCTGAACTATCCATACAGACGGACGCCTCGGATACTGCAACAGGAGCTGTGCTGCAACAATTTAAAAATAATGAATGGCAACCCTTAGCATTCTTTTCCAGAAAACTGAGTCCAGCACAAAGAAAATACAGCCCCTATGACCGGGAACTGCTGGCTGTATATGACGCTATTTGGCATTTTAGATACATGGTAGAAGCTCGAACATTTTTTGTCATCACCGATCACAAGCCTCTTACTTTTGCTTTCGCTAGTAGCCGAGAAAATAGTTCACCACGACAGTTCCGCTACTTAGATTTCATCAGCCTGTTTACTACGGACATAAGATATGTAGCTGGTAAAGACAACGTAGTCGCTGATGCTCTTTCACGTGTTAACACAATTTCTATGCCCTTAGATTACCAGTCCCTGGCTAAATCACAAGAGACCGACAGTGAACTGCATGACCTGCTGAAAAACGGTACTTCTCTACAGCTGGTGAAAGTGAGGTTAGAAGCTGCGCCGGAACTTCAAATATACTGCGATGTGTCTCTAGGGAACCCACGGCATACGTCACTCCACCTTTCCGCAAGCAGGTATTTCTCTCTGTACACAGCCTTAGTCACCCAGGAGCTAAAACTTCAGTAAAGTTGGTAACTCAACGTTACATCTGGCCAGGTATCCGCAAGGACTGTCGACAGTGGGCAAAAGAGTGTCAGCAATGTCAGAAAGGGAAATAACGAGACACACCAGGGCACCGCTGCAGGCATTTAAGGCCCCGTCTGCCCGTTTCCGACATATACATTTAGATTTGATAGGACCATTATCTATATGTTCTGAATACAGATACTGCTTCACGATCATAGACCGCTACACTCGGTGGCCAGAAGTCTACCCTTTGCATGACATCACCGCCGAGAGCTGCATCGCCGCCATCTGCCACGGCTGGATCTCACGCTTCGGTTGTCCTGAGCATATCACCACTAACCGCGGAAGGCAGTTTGAGTCGCACACCTTCAAGGAGCTGGTCACACTCATCGGTGCCATTCATCACACCACAACGTCTTATCATCCAGCAGCCAACGGTATGGTAGAAAGACTTCATCGGCAGCTCAAGGCCGCAATCACCTGCCATTCCACATCCAACTGGGTAGAAGCCTTACCTTGGGTGCTTTTAGGGATCCGCAGCGCGTACAAAGACGACATTCAATCATCAGCTGCAGACCTGGTTTACGGCGAGCCACTGCGCTTACCTGGACAGTTCTTTTCGCCTGCACCGGAACTCGTAGAAGACAAGACCAACTTTGCGAGTAGAATTCGCACCCATGTCAACCAATTGCGACCACAACAACCAACTTGGCATGGAGGCTCCAATCAGCCATTTTACATACCTAAAGACCTAATGCTAACATCTCATGTATTTATCCGACAGGGTTCGCTACGAAAACCACTTCAGGCGCCATATTCAGGTCCTCACAAGGTCATACGTCGTGATAAGAAGACCTTCGACATCGACGTTCAGGGAAAAATCCAACGGGTCAGCATAGATAGAATAAAACCACCTTACATTACTAGGGAAGAAGCTACACCAGATCAGAGCACTGAAACACCTGAAACGCCTGAAACTGGTACATCCATCAGACAAACCAAGAGTGGTAGAAAGGTCAGATTCCCAAACTACTATCGCCCGTAATTACGGTCTCAGCGGGGGAGTAGTGTAGCGAGTGCGCGCAAGTTTTACAGGCCCGAAACATACGACTAAACGCAGCATAGGATCGTATGACGTATGACGCACGGGTGGCGTGATCGGTGACGTAGGCGCCTCAGCCGCGCCCGCTCCTAACATGGACGCCCGCGCAGCTAATAGCAACGGCGCGCGCAGCAACGGGGAGCGTGTGGCCACGCCCCCAACAAGATGGACGCGTGCGCATCTATTGTTCTACACCGGGGCGGTAACCCGGTAGAAGTGTCAAGCGTAAACCTTAATTATTATTAATAGTTTTCGGGTATAAAAGTCGATGTAAGTTGTTCACTGTATGCATTGTACTACTACGCTTGCTATAAATAAATCGCTGAAACTTTGTCGCTGGCTTTTCTGTCTGCTATATACGCTTCCTGTTGCTACATAGTACGGTACTAGTAACCTACCTACAACCTTATACCACTATAACAAACATTTGTAATACATTATGTAGTCTTAGTAATTGTAAAATATTTTTATTTAGTATACAGAAAAATAATTATTCAAAAATTACACAAACTGTACATTCCTTGACATTTCTCAACTCTTGACTAAATACTCGATAAATAAAAATATGACTCTTATGAATAGTATTGTTTCAAAATTAAATTTAGAAATTGATTTGTAACACAAAATTGATTTCATTACGAATTATAAAAAATAAAAAACTTTTTCTGAATTCAAAAAATGTGCAAAGACAACCCGTTTCATAATGTATAGAAAGGGCACAATACCTTATTATTTCCGGAAAATAGATACAACCCCTAAATCATCACTAATACAGGGCGCTCAGGTGACAAATAATCTTTTTCGAACCTAATAATTCAAATAAATTCACTATCATTCTCCAAAACATACAAGGCCTACTCTCAAAGACAGAAATAATAGAAATTACTTTGTCGGAACTAAATTTGTACCCAGATGTAATATGTTTCACAGAAACTTTTGTAAAAAGTGGTTAGAAAATAAATGTAAACATAAACAATTATGATCTTGCAGCACATTATTCAACGAATAAAAAAAGAGGAGGATCATGTATTATGGTAAAGCGAGGTATTCCATATAAGAAAGAAGCAATTATTAATGGGTTATAGACGAATTTTCATTTTGAATGTTGTTCAATAAATATTTCCTTACATAATGTTATAATTCTCTGTGTATATAGATCATCCACAGCAACAAAGAAACGACATTTTGAATACTTTTTTGATAAGTTGGAGCGCTTACTTAACTTGTACTTACATAAATATCATAAACATAGAATAATTATAGTTGGAAATATAAATATAAATACTTTAAAAAATAACAATTTGACAAAACAATACTTAGACATCCTAAAAAACTACAATTTAAAACAACACATAACCGAAGCCACTAGAGGTCTATCGTACCTGAACTATATTGTCAGTAACGTTAGGAACGCTAGTGGATCCTTACTCCCTATATTTTTATCTGACCACAACACGGCGCAGATTTAAGTGTTGACGTCAGGTCGAAACAACCAGTACCTAGAACGATACTCACTTTTAAAAGATGTTTTTCAATTGAAAATATTAACAAGTTTAAAAATTATTTATCAAACTTATCATTTTTGGACATATATAACGAAAAAGATCCAAATACGGCTTTCAATAATTTTTACGAGTGTTTTTGTTTACTATATAAACTCTGCTTTCCAGTTATTAAAATAAAAATTAATACGAAACCACATTTATTATGGATATCTAAAGGACTAAAGAAAAGTTGTATATGAATGAATCTTATAACATGAATTTTGTAAACATTCCTACTAATGACATTATACATAATTCGATTTTTCTCACTCCAGTTGACGAATACTGCATAAAGAAAATAATTATGACATTAAATAATACTGCTTCAGAGGGCTATGATGATGTATGCACAAATGTCATTAAAACTTGCAAAGATCAAATCAGCTCGGTGCTAGCGTATCTAATAAATATATCTATGGAAACCGGATATTTTCCCGAAAAACTAAAGCTGTCGGTGGTAAAACCTTTATATAAAAAAGGTGAAAAAACGGATTTAAATAATTACAGACCAATCACATTGATACCTATTCTTTTAAAGATGTGTGAGAAAGTCATGCATAACAAACTCACAGCATTCTTTAATAAATGTAATGTTTAAAGAACAATCAATATGGCTTCCAAAAAAACAAATCTATAACCTTAGCAGCTTTTGATTTGATTAATGAGACTTTAGAAAGGTTAAATGACAAAAGTATGTAACAATACTGTTTTTTGACATGTCAAAAGCATTTGACTTTGTATGCATTAACAAACTTTTACAAAAGTTAGAAAATTGTGGTATCAGAGGAACAGCCTTAAAATGGATAGAGACATACTTAAATAATAGGATGCAATCGGTTGACGTTACTAAATTAGATATAATGTGGCACAAAAGTATAAATCTAAATACAAAATAAAACTTCAGGAGTTCCGCAAGGCAGCGTTCTCGGTCCACTATTATTTCTGGTATATGTTAACGATCTTCCAAATACTATCACACATAAAAGCATTTTGATTGCTGATGACATATCAGTAGTAGTCTCTACTAATAAAAATAAAACCCTACATAATCATGAAATGGAAGTAAATAAAACAATAGAGACAATAATTACCTGGCTTAAACAAAATAATCTACAAATAAATATTGAAAAGACATATTTAATAAACTTTAACAATTTAAACCACGATTTTAACATTAATTATCAAGGGAAAATAATAAAAAATCTAAACCACGCTAGATTTATAGGTATTCATATTGAAAATAGACTAGATTGGAAGGAACATGTCGATAATGTTTGCAATAAAATTAACAGGTTCTCTTTTGCACTTTATAAATTAGCAAAAGTAACAACGAGAGGTACAGCACTTACAGCCTACTATGCCTATGGTGAGTCTGTGCTGCGTTATGGACTTATCATTTGGAGGCAACAGTAGTGATATACAGAGGGCATTTGTGTCTCAAAGAAAAAGTCTGAAGGCTATCTGTAACGAAGCTCCAGATAATTCATGTAAGCCACCATTTAAAGCCCTAAATGTTTTACCTCTACCTTGCTTGTATATATTTGAAATATCGAAATTTGTAAGGCAACATTTAGGTCACTTCAAACAAGCTAGAGATGTTTTCTCTAGAAATACTAGAAAATTGTAATAGGTTAGTAGGTACCTGATTTTGTCCTACGTAGGTAGTGCCCGATTTCAGAAAAATTGTTTTAATATGTGTATAAAATATATAATAAGATTCCTTAAGATATTAAAGATCTGCTCTTGAATAAGTTTACAAAGACTTTGCACAACTGGCTTATTAAACACACATTTTATACAGTGCAAAATTTCTTATTCACAATTATTAATTAATTAGAATGTTTCCGTTTAATTTTGATATTGCACCTATTGAATTATATTAATTGCCATTGACTTGCATGTTGATATTTTATATTTTGTTATTGTACGGATTATGATGATAATGTGGTGTTATAGATTGTTACTATTATAATTTTGACTTCCTGATTTTAATGATTTGATAACATTCTGTATTTTATAATTACTTGACATTCTGTAATTTATAATTAATTAGGATAAAATGTTTAATAGAAAAAAAATCAACCAGTCTCAGGAAGCTTGAGTGGGATTCGAACCCACGACCTTTGGATATATATAGCTATATTTATATAGCATTGTGAATGCAAAATTTCAACAATAAAGATATAATTAATTAATCTGACTAGTTACTGCTTTGAACTTTGCGTGCTATTTTTATAGCTGAATAAGAAAAATCTAATTTTATTGTAAACATCCACAGTGTAACCTTATTCAAATGCAAATAAATTTATACATTTCATTTAATTTCTCAAAAAACTCAAACGAACAAGAAGCTGATTCATCGAACTCCTTTGTGCTGTACGGCTTTCTTAAATCCTTAAACGTCATTTAAGTTACAAACAGTTATTGTATCGGGTGCCTCATTCTCTAAGCGCATCCGAAACTTCGTTATCCCGTAATAAGTCGTTCACTGCTGTATGTGTGAAAACAAACAAACTTGATAATGACTTAATTAACATTATATTAAAGTGTTAATGTTTTGTAACAAATGAATACATACATGCATACTTATCATATTCACGACTATTATCCCTGAAGTGTTAGTCAGAAACCAGGCAATGAGGTCTGCAAAAACAGTCTACTGCCACAGTCCTCGTTTCACCAAACTGTACATAATGCTCATCGAGACAGATGGTGAGCTCATCGCCGCTCTATGTTGTTGGATGTATGTGCAGTCCGTTAGTCGCCTTTAACGCCACCCAAGGGAAGAGATGGGGCGGCAGTTTACTATTAATGAGCCGCTACTAGCAGCAAATGAATGGGAATCATTTATTTTACAACTGCAATACTAGCTATTGTCATTCTACATCTGTGAGTTCTTATTCCATTTGAATAACACTACCCTAACATACTCAGGTCGATAAGCAACAATTAATTTCTTCCCATTTATCTTATATTGCAGACGTGTGATATGCAAACAAGAAAACGTGGCGGTGACCTCCTCGTGGATGTCTTCATGGGGAACGCAGAAAGCTGGCGAGAAAGACGGCTGGCTCACAGTGGTGGAGCTTTCCTACGACGATTTGAGCAAACAGTTCGACGTGGTGTTCGAAGACGCGCCGCCGACCGCCAAATACATGGTTACGAGGATCACGGAATAGGGACATAGACAAAAATATGTTTTCTCTTTATGAAGATAAATAAAAACATTTAGTAATTCATATTTCTCTATGTGTCACCAACATCATTACCTATATAATCTGTTAAGGTGATCCTTTGTTCGAGTCGGCCTGGCATTTTTTTCCGGTGTTTTAAATCCGGAGTTGGAGGCTTCAATATCGCAACTCCGGAGTTCAGTATTCCTTGTTTAAAACCTACACAGCGCAGCAACATCCGTGTTTGATTTAGAGAGGTCAATCAGTGCTCTGGGTGTGTGGTGGTCCAGAGGGCTCAATCGACTAGCTGCTACCAAGGAATTCACTTAGATTCCTACTTAATTATAATAAATATAAAATAAAAGATAACTTACATACTAGAAGACGGTGTGCCACACCCTTACGGTCTCGTTCGTCCTCAGCTCGGCCGCAGTCCGCCGCGCCGGCTGTCTTCGGCACGCTGCTGTGCTGGATCGCGCCCCTGCGCGTTTTCGGAGCTGGTGCTGTGGTGGGTGGAAAGGCCCTAAGCGTCCCGGCTACCCCTCAGTACTGATAATCCCAGAAAACATACGTGATGATATGCACCACCCACTCCACGTGTCGCACTCTAACCAAACAACTGGTTTTAACTAGCCTTTAGCTAGACCGCCCTGGTTTTAAATTAAACTTATGTTCTACACTGTACTTAATTATTACGAACCCCCAAATCAAACAATGTGTGCCCCTCACATCAAATTATCAATTTACTTTCACGCGACCTCGCCATGATGATGTTGACCTAATCATTTCTTCTTCTTTTTCTTCTTTTATTTTTTGGCGAGCGAACTTAAGCTTGCCTACGAGGGCTCGCTGTTCCGCCAAAGTCACGTGTGCAGCATTTACACGGACGTCAATGGATAGAAGAAAAAATAGCTACATTAGAACATAACCACCTAAAACAAAACAAGACAACACAAATAGGACATCACAACTAAACAGTATTATATACAACTATACAAACAACCTTGTAGAGGAAATAGGAGGGGGTATGGGAAATGTTATTAGGGAAAATGAGGATGAACTACATACCTACATAATTAATTTAGATTTTAATATTTGTGGATGAAATAAATTTATTAAGAGGCTTTAAGATTGGGGGAGATAAGGAATTTAGAATATATTTAATATTACAAGGGTGAGGAACGCTTTTAGGAAGGAAATCAAAGAGGGAAGAGCCCATATTCGGACAATTAAAGAAAAGATGGTTGGTGTTACCTTCATCGAGATCACATTCGCAGATGGAGCTATCCCTAATATGCAACTTCATTAAATGTACAGGAGTGCAAGCATGACCTATACGAATTCTGCAGATGATAGACACAACTTTTTTGGAGAGGCGTTTGTGTTTGAAGAACCATGGTCGGGGCGGGATGGTTTGTTGTATGTCCGCGTAATATTTACCAATGGATCTTTTAGTCTGGTTCCAATGCACACGCCATGATTTAAACAGATGAAAGTTAGAAAGGGATGCGGCGTCATGGGAGTACAATTTAAAGTGTTCCAGAGAGCCAGTTGAAACCGCAACTTTCGCCCACGAGTCGGCAGTCTCATTACCAGGAATTCCCGAATGACTGGGAATCCAGGCAAGAACAATGTTAATATCATTTTTCTTACATTTAAAAAGAGCCTCTCTGATCATTAGTATAATAGGGAACTTTGTTTTTTATTTAAAAGGAATGGCCAAAATAGTTTGAAGGCAGCTTAGAGAATCGGAGAAAATTATGCAATTATTTATAGAATGAGACCTGGCAAAGCGAATCGCTTCCAAAAGAGCAACCGATTCGCCTGTAAAAACTGATGTTACCGGTGGGCATTTGAAAGTTAAGCTAATTTTGTACGCAGGTATCCAGACCGCCGCACCAACACAGCCACCCTCGGACAGCTTGGACGCGTCTGTGTAAATCGGGAACCAGCCTTGCCAGCGCTCGGACCAAATACTGCGGAATTCTTGGGGAGCGCTTATAGCATCTTTAGATACACCAAAATTAAGAATAATAGGGGGTTGAAAAATTAAAGATTCAAAGCTGTTAGAGAAAATAACTTACTTACATTTTTTTAATAATAATAAATTTTTTCAATAGGAGCGGGGAGGCGATTGAATTTTTGATGACTAAGGAGAATGCAAGGTATTTTATGGGAAGGGTCGGAGGGGTTACTTAATGAGCAGAGAAGATCTAGTCGAGCTAAAAGAATATGAGTTGAATTTTGAGCAACTTTCGGATAAAATCTGTCACTAAGGTATTGCCTACGAAGGTAGAGAGGAGGGTCAACGCATTTGACCTGGAGAGCATTGATGGGAGAGGACTTCATAGCTCCCAATATAATACGTAGCCACTTAGACTGGATCTTATTTAGTTTATCCAGGGCAGATTTATTGCCCGGATCCAGAAGAAAGGAAGCATAATCAAAGTGACTACGGATGATGGCATTGTACAAAAGTTTTTGTGAGTATGGATGTGCACCCCATCGAACGCCAGAAAGCGACCGAAGAACGTTGACCCCTCTCTCGGCTCTTTCAGCAATATAATTAAAATGAGCAGTCCCTGTCAGCCTAGAGTCTAAGATTAAACCTAAAAATTTTACTTTGTTGTCGCAAGGAATTATTTCTCCATTTGATACAATATACACCTCCGGTGTATCGCGCTTATGAGTAAACGTAACACAGCAGCACTTAGAAACTGAAATATCAAGCCCGTGGTTAGATAACCAATCCCCAAGGTATTTGATTGCAGTGTTTAATCGTGAAGACGCATCAGGTATTGACTTCGAGGATACATATAGAGCGATGTCATCGGCGTACTGTAAAATATTGCAGAATGAGTTAACAGTCACGTCCAGATCATGGGTATATATACTGTAAAGCAAAGGAGATAACACAGAGCCCTGCGGGAGGCCTTTCTAAATTAGTCGAGGAGGAAGAAGAGTATCTTGATATCTGACCGAAATGGATCTAGACATCAGTGAATTACAGATGAGGCGCACCAACTTCTCTGAGACACTCAGATTCAGCAATTTTTGCCTGAGCACATGAAGCTGGACATTATCATAGGCCGAAGCTATATCTAAAAAGACACCACAACAAGGTATTCTTGGTTTTTGAATGCTAATCTGATATCTGTCGTTAATATCCCTAAACTGTCCAGCGTACTAAAGCCCTTCCGAAACCCGAATTGAGTCTTTGATAGAATACCACGCGATTCGACAAACCACTCGAGGCGATTTTTAATTATATGCTCCATGACTTTGAGGAAGACAGATGACAGAGCGATGGGACGGTATGAATTGTGGTGAAGAGGGTCTTTACCAGGTTTTGGGATCGGAATAATTATCTGTTGCTTCCAACAGTCTGGCACTATGCCCTGATCAAAGAATATGTTAATCAAATTTAAAAAGTACAGTTTTGCTGGATGAGGCGCTTTAATCAAAAAGGAATAAGGAATCCCATCGTCACCATGAGAAGAGTCATTTAAGCCTTGTAAGGCTGAAAGGAGCTCTTGTAATGAAAATGGGGAGTCAAGAAGGGTAGTTGGGGAGGAAGAAACATAGCTACTTAAAGAAGGGAAACAGTCGAACGTTGGGGCAAAAGGAGGAGCTAGTTTGTCAGCGAAAGCAGTCAACCAAAGGGATGGGTCATTCGAAGACACATTAGGAGAAGTTAGGTATTGTCTGAATCTTCTGATTTGTTTCCAAACCAGAGATGTTGAGGTTCTGGGTGACATGCTTTCACAGAATTTTATCCAACCCGATCTTTTTTTTTTGGATAAAAGTTTCCGTGCTTGTGCCGCTGTTCGTTTATACCTAACATAATTATCAGAAGTCATCGAACCATTGTACCTTCTTTCAGCTTCCTTTCGTTTTTGAAAGATGGCAGTACATTCAGCATCCCACCAAGGAGGGGAAATTTTACGGACAGGATTTTTTAAAGGGAAATTTGCTTCAGCAGAAGAGAGTAAAGAGTTTACAAAATCAGTATATGCCAAGAGCGCGTTTGAGGAATCAGCAATCGGTAGGGAACTTACCTGATCTCTAACTGATGATGCATAAGCATACCAGTCAGCGTCATTAAATTTGAATTTTTGAAGTGGAGAGAGACGTGTGGTTGTAGATTGTTTGTCTAAGAGGGAAATCAGGATAGGAAAATGTATGCTACCAAATGTAGAATCAAGAACAGACCAAGATACAAGAGGAGCTAAAAATGGGGATGAAATTGTAACATCTACAGCAGAGGCAGGATTTTGATTAGGAGCACAACGTTTTGTTGGACGTCCATCGTTCAAAATACAAAGATTGAGATCTTCCAAAAGGTCCAAAAGTAGAAACCCTGGATTATCAGAAAGGTGGCAACCCCAAGATACATGATGAGCATTAAGGTCACCCATAACCAGAACTGGAGGGGGAAGGGTTGAAATTGTTGTGTGTAGTTCATTAATGGAAGAAGTTGAAGGGTAAGGAATATATACAGAGAGGAGGGAGATATCGAAGATACGCACAGCCACGAAATTAATATCGCGTCTGTGGGGAGGGAGCGGGATTTGGGAGAAAGACAGGGAGCGCTTCACAAGTAAAGCGCACCCCGCATAGCCATCGTCTCTGTCGTTTCGGAGACACGAGTAGCCCGTCACACGGAAGTGTGAGCCTGGTACTAGCCACGTCTCCGAGACGGCAAAGACGGATGGGGAATATTTTATTTAAAAAAAAAATATATCACTTTTTTTCGGTCTAAGACTTTGGTAGTTCCACTGAACTACCTTTTGGGTCATTATTGAAACCACGTACAGACAGGGACTGGGAGAATTGGGAAAGTTTATGGGCAACGTTGGACGGTAGACGGTCACCTTGACCGGAAACAATGCGCATGATTAGGGACAGGAGTAACTCAATGAGGTTTTCATTATCCTCAGACGACGTAGGAGAAGGCGAATCGGAATTTAATGCATATCCATTTCGGAGAGAGGAAGCATAATTGCCTATTATGGCTTGATGTGCTTGCCTGTCGTAACTCTTTCCCAAAGGAGAACGAGAACGAGGAACTGGGCGAGATGTTACGGACTTTTTGTAGAAGACTGAGGTTGGTGGGGTAGAACGTGGTGTCTGAGTAGGGTGTAAGGAGATGAAGATGCCTGAGCATACGGGACGCTATCCTCTGACATTGTGAGTTTAATCAACTTTTGACGTGAATGTTCAGGACATGCCCTGTTAATTGCAAAATGTGCACCTGTACAATGGAGACAAGTGGCTTTATCCTCTGCAACGTTACAATTTTCTGCGGCGTGAGGTTGAGCACACCGGAAGCATCTTGGTTTCGATCGGCATTGGGCCTTGACATGACCAAAACGGCAGCAACTCATGCATTGAATAGTAGGGAGTTGGTACGTCTCAACTACAATTGCATTGTGACAACAAAATACCCTCTCAGGCAAAACCTGGCCCCTGAATGTGACCACGACTGACTGGGTAGGTATCCAAGTTGGGCGGTTGTCTGTTACCTGCTTTCTATTCAATCGTCTTGCTTTTAGAAGAATGCCACAGCCTTCCAGGACAGAAATCGACTCTGCTAATTCCTCCATCGACCAATCAGTAGGTATACCTCTGATGAGTCCCATGCGGGTAATGTTATATGTCGGAATTGACGCAGTATATTTGTATAGGGACAGCAGGTTGCAGTTCAGGAATGTATTAGCTGCCGATGCTGATTTGAATTCGACGGAAATCCTGATACGTCCTATCTTTTTTACTCCATCTAAAACATTATCTTTAATTTTGTTGGATACTAAAAATTTTCCAAACTTCATTGGTTGGATGAATGCAGCACTATTTGGATCAGATTCGATATGTGACACATGAACTACAAAAGGATTTATTTTCTTAAGAACGCACTTTCAAGAAGAAGGAGAACAATAATCAGGAGACTTATTGGCAGGAAAGTGAAGCGTCATGTCTGCAGTTTTGTTTTATTTTCTATAATTGAGGAGGTTCTTTTCAAAACTTGACTATTCCACTTTTCAATTTTTTTCAGAATTTGAGAAAAATGTATTTTAGGTATGTAGCAATGTATATTGTTTTTTTTTGTTGAATATTGTATACGAGCATAATACTCATTGCGTGGTACAGGTTTCAAAAATTTAGCATTAATATATACCGAATAAATTGACAATTTAAAATGGAATAATCTAGTTTTGACGCGGCTGATTGGAATAATCAAGTTTTGTTATGAGCTCTAGAGGAATAATCATGTTTTGATTAGTATGTTGTTGGATTAATCTAGCTTTGATGCAATCAGAAATCTTATTTTTGAATTTAAATAACCTGAGTGAGGTTCATCTTCTCTTATAATAAAAAAAAAAACAAAAAAAATATTTTTTAAAAGTTTTTTTTTTTAAACTCTTACAGCTACTTCATGGTCAAGTCAATTACAATTCTCTGTATGTTCATGATCATTTACATCATCATTTTCATCATAATTTTCAACATTATGGTTATCATACATTATACTTTGAAAATACGTTAGGTACCTACGTGAAATACGTTACAAAACATTACATTAAACACTCTACATCTGCAATTGACTTGATTGAATTACAACCGAAAAAATTGTTGACAGCATATAAGGCGGGTCTCCTGAGACACTGTTTTGTGTTTGCTAACACCTAACATTAAACATCTAACAAAACATGTACGTAGGCCACGCCCAAATTTGTTATATGTTTGATGTTAGGTGTAAGCCCCTTCGTACAAGGCTACGCAAATCTTCGATACTCGACGATTTTAGTCTCCAAGCGACTAAAATCGTCGAGTATCGAAGATTTGCGTAGCCTTGTGTACGAAGGGGCTTAGCAAACACAAAACAGTGTCGCAGGAGACCCGCCTACGTTGACAATGACAATCATGACATGACTTTTGTGTCAAACAAACGCCACCTCATGGACGTAATCTCAGAACAGTAGCTTTAGTTAAAGTTCTGAGGACGTAATATACTAACTTACGTCCATGCGCCACCACACAAGTCATCAAAAACAAAAATTTCAGCTTGCCATATTAAAAAGTAAATAGCATAAAGTTCTAACTGAAAAATAAAGGGATAAAACATGTTTTGTTGCAATTTAGACTAAAAT
This sequence comes from Scoparia ambigualis, assembly GCA_963921215.1. NCBI lineage: Eukaryota > Metazoa > Arthropoda > Insecta > Lepidoptera > Crambidae > Scoparia > Scoparia ambigualis. Next base: position 36,606,577 of record OY992510.1, read on the forward strand.
AGTTAATTAACTTCAGGATTAATCAGATTTTGTTCCAAAAATGAATATTTGAAATGGGTAATGCCATTTCGAAGTGGATTTATCTAATTTTGACCAAATCATGTATTTGTTGTTTTTTTTTTCAGCGGATCTATCGCGTTAAGCTTAACTCTTGTTTTCGCATCGTGTAGATTTCGAAACCTAAAAAAAAATAAAAATCATATTTTGTCAAAAGTGGAATAGTCAAGTTTTGAAAAGAACCTCCTCTATGTGTTTTGTCGAATATTAATATGAAATAATGGTGGAATATTTACTGTTAAGTGTTCGTGAATGTGCATGAATGTTAGCAAATGAAACAAAACAGTACAACATCACTTTTCCAATTCTCTCAAGAAGTCCGTGAGAGACATCAATAAAGTCCCACAGCTTTATTGAGTCTCAAGGGGTTTGGAGGAAAACCATTTACCATTAAACGTTCATTATCACTTATTATAATCCACATAATGTAAAGAAAATAATAATTAAGTACTACTAAAAACTATACACTGGCTAAATGTGCTAATCGAACGAAGCCATTATTAAGGGAAAAAAACTAAAATCGAAAAAATGATAGGTTACATTACATGTGATGTAACCTATCATTTTTTCGATTCACATTCACAGGCTGTGAATTTGATTGCATTGGCCAAAATATTAATTAGGTAATGAATGAGTAAATGGAAAAAAATATCTCATAATTTTATGTTTTGACTTTAAAAAATTTATTACTTTTAAGTATATTGTGAGACTGATGGTTTATTGTTTTTATTCAAGTGATTTGTTACAGATGTGATTTAATATTGGTTGATTTTATACCAAAGAGTTGCTGATTGATGAATAAAACTGATTTGAAACAGATTATCTCGTTAGTTTTTTTTAATATGAAAAAGACTAAGTCCGGATTTAGCTCCGAAACTCCGGAATTGAACTGCCAACGCCGGAAGCCAGATCCGGAGTTTAGAAGCTTCCGGTTTTACATGCCCTATGTGTACGAGCCTAAACACGTACATTATAATAACTATTGCACTGGTAAAAGTATTTTCTTTTCATTCATGCCGGTCAGTCGGCATCGAGCTATTTATTCGTATCATTACACAAAGCAACCGACGGGAAAGACTATTATTATCTTGGTGCCTTAGTTTTATAAAGCCTTATCTTTTTAAATCAATTCGATTATACGCAAAGTATCTAGTCAAGATATATGTTATCTATAGCAAAAATAAAAAAATATAGGTAGGTACCTACTAATTTCTATTGAATAAAATAAAAAACTACACTTCGGTAACAAACTTTATTTCATATGAATATACCTAATTGTGATAAAAATATAAGTACTTCATTACAAAAGTTTATTTCGTGAGACTACAAAAAAAATCAGAACATCATGTTACTGACTTAATTATTCACAAAATTATAAACTTGCTGCAAAATTGAATGAAAATAAAATACTTGTGTCGTGGAATCTATGGGAAAATATTCATAAATTATAGAATTGCTAAGCAAAACATCGACCAATCTAGTCGAGTATAAATTTTTGAGGTAATGAACCATCGGGCTAATGACCGCTCGGTATAATGAACATTACATTAAATAAATATTCCGCAAAGCAATATGTAAGTGAAACGTCATTTGGGCAACGTGCTTTCTGTAAATAGTGTTTCGATATGGCGTAGGGAACCCGGGTCAAGGGTGTACCACAGGTTAATGTTACTTATATCAAAGAGTGTTATTTAAACTACCTAATCAGCCAGCTAATATTTCAGCGGTATGAGCTACGGTCGTGGGTGGTTGGGATAAAGCCAGTACCGTCCGGAGTATTGAACTTAGTAATAATAACTATAATGAAAATACCTTCAAGATTTGTATCCCTGTATAAAAAAAGTAAATTTTAAACCAGAGAAACCGTGGGGTTAAACAGAAATAAAATTACAAGTAGTAGGCGCCAGGATCGAAGATCCGATCCGGATCTAGATGAGAACACGACGTTAGTAAATTAGGTTAATGGTCGAACTCGAAGGTTGTACAATTTTACCAATGCTTATTGTATTGGATTGTGTTGTCGAAGGTTAAAAAATAAACGTAAAGGAGTAAAAACATTTATAAGAAAAAATAAGGAAAAAAAAACCGTCTACGCCTAGTTGTTGTCGGAACCGTCGATGAAAGGGGTCTCACGTCCAGGCTCGGCTCTGAATCCTGGCGGCGAGACGAGTATCTCGAAGTACCTCTCCTGGAATTGACAATACGAAGCCTTAGCACTATCCTACTATTAAGTCAGTAATAGTAAAATAATTCCATTTTTTTAATCAGGTAGCACTTTTGATCCCACTAATTTTAGACCTATTTCTGTGCTACCCTTTCAAAAGCTGATGCTAGACCAAATTCATTTATATAAATATAAACTTTTACATTGTAAACAGTATGGTTTTACTAGGGGTCGCTCAAAAACTGACGCCGGTGTTAAGCTCATAATTCAAAAATTTGATGCCTGTGAGAATTCACAGGATGCTCTAGGGGTATTTTGTGATTTATCCAAGGCTTTCGAATGTGTCTTACATGAAAAATTGGTCGGGAAGCTTCACCACTATGGAATTAGTGATACTTCTTTGAGTCTTCTCATCTCATACTTAAGTAACAGGATTCAAAAAGTCGACATTAACGGTAAAAGATCTCCAAGATCAGTGGTTAAAATGGGAGTTTTGCAGGGTTCGATACTTGGTACATACACATACATACATACATATCCAAGCTAAGAGAGATTAACTTAACATAAAATACCGGGAACTCTATTGGCTGCTTGATAGAAACACAACACTGTCTATTGACAATAAATTGCTGATCTACAAATCTTAGAAAACCCGTTTGCAACGACACGCAAATCAGCTAGCAGTACAGCTTACTATTCCCAACCAGTTAAAACGATTAAGGAGACGCCAAATTCTGGAGTTGAATGGCATAATATAGGCTTCCAGATTCCTATTGAGCAGTTCCAGCTGTGGAACAGGCTCTACCGGTCAGACTATTCCTAAAACGCATCTGCTTATAGTCTAAGGACGGATTGCATGATATTGGAAGAACAAAAAAAATATATATCATATTCAAGGGAAATATTGCTCTCTGGTAAAAAGTGGGCTATGGCAGAGGACTGCTTTTGGTGTCCTTAGTGCCTAGTCTCTGACTAACCCTTCGGGGATAATAGTCGTGATAAAGTGTATGTATGTATAGTCAAGGGAAATAACTGCTGACACACCAGAAGTAGTCGATCTGTGTAACGACGATTTTTAAATATAAATATTTAAGTACGTAAACATTAATCTGATTCCAAAGTAAGTAATATGAGCTATAACCTGTGTTGTGATAAACAGAATCAACGAATGTAGGTACTACAAACATTCACATAAATACATATCAAAAACCAGACCCGTAACAAAGAAAGGTAAATACTCATAATAATGAATATTGGAACCAGTTACATTTGTCATTTAGATACGAGATATTACTACATTTATCCACTTCTTTAAAATTTAATAATTTAGGTAATCAATCTTCGCAGAATAAAAATAAACTATTCTTATAAAAATCTTCATTAAAGATCACAATAGAATAATGAAATCTTACTTACTATTTTCAATGCGAGCTCAAAGAAACTGCGTGCCGGAATGGATTGAATGCGCGCGTGGTGGTTGGGCAACTGTCCCCAACGCCCTAAATGTTTATTTTGCTGTAGAAACGGATAAAACATCGACGAGACTCTGCGGTATAAGTTTATTTTACATACGTAAGTAAATATTTTGAATCGTCGTATCATCAAATCGCCCTACTTTTTTAAATATCGGCAGAGAAAAAAAGGATAAGCGCCACTATGAATAGTGATATCCGCAAAAACAATTATTCGTCCTAAGCGCCTTCCAACATCCAGAGAATGCTTCCAGAATCCAGAGAAGAGAAGATGGACGACCTCCTTGGTCGAGTGGTTTGTACACCGGTTTTCATGGTGACGCCTGAGGTCCCGGGTTCGATCCCCGGTCGGGTCAATTCAGAAATTATTGTTTTTCTTAATTGTCTCGGGTCTGGGTGTTTTCTATGTATAATAAGTATGCATTCAAGTATTTTAAGTATGTTTATCCGTTGTCTAGTAACCATTTAACGAGTTTCTTCGAAGCTTCTCTTGGGCTAGATAATTGGTGTGAGTGTAGGAAAGTGTAGTGTGTGTGTGTAGTAGTGTAGAGAATGATAAGAAAAATAACTATGAGCGTCAAACATATGTTTGGAAATCGCGGCCCAAAATATTAAGCGACACTTTTAAGTATTGCATAAACCGCCATAAAGGGCTACATTTCCAGTTAGATAATATTATGAAAGCTAAAATTGCGTAATTTAAGTATTTCGAAATATGATTTTAACAAACCACCAGATTTAAAAAGACACTAAAATATCGTGGGTTTACAACGTAAAATTTAGGCTCTGAACCTTAATTTAACAACCGCTTAACCGACAAAAAATTTGTTCTAGAGTGACGAAACTCATATAGAAAGATGCAGAAAAAAAGGCGATACCAACAATGTATTTAAGTCGATATCGTAAAAAATGTCGCTTAGCCCTTTTTGGCCGTCAGGCATCGATATCAACATTAATTATGAGAATAATAAAACAGACATCATAAATGAAACAACATTTACTTATAACAATTGATAAAATGTGTAATTGGAAAGCACATGTTGACACTTAGTATCTAAATTGGAAAGATAATTATGTTTACGTTCTTGGGGGTCAAAGTTGCTCGCGTCCGTAGGTTTACCCTTGAGACCCTACACGTGATCCCTGGGTGGTGCTAAATGAGTGACACTGACTGAGTGGTAGAGCCACGCTGCGTTGCAGCACGCATTGGGCCGGCTCGCCCGGCGTAATACCACCCTCTCACGAATATTCGGCGTGAAATAATGGCACTTGGTGCTGTTGTGTTTCGTCCGACCAGTGAGGGTTCCGGAGGCCCCTTCCTCCCCCCCCCCCCTCCCAATTCCTATTCCTTCCTTAAACCTATTCCTCCTTTAAAGGCCGGCAACGCGCCTGCGATTCCTCTGGTTTTGCGGGTGTCCATGGGCGGCGGTGATTACTTTCCATCAGGTGACCCGCCTGCTCATTTGCTTCCCTCTCTTATAAAAAAAATAATAATAATAGAATCGCGAATGTAGCATCTAAAGAAGCAGCTCTAATAGCATATAACGGCTACGTGTCGTCATTGCTGAGGTATGGGTTTATTCTATGGGGAAACTCTGTTGACAAGCTCAGAGCGTTTAGGGTACAAAAGAAATGTATTAGGTCAATCTGTGGTGCAGACTTTTTTGATAGCTGTAAGCCATATTTCAAGGCATTAAATGTTTTGCCCCTACCCTGTCTTTACATTTTTGATATAGGAATCTTTGTTAAAAATATAGCAAACTATTTGAAACTAAGAATAGATCTGAATATAGAGACAGAAATAGAGAAAATCTATGTATACCTGACCAAAGATTATTGTTATATTCAAAGAATCCCTTCCGCCCCAGACGCTACCGTGTGTGGACGTGTTGTATTTTGTATTGTTGATTGTATAGTTGATTTTGAAGATTTATTAAATAAATTAATAATTGTTGTGAGCGCCCGAGCTTCGCCCCACTGTGATCCCCGACCGGTGCCGAAGCCCTACACTGACTATATAAGTCGAAAAAAAATTTCTGCCGTCTGCGGGGTTTGAACCGGAATCGGTGAACTCTTAAATTTCCTCTTAGGAAATAACCTAAAACCACCAAATTGAAAACTTAAGGGGTTTTAAAATTATCGGACTCAATTCCGAAAAAATTTTTGAAATTCGACCAAAAATAAGAAAAGTCAAAAAGACTAACTAAGACTAACTCACTAATATTCGGCGTGAAATAATGGCACTTGGTGCTGTTGTGTTTCGTCCGACCAGTGAGGGTTCCGGAGGCCCTTTCCCCCCCCCCCCTCCCAATTCCTATTCCTTCCTTAAACCTATTCCTCCCTTAAAGGCCGGCAACGCGTCTGCGATTCCTCTGGGTTTGCGGGTGTCCATGGGCGGCGGTGATTACTCTCCATCAGGTGACCCGCCTGCTCGTTTGCCTCCCTCTTTTATAAAAAAAAAAAAAAAGACTTTTCAAAAATTCAAAACTTTCAAAAACTTCAAATAATAAAACTTTAGACCTAAAAACCCCCAAAAATAAACATTTTACAAAAATTTTTAGATAAAAAATTCCCTAAAATTGACTTTAAAAATAAAATTACTACCTAACCTAACCCTAACCTAACTCTAACCTAACTTGATATGGCGCATATGCTTAGTCCGCCACCTGGTGAGAAGAGCGAGCAAGAGACGCCTGGTGCCCTGGAAAGTTCCTACTTGCAGATCGGGGACATAAGGACCTTTAGAACACTGGTCAGAAAATACTGCAGGCAAATAACTGAGGCGGTTCGATCGGGCAAGTCAGTAACGAAGGCCAATAAGGTTATTATTAAATAACTTATTAGTAATATTTAATATTAAGGTTATTAATAAGGTGATTATTGACTCTGCGGTCGGCATAGAAGGCTGCCTGGTCTCGCTGCTGTCAGCAGCCCACGAACCAGATATCTCCCACGAACAAGATCAGGAACAAGTTAGCGAGGACAGCATAATGGAGTTAAGCCATAAGCTGGATAACAGCGTGAGCGCCGTAGTCGCCATTCAGGGCGAGGCAACGGCGGAGATCCGGAGAGAGGTAGCCCAAAAGGTCGACGAAATGCTGGCGCAGCAGGCGAGGCTCGAAGACCTTGTGCGGCTGACCGCCAACATGGTCACAGCCGCACTGAAGGAGGCTCCTCTCTCCCAGGGCCCACCGACCGGCGCTCACACTGTCGGTAAAATCCAAGGGTCCGAACGCCCGAGTGCTCCCTCATATGCGAGCGTGGCTGCTAAAACCTTGCCACCTACGCCCAAGACAAACCCAGCAGTCATAATATCATCGTATGACTGCACATTGAAGCCTCCGGAAGTGGTGTCCCTCTGGAAACAGGAGACGTCATTCCGGAGGCTTAAATATGCCCCCATTAAAATTTTACCATTACCTAAGGCAAAACTGAGAGTGGAATTTGATGATAGGAGGCAGTGCGAAGAAACCATCGCACGTCACGTCAATAGCACTAAATTTGCCGCCGAACAGGCGAAGCTACGACCACCGCTAATTATCCTAAAGGGCATATCCAAGGATGTTGCCCGTGAGGAGTTAGCGGAGGTCCTAGTTGCTCAAAACGACGTGGCAATCACCCGTATCTGCTTCCTAACATCAAATAGAAACCCAGCGCTGTATAATGCGGTGATCGAAGTTACCCCCGAGATGCGAAGTACCATTCTCGCTCTCGGGCGGCTCAACGTAGACAATAGTAGGGTCCACGTTGAGGATTTTAGCCGCTTTATACAGTGCAATCAGTGTTTGCAGTATGGACACTCAAAAGCAAAGTGTAAGTCCGGCAGAAAGCCCTGTGCCTACTGCGCTAGTCCGAGCCACCAAGTAACACAATGCCCCAATAAGAACCAGGGGCCAAAGTGTTACAATTGCTCGGCTCATAACCTGCGCATGGGCACGAGGGTGGAGACCGGCCACAATGCTACAAATTCCCGAGAGTGCCCCCGAATTCGGTCTATGGTCCTGCGTCTGCAGAGCCAGACCGATTACGGAAATTAGACTTGACTACAAAATAAATTAAATTAATTATTAATAAATACTACTAACATTTAAATACAAACAGAATAAAGTAAATTAAATAAAACAAAATACAAATTACAAAATAATCTCATTAAATAATTAATAATTAAAACTCTACCTAATTAACTTAAATTAAAACAATTATAATAACAAACTAAATATAACTTAATTTAAACCCAACTTAATCAAAACAACCATAAACTAGATAAACTAAACCAATAACTAAACAACCAAATATACAAACTAAATAAAATAAAACCTAACCTAACCTAATGTAATAAAATAATTAAATAACTAAACTAATTACCACATTAAAATAAAATAAAACTAATAAAACATAAAATCTAAAAGTAGACAAGTCTAAGTAAATAAATAAGAGTAACTTCAAAACCTAATAAACATACAATTAAAACCTAAAAGCAATATTATAATAAGCAAATAAACCCTAATAAAATTAACTCCAAAACCCTAAGCTACTGAAATTCTTTTTCCACTCCAAAACCCACTATACCCCCTCTCTCCTTCCCATATTACCCCCTATGTGCCCCGCAATTCGTTGGACGTGGATCTTCAGTCCACCCCAATAAAAAGGACAATGTCCAATTAGAAAGAAAGATAAAATAAGCAAAAAATATGCTCTGATTATGTTAGAGCTGCGAGCAAAAAAAAAAAAAAAAACCGGAATCGGTGAGTGTTACACCGAGCACCTTAACCGCTGGGCTACGGACGCTTGAGCGCCGCGGCCGAAATAACCAACCGCTTCATACCTACATCGTTTCCGCTACCACTGCACTCGTCGTAAAACGATAACGATAATCGTTTCGGTTTACACTTCTACAAGTTTCATGGTACAAGTCATCTTTCAAAACGTGTGTTGCTTATAAACACAATCACCATGCATGAGTGCGCTGCCTGCCGAGGCCCCACCAAAGATGACAACTGCCTGAAATGCTGTACTTGCTCGTTATTTTATCATGGCTTATGTGTTGGTGTATCACCTTCTGAAATGGTTAAACTCTCATCGGAAACAAAAACCAGTTGGCTATGTCCGGAATGTTGCACCAAAAAACAATGGACAATTCTAACAAGTCTGTTCGGCCTTCAACACCGACTAGTAGTTCGCAAGCTGACGCTAATGTGACGCTGCGCCGCGGAAAGCAGGGCCGGTCCAAGCCGCTGCCTGCACCCACCACGCCGCCTCCACCGCCCGCGTCTCAACCGGCCGGTTCATGTGTATCGCGCGAGGAGTTGCGCGCGTTTATAAAGGAGGAGTTTCAGAGTTCGTTAAAGGAATGCGCCATCGCGATAAAGAACGACCTAAACCGGGAACTGAAGGCGGTTAGAAGTGAAATCATTTCGCTGACGGACTCAATGAATTTTATAAATGACTCATTCGAAAAATTAAACATCGACATCGCGACCTCCAAAAGCAAAATTGAGTCCGTCGTGAAAGAAAACGAATCTCTCCGCAGCGAATTGAATGTCATCACAAGTCGCTTTAACCAACTCGAGCAGGTGTCCCGCGCCTCAGATTTGGAGATCCAATGTGTTCCGGAACGGAAGTCCGAGAATCTTTTGTCAATAGTTAAGCAATTGGGTAATGCAGTATCATGCCCCATAAATGAGTCAGACGTTTTTTATTGCGCTCGTATTGCAAAGAAAAACCCAGAGAGTCCTCGTCCACGCTCAATCCTGATAAAATTCGCCCGTCCCGCCCTTCTGGCTGCTACAATAAAATATAATAAGTCTCATCCGCAAGAGAGAATTAAAACATTACACCTGGGCTTTGGGACTGACAAAACGACAGCCGTTTATGTGACAGAGAATCTCACGCCTGAAAATAAATCTCTCCATGCAGCGGCGCGCGCTCGAGCGAAGGAGCTTCAATATAAGCATGTTTGGGTTCGCGGCGGCCGCATCTATATGCGAAAGTCTGATACATCGGAGTATGTGCTGGTCCGAAACGTGTCACATTGGAACAATTGAAATAGGTTTAAGTATATTGTTTTTAAGCACAGTGTACAATTTAATAATGTTTTAAAATACTATAATTTAAATGTTTACTTTCAGAATGTCCGTGGCCTTCGTACGAAGACCACGGATTTTTACAAAAATGTATTGTGTTCAAATTATGACGTTATATTCTTGTGTGAAACGTGGCTTAATAGTTCAATATTCGATGGCGAGCTTTTTGATGACCGGTATCTGGTGTACAGGCGCGATCGGGAGACTAGTGGTTTTCATAGATATAAGTCTGGTGGCGGGGTTCTCGTTGCGGTATCCAAGCATATTTCTTCACGTAGGTTACCGCAATTAGAGAGTGATTGTGAGGGTCTGTGGGTGGAGTTAGAAATGCGCAGAAATGGTAAATCATTATACAAACTATTATTGTGTGGCGTTTATCTCCCTCCACCCTTACAGAAAAATATTCTAGATTGCTATATTGATAATGCGATCCGTGTTTTGGAATTGAATGAGAAAGTCTTAATCGTAGGCGATTTCAATTCGAGTAATATTATCTGGAACAACCACAATGTTACATCTCCAGCTAACTACATTGCTAAAAGCACACTTGATACTACACTGCTGGATTTCATCGCTTTGAGTAATCTTACACAATTTAATAATATATTGAATGTTAAAGGTAGAGCTCTGGACCTCGTTCTTTCTAACATAGTGATCAATAATGTGGCAGAGAGTAACTTTCCTTTAAGTAATCTCGACTCATATCATCCTCCTTTAGAGTTCGCCATCTCAAGCTATAATCCGCCAAGCTTACCGTCCAACGACACGAATTTAAGATATAGTTTTCATAAAGCCGACTATGATGCGATTATTACTCAGTTAAATACAATATCATGGGAGCGTGAACTCTCATCTCGTTTTGTCGAGGCAATGGTAGAAACTTTTTATGGTATCATAAGAGATGTAATTGCACAGCATGTTCCGAAATATAAACCGTCATTTAAGAAGTTCCCGGTTTGGTACACGAAGGAACTCATTCGTCTCTTTAAAGAAAAACACAAGCTACGTGTTTGCGCCACAACCGCAACGGCCAATGAGAGGCGAGCGGGCCGCCGCCGCAAAGCGCGCGCCGCGTCGCCCGCGCCGACTGCCGCCGGCCAGTGTGTTACCGACCTTCAGAGCAAACCCACGCGCGCCGCGCATCCGAACCGCGCCTTTGAACTCAGCCCAAACGCCTTCGCCCTATGTGAAGTGTATAGTGACGCCAAGAGCTAGTGCTATCAGCTCGCCCCTAACGCCCTCGACCAGTACAGTAAACAAGTGAAGTGTGTGTGCTACCGCCGTCACCAGCGAAAGCCCGCTGCATCGCCCGCGCCGCTAGCGCCATCCGCGACCAAAGTTCAGCTCGTGCGCGTGCCTACTTAGCGGACCCCAGGTAAGCCTTTCCCGCCTTTCTCCTTAACCTCGTCGTATGTTGCACGCGCCTCACGTGGCAACATTTATGGTCCTTCGAGCCGGATACCAGACCTTAGTAACAGTCCACTTATTTAAACCATACCTGCCACATTTAATTTTTTCGCCTCGACTCGTGCCACGCATATAACACATATACACCTACACTCACACAAGGCACGCGCAAGCCGGGCCTAGCCCAAATACGCCCTACTGTCCCTATTGTAGGGAAAGGGGGCACAAGCTAATAGAGTGCGCGCGCTATAATGCCCAGCCCACACAGGGCCGGTGGGACTTCATAAAGGCGCGCGAGCGGTGCCAGAAGTGCCTAGGTCCGCACTATGAACAGGAGTGCAAGTCGGTGAAGGGTTGTAGGGTGTGTGGCCGCGCTGAGCACCACACGTCCCTTCACCATTTAGTACACCACAAATGCACATTCCATCTGCTCATTCAATTACAGTCCGCTAAAAATAATTATTTTCGCCCATAATCTAATTCCTGCCATCATTTCTAAATTCATTTGTTCCCGTAACTTTACGATTTATATCTCGTGGCGAAACGGCCTGCCCTAATAATTTTTTTTTTGTCGGTACTCGGAAAACAATTGTGTTAGTATAGCGGGACAACGTGCACTTAATTTATTTTACTTTTATTTAACGTAATTATTTCTGCACGTTGCTCATTGCAAAGAATTTATTGCTCGATTTTCTCAAAGCCCGTACACAGTAGTACACAATTACATGTAGTCAGCCCGCACTTATACGGTGCATGACATCTGTTGGCGCGTAAGGCACCAACATGCGACGTAGGTAAAGGAGTAAGATGGGAACGGGCTTACCGGGGGTCCGAGTTGTAGGCACGGGATCGAGGCGAAGCGCGGGGGCGCAGGGGCGCTCTTGGCGCGGGCTTGAGGGCGGCAACACACAAACACTTCACTATGTTCGTTAAGCGTTAGGGGGGAGCTGGTAGTCCTAGCTCTGTCACTGCACACACTGCACACATATGGTCACGTCGGGCTGAGTTTAAGGGCGCGTGACGCGTGGGTTCGCCTTGAGATCTCGAAGGGCACTGGTTTGGCGCGAGCGCCGGTCGGCGCGGGCTAAAACCTCGTCCGGTACATACGTCGCAGAGTCCGTGCGACGGGATAATGCACTCCAATATGCACTCTAATTGGCCGGCGTAGAGACGGCTGTCATTCGTCGCGTCTTGTTGGCGCGTACAACATCAGCCCACGCCTTTGCACAACACAATAAGCCTGCAACACACACACATGCAGTCTGCTTTTTATTTGCTTTTATTGCGGTTGCTTTTTATTGCGCCGTTGCGCTTTGCGCCATCGCGCACGCCTTCCGTGCCTATATGGTACCTGCCCAGCGCACGCCTTCCGTGCATATATGGTACCTGCCCAGCGCACGCCTTCCGTGCCTATATGGTACCTGCCCAGCGCACGCCTTCCGTGCCTACATGGTACCTGCCCAGCGCACGCCTTCCGTGCCTATATGGTACCTGCCTAGCGCACGTCTTCCGTGCCTATATGGTACCTGCTCAGCGCACGCCTTCCGTGCCTATATGGTACCTGCCCAGCGCACGCCTTCCGTGCCTATATGGTACCTGCCCAGCGCACGCCCTTGCGCCTTGCCCCACAGAGCGCATTGCGCCATCCGTGCCTATATGGTACTTGCCCAGCGCACGCCTTCCGTGCCTATATGGTACCTGCCCAGCGCACGCCCTTGCGCTTTGCGCCACAGCGCGCATTGCGCCATCCGTGCCTATATAGTACCTGCCCAGCGCACGTCTTTGCGCTTTGCGCCCTTGCGCATTGCGCCTCCCTGCGCGTTACGCCGACGCGCCCCCGCGCAGGCATTCAGCTCTCATACAATCACACACGTGCATTCCTCTCAGCTCATCATGTACACACCCACACGTTAACTCAACACAGCACGAATCGAGGCTGTAGTCTCCTTATACTTCCGTTCCTTCCCCCCCCCCCCCCCCCCTCCTACCCCCTGGGGCCCGGGAAGATGTTTGCGCCACAACCGCAACGGCCAATGAGAGGCGAGCGGGCCGCCGCCGCGAAGCGCGCGCCGCGTCACCCGCGCCAACTGCTGCCGGCCAGTGTGTTACCGACCTTCAGAGCAAACCCACGCGCGCCGCGCATCCGAACCGCGCCTTTGAACTCAGCCCAAACGCCTTCGCCCTATGTGAAGTCTATAGTGACGCCAAGAGCTAGTGCTATCAGCTCGCTCCTAACGCCCTCGACCAGTACAGTAAACAAGTGAAGTGTGTGTGCTACCGCCCTCACCAGCGAAAGCCCGCTGCATCGCCCGCGCCGCTAGCGCCATCCGCGACCAAAGTTCAGCTCGTGCGCGTGCTTACTCAGCGGACCCCAGGTAAGCCTTTCCCGCCTTTCTCCTTTACCTCGTCGTATGTTACACGCGCCTCACGCGGCAACACTACGTATAAAATATCGTAAATACAAAAATCCACTAGACGAATTAGCTTTGTGTACGTTAAAAAGGAGATTCGCTGAATTGATAAGAATTTGTCATAAAAATTATATAGCTTGTATTGAAAAGTCAGTATCCAAAAATCCAAAACTATTTTGGACATTCCTAAAAAATAAAAGACGTAACAGTAGTGCCTATCCATCATCTATGACTTTTGACAGAGACGAGGCGGATTGTGGTGGCGGTATATGTGATCTCTTTGCTTCTTTCTTCACGTCGATGTTTAAAACAAGCTCTAAATTTTCCCCGGCTGCAAATGACCAAATCCTTACGTCTAACTATCTCGCTAATCTCTCTTTTTCGCAGAGAGACGTACTTAAGACCCTAACTCGTTTGGATCGAAATAAGGGGGCCGGTCCTGATGGTATACCCCCTATATTCGTGGTCAGTTGTCGCAAGGTGCTATCTTTGCCTTTAACTACTATTTTCAATACATCTTTGAAAACAGGCACTTTCCCTTCTGTCTGGAAGGAGGCGCGTATTGTCCCAATTTTTAAATCAGGTGATGCCAGATCTGTAAAAACCTATAGGCTAATATCTATACTGTGTGTGTTTGGTAAGATTTTTGAGTCCTTAGTGTGTCCTGTGTTGACTTGGCATATGAGTCAAATTATCTCGCCTCAGCAATTTAGTTTCCTAAAATCGCGTTCTTCAGCCACTAATCTCGTTTCGTTTTTAACCCAAGTATCTGAATCTCTCGACGCGCGACTATCTGTAGATACAATTTATACGGATATTAGCAAAGCCTTTGATACCGTTGATCACAACATTCTAGTTCATAAGCTTTCCACCTTTGGTATCACTGGAGATCTACTTGCATGGTTCTCCTCATATCTTCAACAGAGGAGGTCGAGAGTGGTGGTTAACGGCTTCTCTTCGGAACCATTTTTATGCACGTCTGGTGTACCGCAAGGTTTGCATCTGGGTCCGATCCTCTTCAATATTTTCATAAATGACATTGTAACTATCTTCCGTCATGCCAAGTGCTTTCTGTACGCGGACGATATGAAATTATCGATGTAAATACGCGATCAGAACGACTCAACCTTATTGCAAGAGGATTTGGACCGAAGAGCGGCGTGGTGCACTGAAAACCAATTACTTCTGAACCTCGATAAATGCAAAGGAGACCTTTCCATTTCGGCTCAAAATGTGCCGAGGTACACTTTATTTTAAAATATCCTCTTAATTATGCAGAAGCCTCTGATGATATCATTTTTCTATAAAACACGCCGAAGCTAGTTTTTTTTTGGAAAATAAAAAAGTCATACATAATATGGTTTATGAAATCGTAAACATGAAACGAAACGTGCAAATAAAGAGCGAAAATATGACAGTGACAACTGTCATACTGGTTTTTTGTAATGGTGACAGTTTGTGGATAAACAAAAAATATTTTTTGAGATCTAAACTCACAATGTTGGAGTTTCTCCCTTGTTCTTTTAGCAACAACACGTGTTGTGAGACTCCATTTTATTTTAATCTACAGTACAAATACTAAATGTACTTACTTTAAAAATAAGTATATACCACTTGAAATTGGCTTAATGCTAAATGCGAAGCCATTAATTAAGTTATTTTATATGTCTCACAATGGGTAATCAATAGGTGCAAAACCTAGTTTAAATTATATGGTGTTCTATAAACTCACATAGTCGGTCTACTACCCAGACATATATGTCTGTGGTCTACTGATATTTGTCTCTCTCAAAATAATCAAACGTACAAAATAATTCGAAACAGTTAATAACACTTATTTTTGTTACTATCTATCATGTTTGTGCTAAAAACAGGTTAATATTATGTAAAAATAAGTTACTTTATGGCTTTTATCTAATAATTAGTTGGCAGTTAGGTAAGCTAACGAAACGCACCCGACAGCGAGAGTTTGCGAGAGTTTGCTTGCCAGTTAAATTAATCCAATGTTTCAAGCCGTCAAACCTTTCTAATTATATTTTTAGGTGGTACAATTATAATAAAAAATATAATACATATATTTTTGGAATCTACGATATTTTTCCTACAGGTTGGTACCTTTGAATCTTAGGTACATGAGTGGCTGTAGTTGTATGGGAAGAGGAAAGGTCTCCTTTATTAGATTTATCAGATGTGCTACTGTTTTGCGTCCGACGTATAATATTGATGGTCATGTTTTAGAAGAAATGGAGTATATTCGCGATTTAGGTTTGCTGCTGGACAGAAAGTTACGCTTTCATAAGCATATCAACCAAGTGGTATCTAAAGGTTTCCAAATGCTAGGGTTCGTTTTACGTAATGCTAAAGAATTAAAAAGGCTTCAACAAAAATACTACTGTACAAGTCCTTGGTCCGTTCCAACCTTGAATACTGTAGCCAGGTCTGGTCCCTCCACTACGACGTTCACATCAAACGTATAGAGCGTATCCAGAAACGTTTTTTGTGCCATATATCAGACCAAACTCGTAAGGCAAAAGAGCTTCACTCATATGAAGAACGACTGGCTTATTTTAAATTAAAAAGTTTGAAGGATCGTAGGTTTTTATTGGATTTAATGCTACTCCAAAAGATAATCAGCGGCACCACGGATTGTTCCTCTCTGTTACGATTGATAAATCTTAATGTACCATATAAACTAGCGCGGGTCAGAAGATATGTGCCTTTTTCTGTTAAGGGCAGCATGACCAATGTGGGTCACCACGCCACCATGAATAGATTACAGCGACAAGATAACGAACTCTGCAAAGTTTGTAACATCGACATCTTCGCAGATAAGCCCCAGAAGTTCAGACAGGAAATATTAGAGTCATTTGATATAGCGCCAAACGATTGTTGATTTTATATATGTACTCCATTATTAATTTTGTCTTTTTGTAGCATTAGTTGGCCCTGGAAGGGAAGCATTAAATACTTTTATATAATGCTTCCTTTACAATAGATATTATACATGTCGGCTCAGAAAGGATTTGGTCTAGTTCTTCCGACATTGTGTGGGCAGACTTAGGTACCGTGCAAATGAAAAATAACTACGTTTGGTGATTAATTTATTCTAGGCACAGGTATAGCTAGACTGAAATACAAAACGAACAGCACAATTTCTGTTCGGCCAATCCTATCTCAACCAACTTTCATCGAGTTCTTTGGAAAATAAACAAAACAGGTCTATTCTAGTTTGTTTATTCTGAGCTAAACTTTAATCTACTATGTTTACTCTCTAAAATGAAAAATTATAAAATAACCATAGCTACGGTATTTACAAACTACTAGGGAATTACAGCCAATTACAACACAATTCAAAAATTAGAAGATCACTGATACCACTCATACCATTGAGTATCATCAATTTATTTTCAGAAACAAAATAAATTAGAACCGTTCAAAAATAATTTCAGCCATAATCAGGTATCACATTCGTGGTCCAGCCAACACACTATTCACGTTCTTCCCCACGGGAAACCCGAGTCAAATCTTGACTCTATGATCTTTGCTTCAAGGCAAGATCCGACTGACTCTATGATCTTTGCTTCGAGGCAAGATCCGACTGTACTACCCAGAACTACCGCCCACCGCTTACCTACGGACTACTCAGAGAGCAGACACCGATTTCTACTAGGCTACGACTACGGCATTCTGGTACAGTCTCCGACCCAACGAATCGAGAACCTGTGCATTAACTAGATGCTACTTCGTCATTAATTTCGGCTTCCTCTACAATCTCAATGGGTACTTGGCCCTCAGGCATCTTCCTTACACGATCGTGCGCATACTTGTAGGTACGTTTATTAACCAATGACCTTAAAACATAACGGTCTCCATCTAAAATTTCTATTATTTGAAAAGGCCCTCTAAACTTTGCATTTAACTTCGTTTGATTACGTTCCTCATTTTCAATTAAAACGAATTCACCGACCGAAAATCTACTAACGTTTGCCTTATTGCTATCAAAACGTGCCTTGTTATAACTTGCGGATTGTTGTATGCCCTCAGATGCAGATTCTCTAATTTCACTAAGATCTATGACGTCATCGTTATCATTAGCCATCAAATCTAGAGGACGAGCTACTTTTCCTATTAAAAGTTCTAACGGGCTAGCTTTCGTCACACGGTTGACGGTACAATTAAGAGCGAGCTGCACGTCTCCTAGGAAATCCTGCCACGACTTATCTTTGTCAGACTCTACCGCTGTTAACATGGATTTCAGCACGCTCATTATGCGCTCCACCTGACCATTCGCACGACATGAACCTGTAGCAATAAGATGAAGATAGATTTTCTTACTGTCACAGAAGTCACGGAACTCTTGGCTGGCAAAACAGCGACCTTGGTCCGCGATTATACGTACAGGTGCACCGAATAGTGCCACGCTATCCTTCACTGCTTTGATGCTGCTCCTGGTTCTATGTTTTTAGTGTGAAAGAGTAACCAATACGTACAGTAAGCAATACGTACTTTGTGAAGGCGTCTATCATCACGAAAACATATTCCTTTTTATCACTCTTTCCACTCAGCTTGCCAGTAGCATCAATGTGCACGGTGTGCCATGGAATTGCTGTTTTCGGTATAGGATGAAGTTCAGCTTGTACCTTACCGGAATGAGACTTTGCTATTTTGCAGGTCACGCAGTTATCTACAAACTTTCTTACATACCGACTCATGCCCTCGAACCAAAAATGATTGTACAGCTTTTCTAGTGTTTTTTCCCATCCTAAGTGAATAAGTGAATCATGGACATTATTTATGACTGACCAGCGCATAGTGCGAGGGACGATGGGCAAACATCTCGTTCGACCATTCCGCTGCACTTTACGATAAAGTATGCCCGATCTAACCTCATAAGTTTTAGCTACGTCGTCATTGAGCTGTCCTTGATCTAGATCAGAAACTAATTTTTTAATTTCCTCATCTCGCTGCTGCTCTGCAAGAAGCCAATTGCTGGACAATTCAGTAACATTCACTTGTTTCTGCTCCTCTTTTTCAATGTGTAGTTTTGTTGAGGCAGAGGGTTGTAAGTTTCGAGAAAAGAAATCAGCATGGGCCATATGCTTACCGTCCCTATATTTGACGTCAAAATCAAACGACAGCAAAAAGGCCCACCACCTATGAACTCTGGGTGTTAGGTCAATCTTGGTACACGACAACTTCAGCGAGTTACAGTCGGTTAAAACGGTAAACTTTTGGCCATGCAGGTACTGCCTAAAATGACTTATCGCGTTGACGACGGCAAGCGTCTCTAACTCGTATGAGTGATACCTTGATTCAGCTGGAGTCGTGCGTTTGCTAAAATAGGCTACAGGGCGTCGCTTACTATCAACAATCTGAAATAATATAGCTCCATATCCCTCGGCACTCGCATCAGTATGAAGCTCGGCTGGGTACTGTGGGTCAAATATCATGAGCACCGGTTCACAGGTCAAGATATTTATTACCTTCTGCCGCACTTCCTCGCACTTGGGCGTCCACTCGAATGGGCACTCACCCGAGGTAAGTTTATAGATTGGACCCATGAGGCGAGAAAAGTCTGGTACGAACTGGCGAAAGTATGAAGCCAAACCTACAAATTGTCTTACCTGAGTAATTGACTGAGGGGGAGGCAATGTTGATAGAGCTTCTATCTTGCGCTTATTAGGCTTGATCTCATTTGCTTCTACCTCATACCCTAAGTATTCTACTCGCATTTTAAGAAAAGAACATTTCTTGAGGTTCAGAGAGAACCCCGCTTTTGTAAGTCTATCAAGCACAACCTGTAACCTTTCTAATCCCTGGGTAATAGAGTACGAGATGATCAGAAGGTCATCAACGTAGACCACCACGTACTGGTTTGAAAGGTCACCAAGAGCATTTACGATTGCACGCTGGAAAACCGATATTGCGTTACGGAGACCAAAGGGCATAGTTAAAAACTCGTACTGTCCATCAGGCGTGATGAAGGCAGTACGCTCAATTGACTCCGCCTGTACTGGGATTAAATGAAATCAACTTGCGCAGTCGAGTTTGGTAAAGAAATTGGCACCATGGAGTCGCGAAATCTGGTCAGAAATCAAAGGGAGTGGGTAACGGTCCGGTACCGTGTTCATATTTAACTCTCTGTAGTCTATACACATGCGGTCTGACCCGTCATGTTTTTTAACTTAAAGAGCAGGGCTAGCGAAAGGCGAATTACTAGGCCTAATTATTTTTGCTTGTGTGGAATCACCTCAACGTGTTCTCAGAAGGGAATGGGTTATACTTTTAAAACACTTTGTCACTTCAATGATTTATTTATTGGCACTTAGTGGTACATTTTAATTATAACTAAGAAGTATTTTAGTGTTACAGTAATCCTTCCGCAACTATGCTTTACAATGTTCGCACCTTGGCGACCCCAATGCGAATGCTAGCACTGCTCAAAAATGACTCCCTCGAGACCTCCCCACCTTGTCCCCACCGCTGCTACTAAATAACGCGTTATTGGCTGACAGCGCTCAGCCAATCACAGGCGGCAAACATAACTTTTTAAACTAGATTAATATAAAGCAATGAAATAGATGAATACAAACGTTGTACATAATAAAATTAGCTATCAATTCGTTTTAGTAAGCAGAGTAAAGTTTATGATTTAACATAATGATATTAACAATCCTAATCATTACAACTATAAGACCGTATTGATTATTACAACTCGGCCATCCATCATATAACGAGTCCCTTCGTTATGATATTGTTGTTATTATTTGTAATAAATTGAAAAACTATAAATAGGTATTAAATTAATTAAATTATATATTATCCGGCGCTATGATGGATAATCGGTTAAGAATAATAATAATTAAGAGTCATGTACGATAAGTATAAGATAAACATACATTTATGTCCATAGGTAGGTACACCCAATTACAACAATGGTTTACATACAAAAACATGACATTACAGTCCAGTGATAGTACAATTTAGGCAGCCTGTAATACATAGTTTTAATCAATTATCACATTTTCCAACATTTTAAAACAAAAACAAATAGTAATCTAAATCTTCTTTGAACATTAAGAGTGCCCGGTCCATGACGCTGACCGTTACCGACACCAGATACTAATTATAATAAATAGTCCGGACCATGACACTGTCCGTTACCGACTATCAAAACGCTGTACTGTTCCATGACACTGACCAGCAGCAGATTTACTTCATAATTTTACTTAAACTTTTGTTGACTTCGGTTTAATAGTGACAGTGACGGAGTACACAGAGGTTAATTCCGAATTAATCAGAGTCGTTAAGAGCAGGATCAGAATTACCCGGGAGCTCATCATCGGAAGAAGAAATAGACTGCGTTAAGGAGAGCCATGGAAATATTTTATCTACTGCAATTATAGCTTCATAACGCTTGCCCTTTCGTGTGATAGGAGTATCCTCCACTACGTACCGGTAATTTGGGAGTACCTTTTTAATTCGATATGGGCCACTACATTTCGGTTCCAGTTTTTTCGATTGTCCCTCTATCCCAGTCGTTGCGCGAATTGTTCTAACTAGATCACCTTCGTTAAATTTAATATCCCCTCTCCCATGTTGATCATATACTTCTTTCGCTTTTGCCTGCTGTTCTTGAATTAATGTCTTTGCTTCTGACCTTAAATCCGATAATGATTTTTGACTACAGAGAACAGTCTCCGAGATTATTTCATTAAACCTGCCCTGCGATGGGTTTGTAACTGTTCTGCCAAACAATAGTTCAGTCGGAGTCTTTTTAGTGGTTGAATGAATAGTAGTATTAATACCTAATTGTATTTCAGGTAGATTATCATCCCAAATACCATTCGGCTTATCGTGATTCATGGCTCCAAGAGCCGCCAAGATAGTGCGATTGTACCGCTCTACTTGACCGTTTGCTCTGGGCGTCGCAACCGCGTTAAGTATGTGCTTTATACCAGTAGATGTAGTAAAACTTTTGAAAGCCCTGCTGGTAAAGCTAGTACCTTGGTCAGTGATAAGACGATTTGGCGTTCCAAAATAACTAATATGATTTCGGAATACCTTAATACTGGTAGCAGATTTCGTGTTGCGCACAGCCGTCAAGTTTATAAATTTTGTGAACGCATCTACTATTACTAAAATGTAAGCATTACCACGTTTGGTCTTAATAAAGGGGCCCAAGTGGTCTGCGTGTATAGTATCAAAAGGAATGTCTACTTTCGGAATTGGGTGCAATTGTCCTGCTTTTTTACCGCTCGGCAATTTATGGTGTGCGCACTCTACACACGCAGCTACATACTTTTTTATAAAGCGTTTCATTTTTGGAAACCAATAATGAGCTTTAATACGTCCCAAAGTTTTGTCAAGACCAAAATGACCAACGTCATCGTGGTTAGCTTTTAGTAAGTGCCATCGTGCTCCTCGAGGTACTAACCAGCGAATGGTAGAGTCATGAAGCACACGATAAACGCGGTCATTTACCAGTTTGTAATTTTTAAAGATTTCAGTAGTTTCCTTTGTCTTTGGATCTTTAAAAGTACATCAGCAATACGTTTTATCTCTTCATCGGATTCTTGATATGTTGTAAGCCAATCGTCGGTACCCACAGCGAGGATTTCTAGTAGGTGGCTCGAATCCTGCTCATCGGTGACAGGACTTCTGCTCAAGGCATCAACATGAGCCATCTTTTCTCCTGTTCTGTATTCTATATCACAGTCATATTCGAGGAACTGTAGCCACCAACGAGCAATCCTCGGTACCAAGTCTCGTTTGGTCAACGTCGTACGGAGAGCATTACAGTCGGTAATGATTTTAAACTTTAACCCTAACAAATACACTCTAAACTTACTTAACGAGGATATAACGGCTAGAGTCTCAAGCTCATACGAGTGCAGTTTTTGCTCATCCGTGGTCGTCTGCCTACTATAATATGCAACTGCTCGTAAGACGTTGTTAAGATCTTTCTGCATTAGTATACCGGCGACACCTATTTTACTCGCATCAGTATGAAGTTGTGTTTCAGATTCTGGATTGTAAATGGCTAACACTGGCCTGACAATTAGCGCTTGCTTTAGTAATTCGAAAGCTTCAGATGTATCACAACCCCAACGCCAGGGAGCGTCCTTCCTTAGAAGTGCCGTCAAAGGTCGGGCGATAACCGCGAATCCCTTGACGAATCTTCTAAAGAAACTCGCCAGTCCTAAAAACCGCCTCACTTCGTGAACATTACTTGGCGGAGCGAATTCGGAAATAGCTTTAGTTTTAGCTGTAAATGGTCTGACACTTTCTGCGCTGACTTCGTACCCAAGATAGTCGATTTTATCAAAAAAGAAGTTGCACTTACTTAATTTTAGCGTCAATCCATTTTGTGCGATTAATTTAAGAACCTCTTCAAGGCGGTCTAGACCTTCTTCGAATGAATTCGAAGGAATAAGGATATCATCCACATATATGCTAGTATATTCGCTAACTAGGGAGTTCTGAATGACTTTATTCATCGTCCGTTGGAAAACTGACGGTGCATTCACTAGTCCAAAAGGCATTCTATTATACTCATATTGACCATCAGGGGTCACAAAGGCAGTTTTCTCACGTGATTGCTTAGCAATAGGAATCTGGTAATAGCCTGAGGCTAAGTCAAGAGTAATGAATAGTCTACTACCAGAGAGTCTATCTAGATGATCCTCAATTCGGGGCAGAGGATAGTGTTCACGTTTTGTTTTACGGTTTAGTGCCCGATAGTCAACGCATAACCTCTTCTCCCCAGATTTCTTGTTAACTAACACTATGGGACTGGCATATTGAGAAATAGACTCTCTGATAATGTTACTATCTAACATTTCCTGTATCATGTCTTTAACCTGTTTACGCTCGGCGTATGACAATCGGTAGGGGCGATAAACTACTGGTGCCGCGTCTGTCAGTTCTATTACCATTTCAGTCCCCGTTGTAAACCCCAAATCTTTTAGATTAGTCGAGAAGCTATTCTTATATTTATTAAGTAATTCATACAATGCCTGCCTTTGGGACCGCGATAGTGCATCCCCACATTGGATACTCACTAGTTTATCAGAATCTGAACTAACGTTGGCAAAATTTATATGTAGTTTATCAACAGTATGGCTTCTTGTAATTAATTCACCAATTTTAAACGTCAAATTCGAGTTACCTACGTTATGTATAAGAACGCTTCCTATGCCTTCCTTTAGCGTATACTCCCCGGGTAATAAATAATGTTCTCGATTTATAGTATGTCGTACACTGCCATGAACATAAATGTTGCCTGTATAACTAGAACACCTAATTGGCACTGGCTTAATATCATTCACGTCTAGAACGACCTCATGTGAACAAATAAGAGAGTATTGTTGGCGCTTAAGGCACCAACATGCGACGAGGTTGAAGGCTGAAGGCAGGAAGGCTGAAGGAAGGAATGACTTACCGGGAACAGCTGGTTGATCTGGGGCGATCGGGCGTTGCAGCGGGCTTTCGCTGGTGAGGGCGGCAGCACACACACTTCACTTCACTGGGCACTGATCGGAGGCGTTTTTAAGGGTAGTTGGGCTGGTAAACACAGCGCTCTCAAGTCACATACACTTAACACATGGTTGTTCACGGGCTGAGTTCTTGCGCGCGCGCGCGCGTGGTGTCTCTTTGAAGGGTCGGAGCACACTGCTTTGGCGCCAGCGCCGATCCGCTTCGTCCGGTATATTTGTCACCTCGCTGTGATTGGCCGATCATTCGTTGCACATTCGTTGCACCAATATGCGCTTTAATTGACCGGCGCAGCGACGATTATCCGTTGCGCTGTGGCGCGAACAAGTATTTTGTGGACTTAAGTGACTCTAGTTTCGTAAATATGACATCAGTGTCAGTTTTTACAATTTTTATAGTGGGTCTTTCGGTAAATGTATGACCCAGCAATAAAGAGCATGGAATAATGTGATCATCGACAACTAAAATATGAACCTTATGTTCAACGATGCCTTGAATTTCTACGGTGGCGTAAACCAGTCCTATAGGGAGGAGAGCTACGTTTCCAATGCCTTTAAGCAAAGGGCCATTTACTTCTTGCCACAGTAGCTGCAATCTTTTGGCCTCGCTCAGCCGTATCAGAGTGCCCTCGCTACCCAAATCAACTACGCAGCTCGAGAGCATACCATTTATTTTAACGGGGATTTTGTATTTCAAACTGGTATCGTACCCACTATCTACTTTCAGAACATTTCTACTTTTATCGTCAAAACCCTGTTTTGACTTTGGGCAATCGGCGGCTACGTGTCCTAATAATCTGCAGTTAGTACAGTGTAATTTCGGCTTTGGGCAACGGAAAAATGGATGTCCTTTCTCATTGCAGTTGTAACAAACCATACTAGAACCTTGCTTTTGGGAATTAGAAGCAGCTTTGTCAGTTAATTTATCGCTATTGTTGAGAGGTTGGTAATTATTACGCATACTATCTCTAGAATAGAATAGAATATCATTTATTTGCATTTGATTAGGGAACACTGGAGGTCATAGTATACAAAAGTTCTGCCTATTCAACCATTAACAATAGCATGCAAATATTATTTTAAATTAAATTAACAAGTTACTACTTTGTTTTTTACATTGCACATGTCAAATATTTTTTACAATTTACAATTCATAAATTATCATTAATGTGAAAACAATTGAATAAAATACAAATGTCAATAAAATATAATAAATGTCAATAAAATGTCAGAATAATAATACAACACATCACGAACATAGACAACAAGAAGGAAACACTGATAATTATATATGAGCATCATGCTTTAAAATTTGCTAGTTAAATATTCGTTAGTGCTGTAAAACAATTTTTCGGATAGCCATCTGTACAGAGCAGTCTTAAACTTATTGAAAGGCAATGTTTTAATATTTTCTGGTATCTTATTATAAATTTGCATACACATCCAATAGCATTCTTTCTGAAATCTACGGCTTTTCGGAATAACTACGGAGACCAATCTATTACCATTTCGTGTATTTCTGCGATATACATCCTTAGACTGGCTGAAACAGTGCATATTTAGTTTTACAAATTTAGCAGTTTCAAAAATGTAGATGCAAGGCAGTGGTAGAATTTTTAAATAATTAAATAGTGGTCTGCACGGTTCATCTGGCGCAGTACCACATATTGCCCTTACGCATTTTTTTTGAGCAATGAAGGCTTTATTTATGTCACTGCTATTGCCCCATATAATCAGTCCATACCTAATAACTGATTCCACGTAAGCAAAGTAGGCTGCAAGAGCGGTACTTCTTGTTGCTATTTTGGTCAGTTTATAAAGAGCGAACGTAAATCTATTAATTTTATTGCACACAACTTCTACTTGCCTTTTCCAATCTAATTTTCGGTCAATTTCTATACCTAGGAATTTAGTTGCATTTGCGTTATTAAGCATTTGTCCATTATACTTAATATTTAGGGCCTGACACTTATCCGAATTATTAAAATTTATAAAACTAGTTTTCTTAATATTTATAACCAAATTATTGTTTTCAAGCCAATTTATAATCGATATAATAGTATTATTAATGTCAGTTTTATGGTCTTCCAGTGTCAATTTACCGTCCGTTGTTACTATCACTGATATGTCATCGGCAAATAGGATACATCGATGGTTAGTTACGCTTGGCAAATTGTTGATGTAAACCAAGAATAAGAGTGGACCCAACACGCTTCCTTGCGGAACCCCAAATCTGTTCTCTTTGAAATTGGATCTATAAGTTTGTGCTACATTTTTGCAGTCTAATTTTGTGATTTCAACTGATTGCTTTCTGTTCCGCAAGTAAGTTTGGATCCATTTCAACACAACTCCCCTTATTCCACAGTGTTCTAATTTAGTTAATAGTTGATTATGACAAACAAAATCGAATGCTTTCGACATATCAAAGAAGAGGGCAGTTGTATATTTATTATTATTCAGAGCTAACATGCTCTCGTTCACCAAATCAAAAACAGCATGTGTGGTTGATTTCTTTCTTTGGAAGCCGTACTGGTTTTGTTTCAATACCTGATATTTGTCAAAGAAAGAAGTGAGCTTAGCATGCATAACTTTCTCATAAATTTTTGAGAAAATGGATAAAAGCGTTATCGGTCGGTAGTTATCAATTTTTGATTTATCGTCCTTTTTAAACAATGGTTTGACTATTGAGAATTTAAGCTTATCGGGGAAGGTGCCAGAGACCATTGAAAGGTTAATCAAATACGCTAAAACAGGACTTAATTCCTCGCTGTTTGCTTTTATAACTTTGGTGCATATATCATCATAGCCTTCTGCATTCGTGTTGTTTAAAGAGCCAATAATTTTTTTCACATAATGTTCGTCAATTGGGGTTAAATAAATAGAGTTGTATAGAATGTCATTTGTGTATTTATAAAAATTATTATTATTATTATTATTGATTTTATTTGTAAGTCCAATAAAGTAATTATTAAATGTCAACGCAATTTCGTTAGGATTTTCAATAACTTTATTTTGATATTCAATTGAATTTATATAATAATTATGTTGTGAACTGCTGTCGTTTTCATCTTGTATTACTGTCCATGTAGCTTTGCAAGTATTTTTGCTACTAAGTACATATTTGTCATTGTTTTGTTTCTTAGCTCGTAGTATAATTTTTTTTAACAATTTTGAATATGTCTGGTATTTATTCTTAGCATTTATACTTCGTTTTTTGTAGTAATTTTGGCGTAGTATTCTATTAATAGCACAGCTTTTTCTAATACCTTTTGTGATCCATTTTAATTTAGGTTGTGTGCTTAGTCTAACTTTACAAACGGGAAAGCAAAGTTTGTAGAGTAGGCAAAACCAGTCATAAAATTTATTAAATGAATCATTAGGATTTGTATCACTGTATACGTCTGAAAATGAGAGCTTTGCCAAATAGGCTTTAAACTTTTCGATAAGTTCAGTAGAGTAGCATCTTTTGTAATTATATATCACTTTTGGATTAATGGCTTTCTTTTTCAAATTAAAAACAAGTACCTGTGCTGTGTCATGATCAGACAAGCAAAGCGGAAGAGTTGAGCCAGTTGCACCTTTTATATTACTAAATATATGGTCAATACAAGATGAACCCCTAGTGGCTGTTGTTATGTGCTGCGTTAAATTATAATTTTTTAATAAGTCTGTAAGATTTCTATTCACATAATTATTTAGCAATGTGTTAACATTTATGTCTCCTACGATAACTATCTTGTACTTCGAATATTTATGCATATACTTATTTAACAAGAGTTCAAGTTTTTCAAAAAAGTACTCAAAATGTCTTTTTTTGTAGCCGTTGATGCACGATAAACACATAAAATCATTATATTACACATCGGAACTACTATGGAGCAACCTTCAAAATGAAAATTGACTGTTATATTATCACATAAACTAATTTTGTTATAAGTAATTCCTTTTTTAACCATGATGCAGGACCCTCCCCTTTTTTTATTTCGTGAGAAGTGGGCTGCTAGTTCATAATTTTGTATGTTTATATTTTTTTCCTCTCCACCCTTTACAAATGTTTCTGTGAAACAAAGAATATCTGGAGAAAAATTGCTTTTTAAATCTAAAATAGTTAATTCTATAAGCTCCTTTTTTGAAAGAAGGCCTTGGATATTTTGGTGAAAAATAACAAAGTTTGGTTCTTTATTGGGTACGAAAACATTTAGTTTTTTCTTGTTCTGTAAATTTATTTTGATTTTCTAATATTTTTTGGGTGGGAAATAGTAAGGAATTGTACCTTTCCTTATTACATTATGCGGATTTGAATGTTCTGTTTGTGCATTTTTTAAACTGTAAGTGTTCTTGTATTTTAATGTTTTAGACATTTGTAAGCCATTTTTTATGTAGTCTTGATTGTATTTTAGGTAATCTATCTCTACATTTAGTTTAAGACAATTTTTTTTTCCTGATGACACTTTAGTCAATTTATAGTAAGACAATAGTTGTTTAATATCCACAAAAGTACAATTGTTATAATTCTTTACAATTAGATTTATATTTGAGTTTAACTTCTGAACGTTTAAATAAATATTGTGCTGCACACTTAACAAAAAAATTTTTTTACATTTTTTTAAGTTATAAAGAATATTACATAAGTTGGATATAGTAGTGTATGGATTCTCGTCATTGTTACCTATGGATAATATCAAAATGTCATCATCAGCAAAGTTATCACCTAAATGTTTACAATTTTTTAATATTTCAGAGCTGGGCGCGAACGGTTTTACCATACTAGAAACACTATAATTGTCATTCCACTTTCCATTCCTAGTATTTATGATATCTTCTGCCAATCCACGTATTTTCTCATCACCAATTATATGGATCGTAGGCCTGGGTTTACCGATATTTTTGCTGTAGTGAGCGACATCTGGTGAGTGTGCGAGTAGACTGGTTTCACCTTGATGACACGGTGTGCTTGATCGATTGTATAGTTGATTTAAGTGATTCCCTTTGTCGTTCCTAGGTGGCGTGGTACTGGATTTTTGTTGCGTCAGAGACTCGTTTTTCTCTTTTTCTTCTTGTGAAAAGTCTAGTACTGTTTTGTTTATACTTGTTCTTTTTTTTCTTTGCGTGACATTTTTCTTAATGCTGGAACTGATTTCTGTAAGTAATTTTGTTTTTTTCTCTTGATTCAATAGCATTTTTTTTAATTTAGAGTTTTCGAGTAATATGTTTTCTATTTCATTATCTGCTATTTGTAATTTTTCTTTAAGCATATTGTTTTCTTTTTCCAATTCTACAATCTTCTCTTCCATATTCATTTTTTTCGGGTTTGGACAGCTGTTATTTAATCGGTTGTTTTCTGATCGGGACATAGTATCAGTATATTCGTCATCTGATAATGATTGGAATGAATTATGTGTAGATACGTTAATATAAAATTTTTCGTTATCCGGTTTGGTATAGCACGGGTCACATTTCCATGTGCTTTTGTTTGCTTTAGTCATGAGGAAAAATCTTTTTGATGAAACATTAGCACAATCTATATGATAATATTGGGCACAGATATTACATTTCAAATAATAATAACGTTCTGCTATAATTTTATTGCATTTATTGCAAGATAACTCCATCTTGCGGCAACTTTTCCACTTATTAGCGAGTTGCGATTTGGTTTGAGCTTGACACTGCGCAGAAGTTCGTTGCTTGGCTAGTGTGTTTAGTTATGTCTTCACTAGATGGCAGCTCTAGTAATGAGAATATGTGTAACAGGCTATTTTTATTTTTTTTATTTTTTTTAAGGTACACATACAGAATACATATTATTGTATAATTCCATAATTATTTAGATTGATAATTCTAATTGAATTCCAATTATTAGTGCACACAACATTAATAATAATTATTGACACTATAGTTATTACAATTATTAACTAATTAAAAGATTATAAGACAGTTTATAAAAATAAAAATAAAAACAATAATAATAATCCAAAAACAATCTCAGAAAAAGAAAAAATAATAATAATAATAATGATAATACAATAAAAACAACGACAATAACAATAATTAATTAATTAAAACACAATTACACATTACATAACATTATACCATAATGGAGCAAGTGCATCAACTCTGTATTCAGGGCTGAAAACCATGAATCATCTTCAGTCTCAATTTAGGTAGTGAATCGTGGAATATATCTAAGTTTACCTTTTTTTTGTCAATCATGTTGTAACGCATGCAACATCTTACCATTGGAGCATCGCAACCAAGATTGGTTTTAGCGGTTGGAAGGTAAAAAATTTTACTGATTGGCAGTCGAGGTAGATTGTATGGGACCGCTATCTTGATTCGTTCCACGAGTTCACAGCACCTTGTTTCTCCGTTGATAAGTCCGTGCAAAAATGACAACTCGCGGATGGTACGGCGATGACTTAGTGATTCCATTTTAAAAATCTCTAGCCTTTGGTTGTAAGGGACTCTGTGAGAAATGCCAGGCGATAAAAATGCGAGGTGGCGCGTAAATGAGCGCTGAATGCTTTCGATGCGTTGAGATTGAGTTGCATAGTGAGGATTCCATACCACACTTGCATACTCCACTTGACTCCTAACCAGGCTGCCGTATAACAGTTTTCTTGTTGATGTCAACCGAAAGCCTGTAGCATTTCTTTTAAGGAAACCCAACATCTGTGCAGCCTTTTTAACTACTGCATTAATATGCGAATTAAATTTCAATTGCCGATCTACAATAACACCTAAGTCGCGGAGTTCTTGTACCTCCAATAAAGTGTCATTATTTAGTTTGAAAGTGGTGGGTATTGGACTTTTCTTTCTTGTAAATTTAATATGGTAGCATTTGGAGACGTTTAGGATCATCTCATTGGAGATACACCACCTCTGAATACTATTTAGATCTTCCTGAATGAGATCTATGTCGACTGGAGATCGTACTGACTTGTAAATTTTCAGATCGTCTGCGAATAGTGATATTTTACAGTGGCGGACATGATGGGCTATGTCATTGATGAAAATTAGGAATAATATAGGCCCCAGGTGGGAACCTTGGGGCACTCCAGAAACTGCACAGTAAGTTTTAGATTCGAACCCATTCACTACAACAGTCTGAGGTCTCATTTTCAGGTATGATTGAAACCAGCGAAGAAGACTCCCGGTTATGCCATTAGACTCTAATTTTGCCAGAAGCAGTGAATGGTTTACCTTATCAAATGCACTGCTAAAATCTGTATATATGGCATCAACTTGTGTCCCTTTGTCCACATTTTCTGCCACTTCAGATATAAATGCCACTAAATTACTCTCTGTAGATCGACCTTTACGAAATCCATGCTGATAATCTGTCAAAACGTTCTCCACATGACGAGACACTATTGGAGTAACCAAAGATTCAAATAATTTAGAAAAAGTCTTTAATATCGAAATAGGGCGGTAGTTTTTTATATCATTTAATTCTCCTTTCTTATACACCGGAACGATTCTAGCTTTTTTCCACTCATCCGGAAATGTACCGTCACATAGAGAACGATTGACAATTAGTTTTAGCGGAAATACAATTGCAGAGCCACAACGCTTTATGAATAATGGTGGTATATTGTCAGGACCTACTCCCTTTCCAGGATCCAGTCGCATTATTTGTTTTAAAATTTCGGCTTCGGTAAACCGTATACGAGTCAGATAGCATGACGTTGTAGAAGAAATACTAGGTGCATCCAATTTATTAGCCGAGAATGTTGATTGGAAATGTTGCGCAAAAAGGTTAGCTATTTCAGAACCAGATGCAACGACTAAACTGTTAAGTCGCATTTCCGACGGAAATGAAGACAGGCTACTACGTTTATCCTTAACAAACTTCCAAAATGTTTTTGTATTTTTGCTAATCCCTTTTTCAATGTCTGTTTTATAATTACTATAACAAATGTTTATTAGTTTATGGCATCGACTGCGTAGTAATTCAAATTCAAGCTGGTCGCGAGGATTGCCGTATTTTCGATATCGTTTCCTAAGTTTTTCTTTCTCTTTTAACTGTTTGATTAGTGAGCTCGTAAACCATTTAGGGTACTTTGATGGTTTATGTTTACGTTTCGGCACGTGCTTTTCAACCATATAACTTAATTCCTCATAAAAGATTCTAACCATGTCATTAACATTATTACAGTTCTCAAACTTACTATCCCACCGCAAACACTCCAATTCATCTCTTAATGCATTATAATCTGCCTTGTAAAAGTTAAAACCAGTACGCTCCTTGGGTTTCAAATAATTGATGCTTGAATCCAACAATGATATCAATAGATTGGGATGTCTACTATCAAGCTTAGTCAAAAGATCAAGCGGTTGTGATATATGAACATTGGTAATATTACTCATTACAAGATCCAAACACTTATCGTCACTATTGAGTACATTATTAAGCTGATTTAGGTTGTTCATATACATGAAATCGACAAATTGGTGACCCAAGGTGCAATCATAGTCACATGGAACCATCCGCGAGCTGCCATCATCACTTCGATTCCACTTAACAAAACCAAGATTAAAATCACCCAGAATTAATACATCCTCTCCACAATTCAATACAGTCTCAACACTATTCAGAAAACATGAAAGAGCCTCAGTTTTGACTGGCGGAGGTAGATAGACTGCGCATATAACAATATTTAATATGGAGTTATTAACTTTAAGTTGGACAGAAACCCATAAATCCTCGCAGCTGCTCTCCCACTGCTCGATGCGCTTGGAAGGTATGTCCCGCGACACGGCTATCATGACTCCCCCGCCATCCATTTTGGAGGTGTTCGAACAAATGCGGTCCCTGCGATAAATTACGTATCTGGAATCTATAATTTCACCGTTACTAATATTAGAATTTAGCCATGTCTCCGTAAACACAATTATTTCGTAAGTACTTATTAGGATATTTTGAAACAATTCGTTGGTTTTAGTTCTCAATCCCCGCACATTCTGATAATATATATTTATGCCAGCTGGTAATGTAACAGTGTGTTAGGAGCTGGGGTTTGATTTAATGAGGTTCAGAGTTTCATGGTTGCGGATAAGAAGAGCCTGGCTGAATTCATCTTTACGTACAAATATACGTCCATTTCGAACCCATACAAACTTATGACCTTCTTCCCTGGCTTTTAGCCGTGTAGCAGCGTGGAGAGATTTATTGGTGGGTGTTAGGTGTTCCCCAACAAATATAGGCATCCTCGGGCCTCCAAGTCCAAGATGATGCGAGGAAAGCTTTTCTTTATGGTTTCTCTTATTGAATCTTGTGACAGCAGCCAATAATATGTCACGGAAACGAGGGCTTCGAAACTTAGCAACAACTGTACGTGGTCTACCGCTTTCCTTGTTTAATTTAGCAACACGGGTTATATGGCATATATCTTCAACCTCTAAGGAGCAATCTACCGTTTTCGCCAATTGGGATATTATGTTATTTAGGTTCTCCGTCTTATGCTCCGGTATTCCATTTATCTCCACATTTGCTGCCCTTAAGTTTTGTTCTGTTGAGTGAAGTCTGTTTGTGAGTTCATTTACAGATGATTTAAGTAACACATTTTCTTTTTGAAGCGTAGTTATTTTCGAGGACTTATCCACAAGCTCAGACTTCACTTCATCATATTGTTTAGTTACGTATGCAACCGAGTCACTCAATTCCACAATCCGCTCGCTTATACTTTTTAACTGCACTGTAACTAATTGTCGAATTTTTTCTTCGATTGTAAAAGATAATTCTTGTTTCAGTATCCTTCGGAGCGACTCTTCGGTAACATAATTATTAATAATAGATTCACTTTGCGATAATTTAATTTGCCTATTGCGAACTGTAACAAAACTTGCATCAGGTAAGGTTTCAGCGGGATTTTTAACTTCTTTCTGTTGTCCCAGTTGGCGAACAGGTGTGTTTGTATTGTCGCTTTTTGGCTGCCGG
This sequence comes from Scoparia ambigualis, assembly GCA_963921215.1. Classification (NCBI taxonomy): domain Eukaryota; kingdom Metazoa; phylum Arthropoda; class Insecta; order Lepidoptera; family Crambidae; genus Scoparia; species Scoparia ambigualis. Next base: position 36,640,604 of record OY992510.1, read on the forward strand.
CCACGGCACTCAGGACATTTCCAATTAATTTTGTGGTCTGGTTCCATGAGATTAAATCGCTTTATACCAACATTGGCACAAAGAAGGTCGTATTTTGATGAGCAACATGAGCACGACAGTAAATCCTTAGTGGTTATGATATTACCACATCCAGTACACTTGCTGACTAAAGGTGCCATTATGTAGTAGTCTTTCAAGTAATCAGGCAGTAAACCAGTTTTGCTATGTAATTCCTTTTGGTAAAGTTAGCGCCACAAACACAAAAATAAGTAGTTACTTACGGGATCTAGGTAGTGAGAAATAGTATGCCTCGGAGATGCAACCGGTTTCGCACTCAACAGTTGTCGCCTCTGCCGTAAAGCGTTCTATGGCAAGCGATCGCGGTGATGTCACAACTTACCGCCCGTGTAGACTTGTGTACGACGCGCACGCCGATATGACCTGTCCGCGCTGGGCGCAACCGCGAGACTTGCTTGCGCTCAACCAGTGCAGTACGGCAGTCAATTAACTTGTGACGGTAGAAGTGAGTTTGCAATTTTTGTTAGATGTATTCTAATTCACTGCATTCTAATAGGATTAATTACACCAAATCACTTATTATGATTCACAGTGACTATACTTTAGACTTTCACTTGAAATGGACGGATGTTTACTTTTAAATCTTAATTTTTACTTGGAGCTTTAATGTGACAACTTAGATGGACGGCGCCCGTGGCAAAGATGTTGAAAAAATAAATAAATAAATAAAATCTAAAATAAATAAATAATAAATTGCCAACGATTTATTATGTTCATAGAAATCTCGTTTACCAAATTTGCATTGTTACTCCCTGTTTATTGTTGGTGTAGGAGTTCAGGTACACATTTTTGCAATGTTCGGTGTGACTATAAAATAACACTTAACCGTCAAATTAGCACTGTTTGGTTCGTTTTACGATGTTGAATTCAGATACCCATAGTTTGTAGAATACACGACAGATTTATATATACCATATACCTCCATACCAGGGAGTGGCCCTAGCCAAGTATTTAGAAACAACATGAATGCTACCGAAAGACATTAATACGGGTTGTGCCCCGATTCATTACTGAAGCTAAAAAAAGGTTTTATCTCTTGCAAGATAAGTCAGCATGTGTCACGTCACCTTTTTTTCCATTCAATCATATGGAATATGATTAAATAAATTTAAAAAAAACCGATGTTTTTCATTATTTATAAATATCATAAATTGGTGTAATGTGTATAAAGAAGCCAACTCTGACTATACAGTGACCCCTAGTATGTCGGCAGGGTTGCCCTAGAAGAGTCACCTTCTACTCAAGAGTTGGTATGTAGGATGCACTGAGGATATTCTCCAACAGCACTGCCGTAAGTTAGTACTAGTCTCAAACACAAGCGTCTCCGAGGAGTTAACCACAAGTGAAGCTACTAGCTTATGAAGGTTCAGATGTGAACCCTGGTCAATGTTACTGTCTGTAGGATGGGGTGGTTATGTTTTGTCTTGAGTTTTGTAAGTAAGTAATGTACTGAGTTCCAATTGAATATGATTTATAAAATATATATAATAGTTTGTCGTCAGGTATGATGGTATGATGTGATTTATGGCTTATTCTAAATGCTACCAGGGTGTGCCCTGGGCAAGCTTTCAGCATATAATACAGTCCGTACTTCCGAGAAAACGTAATACGGGGGGTACTCCGATAAATTATTCTTAATCGGTGCATAACGGCTATTTCACCTAGCAAAAAGGACACACTTTTCTCTTTTTTAGCAATAGATGAACAAAACAAGGTAAAGGGAAATCATTCGATAGTACAAGTAAAAAATAAAGTATAAAACAAATGTCAATAGTACTTACACTTATCCTGTATGTGGGCGAATCTATCCCACTTCTGAGATGTGGAATCACCTCAACGTGTTCTCAGAAGGGAATGGGTTATACTTTTAAAACACTTTGTCACTTCAATGATGTATTTATTGGCACTTAGTGGTACATTTTAATTATAACTAAGAAGTATTTTAGTGTTACAGTAATCCTTCCGCAACTATGCTTTACAATGTTCGCACCTTGGCGACCCCAATGCGAATGCTAGCACTGCTCAAAAATGACTCCCTCGAGACCTCCCCACCTTGTCCCCACCGCTGCTACTAAATAACGCGTTATTGGCTGACAGCGCTCAGCCAATCACAGGCGGCAAACATAACTTTTTAAACTAGATTAATATAAAGCAATGAAATAGATGAATACAAACGTTGTACATAATAAAATTAGCTATCAATTCGTTTTAGTAAGCAGAGTAAAGTTTATGATTTAACATAATGATATTAACAATCCTAATCATTACAACTATAAGACCGTATTGATTATTACACTTGTAACAGTTGGTTAACCCTATCTCGCATAACTCGACGTTCGTCCGGAGATAGCCTATAAGGACGTCTTTGCACCGTACGATTAGGATCTACGATTCTAATTACTAACTCTCCAGTATTCACACGAGTTGTTGGAAAACCGTTAATAAAATTAACAGAATATTGTCTTAAAATATTCACAAGCTCGTCAAGTCGATCGTTAGAAATATCAGTGTCAATAAAATCAAAATTATCTGCGGGCACACATAAATCCATCGCTATACACGTGTTTACAACACTATCTCTCATTAAAGTAAACTCAGTAGCACTCATGCTAACACAAAACCCGTTATTTAAAATCTCACGGCCTAGCAAAATGTTACTTTTTAAATAAGCATCTGGCAAAACGTGAAATAAAATCTCGGTCGCAACATTATTAATTTCTACCTGACATAATTTTTGCAAAGTACAGTTTACATTTTTATTGCCAATACCAATAATTGAAATCAAATTATTAATTCGTTTGCCTCTTAATTTACTCGCAAAACTCTCTTTTATTAACGAACACTCGGCTCCAGAATCAAAGTCAAATTTAAAAGACTCACCAAAATGATTTAAAGTTCCGGATGGGGACTCGACCTGGCACTGGTCGACACGCTTCTCCGCCGGGGCTGCAGTGCTGGACCCGCCGGCTGTGCAGCGGCTGGCGATGTGGCCCTGGGCGCCACACTTGTAGCAGACCACCGAGCTGCCGCTGAGTTGCTGACGTTGGCCAAGAGTTGTTGAAGCTGGTGCAGAAGTTGGTTTCTTCGCTTCAGTCTTCTTCGAGCGACAATCCGCTTGCTTATGCCCAATCTTGCCGCAGGCATGACACTTGATGTGCGATAGCGATGAAAACTTCGGTCGTTTTTCACTCGTAGCATCTGTCCGGGTATCCGTAGGGGTCTTCCGTTTTAGGTACGAGAAAGCTTGGAGTTCTCGTTGCAGCTGGTGACGCGTTGCAAGCTCCGTTGTAAAAGCAAGTCGTTGCAGGCGGGTATCAATCTGAGCCAAATGAGCAACAACGATCGACACTGCAATCTGCTCAATGCTCGTATTTTTCCATCAGCTAAGCAATGACGTAACAAGACGACTCGCGTAGGCGGCATAGGTTTCATTTTCTTTGGGTTTGTCGTTGCTCAAATTAATGAGGGTAGCTGCACATGTTTCTACACTAACGAATCTGGCCGTGAATAATTCCTTAAATTCAGCCCAAGACATACCTGGATAGGTTATTTGCGACAGCCACGTTGATGCCGATCCTTTTAACGCCTTGCTAATGATCATAACAAGCTGGCCTCCTTGTACTGCATTCCCATCCAAACACAAATCGGCCGTCGTACACCACGACCGCGCGTCGGAATCTTGCTTATCGGGGTTGAATTCCGGCAACACCACGCTGTTGTTCGCACATTTGTCGATTTTGCATTTCAAAAAGCATCCGCCACTGAGGTCCATTTTCTTCGCCGCGAATGTCGTTTGCACGATTTGATCCCGCTTCTGATGTCGGCTCAGAAAGGATTTGGTCTAGTTCTTCCGACATTGTGTGGACAGACGTAGGTACCGTGCAAATGAAAAATAACTACGTTTGGTGATTAATTTATTCTAGGCACAGGTACAGCTAGACACTAGGCGAAACGTAGGACAGTTCCGTGGCGACGTCTTCTCTTCTTGGCGACTCGAACAAAAGTGAGCTCCGTCCCGCCCGTTGGTAACGCCATGACTCTGTCGAAGCGCAAAGGAACCGTAGTTGTACGGCCTACACCGGTAGGGGCGCGCTTGCGTTTCGTTTAGTGTCCGTAATCATGTCCGGCTGCGACATACATTAATAAATTGTTTTTTTTTATATTGCAAATTATAGTCCACTTTGCATGCCGTGGCAACCTGTAAGTAAGATGACACTTAGCTTTAAGTTTATGTTTGTTTCTACAATTTTTGCTTGTATCAGTGTGTATCAGTGTTTGTCTTGTTGGTTGTCCTAATAAATAAATAAAAAAATAAAAGAACGTTCATTGCATGTCTATTCGAATTTTCAATAAATTGCCTGGTGATATATAAATACTCACTTTTTATAAATTTAAATCAAAACTATTTCAATTTTTAATGAACAAAATGTACTATACAATTAACAACTACTTAAATGATAATATTTGACATGCTATGTTTTAATTGTATTAACGTTGACTATGATTTTATTATATTGACTCTAATGTTTTAAAAACAATTTTGAATATTTGCACGTTGTATTATACGATAGAATATGCTGGTTAACATTATTTTAAGAACAATTTTTGTACCATATTTGAGCAAATAAATATTTGACTGATTGATTGATTGATTCGTCCTCAAGATAAGTATACTTACCTTTTACATATTCTATTAATTAACTATGTAGTAACGCCTAAGTGTTGCCACAATCAGCACTATGTAGTGTGTGTACGTCATATACTTACTCGTAGTTACACACATGCGTCTCCACCCAGTATATAAGCAATAACTTGTATTAATAAAGGGTCATTATAATCTGGAATCATCTTTTATTCGTTGCGCGAACCTCCCGCCTTTGCATGGCGACCCTGCCAGTGCTGCCCGTCGGCAGCTCTGAGCAGATGGTTTTTTTTATGTATATAAAAAGTGGTTGTTTTAGTAAATTCCTATCGTCAAATACTAAAAAGACCATTAATGTGTGCGGTTGTGAAAATAAATAGATAGGTAGTGAAGAGTGACTTTTAAAAAATAATAAAACGTTAAAGACAATTTAATATGGAAACAATAATGTGAAAGAACAGGAGTTAAATAGTGATATATAAATATAAGAAATACTTACTTAATATAATAATATACGTTACGTAATAAAATTAAAAAAAGTTCTAAAACAATATTAATTCCGTAAAACGGGGTAAATTGGTCCAATTTTTACTTTCAACTGGAATTTACCCTTTCTTCCGGAACGGTTAGAGTATCTCCTAGTATACTAATGTATGTGTGATGAGCTCTTTTAAGTCTTAGATGTCTTTAAAATGCCAATATATTGTTATATTTTAAGAAATTTAACAAAAACCCTCTTGGATCCCAATTTACCCCTAACGGGGATAATAGGTTCGTGAGTGAGGTAAATCGGAATTTTAGCTAGGGTTGTCACTTTTTAAGTAGGTATCCAAACATTAACTTGCTACTTAACATAAGATCTTAAAAAGTGTTTATTAATCATTTTAAGTTAATTATATTTTAATAACTTCCTTATAACTAAAATATAGCATTTAAAATAATAAGTCTTAAATCAGTCTATTCATATTAATAATTGGTTTAAACTTAATGTAAATAAACTGTTAAAATGGGTATTAAATACTCAATCAAAATACTAATATAGTATAGGTAACAAAAACTTTAAAATCTTCTTCGACGACCACCGTGGTCTAGTGGTTAGCACGCCGGGTCTCTGAGGTCCCAGGTTCAACTCCCGGTCGGGACAATTTAGAGAAAAACTGTTTTTTTAAATGGATTTCAGGTCTGGGTGTTTTTCTATGTTTTTGTATGTTTATCCATTTTCTTACCATATGAACGAGTTTCAAAAGAATACTCATCTTGGTCTCTAGATAATTGGTGTGAGCGTAAACAAATTTTGTTTGTATATTTGTATATTCTTCTTTAAAATCTTAACTTAATGAAACGAGAGTTAATACCTAGTTAGTTTAGTTTCAGATTGGTGTCTGAAATAAATGTAAGTAGAATAAAAAAATAAAATAGTCTAATTTTATTGCTTAGTTATATTTGATGATCAAATAAGCATAATAAAATTTTAAAAAAATGATGTAAATAACATTGCAATGTACCTTTAATAATATTGAGCCAACTATTAAAGAAAATATTTTAGTTTCAGATTGGTGTCCGAAATAAATGTAAGTAGAATAAAAAAATAAAATAATCTAATTTTATTGCTTAGTTATATTTGATGATCAAATAAGCATAATAAAATTTAAAAAAAATGATGTAAATAACATTGCAATGTACCTTTAATAATATTGAGCCAACTATTAAAGAAAATATTTTGGAGTTTAAAAAGAAGTGTAAATAATAACATTATTCTTAGTATTCCGAAAATAAATTTTCGTAAGTAGGTAAAAGTACTTAAATTCTTTATTTTATCTAAGTACTTATAGGGTTTTGGCAACCCTATTAGGGAATTCCAATTTACCTCATACTGAAACCAAATAACCCCCATGTTGTTCCAATTATACCTGTTCATGTGCCAATTTTCCCCCTTCGCGTTCCTTTTATCACCAAAATAACTTAAAAAATTATTGTTCGACTTAAACGAGGATTTCTAATAAAATATCGTATTTATTTACTTACCTTCACGTTTCTTCAAACCACTAACTACTATTATTATCAAAATTAATCTTTTCCAACACTTTCCCTAACTCTAAATAGTCAAAAACCTAAAGTGAAAAAGCACAATATTCACATGTGAGGACTACTACTTCTATTTGAACGTATTTTTTTAGTGAAACCTGATTGGCTGGCACAAATTCCTCGTGTAACCAGCAGTAAAAAATATAAGCTATTCGAAAAACAAGAAAGTGTGGATCTGCCTTATTTAATACCAACGCTACAGAACGGTTTAAAAAAGTAGATTTTTATTCCAATTTACCCCGCCATTCCTATTTTCCCCGTTTTACGGTTCTTCGTAAAAAATTATAAAACATATAAAAGGATAGTTACTTATTTGGTGAAATTATGTAGAATCAGCCAATTTGCTGGTTGTGGACATGATGGTGATGGAACAGTTAAGAGCAGGGTGTCGGGAGTAGATGGTGTCGGATGAGGATACAGCCGGGAGATGTTGGTGTCTGATGGTATTTGGTGATGGAACATGGAACAATGTGAAGATTAATCGAACTTACGATTTTTTTTCTCTGAAGAAAAGTACTTAATTTTTGGTTCCCGAGATTTTTAATTTTCGATTGATTATGTTGAGATAAAATTTGTTTTTGTGTATTACGCATTTTTTTATTTTTTTTATTTTTTTATATTGTAATCCGTAGAAATAATAACAGACGGTTGTTGACGGTGAGATAAGAAAGTATGGTTTTGTAACTATGTATTAAAGTGTAAAAAATGTTTAATGTAACATTAGAGTATTATTAATAATTTTTACATTTATGTGTCTCAAATTATAGTGAAATAATCTTCGACCAGTGAAATTAATGTTCCGATTAGTATTCTTTGTTAATGTAAGGTTACAGTGAAATATGGTAAAATTAATAAAATGAATTGGAAAAGGTTAATAAGTAGGAAATTAATGTTCTATAAATAGACTTCCATATTAGGTCGCGTTTTACAGTAGACCACATAAGAGCTCTTGGTCACTTTGTTTTGCATTACGTTGTGTCAGCGTAAAGCGATGCGCTCGTCGCTCGCGCACTTTGGGTGCTTATAAGGTATTCATGTAGCAAGATAGCTTGGTTGGTAACAATAATATGAATCAGGATCGAATTAAATTGTTGTTGGAATTAACTCATATTGTCACTACTTTCAAGTACCTATTATTCTTTTGTTACTAGGTAGATGTGTGTGTCTACTTTTAAATTTTCTATTTAATTTTTATAAGTATATATTTTCTAGTGGTTAGATGTTACTCGTATATTAAAAGCTACAAGCAGTAAATGAATGTTATTGGGTTTAGTGAAGTTAATTAAATAATATCGGATACTACAAATATGAATATGGAAAATGTTTTTCTGATTTGACTAACTTCAAAATAATTATGAAGAAATATTAAAAGTAGAGTTAAGATAAGTGTATGTTGTTTTGTTACAGGAAATTTAAATTTATGATGGATTGTGTAATTAAATATGAGAGTTAGAATTGATAAGTGGTTTAAATTGTTTATGATAAGTTTAGTAATGTTTAATAAATGTAAAAAAATGTTGATTAATCGAATTCTCACTTCGGACTGATCATCCAAAATCTGAGTTTTTGTGTAATTGATACTAAGGAATGTAGGCATGTTTTTGTTTTGATTTGAATCGATGAAGGTTAAGTAAAATAATAAATAAAAGAGTAATAAACATATTTTATGTAATGAATGGTACAATGTAAGGAGACGTATCCTTCATTCGATCATGGTAGGAACGAGCTTCCTCCGTGAGAATAGTTGGAGGCAGCTCATGACGAAGGTGCGCGAGTACGCAGCGTCAGGGTAGGCCCTTAAAATTAATGTCCCTTAGAATTAAATACACACATCAAAAGTGTCTAGGGATCAACATATATTTTTGCAATAACTTTTCTCCTGATTGATATTAATTAAAATTTTCTTTAAGGATTCATCAAATAAAGTGTTTTCGTTTGTCTACAGTAACGATAAACCAAGTCACCTTTGCATTAATCAAGAAATTTGCCATTTTCCTAATAAAGGGATTTTTGACATTTGAACCACTAACATTAAAGTTCGAAAAAAAGACTGAAATAACAGTTTTCTTTAAAATTTTATTGGGTAACTTAAACAATTAATAATCCGTGTTTCTACCGCGAACACTAACAACACAAGAACATCGGTTTGGCATACTCAAAATGAGTTCATCCAAATCACGCTGTGGAATGGCCGCCCATGTTCGTTGCAACAACAAAAAAAGGTCTTCTTGCGACTGGATACCCTCCATACTCGGCAGAGCTCTTCTCTGTAGCATATCCCATGCATGCTCAATCGGGTTCAAGTCTGTTGTATGTTGTATGTATGTACATACTATGAATTGACAAAGTGGACAGGCCAATCCACTGATCCCCAAATATGATAAATAAACAGGTAAATACCTATATTAAAAATTACTTGATGTGAGAATAGCTAAGTAGTTAGTACTTACAAGAATGTGACAGATTTGTTATGTTAGAGATTTTTTTTATTGACTTGTTTTTCATTTTTATATTTTTTATTCTCGATATCCCTTACTCGTATTTTACTCGTATTTTATCTTTGTTGTTTTAACAATTTGTATTTTTTTGGTAGTTTCTGTTTTGCGGTTCGCTAATTTTTTTTATTATCGTTATTACTTTATAGATTTTGTAATAATATACTACATAATGTAATAGGTATAATAGGTAACATTTATTTGAATTTTACAAAAAACAAAAGTATAGATACGTTTTGTTTTTTTATTATTTACGGGGGAGGTGTAGTGTGTGTACGCCATATACTTACTCGTAGTTACACACATGTGTCTCCACCCAGTATATAAGCAATAACTTGTATTAATAAAGGGTCATTATAATCTGGAATCATCTTTTATTCGTTGCGCGAACCTTCCGCCTTTGCACTATTTTAGAAAGAATATACCTCTTTTGCGGTCTAAGTACATTAATTAGACCGAAAATAACTAATTTTTTGACACATTTTCGGTAAAAATTTACAGATATCTATTTCCCGCCAACATCGAACACCCTCCGAGTTCACAGTGGCGCTCTCGTCATTCGCTTTTTAGTGCTTAGCCACATCGCACGTTCTCCATCAAAATGCCCAAAAGAAGGCATGATGATGATTTTTAATTATTTAGTTAGTAAAATTAAAAACTAGGAAAAAAGTTTAAAAATCAACGTCAACGATCAGCGCCGGAATCTCAAGTAGTGTAAAAAGTGGGTCAAGCTCAAGAGAATCTTCACCAGCTGCGTCACCTTATTCGCTTCTATCTGAAAGAGGTAAGTTCACTGCAAATTTTTATTTTACACCTACGGTGTATAATAATAATTTCCGCCAGTCCTTTTTTAAAGAAACACTGATGCGAGGTCATTTTGACCTCAAGGAATGCATTGAAACATGTTATGTGTCTGCATTCGGCATCCATGATGCCTTATACCGGGTTCGAAGGTTATAACCGTTGAAGAATGCACTCAGGAACAATGTTCTAGATATTCACTGTATTCAACATCCTTGGTGCCAAACTAATAATTCTAAACGCGGCACAGTGTTTTAAGAACCTCGATTTGGTGACTGACACGTCCTTTTTATCGCGAATTCCTACAGATTAAGCTATTAAAAACACTGTAGTAAAACTGCCATTTGACATTCATAAGTGCTGTAACCTAAACATTGCCTAACCTGAATAAATAATATTGAATCTTGAATCTTGCCATATGGCCACGATACATAGTTTTTGAGAAAAGAAAAGTTCAAGTTGACCTTTTTTAGAACGTAAAATTCGAAAAAAAAATTGAACTCTTTTAACAATCATATTTTTTTAATTTTGATTAAAGGTATACCTATATAAACCCTTGTATAGCACATTATTGTACAAAATTTCAACATTCTAAAGTAAATGCCACACAAAATATGTTTTTTTTTTAATTTTCGTTTTTAATTTTTTTATTGAGCTTAATTGCGTATTCGGACGAGATTTTTACACCACTACATAAAGCTTTAAAGTCCCTACATATTCGTTGTATACGTTGTCGCTTCCGGAACTTAATAATTAAATGAATAAACACTATTGTAAGCATTGCATACTACTTAAGGTAAAGACCGATGCTGCCAACTGTGTGAAAGGTCCTTGGTTTGAATCCCGGTAGGAGCAAATGTTTGTGTGATGAATACGGGCATTTGTATCTGATTCATGGATGTTTATATAATATATAAATACGACATGTTTGTATAATAATATGTATGTTTATCCGTTACCTACTTTGGGCTAGGTAATTGGTGTGAATGTGATGAAATTTTATTCATTTATCTAAGGTAACTAAGTCTTTTATTAACTTTTAATGTGCTATTTGGATCTATTGACACCATCGGAAGTGTTAATTGTTTTATGTTGAAAACTACAGTGTATGTTTAACTTTAGTGTAGGTATGTTTTTCTGTTTGAAGTCGGTTTTTATTTCATAACTTTTAACCTAATTTAATAAGTAAACTTAAAAAAACCGTTTTTTTAGATGGCCCAAAACATATTCTTTTAAATTCCTTTTTTTAAAGTCTAATGAAATTCTACATGTTACGGATGTTACGGATATTGCACTCCGCGGAACCCCGACATATCAACAGCGCAGTCAACTATTATAATAGCAAAAAAACAAACATTTACTAAATTATAAATACGTGATGTCGCTACAGCGCACGCCGGATAAGTCAACTTCGGTGCCTGATATGTCAACTTTAGAGGATGAGTCACCCCCAATCTACATTGTGGCTCGGAATAAAAAGAGACGTCCGTCAACATCATTACCACAACTGCAGGAAATAACAAAAGAAGTTACATCTGAACTTCATGATTTATTCAATCAGTTTGCTGCAGAACAAGATAAAAAATTAAATACAGTTTTGACCTCATTGAAAGATATACAGCAAACAAACAGCATGATTGAAACTTTTATTGCGTTCCTGTCTGAAGAAAACATGGATTTGAAAAATAAAATCGCTAAGATGGAACTGGAAGCTAAAAGAGACAAAGAACAAATTATATTACTGGAGTCAAAATTTGAAGATAGCCAAAGAACAGATCTTAAAAGCAATATAGAAATCCGAAACGTACCGCTGAAACGAAATGAAACCAAAAAAGATTTGTTTGAAATGATTAATAATTAAATTTTTAAACACTGAAAAAAGACGACAACCTCAGGCGGGAATCGAACCATGCACCTTCCGCATTCTGGGCGGCTGCCTTAACCACTTGGCTACCGAGGTCTAGCTTTCAACCGTCGAAATTTGTCAGTGCTTGATGCTTATGTTTTTAGTCAACATTACTTCAAATCTTAGAAGTTTTCACCTCTGAGATCCGAAAGAAATATTTTTACAAATATTTGAACATTCGATTAAGATGAAGCTGCGTTTATTGAACATTCGGTTAAGATGAAGCTGCGTTTATAGACTAATGTTTAGCGTTTTATTAACGCTTAAATATACTTAATGTTAGACTGTTAGGCTGATTCATTTAGCATTTTAAAAAAAATTGTTTTAAAACGAAGCTGATTTGACTTTTAAAAATTAAAAATTTAACGAACGAAAGTCTAGAAATGGTAGGGAGAAATGACCGATTGAATCATGGCGGAAAGTGGCGGCATTCTGGTGCAGGCATTCGAAGTGGTGAGACGTGTTGGGAATCTGTAATGCTGTATATTATAATAAACTGTAATGTACCTGGAGTAAGGAGTTTTATTACACTTCAGAAGTGGTAAATACATGCTCACAATCGTCAGTGGTTATCTCTAGCAGTGCTAATGCATAATTTAGTTAACCATGATTCGTTATGATAAGTTTGAATCTGTTTTAAATTATTTGTGATTTCATCATACATATTTTGACTAAAACTGTTTTGAGATAATTACATAAGAAATATCTGTATCATATTATATTTGCGCGGGGCGTTTTAGATTTTCATCAAAAGGCTTAAATTAAGTGACTACTACTATTAAAAAACAATACTACCTTCTTTTGCTAGGAAATGTTATAATCCCTAACTGATTGAAGTTTGGTTGTAAAAAGTCAAGTTTAAGGTCATTTGAGGTGACTTTCAAATACCTAAAGATGGTAGGGGGGGTTCCTAAAAGGGTAACGAAATTTTCGTCCGTTTTGCGCTAGGACGCCCCGTTTCCGAGATATCTTGCATTTTATAGTATAAGAAGGAAACTCTTACAAGTTTTGTTTTGTGTTCGAGCGCCAGATAATGGAGCAAGACGGGGCGACGAAGGCCGCTGTTGGCGGACGACGCCGCCGCCGGCGCCGTCAGTGTCTGGCGAGGGCAGGCGTAGTTGGACCCGGACGACTACCGACGTCGGGGGCAGGCGTGGTCGGAGCCGTCAGCGTGGCGTGGTGCGGCACAGCACAGCACGGCCCATAGCTACGAGGCCGTTGCTACGAATGCGGGAACTAACGTATGTACATAATCGTATACATGTTTGTGTTCATATTCATGATCAATTCCACTGTTTGTAACAAAAGTACAAGAACATACAGAAATATGTTTGGGGTTTAAAGATGTTCTGCTAGTCACAAATTTACCGTGTCAAGGCATCGGGAAAACATGGATAGGTAGTTTACATTAAATTGACAAATTGCTACAATGAAATTTAAAATATGTAGATGAGGAACTATATAACATGTAGGTATGTTAAAATACTTGGCAATCTTAACAAATTATAATGACTTACGTCAACACTCATCCCGGTTCTATAATACGGCCTGAAATGCATAAGTTTGGTTTCTTGTTTGTAGATTAGTGTGAGATTTATAAAAAGGCGCGTTACAATTTAAGTTAAAGACGATATAAACTTATTACCTAATACATTGGGTTGCGAGAGGTTTTGGTCGTTTTTACTGCACACGTAATTATGGCCAATTCCTGGAGGACAGGTTGTAAAGGAAAGTAGAGCTAAAACTTTGTTTAGTAGAGGTTCATTTTATGCTTAGTTTAATATAATAATATGTTTATTTCCAAAATCTAGAAATCATCAGAACAATCATTGGTTGGGTTTCCTACAGATTTGCTACAGAGATATATCGTATTATAAAACATGTGATAGTAACAGGGGCTTTACGACAGCAACAATGGCGGTAGAAGACCTAACTCGACAGCGGCAATTGATTCTGATTGGTTTTGCTATCAAGTGCGCGGGCATCCCTTAATCAAGTGTCGCACTTGTGGTAGATTTTGTCATCAATCCGACAAGTATGATGTGAGGCCGATAGAGATAGGTGAGATAAGATAAGTTGAATAAAATTAAAACGTCATTACGAATCATACTTAGATGAATAAATAACAAAGGGTCTGGGTTTGTCGCGGTATTACGAGTCAGGCCGGTTCTTAGTGCAAGACCAAAACCTTCTTCAACACAAGATAGTCCAGACTTTATAATGATTATCCACAGTTTATAAACGTGAGATGCCAATTTTTCATTCGTTCGTACAAGCATAATTTAATTTACCGGTCAGTTTACTCACAGGTTTTACTAAATGTTCATATTTTCTTTAGAGTTAAATTATTTAAATTACATATTTCCGTCTGATTGGCAAAAAGATTCTTCATGGTTCAGGATAAAATAAAGTAAAGATTAATAAAAATGGTAAGACCTGACCTTATATTCGCCTTACTCTGGTTCCAACAGCTTTGGGTTCCAAGAACACAAGTCACTGCAAACCTTTATATTTCACTGTTCACAAAAGGCACTGGTGGGATATGTAAGCTTCGACCGCACAAACACTAATGGCCAGGTAATTCGCGAACTGAAGTCCTTATTTCTCGAGGGACTATGTAAAGTATTGTAAAGGGTTCTACTTTAGCTTGGAGATTAGCTTCAGTATCCTTTTGTAGATACTGAGATTCCTAGAGTATTCAAATGTCTGAGAGTTGCTTCGCATAACTGGTATAATGACTGTTCACATATAAATAGTAACAATAATACAAATAACTAAGTTAATTAATACTAAAGGAAGTACGAAAAGGGTAATAAAGAGCTCCGTCGCGTATGGTATCTGGTTACGAACGTACTGAATATAATTTAATGTATTAAATAAAAGTGCAAATTGCACTTAATTAATTATTGTTAGTAAAAAGTTTAAATTAAAGGAACGCAAAGACATAGTGAGCCTCTCGGTTGAGCGAACAATAGAAATACTCGGCGTCAAAAAAATCGCACCTCTTAGAAAATCACTTTCAAATGTCATTTACTCTTGATATGCACATGCAGTCGCATTAATTATGATTTTATTTACAAGGTTACTTAATTAACTTAATAAAAAACATTACTTTTCATTATCAAATAAAACCTAATGCAACAAATAAAGTGTCACAAAAATTCGATGCAAATTTTGCTACCCGTGAGAGTTGCTAGTTGCGCTTCCTTTGTGGGTATAAAACGGTCAACACGGGTTCAATGTGGGTCATTCGCTATTCAACCGTTGAAGAGGACACACGCACAGATTTTGATGGATACCACAGCTGATAAAGCCGCTCAAGTGGTTGCACTACTGCAATCAGGGGTGCGGCAGTGTGATGTCGCCCGGCAACTGAACCTGAGCCGTTATTCCGTTCGAAGAGTGTACCAGCGCTTCATAGAGACCGGTGGCTATATCCGCAGACACGGTTCGGGTAGACGTCGCTGCACTTCGGAAAGAGACGACCGGTTCGTTGTGTCGAACTCTTTGAGAAATCGTTTCTCCAACGCTGTTGAGTTGCAACAGCAGCTCCAGGCAGTTCGCAGACGCACCGTAAGCGTATCTACGGTTAGAAGAAGATTAAAGGAGAAGAAGATAGCGGCCCACAGAGCTGCTACGGGTCCAAAATTGACTGCAGCGCATCGGCGAGCCCGCTTGCAGTTTGCTCGTGACCACGTCGATTGGACCCTTGAGCAGTGGAGAGCTGTTCTCTTCTCAGACGAGACGCGAGTGTGTCTTTTCTGCAACGACCGACGGAGAAGAGTATACCGGAGGCAGGGTGAACGTTTCGCCCAAGCCTGCATCCAGGAGACGGTGGAATATGGTGGCGGATCCTGCATGTTCTGGGGCGGTATGTCTGCTGCCGGCAAAACCGACCTTGTCTGCGTCTCCCGGACTGGAGGTGCTCGCGGACAAGGGTCGCTGACTGCTCGCCGCTATGTCACTGAGGTCCTGGAAGTGCATGTGGTCCCCTTTGCCGAATCTTTTGGCGAGGGGTTCACATTAATGCACGACAACGCTCGCGCTCACACTGCAGGCATCGTGAGCGACTTCTTGCAGAGGTCCCAAATCTCTGTGATGCAGTGGCCAGCGCGAAGTCCGGATCTGAATCCTATAGAGCACCTCTGGGACCATCTTAAACGTAAGGTTCGATCTCGGGATCCAGCTCCTTCGACTCTACAGGAGCTCCAAGACGCGGTGATTGAAGAATGGGGGCTTATCCCTCAAGAAGAGCTCCTGAAGTTGGTGAGGTCCATGAGGGACCGTATGGAAGCCGTGATCAGGGCAAGGGGGGGTAACACTAGATTTTAAGTTAATTTTAAGACACTTTTTGTACATTTTTCTTTGTAAATTATCTGTTGTTAATTAGGACTTAATTAAGGATTTTTATTATTTTATTAATTTTAATGTTGTTTGTATAATTATAATTAAACAGAAAGTTAAATTTAATTGTTTTTTGATACTCCTTTTTGTTACCTTTCTAATGATACCCAACACTATCCTCTACATAAGGTTTAAGAATTTTTAAAGATGATTTTTAAAAGGTGCGATTTTTTTGACGCCGAGTGTAGCTTGTGTGGAGTTGGAGCAGTTTGTTGTATTATGTGTGTACAGACCTCCTTCAGCATCATATGATTTTTTCGAAAAAGTTATGGATGAGGCATTACATAAAGTCCGTAATGTAGGTAAAACAATAATTGTTTGCGGGGATTTTAATATTAATTTGTTAGAAAATTCCACGATGTCAACTAAAATTAAAAACCTATTTCTATCATACAACTTGAATCATTTATTTTTGGAGCCGACAAGAATAACTGCCACTTCGGCCACCTGTATTGATAACATATATACAAATGTAAAACCACTGGCTAAGCAAATTATTAATAACCTGGACTCTGATCATTGTGGCCAAATGGTCAGCTTTCCACACCAGCGTAAACAAGTGACGAAAAAGAATATCACTGTTGTACCAAAAACTGCAGGTCGGCTGGAACGCTTTAAAAGCAATCTAGATACAAAATTAAATTATTTAGAATACAATGACAACCCTAATGTCTTTTATAATAATTTTTTTAACATTTATTGTTCAGAATTTAATAAAACTTTTATTCCAAAAGAGATCTCAGTTAGTGGTACTGTAACTTTTAATGAATGGGCTACAATTGGTATTCACAGAAGTAGGAAACGCCTTTATGAACTTTATGGTGAACGCAACTATAACACCAGCGATGACTTCAAATTATATGTTAAAAGTTATTCAAAGTTATTCAAAAGAGTATGTCGATTAGCCAAGGCAAACTATCTGAGTTCTAAGATTAAGAATAGTAATGACAAAATAAAAATGACATGGAATATTATAAATAGTGAAACAGGAAAGGTCAAAAGTCGTAATAATGAGTACAATTTAAATTGTGATAATAAAACCTTGACTTCTGATGCTGATGTTGCTGCAGCATTTGAGAGGTTTTTTACTGACATTCCAGTTTCAACTACAAACGCCTTGATTTCCTCCCCCACTGTAGCTGAATCTGTTTTGAAGGAGAATGTTAAAGATTGTGAAAATAATTTCAGTTTTCAAAAAATTTGTGTTATAGATATAATAAAAACATTTAACACTCTCAATAAAAAGAAAACTGCTGATCTGTGGGGTAATTCCGTGGACGTCGCTAAATCTGTAATTATGACAATAGCTCCAGTTTTAGCTTGCATATTTAATGAATGCATTGACTGTGGTGTTTTTCCTGACCTCATGAAATATAGTAAAATAATTCCATTATTTAAATCGGGTAGCACTTCTGACCCCTCTAACTTTAGACCTATTTCTGTGCTACCCACATTTAGTAAAATTTTTGAAAAGTTAATACTAGATCAAATGCAAATTCATTTTTATAAAAATAAACTTTTACATTGTAAACAATATGGTTTTACTAGGGGTCGCTCTACAACTGACGCCGGTGTTGAGCTTTTAATCCAAATATTTGATACCTGGGAGGAATCACAGGATGCCCTAGGGGTATTTTGTGATTTATCCAAGGCTTTTGATTGTGTTTTACATGAAACTTTGGTCAGGAAGCTTAACCACTATGGAATTAGGGATGCTTCTTTGAGCCTTCTAATCTCATACTTGAGTAACAGGATTCAAAAGGTCGACATTAACGGTAAAAGATCTCCGGGATCAGTGGTTAAAATGGGAGTTCCGCAGGGTTCAATACTTGGTCCATTCTTGTTTTTGGTTTATATTAATGACTTACCTTATTTTGTAAAAGACAGTCATGAGATAGTATTGTTTGCTGATGATACTTCACTTTTATTCAAAGTGAAACGACGACACTCAAATTATGACGATGTGAATAATGCGGTCTCAAAGATTGTTCACTGGTTTAGTGTTAATAACTTGCTATTAAACGAGGGAAAAACCAAATGTGTAAGATTTGTATTGCCTAATGTTAAGCAGGTAATAACTAGTGTACAAATTAAAGATAAGAATGTGAATCCTGTGGACACCACTGTGTTTCTAGGCATCACGTTGGATGCCAAGCTTCAGTGGGGCCCACATATAGCTAAATTGTCGAATAGACTTAGCTCTGCGGCTTATGCAGTAATGAAGATCCGTCAGTTAACTGACGTTGATACAGCGAGATTAGTTTATTTCAGTTACTTTCATAGTGTAATGTCGTACGCCATTTTACTGTGGGGAAATGCTGCCGACATTCAAACTATCTTTGTGCTGCAGAAGAGGGCTATTCGAGCAATATATAACCTACAGGCTGGTGACTCTCTCAGAGAGAGATTTAAGGATATAAGTATAATGACAGTTGCATCACAATATATTTATGAAAATCTTGTGTATGTTCATAAAAATATTGAAATGTTTTCAAAAAACAGTGATATTCACAAATTAAATACTAGAAGTAAGAACAAATTAGCAGTGCCTTATACTAGGCTCCATAAAATAAATAATTCTTTTAAGGGTCTGTGTGTACGATTATACAACAAAGTACCAAATGATATTCAGAATTTAGATCTTGATAAATTTCAAATCAAAATCAAAGAAAAGCTTTATAAAAAAGCTTATTATAAAGTGTCGGATTATACAGAAGACAAAACAGCTTGGGTCTGACATGCTCCAAGTGGTTTAGTCGCAGAATGTCCAATTCGCAAAATGTCCAGCGGTCGCAAAAAGTTCAATTCGTCATTATTTATTTAATTTGTCCGGCACAATAAAACGGTATCCACGAGTTATTTTTATTGTGCCGGACAAATTAAATAAATAATGACGAATTGAACTTTTTGCGACCGCTGGACATTTTGCGAATTGGACATTCTGCGACTAAACCCTCCAAGTACCTACTCCAACAGCTATTTCTAATTGCCTATAATTAATTTATATAGAGCACCATATTTAATTAAACTATTTACATTCAAATTCATATTTTGTATTTTGTGATCTGGTAACGACATATAATATATATATATTTTGTAAATGTCGTTGCTTCTGTGCGCTGTGGTTTCTTGCGCCCGTTCTTTGCCACAGTTAAAAAATGATGTCCTGAATGGGTGGTAGGTTAAAAAATATTTGGACGTTTCAAAGTACTTATTAATTGAGTTTATTGAATAAATATATTTTGACTATTGACTATTGACTATTGACATAAATACAAGTTCCTGAGCTGTTCGTTTGCGTAACACCGAACACTAGTAATAAAACAGGTTAAGAATGAGTCACAAGTTAGAACATGTTACAATTTATGTTATGATGGTTTTTCAACCTAATTGATGCGAGACTTGTAATTTTACTTTCATTGTATACTAGAGTTATATCGTTGAGAGCCCTATCTAGATTCTAGCGTAAATCGGGTTGCGTTGCAGTGACTGTGGGCGCGCGATTCGAGACTGTTTAAACCTTTTGTCAGAATTATGAAAATACCTTCGAAAATACATATGAATGTTCTTAGTTGTTCTGCTGCTTTAAGTTGAAAACGTGTGCGCGCTTATACGGTATAGTGCGTTCATGTAAAAACAAATACACAAAGCAAACAAAAATGTTTGTGCAGCAATGTTTTCATGTTTGACAGTGATTTGAATAGTTAGATAAAGTCGGGGTCCAATTCATTTATTGCATATTGTTCCATAACAAATTATTTTCACGTCAATACATTTTGCGGTACAATCAATTTATTCCTATTTATTTACACATTAAAACAACAACCATAATTGTTATTTTAAGGTTTAATTTTGCAAAACCCAAGATTTAGTTTGTCTGCGAGTGCAATTGCAATAAAGATAAAGATAAAGATAAAGATATATTTATTTGCAATTAATAGCAACTAGTTTGATTTTGATATTTAACACAATATTGTAGGTAACCAGAAATAAAATCGTCAACTAGGGAACGCGTGGGTTTATCCTTAGCACCATAGATGGTTCATCACGACTTAAGACTAAACTTAGTGTTGTAATAACGTTTTCATTATTCCTGGGCCTGAAACTGGAAAAGGACCGGGGTACTACCTTTAGATCACGTTTCCTAATATTAGGGCGAAGGGATTTAAATGAGATGGCGAACCATTGTCATTAAAAGTAATTTAGAAATGAATGAATTGTACTATCGTTTTGTAGTGTTAGCGCTCGTATAGAAATTGATGGTGTAGAAGCTGATATTATATTCCTGGTGGTTGGGGACGAATTCCTAAAAGTAGACTCATCCGACAATTGTTAACTGAATAGAAACGTGATTGTGTCTAAGAGCTCTGCTCTGCTCTTTTGGCAACAATGGAAAGAGTAGGTACCTATACAACTTTTTTATTTATTCCCACATAAGGCCGTACCGGGTAGTCACAGTTTTGGATTGACCGTATGTAGGGTTAGCTTTGATATTCGGGCTCACAGCTCCCAGGCGCTAAAGAAAAGAAAACACGCAGGACAGAGGTAGCTGTTGATAGAATGTTAGCAGGGTTCACATGTCAAATAATAATAATGAAACGTATTTTACGTAAAATTGACAAATGAAATACTTTGTTTATATGAATTTTTATTATAAATATGAGCTAAATGGTGACATTTTATATAATACGATTAAACATTGATATGCAAAATGAACTTGTCTATGAAATGCAATATCTGTGAATTAATATTAATTACATATAACCACGACTATTATCCCCGAAGGGTTATTCAGAGACTAGGCAATGAGAACGACAAAAGCAGTCCCCTACCACAGTCCACTTTTAACCAAATAGCGACTGCACACATGTGCTCAACGTGACAGGTGGTGAGCCCACCGCTGCTCTAAGCTGTTGAACGTTTGTGCAGTCTTTAGTTTGTTGGTCGCCTGTTACGACACGCAAGGGAAGAGAGGGGGGGTAGTGGTAGTCTTTCACCGCTTCGCGACACGGTTAATTGATCATGAATGTGAGCTTATTTATGAAATTTAATATAAATGAATATTGAATAATTTACAAGTTGTTTAAATGGTTAAATGAAAATAACTTCTATGATGTGCGAGAATTGTTTGACCTAAAGACGTGATCAACATAAATAAGTTTGGTCTCATTAGTATGTTATGTATGTCATAATGACATTGTACGCCTTTATTAGATTCATTGTGTGAGATTTAACTAAATTTAGTTTGATATGACCTTTATGTAACCACAATTAAAACAATAAAGATTATGATTGTGATCTATAAATTCGCGACAATCGTGAGAAAATGAATTGGGTTGAATTGAATTGGGTTGGATTGAATTGAATTGGGTGGAATTAAATTGGGTTGAATTGAATTGGGTGGAATTGAATTAGTTTGAATGGAAATTGGGTCAATTTGAAACTGGGTTGAATTGAATTGGGTTGAATTGAATTAGGTTGAATTAAATATAATATGAAATGTAATATGAAATGAAATGTAAACAAATATTGGGGATATCTTTCGTTGACATAATTTATTTATTTCTAAAATAATTTGGCATAACAAATTGGGTAGAATTGAAATTGGGTTGAAATGAAACTGGGTTGAATTGAAGTTAATAATTAATTTTATAAAAATATTTAATTTTATATTCAATTCAACCATGAATTGAATATAAAATTAAATATGAAATGAAAGGTAAACAAGTATTGGGGATACCTTTTGTTGACATAATCTATTTATTCTTAAAGTAGTTTGGCCTACCTCATGGCATGGCAATACCTCAAGGGAGTGTATTGGGATGTCTCTTATTTTTGGTGTATATTAATGACTTGGCTGAGGCTCTAAATGAGTCTTGCGTAATGTTCGCGGATGATATTTCTATCCTTATATCCAGTAAAAATTCTCAAAATTTAAATGAAAAAATTTACAACATTTTAGATAAAACAATAACCTGGCTGACAGAACACAACCTTCAAATTAATTTATCAAAAACAAAGTTAATAACCTTTCATCCCTATCAAAAACCAAAACTAAATTTAAAATTAAATAACAATAGCATCACATTAGATACAGTTAACGAACACACATTATTAGGACTTGTAATAGATACCCATGTTAGTTGGAAGCCTCACATAGAGAAACTACACCGAAAGTTTAGCAGCTTTATGTATGCATTACGAGAAGTAAAAAAAACAACAGACGTAGCAACTGCAATAACAACTTATTATGCTTATGCATACGCATGGCTAAGCTATGGCGTCATACTATGGGGGGGGGGGGGGGTAGTACAGATGCTCCTAGTTTATTGATAGTACAAAAAAAGCTAATTAGAATTATAGTTAACATAGAGGCAACAGAAAGCTGTAAGCCTTACTTTGAAAAATATAAAATATTAACGCTACCCTGCATTTATATCTTTGAATTGTGTAAATTTGTCCGCAAATATCCTAACTTCTATACAAAGCGCGACGACCATATAACCAAACATCAACTTAGACATAGAAACAAACTAACGCTACCAGCTTCTAAAATGACACACCATTCTTCCAGCCCGCTAGTCATGTCCATAAAAAATTTTAATAAGTTACCTGATTCAATAAAAAACATCAGCAATGATGAAAATTTTACAAAGAAGTTAAAGGAATTACTTATAAGAAGGTGCTTTTATAATATAACAGAATATTTAGAAGACAAACATTTATAAAAATAAAAAATCTAAAACTATCTAACTAACAAACAATCAAAAAATAGATAAACATCTTAAAAAATATTTATTTAAATATTAAAATATAAAATAATATAAATAATAAAAATAAGAATAAGTAAGTACTATTATAATATAAAAAAATAAAATATATGAATGTATGATAATTTAATTCAAAATTAATTGGAAAAGGTCTTCCCTCTTCAAATTGCTGTGCCCCACAGGGCCCATAATGAACCTGTACCTTTAATATAAATTATAACAACTTTGTAACATTGTGGTGTGCAATAAAATATTGAGTATTGAGTATTGGCATAACAAATTGTCTAGAATATTGGGTTGAATTGAAACTGGTTTGAATTGAAATTGGGTTAAATTGAATTGAATATGAAATGAAATATGAAATTAAATGTACACGAATATTGGGGATATCTTTCGTTGTCATATTTTTTTATTCTGTGCTTGTCTGCGATCAGTCCCAGAACTATGAGCACACTTTTTCAACGTGTCCCTGGCAGTCAGAGGGCACTCCCCAGCGGGAGGTTCCCTAATAGATTAGAAACGCCTCTCTAGGCCCTGGATGTCATGGCGCTTGAAGCGTTTGTGGTAAGTAATATTTGAAAGAGCGTTAGCCAGTTCATTTGGGTGGTGCTCTAGCCGAGTCTTATAGCTTGAAGCAGACCGCTTTATCTCCTCCTTCACTGTTGCAATTTTCAGTGTCTCGTGCAGTTCAGCGTTGGTAAAGAACCAGGGTGAATTACATATGGAGCGCAATATTCCATTCTGCAGTCTTTGGATGATTGACAAGCTTGTGGTGCAGGCGCTTCCCCACAATTGAATTCCATACATCCATGTTGGTTTCAGAATGACTTTGTAGATGAGAAGTTTGTTGTCTATGGAAAGTTTCGAGTTTCGTGCCATCAGCCAGTACATATTCCTGAACCGGGTATTTAATTCGTCTCGTTTTGTTTTTATGTGTTTCTTCCAAGTCAATCGTCTATCCAGATGCAGTCCAAGATATCGGACTGTTTCATGCTGGGGAAGGATGTTGTTTCCTAGGGTCACTGGTGGGCAATTCCCTTTCCTAAGTGTGAAGGTAATGTGCACAGACTTGGAGGCACTCGCCTTGATTCGCCATCTCTGAAGCCAGTCATCTACCTTACGGAGGCTGATTTGCAGGTTGTTAGAAGCCACTATAGGGTCTGTGTTGCTAGACAATAGTGCAGTATCATTAGCAAACGTAGCTGTTGTTACCCCATCTAATTCGGGAAGATCTGCAGTGTATATAGTGTATAACACTGGCCCGAGGACTGAGCCCTGAGGCACACCGGCCATAATATCGCAGATCTCAGACGTGTCTCCATCCTCCCGAACTTGGAACGTGCGGTTATACAGGTATGACGCCATCAGTAGGTAGAAACTATGCGGCAGCGACTGCTTTATTTTGCACAGTAGTCTCTTGTGCCACACCTTGTCGAAGGCCTGTTGGATATCTAGGAACGCAGCTGAGCAGTACTCCTTTCTTTCCAGTGATTTGCGAATTTTATCACACACACGATGTACTTGCTCAACTGTTGAATGCTGTTGCCTGAATCCCAATTGGTGTTGGGGGACAATCTTATTTTCTATCAGTATTGGCGCTATTCTAGTGAGAAGCATCTTTTCAAATATTTTGGAGAGAGTTGGTAGTAGACTTATCGGCCTGTAGGAAGTAACTTCTTCTTTAAGCTTCCTGCTTTATGTATCATGGTTGTTACTGATACTTTCCAAATGCTAGGAAAGTGCTGCACCAGCAGTATACTATTGTAGAAAGTAGTGAGATAGACCAATGCCTTTCTAGGAAGTTGAATAAGAATTTCCTTAGTGATCAAATCGAATCCTGGGGCTTTTCTACTTTAAAGATTTTGTATGGTTTTAACCAGCTCATGTACTGTCTCTGGTCTTGGAGGCAAGGACAGTTGGAAGTCTTGCTGCAAAATATTGTCTATCTCTGCCTCCATGTCTACGACATCACTTTCATTTGGCTTGAAGACGTTTGCCAGGTGGTCTGCAAAAGCTTTGGTCTTTTCTTTGCTAGTTTTAGCCCATTTATCATGTCCGCACCTTAATGCCGCTTTAAATTGCTGGGGCCTGCTTAGGGGTTTGGTGACTTTCCATAAAGAGTAATCTGTTTGTGCTGTGGCAGTCAAGTTTTCCAGTTTGCTTTGGAGTGTAGCATTCCTTATGTCATCTAGCATGTGTTTCAGCTCAGTAATAGCATTGTTTAGTGCTGTCTTGTCACTTTTATGTCTAGACTGGTGCCAGATCCTTCAGCTTTTTCTTTTCCAGTACCTTTTGCTTTATTTCAAGTGGTATTTCTTGCTCTCAGTTGGAGTATTGAGCCAGCATGCCTTTTGTATCAGACTAGTAATATGGTAAGTTGCATCCTCTATCTCCTCGTGCGTTTTTAGGGACATATGCATCTGAATATCCCTCTCTATGTGGTATCTGAGGCCCTCCCAGTCTGTAAGCTTGTTGCATAAGAATTCCGACCTTTCATAGTAAATTAGGGTTGTGCTTATGGTTAATATAACTGGGAAGTGATCAGAACCGCTGTCAAAACAGGATTTCGCCTTAAAAAAGTCCAATAGATCAGGCTTTTTATTCGGGTCTGTGGGCCAATACGTTGGTTCACCAGTTGAAATGGGGAGGAGGTTATTTTTGTCACTGCTAAGTTTGAGCTGTCTACCTCTAGTTGTTGTCAGTCTCGAGCCCCAACAAGTGTGTTTGGCGTTCCAATCACCCCCTGCAACAAATCTGCCACCCAACGTCGAGAAGTAGTGATCAAATCTAGCGGAATCAATTGTGTGTCTTGGTGGGCAGTAGACAGCTGAGAGGTTAAGGCATCCACTCTTGCATTCCACAGATATAGTGGTCGCCTGAATATGGTTAGTTTTGAACTCAGGTAGTACTTGGTGCTTAATCGAGCTTCTTATTACGATGGCGGTTCCTGCATGCCCAGTTCCATCAGGATGAGTAGTGAGGTAGGTATTGCAGCCCTTAATCCTGACTTCACTTCTGTCCGTACAATGTGCTTCGGATATAAGTACAGCGTCAAGTTGATTATTGTCCATAAATAGTTCTAACTCAGACTTGTTAGGGGCTAACCCATTCATGTTCCACGTGGCTAACCTGAGGCTTAGTTCTTAGACAGTTTGTTGAGGAGTGTGGTTACGAGACCCAATAGGGTACTTATCTGTTGTAAGATAATATAAAATTTTTCAGATTGTTTGATTAGCAGTTGTTCTAGGCGACTATAGCCGTTGGCTTCAGGTGGTGTCTCTTCCGGTTGATGTTTAAGTTTCTCGGAGTAGAGAGCAGGTTTGTCTTTTCCTTCTAGGTTGCACGGTATTGTGTCTTCTTTCAACTGTTTTGGCAGGTCTGGTTTAATGGCAGGGTGTTTGGGCATTCGTCTTGAGAGAATCTCTTTGTAATTCGCCGGGTGTGCACCTTAGCATAAGGCACAAATTGCCGGTGAGTTGCCATCTTATTTAGGACAGTCTGCAGTTTTGTGTCCTTGCGCACATTTTACGCAGCGGTATGGCCTCATACAGTAGTTCTTGGAGTGTCCGTACTGTTGACATCTTTGGCACTGTGTTATTGTTGTTCGCTTTTTAGGATCTTCGATAACAACCGACTGATGGTATATATATTTTATATTTTTAACCGCTTTGTTATTTAGGCCTGGGACCATGTTAACAAAGAATGTCGAGGTTGGTTTTTTGTCTGGTCCATACCTTGCATTTATAATTTCACCATAAACTTCATTACCGGACACTGCTATTTCTTCTTCAATAGCTTTGTGTGGAGTTGTGTGATGCAAATATTTAATAACCACTCTATAGCATCGTTGGTCCTTCAGGTTAAAGATATGGCCTATAAGTCCCTTACTCCGTACAACGGTGATTATGTTTTTATAGATCTCAACATTTTTGCAGCTGATTCTAAGTTGGTTCCTATTTACGACTTTGAGTGTAAAGCCCTCTTTGTCTGTAGTCGATTCAAGAAGTTCCGTAAGTTTGTTTATGTCATCGATCCCATAAAGAATGATTGGTGGAGGCTTACTAGATCGTTTCTCCTTTGGAGCAGTAGGTTCTTCAGTTAGGTCAACTGGCAGTTCGCTAAACCTGTTGTTTATTTTTAGTCCCTCCGGAGACCCTCGGTGTTTGAGACATCTTTTTTCTCTTGTTAGTTTTCGCTACGGGGACTCTTTGCCAGTCAGGAGGTTTAGGAGTGGTTATTTCTCGTTCTTTATCGATCAACAGTTGTGATGGCAAATCTAGTTGAGCTCTACTTCCCACCGATGCGCTTTTATTTCTTATAAATAAGCTAGGATGGAACGCCTGTTGCACTAATTTACGTTTTCCAGTGGCATTCACTGTTCTAGAGGCCTGGTCACTCACATCTGTACAGTCTTCGGTAGCAAATTTCACACCAAGAGGCCCGGGTACCTCTTGGCGCCGGGTGTTAGCCGGATCGCAGGACAAATCACAATCTTCATGTTCCATATTCATAAGTAAAATTTTAAAAAATTTTAAGATTTGATGAAGCAATGTTGACTAAAAACATAAGCATCAAGCACTGACAAATTTCGACGGTTGAAAGCCAGACCTCGGTAGCCAAGTGGTTAAGGCAGCCGCCCGGAATGCGGAAGGTGCGTGGTTCGATTCCCGCCTGAGGTTGTCGTCTTTTTTCAGTGTTTAAAATTTTACTTAAGTATATTTAAGCGTTAATAAAATGCTAAAATATAAAACATTTATCTATAAACGCAGCTTCATCTTAACCGAATGTTCAAATATTTGTAAAAATATTTCTTTCGGATCTCAGAGGTGAAAACTTCTAAGATTTGATGAAGCAATGTTGACTAAAAACATAAGCATCAAGCACTGACAAATTTCGACGGTTGAAAGCCAGACCTCGGTAGCCAAGTGGTTAAGGCAGCCGCCCGGAATGCGGAAGGTGCGTGGTTCGATTCCCGCCTGAGGTTGTCGTCTTTTTTCAGTGTTTAAAATTTTACTTAAGTATATTTAAGCGTTAATAAAATGCTAAAATATAAAACATTTATTCCATATTCATAATAGGGGGGGTGGGAAAAGTGACTGCAGATGTTTCCCAAGCATCTACCTTCGATTTTTTAGAGGATATTTAGTCGCTCATTGCCTTCGATGGACAGTTTGATGGGTTATATATAATTTATTTAATCCTAAAATAATTTGGCATAACAAATTAGGTAGAATTGAAATTGGGTTGAATTGAATTGAATATGAAATGTAATGTAAACAAATATTGGGGATACCGTTCGTTGACATAATTTATTTATTCTTTAAATAGTTTGGCATAACAAATTGGGTAGAATATTGGGTTGAATTGCAACTGGGTTGAATTGTAATTGGGTGAAATTGAATTGAATATGAAATGAAATATAAACGAATATTGGGGATACCTTTCGTTGAGATAATGTATTAATTCCTTAAATAGTTAGGCATAACAAATTTGGCATAATATTATGTTTTATAAGTAACATTACTTTGGCACAATTGATTTTTGCAACCATATGTATTGTGGCACAATAATATACTTAAGACATAATATATTTCTGCATAATTATAATTTGCATAATGTTTTAGGCACAGTGTATAGTCGCTTATTAGTATTTTGTCAAAAAGGTTAATAGGTATAAATTAATGAAAAAAATTGTTAAGTAATGATTTTCATGCGAATTTGGAATAGTTACTGTCATGTGTCTGTAAACATAACAATTAGGTATGCAATGTATTCTATTTCCTATATTTTATTTATCCTATATTATATTGCGTCAAAGTAGGTTTAGGTGCGTCGTGCCTTTTCTCTTAGAGCATTTTGTTCATATCATGATTGACTGGAATTGATGGAAATATTTATTTATTATTTTCGGATTGATATGTGACAAATGCACATTGTCATATCAGTTCACGTTAGTCGTGGAAACATGATTAACGGGATTAATGGAATTATTTATTTATTTATTTTTGGATTGATATGTGAGAAATGCACGTTGTCGAGATATTCGGTAGCAACAAAAATACTGTGTATAGGGACTTTAAAGCTTAACATTATGGTGTAAAAAACTCGTCCGAATACGCCATTATGCTTAATAATAATAAAAATATGCTTAATTAAAATAAATAAATAATAATAAAATAATTATTATAAATCGGGCATGTAAAACCAGAAGCTTCTCAACTCCGGATCTGGCTTCCGGTATTGGCAGTTCAACTCCAAAGTTTCGGAGCTAAATCCGGACTTAGTCTTTTTAAAAGTAAAAAAAAACTAACGAGATATTTTGTTTAAAATCAGTTTAAAAACTCTTTGGTATAAAATCAACCAATGTTAAATCACATCTGTAACAAATCACTTGAACAAAAACAATAAACAATCAGTCTCACAATACATTCTGTCAAAAAAGTTTCGGGAACGGATGATGTGTTTATGATTACAATTTCAATTTTTTGTTTTTTTTTGTTGTTAGATTGGCACAACTGTTATCCATTTTGGGGCGGAGTTTGAGTTGCATCTGTTATGCAGATTAAATACAGCGCTGTTTTTAGTTAGTTTATATCTAGTGTGTATTGCGAATTTTATAATGGATAAAAACATCGAACAAAGAGTTTGTCTTAAATTTTGCGTCGCCAATGGAATTTCGCGTTCGGAGTCACTGAAAATGTTACAGAAGGCTTACGGTGAATCGACTTTATCAAAAACACGTGCTTATGAGTGGTACAAAGCGTTCAAAAGCGGTCGAGATGTGATGGAAGATTTGCTTCGCTCTGGTAGGCCATTTCTTTGACTATCGCGGTGTTGTGCACTCGGAATTCTTGCCGGAAGGTCAAACGGTAAAAAAATAATATTAGTTGAGCAATTTGCGGAGTTTAAGAGAGCAAATTCGATGAATAATGCCAAATTTGTGGAAATTTTGCACCACGATAATGTGCCTTCGCACAAGGCCATCATTGTGAACGAATATTTTACCAAAATCTCAACAAATACCATCGAGCAACCACCTTATTCACCAGATATGGCTCCAGCCGACTTCTTTCTTTTTCCTAAACTCAAATTACCACTTCGTGGCACCCGTTTTCATTCAGTAGAAGACATAAAGGAGAATTTGCGGCGAGAACTTAACTCAATTCTGGAAAAAGCGTTAATGTTTTGATGATTGGATTATTCGTTGGCATACGTCTATCGTTTCTGAAGGAGAATACTTTGAAGGCGATAAAATAAATTTGGATGAATAACTAACATTTTGTGTGTTATTGATCTTTTCCCGGTACTTTCTTGACAGAGTACCTACTAAAAGTAATAAAATTTTTAAAGTCAAAATATTAAATCGAGAGAGATATTCTTTTCCATTTACTTGGCAAATGCAATCAAATTCACAGGTAATGTAACCTATAATTTGTTCGATTATTGTTCTCCTTCTTGAAAAGTGAAAGTGCGTTCTTATGAAAATAAGAGCATCAAGCGTTTTGTCAGAGAGTGAGCTACGTATTTTATATTAAATGGTCAAAAATTATAAACCTGTCTCTTTCACTAAATGCCGAGAGTTGGAATAGGTATAGTTCATTGGCGAGACGGATATCGCTGCGCTGTGTAGGTTTTAAACTAGGAATACTGAACTCCGGAGTTGCGATGTTGAAGCCTCCAACTCCGGCTTTAAAATACCGGAAAAAATAGCCCGGAATTCCGGAGTTCCGAAACTCCGGAGTACATGCCCTAGCTGTAAGGCAAATCACCCATAGGAAAATAAACGATCAAACATAAAGCATACGTGACAAAACACGATAGTGGCAAAATGCGATTATTTTTGTTGAACGATAAACGGGTCCTTCAGCCAGGCGTTCTGGTTGCCGTCGAGACGGTTTTCGGGTATGTGGTTAAGGGACCAGTGAACAGAGTCTCATCCCCGAATAGTGAGGATACCGCTCTCGTTGTAGGGGAGACGCTCGCTCTCTGACGTTGTTCAGAAGTTTTGGGAAGTGGAGGAACCCCCCTCCACGCCGCGAATTGACCCACAGCAAGAGGAGTGTGAGTTATTTTTCCAAAATAACACTGGTCGACTCCGCTCTGGTCGACTGTTCACTTGACTACCCTTTCGTGCCGGTCGTCCTCCTCTGGGTGAGTCCAGGATGCTAGCAGATAAGAGGTTAGCATCAATGGAACGCCGCATGAGCAAAGATTCGGTCTTCCGGACAAAGTATATTAACTTTATAAGGGGGCATAAGTAGTTGAGTCACATGTCGTATCGCGCGTAGAATGGCGTTGGGTGGAAAACTACTTTCTTTCACATCGCGCGCTTTTGAAAGCGCGAACTGGAAAGATTCGTGTAGTATTATTGGACGGCTCCGCGCCCATGTCTATCACGCCGGCAGCAATACAATGCTAGCCGTGTTGTAGCGTGAATTTTGTATTTTTGTCAGCTAGACGGACCATACGCTGTATTATTTTTTCGATGCCTACCGTATTATCGGCTAAGAGCCACTACAATGCAGCCCCAAATGGGAGATTTGTCTGCAGATCGCGTTAAGGAAAGTGTTTTTTTTTTTTATACTAAGCCCGGCAAATGACCAAACTCCACCTGATGTTAAGTGGAAATGAGGTCCAGGCGCGAGGACAACTGGTGCAGCGTAAGAGACGTAGCATCAGTCATCCTCACTCTGCCGGCCCACAAAGTGCTTCTTCACGCCTCGTTTGAAGGACCCTATGTCATAGGTAGGAGGGAATACGTGTGCTGGTAGACTATTCCATCTTTTGGAAGTGCGGCAAAGAAACGAGTCACCAAATTTCTTTGTGCGAGATGGAATGTTAGAGACTGTAAATTGGTGACTCCGCAGAGCAGCACGCGTACTCCTATGGAGGAAGGGAGAAGGAGGGATGAGGTCAAAGAGTTCTTCAGAGCACTCGCCATGGTATAAACGGTAAAAGACGCTGAGTGACGCAATATCTTTACGCAATTGCAAAGGCTCGAGAGTTTTAGTCACCTCTGCATTGCCGATAATGCGCACAGCGCGGCGCTGCAATCTGTCCAAGGCATCGAGAAGGTACTTTGCGGAGCCGTCCCAAAGGTGAGAGCAATACTCCACGCAAGACCGCACCTGTGTCTTGTATAATAGACACAACTGATCAGGCGTGAAGAATCGCCGCACCTTGTTCAGGACACCGAGTTTACGTGAGGCATTTTTAATCACGGTTTCGATGTAGTCCTTTTAGTTCAGATCGCAGCGGATATCCATACCGAGCATGTTAATACTGCTGTAGCGGTAGCGTAGCGATGTTACGGGCGATAATAAATAAGTCCGAACGTATCACAATAAATAATGTTTATTGCCACACACAGTTAAGTTTAGAAGGAGAAAGAAAGTTACAAGCAACACAGCACAGAAGTATAGCAAGACACAAGAAGAAAATAGTACTTAGGAATATTAGGAAGCGAGTTATTTAACAGTTTATAGCCGTGCGCGTAAGCAGCGGTGAGCATTCAAGCGGCACGGGTATCGCGTCAAGTAGGCTGATCGTGACTGGCGTGGTGGCGTGAGCTCGAGTTTCGACTGCGCTCCGCGCGGCCGCGAGGGGCGAGGGCGCGGGGGACGGGCAGGGACTCCCGTACCGCGCGGCGGCGCCCGCGCACCGCGCGCATTCCACAGCGAAATGTATATATAAACGAATTTAATATTTTCTGTGTAGTCTGTCTGTTTGTTGAAATAATATTTATGATGTTTATTTGTTTATATTAAATATATTGTAATGGCGTTGGGACGGAGACCCGAAATGAAACAATGTCTTGCGTTGAATCAATCCTCTTTATCCTCTAGTGTATCATCTTAAATACTAATTAACATCACATCTATACGTTTCATTTCATTTCATTTCATTTCATTTCATTTATTCCACGAACAAATAACTTTGTGTAGGAAATACAAATAAATAATACATTAAAAACTAAAAAAGAAAGAAAGTAACCTAAATCATAAATTAATTAATTAAAATCTAAATAGTAATTAAAATTCAAACATTCAATAAAAGTAACAAAATCAATACAAATTATAAATAAGTTCCTCAATTAAAGTAAACATGAATTAATAAAAATATAAATTTAAATAATCACAGACAATAAAATCAATCAAGTAAATTCATCAATACTATACAAACATTTTTCTAACAAGAAGCTCCTTAAACTGTTTCGAAATAAATTAACATTACCGATAGACTTAAGATCAGTAGGCAGAGCATTAAAAATTCTGACTGCTTGATACCTTACACTGTGCATAATTATTTTGAGTTTGGGCGCAAAAGAATTGTGTAAGTCCCTTCTCCGAGTCAATAAACGCTTTTCTCTATCATCAGGTGTTTCATATTTTTCAGGCTTTTTTACTAAATCTGTAAGTATAACTAATATATAAAGACTAGGTATGGTTAAAATGTTTAGTCTTTTAAAATGTTCCCTACAGGATTCCCATTGTGGGATTCGCACTATAGTTCTAATGGCTCTCTTTTGCAGTATAAAGGCTCTATTTAAATTATATTTGTATGAGTTGCCCCAAAACTTAATACTATATCTTAAATGTGATTCCACCAATGCATTGTAAACTATCTTAAGTTGCTCTTCAGTAGTTTCATCCCTTAAACTTCTGAGAGCGTAACAGGCTGAACTAATTTTATTTGCCATGTTTTCCAATTCCCGCTTCCAATTAAGAAATGAGTCAATATGTATGCCCAGAAACTTAACTGTTTCTACAAGAGTGACTCTATTGCCTTGCAAAGTAATATCCAAAGATTCCTTGTTTCTAGCCGTTGTCCTGAACAGCATCACATTAGTTTTGTCGTAATTGAGAACGAGGCCATTTACGGTAAACCAATTACAAAAGGCTGAAAGAGTCTCATTAGTCTTGGAATTTAATTCCTCTGAGTTTCGGGCCGAAATTATAGCATTTGTGTCATCCGCGTAAAGCACTAATTGAACACCTTTTACTTCCTCATATATGTAACTTACTAAATCATTCGTAAATAAAATAAATAGTATAGGCCCTAATATGGAGCCTTGGGGCACACCTCGCTTAATTTTTACTAGTCTAGAATTATAGACTACTTCCCTGTCGCCCTCTGTATTACGAATTTGAACAAACTGGTATCTGTTTTGTAGATATGATCTAAAAAGCTCTAACTACGTGACTAGAGGAAGGACGCCTTGTCAATCAGGAAGACCTTAATTATCACGTACTATTGAGTACGTGCTGATAGTGTAATTCACTATATCACACCTCCCCTGAAAAGGCTAGGCATCCCTTCCCTGAAAAGTAAACTCTTATTTTCTAAATATCTTAGTCCTATTCTTATGAACTATATATTCTTTATTATTCTTTAATATTTTTACATTAGTACGTAGCTCTTCTAAAACTTCAAATGGACCTAAATACAAGTCATTCAATTTATTATAATTTTCATTCTTATACAAGAGTAGATCACCTTTTTTTTGTAGTGTACTTCCTTACAATCTAAATCATAATTAGTTTTTCTACTTTGTTTTGATATTAATAAGTTGTTCCTGGCATCATTATGAGCTTTTTGCAATCTAAATTTTAACTCCGATGGATAATTGTCGTATACATATAAGGGATCAACTTTACTAACTAAATTACTAGGTACGTTACATGTTTTCCCAAAAACTAGTTCATAAGGGGAGTATTTGGTACTAGTATTTACAGAATTATTATAAGCAAAGCACCAATATGGTATCCAGGTACTCCAATTTGCCGACTGATTCTGTGTTTGTATTCTCAAGTAACATCCGAGATGTTTGTGCCAGTTTTCTAGCGAACCTATACTCTCATGATGATAGGGTGTTGAATTTAACTTATCAATATTTAGCAATTTACATACTGTTTCTAACGTGGAATTAATAAATTCCGTTCCACAGTCAGTCGCAATAACCCTGGGAGTACCATATCGTAAAATAAAATTTTCAGTAAAAACCCTAGCAACAGTTTCAGCTGACTTATCAAGTATTGGGTAAGCTTCTACAAACTTTGTCAATTCGCATTGTATTGTTAATATGTATTTATTACCCAAATTATCGACCTCCAACGGCCCCACAATATCTAAATATAATTTTTCAAAAGAAGTAGATGCTGTAGTGGTTATTACCATTTTCTCTTTATTATTTTTATTACAAAATTTCTGCTTTTGGCAATCTTTACAGCGAGTCACATATTCAGTTATGTCTTTTTGCATATTACTCCAAAAATATTTTTTTCGAATATTCTTAGTCATTTTATTTATGCCTACATGACCACTTGTCGGCAATAAATGATAATCATTTAGTATAACACGTATCAAGTCTTTATTTGTAACATGTTCAACTTGGTTATTAATAATACATAACCGCGGTAATTCTTTATGTTTCATGAAAGTTTGGGTCAAAATTTTAATAAACTTTTTATTAAACCCATTTTTAATCACAACGACTTCTACAATATTATATTTTTTACATAATGCACTCAGTTCTCCTATCGTTGCGTCTCGGCGCGCCTCCGTTAGTAGAGATTCCTGATTTATGTAAATAGTAGAGTCACTAAATAACATATCACCCGTCTGTGAGACGTATCTTTTCTTTTTCCTCAACTTCACGAAGTTTTCATACGAACAAATATCTAACCTTACATCATTTTGTGATTTCTGCATAATATCTACCACTCTTGGTTGCCTATGATCAACAGGGGGCTCAACCCTGCTACTTCCAGAGGTAGCGGGTTCATTATTTTGCTCCATGGTTCTTTTCATTGAACGGGTTACTACCCCCAAAAAATTTGAATTTAGATTTTTTAACTCGTCTGATGTTATAATGACTCTCGATAAGGCATCTGCCGTTACATTTTCGGAACCTTTTATGTATTCAATATCGAAATCATATTCTTCTAAACAAAGTCTAAACTTAGTTAAACGGCTACTAGGATCTTTTATGCTAAATAAATGAACCAATGGTCTATGATCTGTTAATATTTTAAATTTTCGTCCGTATAAATATGGTCGAAAATGTTTTATAGCCCACACTACCCCTAATAACTCTTTATGAATGGTTGGGTAGTTTATTTCTGAACTGTTTAATTGTCTGCTTGCATAAGCTACGGGCTTATTATTTCCATTTGATAATACAGCCCCCAAGGCTACCCCTGACGCATCGGTTTGCAACCGGAAAACATTATCTTTTCCAAAATCTGGATAATCTAAGACAGGAAATGTACTAAGTGACTTTTTTAAGGTCTGAAATGCCACGTCACATTCTTCCGTCCACTGAAACTCGACATGTTTCTTACAAAGACGGTTTAGTGGGTACACTATTGTGGCAAAGTTTTTTCTTTCCTCAAAAATTCGCACTTACAAGGGTTTAGTTTTAAATTAACTGACCTAAACCTCTCAAATACACTCATTAAATTTGTATTATGCTGCGATAGGCTTTTCCCGAAAACTATTACGTCATCGAGATATAGAAAACATATCTCGTGATTTAAACCCGATAGAGCCATAGACATAAGTTTAGAAAATACGCTAGGACTCGTTTTGAGACCCATAGGTAATCTTTTCAGTTGATATTGCTTATCAGCTGTAAAAGAAGTGAATTTCCTACATTCTGGTGATAACCCTAGCTGGTAATAACTAGAACTGAGGTCTAAATGAGAATAGTATAAGCATCCCGAAAGTGAGTCAATAATTTCTTGTATATTTGGTAACGGGAACTTTTCGTCTACTATTTTTTTATTTAAAAGTCTATAATCTATTACGATTCTCCACTTTTTTTTCACCGCTACTGTCAGCTTTTTTCGGAAGTAATAATAATGGAGAAGACCATTCGCTGGTACACTCTTCGATAATATCTTCTTCTAACAATTTACCTACCTGTTTTATTAACTCAGCCTTCTGAGCGTGCGGTATTCTATACGGTTTGACATAAACAGGAGACGCGTCATTTTGCAGTTTAATGTTGTACTCGTATAAGTTTGTAACGGATAGCTTATCACCCGGCATATGAAAGATATCTGCATATTTTGCACATATTTTCTCAATAGACCGTCTCTCTTCATCACCAAGATATGTTTTTAATTTAAGAAAATCGAATAGTTGTTTAACCCTCTCGACAGATTTTCCGTTTTCCGTATCAAAAGAGCATACGAAATAATCCGAGTATTTTCTAATTTTCGGGCTAAAGTTATTTAATTTTACATCTTCTTCCCGTGTGTTTAAAAATCGCACCGGAATCTTTTTCCCGTCTCCTACTACCACGGCGCCTGCTACAAATACGCCTGCAATAACTTCCTCCGCTAAAATGACACATTCGCCCTTTATCTCTGACGAAACATATTTTACGACCTCACATCTCCCTGGAATAGTCGTTATTATGTTTTTACCTAAGCCTAATTCTAGACTTATCTTATCCTGTAATGTAACCAGCTTATTTTCATAGTTAATTTTACAACTATATTTTAATAAAAAATCTTCTCCTAAAATTCCATCATTTTTACAGTGGAAGTTGCTAAACACATAAAACTTATGCCTAAAATTATAATTGTTTACACATAAGTCTAGATAAACATAACCTATTGATACTAAATCCCAACATACTCCTTTAATCTTAATTTCATCCCTTACTAGCTTTGCGTCGCGGGACACGCTACGGAGTTTATTTAACCAATCTAACTTTAAAATTGAAATGTTTGCTCCTGTGTCTACTAATAGAGAAATTTGAGTTTGACTACAAGTAAAACAAACGTAATTACCACTACCATAACTACAAATATCTACCTCAGCGCTATTCAGAACGAAAAAAATCATCGCTATGATGTTCGTTCTGACGTATACTCTGACGTTCACTTTCGTTCTCGTCATTAGACTGTTCTGCTGAGTCAACTAAGAAATGTACATTCCTACGTTTATTATGAGGTGACGTAAACCTGGTGTTGCGCTGACCCTGAAACCTATTCGAGTTATAGTAGGCACGACCCCGACCTTGCTGACTCGTCGCGTTGTTGTTACGTGACTTATTATATTGTTGATGATAGTTTTTATTTATCTTTTCAAATCGCTGGTTCGAAACATAGTTAACATAATTGTTTATTGGTGGTTTCACTACCGAGTCTTCTTGCTCTAAGGCTATAGTTATTGCCTGCCTAACTGTGCTTACGGACCTAGACGTAACTATAATGCTTGTACGAGCATTGTTTAGGCCGTCAGCGAAACGCTTGATAGCCATTTTTTCATTAATCGGCTTTAATAAATTATATGCCGACTCGTCTCCATTAGCCTGTGCTGTACTTAAATCGTTGGACATTTTTTCGATTTCACTACCAAACACTTCTATGGTCTTGTTTCCTTGCCTACATCGTAGCATTCGGTCTAAAATGGCTGTGTATGATTTAATCGGAATTAAAACATTTTTTATATCTTTTATTAGGTCTGCCACAGACACATAAGACTTATTAATTTTTGTTTTAGCACTGCTAGAAAGACGAGTTTTTAAAACAAAATTGATTAACAGAGGCTGGTCCTCGTTTCTAAGGGTACTACTATAATACTCTATTCCGTCTATTAGTTGGTTAATTTGCGTTTCGTCGCAATCTACTACTGGGAGGAGCGTGAGCGCGACTTTTAGATCGAACGTGGCCATGGTTGTGATCGTTTCTGAATGATGCGGGTTAACGAGTGACTCGATTTCCTCAAAATTACATAAAAACTTTGACGATATTGCTTTTGTTATTTGTAATTCTACAGCATCTATCCCTTTTTTACATAAGTCTGCAGATATTTGTTCAAAAATATTTTTAATTTCCTTTGCTCTTAAAAACTTATTCTGCCCCTGAGCGGAATAACGTTTGTCCTTACTTAATTTAATAATAGAGTCTCTAATAGCCTTAAGCTCACTCAAGAGTTCTGACAGGTTTGCCATGAACACACTTTAGAAAAAAAAAAATCACTCACACACACACATAGATTCTTGGTAGCATAGTTATATTAATTCGTGCTGGCTTACACGTTCTGTGCTGGTCCAATTGCCCGTCGAACCGCTCTGCGTTCTACCTCTTCTAATAGTCGTGCGTTGAAGTAACGTAGCAGCCTAAGTACTATATAGCCCGCTAGTACAACGACGATGGTCAGTAAAAAGATCTCTGAAAGTTGCATCCCAACGGCCAAGGGAGTTGATGCTGCCGCCGATTGAGTTGGTGATTGACTGACAATAATATTGTCTTTAGATTGTGGGTTTCCCATAGTTAAACAATTTTGGCTTACAGTTTTTCTTCTTATTTCCTTCGTCCTTCTTGTAGGCCCGTGTAGCACTATTTTCCTGATATTTTGTAGACTTCAACTAGCGATTTCGCGGCGCGGACTTGTGACACCATGTCACGGTCGCCATGTAATGGCGTTGGGACGGAGACCCGAAATGAAACAATGTCTTGCGTTGAATCAATCCTCTTTATCCTCTAGTGTATCATCTTAAATACTAATTAACATCACATCTATACGTGACTAGAGGAAGGACGCCTTGTCAATCAGGAAGACCTTAATTATCACGTACTATTGAGTACGTGCTGATAGTGTAATTCACTATATCACAATATGTATGTTAAGTAAGTATGTATATATCATAATATAAGTTACGTTTGTTTACTAATATGTTTATTTATATACATATATAATTGTGTGTGTGTGTGTTTGTTTTGTATGTGTAAATAAAATATTGTTATATGTAATGTGGGTTGCCCACATCACTCCCCCCTGAGAGTCCTTGCCTAAGGACCATAGAAATCGGGGAATCGAACCTTCCGGCCTGAGCGTGTAGTTTTAACAACGGTGTCATTAGTACTCGTTTCAGTAAGTGTCTTAGTATTGGTGTTATTCGTGTCAGACAGTATGTAGGCTGGTTTAAGTCGGTCTACTGATACTGTGACTGTTTTACCTTTGACACGTATCTTATACACTTTGGGTCCTCTTTCAATCACCTCATGAGGCCCGGTGTACGCTGGTCGTAAAGATCCTTTATGGGCGTCTTCACGAAGAAATATATGAGAACATGTTGATAGGTCTTTGTAGATAAAGACTTTAGTGTTAGCATGGTTTGATGTAGGCACAGGCTGCAAGTTGTTGGCAAATGTTCTGATACGTGCTGAAAAATCAGTCAGATCAGGGGTGCATTTGTCAACGTTATGGTCGAAAAATTCGCCTGGCAGTCTTAAAGGTTCGCCATAGACTAACTCTGCCGAAGATGTTTGAAGGTCATTCTTAAATGAGCTTCGGATGCCCAACAAAACTAAAGGCAATGCCTCAGACCAACTACTATCACCATGACATACTATGGCACTTTTTAGTTGGCGATGGAAACGCTCAACTAAGCCGTTGCATTGAGGGTGGTATGCAGTTGTTCTGTGGTGTTTAAAACCAAGTGTTTTAGACAGTTGCTGGAATGTTGCACTCTCAAATTGTCTTCCGCGGTCAGTGATAACCACGGTGGGACAACCAAAACGTGCTACCCAACCCAGCAAGAATGCTTTGACCACAGATTCCGCAGTCATATCGATTATAGGGACAGCTTCAGCCCATCGCGTAAAGCGATCGACTGCTGTCAAGCAATATCGATATTCATGGGAAGGGGGTAACGCGCCAATGAGGTCTAAATGGACATTTTTAAATCGCGCTGTTGGTAAATCGAGTGTACCTAAAGGGGTTCTAACATGTCGATTTACCTTAGTGCGCTGGCAAGCTAAACATGCCATAGACCATTCTCGGCACTGTTTCCTAATCTGCGGCCAAACATAGCGTTGAGCGATGAGTTTGGCGCTGGCATTAGCTCCGGGGTGAGAGAGTGAGTGCAAACTGTCAAAAACTTGTTTACGTAATGGTTTCGGTACAAAAGGCCTGGGAGTCGATGTACTTACATCACAGTACAACTCGATACGACTTCCAGGTATTGTCATTTTCTTAATACGTAAAGATGAGTCTTCGTTGAGAAAATGAGCTAATTCCGGGTCTGAGTTTTGTGATTCTGCTAACTGCTGGACATCCAGTGGTTCACTGAGCTCATCTACGCGAGAAAGTGTGTCCGCAACTGCATTATCTTTCCCTGAGACATGTTGAATGTCCGTTGAAAATTGGGAAATATAATCTAAATGCCGATACTGACGTGGACTACAATTGCTTTTTCGTTCACGAAAGGCGAAACATAGGGGTTTATGATCAGTATATATCGTGAAGTGAGTAGCTAGAAGCTACTCACTTCACGATATATGCTACCAATGGCGAAAATATTTAATATTTTCGTAAATAGCCAGAAGCTCTCGATCATACGCTGAATATTTCTTTTGAGCCGCGGACAACTTTCGTGAAAAGAAAGCGAGGGGCTGCCAATGGCTGTCTTTTAGCTGCTGTAAGACACCTCCTATAGCCTCTTCTGAAGCATCAGTGAATAGTCCGAGTTTGGTTTCAGAATCCGGATGCGACAACATTGCTGCTTTACACAAACTCTCTTTTACACTCTTCGAAAGCTTTTACCGCGTCTCCGCTCATGACTATTGGCTGGGAGGCTTTAATTGAACCAGTGAGTAAGGAATTCAAGGGAGATTGGATTTTGGCTGCGTCTGGAATAAAACGCCTATAAAAATTTATCATACCCAAAAATCTCCTTAGTTGCTTAGCGGTTTTGGGTATAGGGAATTCCTTAATGGCCTGGACTTTACTTTCCAGAGGTCTAGTTCCTTTCTGAGAGATACGGTAGCCTAGGAACGTTACTTCAGATGCGCCGAAGACGCATTTCGAAGTATTGATTACCATACCGTAGTCTCTCATGCGGGAGAAGAGTTGACGTAGGTGGTCCTCGTGCTGACTGTGTGACCTTGAGAAGATCAGAAAATCATCCAAATATGGGTAACAGAAATCGAGGCCCCGAGTCATTTCATCAACGAACCTCTGGAAAGTTTGGCCTGCATTGCGTAAGCCAAAGGCCATGAACGGAAATTCGAAGAGTCCGAAGGGTGTAGTGATGGCAGTCTTCGCAATATCGTCGTTATTTACCGGTATCTGATTATAAGCTTTTACTAAATCTATAGTAGAAAACACGCTACAGCCAGATAGATTATGTGAAAAGTCATGAATGTGTCGTATGGGATACTTATCTGGTATCGTCTTGGCGTTCAGCATTCGGTAGTCT
The DNA here is from genome assembly GCA_963921215.1 of Scoparia ambigualis. Lineage (NCBI taxonomy): Eukaryota > Metazoa > Arthropoda > Insecta > Lepidoptera > Crambidae > Scoparia > Scoparia ambigualis. The sequence goes on from OY992510.1 coordinate 36,683,004, forward strand.
CCACAAGGCCGCCATCCTTGATCTTTTTTAGGAGCAAGGTGAAGTGGAGATGCCCAAGGTGATTCGGATGGTCGTGCTACACCATTGGCCAACATTGCATCAAACTCAGCCTTGGCAATCTTCAACTTTTCCGGTGATAACCTGCGGGGTGGACAAGAAACAGGGGGGCCTGGTGTGGTACGTATAAAATGTACAGTGTTGTGTTTAGGTGTCTGTGGAATGCCTGGAGGCTTAGTAATTTCTTGAAATTCCGAAAGCAAATTGTGATATTTAGAAAAACCAGTCACTACCTTAATACTTGGAATTGAGTTACAAATATCAACATTACAGGCTAAAGAAGTTAATTTAGTCGTGCCATCAATAATTTGTTTATTACGAACATCAATAAGTAAATTATAATTAGATAAAAAATCAACACCAATGATAGCTTTCGTTACATCAGCCACAACAAATTTCCACTTAAAGTCTCTACGTAAACCTAAATCTATATTAAACTGTACGTATCCATAGGTATGGATTTGTGAACCGTTTGCAGCACACAACTGATAGTTAGTCTTTTCGCGACGATCACGTAATGCAGAACGAGGGTACACGCATAAATCACTACCAGTGTCTACTAAAAACTGTATTTTTGATCTGCGGTCCGTTACGAAAAGTCGACTATTGGGCGACGACGGCGGGCAATCATTAGTCGCCATTACAGACTGCCCTGTCCGTTTCCCGATTTATAATCACATGGCAGTACGCATTTCTTAGCTTGACTGCCAAATTTAAAATGATACCAACATTGTGGGTACTTCCTGTAGTTGGATTGGGAACGCTGCGATGGTGTTCGGTGTCTTTGCCTGCCCTGGAACGCTTGCTTCTGTCGAGGCCGGGAACGGCTGTGTACCTCTGCGGTTAGTGAGCTGACCTGTTTCGTGAGTGCTGCTATACTGCGCGCCATCATGTCCAATGCCGATTCCGTAGTGGAGATGCTAGTCGCTGCTACTTGCGGTGATGTGGGCGCAATATCATGTACCCTGTCAGCCAAATCTGCCAGGTCATTGAGTGATAAACTCATCTGTGACGCGATCACTGTCTGCAGATTGTTTGGTAATCGGCTGGTCCAAATTGTCCGTAAAAAATTTTCGGGTATGCTGGGTCCAGCTAGGTGTTGCAAATGTCGCAGGAACTGCGAAGGTTTACGGTCTCCCAGCTCCTCAGATTGTAAAAGTTGCTTCACTTTCCTTTCGCTTGACGTCGACAATCTTCTTATTAATTCCGTCTTGAGCTTTTCGTATTTGCCAGTACTCGGTGGTGAGGTGATGACGTCTTCTACTTCGACTGCATATTGACGATCGAGGTGCGAAAGTACGTAATAGTATTTAATACTATCATCAGTAATTCGAGACATCGCAAACTGACCTTCGATTTGTGAAAACCATATCATCGGTTTTTCTGGCCAAAACGGAGGTATTCTCACACCGACGCGAAAGGTTTCCGGCGGTGGTTGCATCGCGCTTCCGTGTTGAGTACTCGGTGCGTCTTCAAAACTATCTTGCTCGTCGCGTGTAGTAGCGCCTAAAGTCTCCTTAGCGCTCATGCTCATATGTTCGATCGGGGTCACCAGTTGTAGCGGTAGCGTAGCGATGTTACGGGCGATAATAAATAAGTCCGAACGTATCACAATAAATAATGTTTATTGCCACACACAGTTAAGTTTAGAAGGAGAAAGAAAGTTACAAGCAACACAGCACAGAAGTATAGCAAGACACAAGAAGAAAATAGTACTTAGGAATATTAGGAAGCGAGTTATTTAACAGTTTATAGCCGTGCGCGTAAGCAGCGGTGAGCATTCAAGCGGCACGGGTATCGCGTCAAGTAGGCTGATCGTGACTGGCGTGGTGGCGTGAGCTCGAGTTTCGACTGCGCTCCGCGCGGCCGCGAGGGGCGAGGGCGCGGGGGACGGGCAGGGACTCCCGTACCGCGCGGCGGCGCCCGCGCACCGCGCGCATTCCACAGCGAAATGTATATATAAACGAATTTAATATTTTCTGTGTAGTCTGTCTGTTTGTTGAAATAATATTTATGATGTTTATTTGTTTATATTAAATATATGTATGTTAAGTAAGGATGTATATATCATAATATAAGTTACGTTTGTTTACTAATATGTTTATTTATATACATATATAATTGTGTGTGTGTGTTTGTTTTGTATGTGTAAATAAAATATTGTTATATGTAATGTGGGTTGCCCACACTGCTCTGCAGGCCTAGAGATGTACCCTGAAGAGAGGGAAGGGGAAGGAATAGCGACTTTTTCGCTGTGAACGCGCACACCTGTGTTTTCTTGGCATTGAACTCCACCAGATTACCGGAGCCCCATTTAGAAATGAGGTTCAACATCCGATCGAGCTCAATGACAAGATTTGCTCGCTTCATTTCGGTGTCTACCCGCCCAGCCGTTGGGTGCCCGTTATATCCCCCATGCACTGTGCTATCATCTGCATAGCAATGAATGTTTCCAAGAGGAAGCATGTCATTGATATGCAGAAGGAACAGCGTGGGGGATAGAACGGAGCCTTGAGGAACACCAGCGTTCACTGACATGAACCGCGAAGCGCATCCATCCGAAAGGACACGGATTCTACGCTCATGCAGGAAGCTGGCAATCCAGGTACAGAACTGAGCGGGCAAACCGTATGCCGGGAGCTTGGAGAGAAGAGCTTTGTGCCAGACCCGATCAAAAGCCTTGGCTATGTCAAGGCTAACTGCCAGTGACTCGCCACGCTTGTCAATAGCCTCACCCCAGAGATGTGTGACGTACGCTAGAAGATCACCCGTTGACCGTTTTGGCCGAAACCCATATTGACGATCATGAATTAGGGAGTGATCTTCTAGGTATCGAATAAGCTGTTTGTTCAATATTCGTTCTAGGATCTTACACAACACTGAAGTTACGGCTATAGGGCGGTAATTAGTCGGATCTGACCGATCTCCTTTTTTAGGGATCGGTTGCACATTAGCTTCTCTCCAAGATTCCGGCACACAACCCGAAGAGAGCGAGAGACGGTACAGACGCGTTAACACAGGGGACAACTCCGCTGCACACATTTTCAGGACTATTGCTGGGATGCCATCAGGACTGTTAGCTTTCCGGACATTGATTGACTGCATTTCCGCACGGACATCACACTGCCTGATTTTAATATCAGACATTGTGTGGCCACAGTGAGGAATTGAGGGTGGCTGTGCATCACAGTCATCGATCCGGGAGTTAGCCGCAAAGAGTTTGGCCAGGAGATCGACCTTTTCCTGCGGCTTGTGAGCTAAAGTTCCGTCAAGACATCTCAGTGGTGGCAGCGAGGGTTGGCAGAAGTTGGATTGCACGGCTTTGGCCAGACGCCAGTAGCTGGCTGCCCGTAGGATGCGTCAGGAGTTCTTGGCCTACTCGTGCAACGCGCTGGGCATCCGCTCTAATGTAGGCCCTCTTACACGACTTGGTGGCATTATTATAGGCTGCTTTTAGCGAGCGAGTTTCGGGGGCCCCATGAGCTTTACCTCTGATCCAAGCGCGGTATGCCGTCTGTTTGCTCTTAACAGCGCTGGCACACTCGCGATTGAACCAGCGGTTGCGTCTGCCTTTGCTGATGACATAGGAGTGTGGAATATAGTATTCCATTCCTAATACTATCTCATCAGCAACGGCAGTGGCGCTAGCGGTCGGGTCCTTCCCACTAAAGCAGCGCTGCCTCCAAGGGACGGATGCAAAATACTCCCGCATCCCGTCCCAGCCTGCCGACGCGTAGTGCCAAATCTGGCGTTTCGAAACCGTTGTTGGCGGGCGCGATGCCAAGGGCACTGTGCTGGATATCAAGCAGTGATCCGAGGAACCTAAAGGAGCTCGAATCTCCACCCGGTATCCAGCTGGGCGACTCGTCAGCAGAAGGTCGAGTAAGGAGGGCGCATGACCAACTATGTCTGGGATCCTGGTGGGCTGGTTCACCAGTTGCGTCAGGTCATGCGTGAGAGCGAATGCGTGGGCAGTTCTACCAGCATGGTCTGTTTTGGAGGAACCTAACCACAACTCATGGTGGGCGTTGAAGTCCCCCAAAAACACCAGTTCCGCCGATGGAAACCGCTCCTGCGCATCATCTGCTACCCGACTAAGATGTTCAATTAGTCGAGTTGTCTCCATGTCGCCGTTATGGGATCGGTAGACGCAGACGTAGACACGGCAATGAGAGCCTAAGTCGACGTGTACCACTAGGAGGGAAAAGGAAGGGTCCTCCAGACAGCGCAGACGGCGACAGCAAACATCCGCCCGAACGAATAAGCAAACTCCGGCTTTGGCTTTGAAGGACTCTTCAAGCACAAAGCCGGGATAGTTCAGGTAGGTGGTGTCAGCTGGGCGGATTATTTGCGTCTCCGTCAGGAACAACATTGCTGGCCGTGCCGTCTCAAGATGGTGGTGGACGGCATTGAGGTTTGCATGGAGTCCGCAGATGTTAGCGAACTCCACCTCAAACGGTAAGGTTGTGGTGGGGGTGTGCACCGCTGTAGAACCAGTTTTGTTGTTAGGCGCTGTCATTTTAGGAGTGGAAAGAGAGAGGCGTGAATCGAGAAAATGATGCCGCGATGCGAATGGTCAAAGTGTGGTGGCCTGTTTCCCCAGGAATTTGCCCACAGACGAGTATTATTAACCTGCCGAACGGAAGGGCCCCGAACCCCCCCGGGAATGGCCGCCGGGACCCCACCTTCCGGTCACCAACCGGCACGACGGACCACCCCGAGATTATGCGTGGCATGGTGAGGCAGCCTCACGAGCTGGTTAGGCTCGCTTGGGCCCCTGTACTGTGCCACGGGCGGCCAGCGGGACAACCGTTTCTACGGGTCTTCCTGGTCGGCAGGTTAACGAAGTCCTCCTGGCACTGGTTTGACGGAAGCCTCCACAGACCAAATACATCGCAGCATCATCCTCTCGAGCTCTGGTTATAGGCTGGCTGATCCCGAAACGCGACCGACAAGTCACTTGACGGGTTTTACACCATGCGTACGGTGGTCACCAACCAGACGGGTCAAGCCCTACCACCAGTGGAGCAGATCATCGCTCGAAAGAGTCCGTTAGTCGCTTCTTACGACACCCACCGGACGGAGAGAGGGGCGGCGATTGGTATTCTTTCTCCGTCACCGCACGGATAGAAGTGTATATATTGTTTGTAGAGTTAAAACGCGTATTGTTTGTGTGTCCGTCAACCATGGCTGTCCACTTAGAAGTGGTTTGTGAGTTATCCACTGACGCATTTATTGCCATTCGTAGTAGATTTGTTTCCCGCAGGGCATTGCCGTCATTGATTAGGTGCGAACAATTATTTAAATGACGTGCACACTTTGTTATTGTGGGATTAAACTAGAGATTGGAACCACCCTATCCCGAAGTGAGATAATCTGGAAGTGTAGTCCTCCAGCTTGTCCGCACTGGGGAGGGATCTTTGAAGTATATGTAAAGACTGTCAAGACCCACCATCGTCGCGTGATAGGAGACACCGTCCTTACGTTTGAGGAACTTGGTACGGTGTTTTGTAGAGTGAGCGGTTACCACTCTCTCCTGGTTACCCGTAGAATAGCGTACCGTTTGTGACGGTCCTTGGTCGGGGGGATGTCGGGAACCGACAGTGATCTTGGTTCCCCGGCTTGAAAGGCGCATAGCAGCGCCTACGCAGTCGCGTTCGAGCCTTCGGGGATAGCGGGCGTTTTTAGTGTCGTGTGAAACACTTCCGCCTTTTGGGGAGTCGTGCTGGCACCGTTGGACTCCGCGGTTGTTTGTAGTGTCGTTTGAGACACTCCGCGTTTTGTAGTGACGTGCCGCCTTTTTGAAAGACGCGATCAAGCCTTTGGATGCCGCGGTTGGCGTGTAGTGTGTGCATCACTCCCGCGTGTTTTGGGCTGCATAGCTTAACGAAGCCGTAATATACACATAGTGTACATCAAACTAAGAAACATTCAGTAAAAATAATTGCTGGGAAATTACTTTAATTTTTAGGTATTAAAAAACGGGTGTTTTCTAAGACACGCAATGAAACGCGTGCAACAAAGTGTGCATGTGTGTGTTACGGGACGAGAGAAAAGTCAATAGGCGTATGAGTGGGATAAAAAGCGCGCGCCATGTCTGTACCATACCACGCACCTTGCGCGGTCATATCGTTTATTCATGAACTCATTGTTTTCGCTTCATGATTGTTTGTAGAAAATTTTTGTTTAAGTCTAGGCTAGTCTACCTACTTACCTACTCTCCATCGATGTCATCAAGGGACTTTTCGACACTGACGAGCTGCGGCTCAAACTGCCGCCCTCCCACGTGTAGGCATAAGGGCGCCCGTTCCAGATTTTCCTGGTGGACCAACTCCAGGATTCCTTCTCGAAGAGACCGCTGCTTAAGCTCTTCGAAAACGGTGACAATTTTTTGATGCATTTCATCAGCTGTTTGGCAAGGGCGGTCAAAAACCCTGTCTTTTACGTGGCCCCACAAAAAAAAAATCCAGCGGGGTTAAATCCGGCGATCGTGGAGGCCATTCATGAGGCCCATACCGCCCAATCCAATGGTCGCCGAATAGCTCCGTAAGCCGCTCGCGGACCGGCCTCACGATATGTGGGGGTGCGCCATCATGCTGGAACCAAGTTACTTGCATCTGTGCCAGTGGCATATCGTCGAGAGTATCCGCTAAATAATTGTTTATCAATTCTAGATACGCAGAACTGTCCATTCTTGGTGGTAAGAAGACGGGTCCCAGAATCTGGTTACGGACTATACCTGCCCAAACATTGTGTTTCCAGCGAGTCTGAAATCCAGTCTCTTGTATCTGGTGTGGGTTTTGTGAGCACCAATAATGGGCGTTTCGGCAGTTCCACATTCCGTTATTGGTGAACGTGCACTCGTCGGTAAAAATAATGTTTTCCACAAACCGACGGCTCTGGCCTAGGACCCACGCACAATAAGCCATTCGACGTTGCCTGTCTCCTGGCACAATCGCATGAACCCTGTGAATTTTATAGGGTCGTTGCCTGTCTCTCGTGAGCACTTTGTGGACCGTGTTATACGACACTACATGTCGTGCGCGATGGCCATGGCGTCTCCTTAAAACTTTTTCTGCCGTTCGCGTTCCAAGGCGTGGGTTTTCGCGCACCACGTCCAAAATTGCTTGTTCTGTCGCTAAACGTATTGGCCTGCCACCTCCCTCTGAAACCGGCATTATCGGCTGATTGTCCAGCAGGCGCTGTACAGCCCGAGTAAAAACTCGCTTGTCGCGAGGCTGAACTGCGGTTGGGTGTTCAATCCCGGAAAGTCTTAGTGCCTCGGAGGCATTTCCATGGGCCATGCCGTAACACAGCACCATATTAACGTATTCGCGAACACTAAATGCATGGAAAGGCATCTTTCACAGAAAATACGCAAACACACACACACACACACACACACACCCAAACTACACAACCACGAACCACAACGCGAAGAGAAGAGATGAAATAGACGAAAGAATCAGTCAAGTTGTCAAACTATGCGCTTTCGATCACAGAAGAAATCGAACTAAAAGAATTTAAAAGCCGGCCTCTAGCACTACTAGTAGGTACTCCTTTGACTTATGCCGCCCGTCACGCCGTGGCAGAGGGCGGGGGTAGGGGGAGGGCGCGTGGAGGCGCGCCCCCCGCACACCCCTTCAAAAGCAGCGCGCACGCTAGACGGCTGGGGGCTGGCTAGTCATTCATAGAACTAGGTTGAGCTTCATTCTTTTAGTTTATCATTACAATCAGAACTTCAAATTAGTTTTCCATATTCTGATTGTAATTTCGGAAGTCCTTTATTTTTATTTTAGCAGTGGGATAAACTGGCTTTCTCACCACTAACTAACGAAACACAACAATGAAAACAACGTTATTGTTATGACACCAGACTTAGTTAAAATGGTGGTAGAGAGCTAGCCAAACGGACTAAGAAGAAGCCTTTGCTGTCTAGTGGTTAGCGCTAAGTCAGCCTGGCAAGCTACTACCATCTTACCTAAGGTCTGGCGCAATGTGTTACATCAGTAAGAGATAAGATAGCCAGCCTCTCAGTGGTTGAGGGATCTAGGTGAAGTGCGCTTCCGCCTTTTCGTCATTTATCACCCTCCAGGTGAGATGAAGGCCAAGCGCTTCCTCGTTTTTGAATGAATAAATACTCAGCTCCTTCGGAGATCCAAAGTGCGTTATCGTCTTATTCCTTATCGTCACTTACCATCAGGTTGAGATTAAGGCCATGAGAGCTTTCAAATGTACCTACAGAAAAAATGAAATGAAATGAGAATTTTTCATTTCATTAGTAAATTAAGTACTGTCTTTACTTTATGGTACCTATCATATCGTACCTATTCAATTCAAAAGACTCTTTTTATTTCGTAACGGGTAAGCACTTGGCTTTCAGTCTTCTCATCTGATGATTGTAGTATTGTACTCTATGCCAGGTGGAAGCGCACTACAACCAAATCCCCGGAAATTACCATTTTACTGACAACTGACGGTACACAAAAATGAAAACGACATAAATCGTTGCTACCGTGCCGGTGGAGAGGCCAATAAATAAATAAAACAAATAAATTATTAAAACTTGTGGCAAAAGAAAAAGTGTTTACAATTGGCGGACTCCATGGTTGTCAATTTATGCATGATTTTAAATAAACATCTTAATTTTTCATACTCCTAGTACGCCTAATAAAGCCTAACGTAGCATTGAACTCCTAGAGAGAAAAAAATAGCAATGCTCACTGTCGTTTAAACAGGAATGTGTTCTCTATCTATGAATGGCACTTGGAAATATCTATCTCGCTATCAAAGTATAAAATAACCCTTTATATCCAATCATAATAAATTACATAATACCACTTACATACTTTCTTTCTAATTTACTAAAAATCATTTTGCTTATCACGCAGAATTTCTAATAAACGTAACTTCATTTTTCCATACAATTGAAAGCAATCAGAGCGCCTTAGTGAAATGTGTAGCAATTTCCCCTTGGTCATTTGAAAGAGAAGAGCGATTCGATTACCTATTATTACCCTACTAGTTAACAATGTTGTCGATCTATTTCATGTAAAAGTTATTTGTATACCTAGACTAAATTTATAACTGTTAGTAGCTTGTCCATCATCATCAGCCAGAAGACGTCCACTGCTGGACAAAGGCCTCCCCTAAGGACCGACCGACAACACGACCGGTCTTGTGCTGCTTGCATCCAGCGGCTACCCGCGACCTTCACCAGATCGTCGGACCACCTTGTTGGAGGCCTACCCACACTGCGTCTTCCGGTGCGCGGTCGCCACTCGAGAACCGTTTTGCCCCAACGGCCATCGGTTCTACGGGCGATGTGCCCTGCCCATTGCCACTTGAGCTTGGCGACTCTTTGGGCTATGTCGGTTACTTTAGTTCGTCTACGAATCTCCTAATTTCTGATTCGATCACGTAGAGAAACCCCGAGCATAGCCCTCTCCATTGCTCTTTGCGTGACTTTGAGCCTACTAATTAGGCCCATAGTGAGCGACCACGTTTCGGTACCGTACGTCATCACTGGCAACACACACTGGTCGAAGACTTTCGTCTTAAGACACTGCGGTATTTTGGACGAGAAGACATTTCGTAGCTTACCCAACGCTGCCCAGCCGAGTTGGATTCGACGATTGACCTTTTTCTTAAAATTGGACCTACCTAACTGGAGTATAGCTTGTCCGTTCGCGTCTAATTATTTGTACTCCGTGTTTGCTGTACTTGCATGCAACCCACATACCTACCGAGCCATCGAGCTCCTAGTTCTTCCTAGTTTAGTTAATGAAACTTAATTTAGGACGGTAATCTTACTTTTTAACATGCAGAAGACCTGCTAGCAACTCGTAATTATTAAGTTTGCGTAAGTAGTAAGTTCGGTCGAAAATAAAAAACCGATCGATACAAATTAAGTGATAAATAAGTTAATAGTTTGTTTGGAACAAAATGGCCACTTACGGCTGGCAACTTTTGTCGTCATAATTTGTAGTGACAGACGACTGTCAAAGTCAGTGTGACACACTCTCACATTGGAATTAGGTTAGAAACTTGACCGCGGGGTCGCGTGGAGATTTTTGACCTTTTTGGTGTAATTTGGTATGTGGGGCACATTGTTTTGATTCCGGGGGACCCGTAACAACCAGTGAAACAGTGTTCATAAATTAGTACCAGGGCGGGCTGGTTAAAATCAGTTATTGGTTGGTTGACACGGACGCGTGGCGTGCTAAGTGGTATTGTGCAGTGGTACGTATTTCTCTGGGGTTTGAGAGCTCTCTTGGGGTAGCCAACAAGAAGTTAGGGCCTTTCCATCACAATAGCACCAGCCCCGAAGACGCGCGGGAGCGCGATCCACCACCACAGCAGCCAGAGCAGTCGCCGGGGAGGCGAGCTACCTTCACCAACACAGCAGCGGCCTGGGCGCAGCGGACTGCACCGGGCTGAGCGGCGTGTATCAAGGGAAGAATAGTACGTAAGTCGTTTAGTTTAATTATAATTTAAGTTTAGTTAGTATATCTTTAAGTTGGCTAAAAATAGCCTGGTAGCAAGGAAGTCATTGATGTAGACTATCTATATCAAACAAGTTACTGAGATGTAGGTACTTATTTATCTAAATTATGGTGAGGTCATTGCCCGCGGCGGCGAGTGACCTGCTAGCAACTCGTAATTATTAAGTTTGCGTAAGTAGTAAGTTCGGTCGAAAATAAAAAACCGATCGATACAAATTAAGTGATAAATAAGTTAATAGTTACTGAGATGTAGGTACTTATTTATCTAAACTATGGTGAGGTCATTGCCCGCGGCGGCGAGTCGTGTTGAGTCGTGTATCTTCGCGTGCTGCCGGTACAGCTGATTTGAGCTGATATACGCGTGCATTTGTGTGCGTGTGCGGCAGTGGCTGCGCTGCCTGCGCTCGACATTCATTGCGTTTTGAAATTTCAGAAGCCTATTTGACTTCTGAAATTTCAAAACGCAATGAATGTCGAGGGGACCCGGGTATGTCCTAAAACTACGACCAGCCACCGGAGGACGGGCCGCAGCGTCCTCTAGCTAAACGGTGACCCGCTGCGATCCCCAAGCCGCCTGCCAAGCGTGGGGATTATGGCAAACCCCCCCCCCCCCCCCATGACAGACAATATTTGCCCACGGCCCCCAGTCCCCGGCAGCTCCTTTATCCCTGGCCCAACGGGTAGCTGGTCAGGTAACGGAGGAGCAGGGGGTGCGAAGAATCACCGGCAGTTGCTCGGCTACCCACACACCCACCAACGAACCTTGGCCCTGGCAACACACAACATCCGCACGTTGAGGACCGATGCAAAGATTGTAGAGCTGGAGGAAGAATTGAGCAGATTGCGGTGGGACATCATGGGACTATCAGAAATCCGACGAGAGGGGCAGGATATGGTAGTCCTTGATTCTGGCAACATGCTCTTCTTCCGGGAAGGAGAACGAAAATCCCAGGGTGGTGTTGGGTTTCTCGTCCGCAAGTCCCTTGTTAACAACGTTATCAAGGTCGATAGTGTGTCAGGTAGAGTTGCGTACCTTATACTCAGAATCACCGATCGGTATTCGCTGAAGGTCATACAGGTATATGCACCAACCTCGACACACCCTGACGAAGAAGTAGAGGCTCTGTATGAGGAGATATCTGAAGCCATACATTCCTCCGAAACGTACTTCACCGTTGTTATGGGGGACTTCAATGCAAAGGTAGGCACAAGGAACGGCGATGAGTTGAGAGTGGGGCAATATGGATATGGACAGCGGAACCAAAGGGGCCAACGGTTGGTCGACTTTATGGAGAAGGAGGAACTCTTTTTGATGAACTCTTTCTTCCGGAAGCGACCAACCAGGAAGTGGACGTGGATAAGCCCCGATGGTTCAACCAGAAATGAGATCGACTTCATCATGACGACCAAGAAGCGTATATTCAGTGATGTCTCCGTGATCAGTAGGGTGAAAACCGGTAGCGATCACCGGATTGTTAGAGGCACACTGAATATCAACATCAAGCTCGAGAGGTCACGTCTGGTGAAGTCCACACTCCGTCCTGGCCCTGCCCAGTTCCAGAGCCCGGAACACTTTCAACTCGAACTCCAAAATCGCTTCCAGTGCCTAGCCGAGTGCGAAACTGTGGACGAGATCAGCAGCGGGCTTGTGGAAACTGTCCAAGCTGTGGGGTCTAAGTTCTTTAAGACCCCACGCCGGAAAAAGCCTCAAAAGCTCTCAGACGGAACCATTAAGTTAATGGAAGACCGGAAAGAAATGATACTGCAATCTTCAGCTGATATGTCGGAATATGGCAAACTCAATAGACGAATCTCGAAATCTGTGCGACACGACCTGCGCTCCTATAGTGCTAAATGCATTAGGGACGCAATTGCGCGGAACCAAGGCGCCAAAGTGTTCGCAAAGAATTCGTCTATTGGTCAGAGCCAAATGACTAAGCTGAAGATCGAGGACGGCAGTGTCATTTCGTCGAAGCCGGAGATTCTGGGAGAGCTCGAGAGGTTTTATGGACAGTTGTACACCTCAACACAAGAGCCCGCTGTTGGTACAGCTCAGGACACCAGAGCTAAGTTAACCCGACACTATACCGAAGATATCCCTGACATCAGCCTGTATGAGATTAGTATGGCTCTTAAACAGCTTAAAAACAACAAGGCGCCGGGTGATGACGGAATTACCACTGAACTTCTGCGAGCGGGTGGAAAACCGATACTCGTAGTCCTCCAGAAGTTGTTTAATTCCGTCATGCTCGAAGGTACTACGCCAGAAGCATGGCACAGGAGTGCGGTGGTGCTCTTCTTCAAGAAAGGCGATAACACCTTATTGAAGAATTATAGACCCATCTCACTCCTGAGCCATGTGTACAAGCTGTTTTCGAGAGTCATTACGAACCGTCTCGAACGCAGGTTTGACGACTTCCAGCCTCCCGAACAAGCCGGTTTCCGAAAAGGCTTTAGTACCATAGACCACATACATACGCTCCGCCAGATTATACAGAAGACTGAGGAGTATAATCGGCCCTTATGTTTAGCGTTTGTGGACTACGAGAAAGCCTTCGATTCTATCGAAACCTGGGCTGTGTTGCAGTCCCTCCAGCGTTGCCATATCGACTATAGGTATATCGAAGTGTTGAAATGTTTGTATAGAAACGCTACTATGTCGATCCGATTACAAGACGAGAGTACGAAACCAATCCAATTGCAGAAAGGTGTGAGACAGGGAGACGTCATATCTCCGAAACTGTTCACAAATGCGTTGGAGGACGTTTTCAAGCTCTTGAATTGGAACGGATTCGGCATCAACATTAATGGCGAATACATCACTCACCTTCGTTTTGCCGATGATATAGTCATAATGGCGGAGTCGCTGGAGAACCTCAACACCATGCTCAGCGACCTCAATATCGTATCCCAACAGGTGGGTCTTAAAATGAACATGGACAAGACGAAGATCATGTCGAATGTCCATGTTGAACCCGTACCGGTAATTGTTGGGAGCGATACTATCGAAGTTGTCGACCACTACACCTACTTAGGACAGATTGTCCAGTTAGGTAGGTCCAACCTCGACAAAGAGGTCGCCCGGAGAATCCAACTCGGATGGGCAGCGTTCGGGAAATTACGAGATATCTTTGCATCGAAGATTCCACAGTGCCTAAAGACAAAGGTCTTTAACCAATGTGTGTTGCCGGTGATGACATATGGCACCGAAACGTGGTCCTTAACTGTTGGCCTTTTAGAAAAGCTCAGAGTCACACAGCGAGCAATGGAGAGAGCTATGCTCGGAGTTTCTTTGCGCGATAGAATCCGAAACGAGGATATTCGCCAAAGAACCGGAGTTGCCGACATAGCTCGTAAGATTTGCAAGCTGAAGTGGCAATGGGCAGGCCACATCGCTCGACGAACCGACAACCGTTGGGGAAGAAAGGTTCTCGAGTGGAGACCACGCACTGGAAGACGCAGTGTTGGTAGGCCTCCCACTAGGTGGACCGACGACATCGTGAGAGTCGCAGGCAACCGGTGGATGCGAGTGGCGAGTTGTCGGTCAGGATGGAGGTCAAAGGGGGAGGCCTATGTTCAGCAGTGGACGTCTTCAGGCTGGTGATGATGATGATGATTTGACTAAGAAATTTAAATAATTTTGCTAATGTTTCTTTAGAAAAAAGTTTAGTAATCACGTTTTACATTTATTTTTGTCAAAACCAATGTCACAATATTGTGACTTTAACACTTAATATCTCCGTAATTAGAAGGTTCCCAGGTATGGCCCAGTACAGAAAAAACTTCGTAATAATGGACAGATTACGTGGCTTTCGGCTTCGTTTCGGTATTTAGTAAAATTTTTGAAAAATTAATGCTAGACCAAATGCAAATTCATTTTTATAAAAATAAACTTTTACATTGTAAACAATATGGTTTTACTAGGGGTCGCTCTACAACTGACGCCGGTGTTGAGCTTTTAATCCAAATATTTGATACCTGGGAGGAATCACAGGATGCCCTAGCGGTATTTTGTGATTTATCCAAGGCTTTTGATTGTGTTTTACATGAAACTTTGGTCAGGAAGCTTAACCACTATGGAATTAGGGATGCTTCTTTGAGCCTTCTAATCTCATACTTGAGTAACAGGATTCAAAACGTCGACATTAACGGTAAAAGATCTCCGGGATCAGTAGTTAAAAAGGGAGTTCCGCAGGGTTCAATACTTGGTCCATTCTTGTTTTTGGTTTATATTAATGACTTACCTTATTTTGTAAAAGACAGTCATGAGATAGTATTGTTTGCTGATGATACTTCACTTTTATTCAAAGTGAAACGACGACACCCAAATTATGACGATGTGAATAATGCGGTCTCAAAGATTGTTCACTGGTTTAGTGTTAATAACTTGCTATTAAACGAGGGAAAAACCAAATGTGTAAGATTTGTATTGCCTAATGTTAAGCAGGTAATAACTAGTGTACAAATTAAAGATAAGAATGTGAATCCTGTGGACACCACTGTGTTTCTAGGCATCACATTGGATGCCAAGCTTCAGTGGGGCCCACATATAGCTAAATTGTCGAATAGACTTAGCTCTGCGGCTTATGCAGTAATGAAGATCCGTCAGTTAACTGACGTTGATACAGCTAGATTAGTTTACTTCAGTTACTTTCATAGTGTAATGTCGTACGCCATTTTACTGTGGGGAAATGCTGCCGACATTCAAACTATATTTGTGCTGCAGAAGAGGGCTATTTGAGCAATATATAACCTACAGGCTGGTGATTCTCTCAGAGAGAGATTTAAGGATATAAGTATAATGACAGTTGCATCACAATATATTTATGAAAATCTTGTGTATGTTCATAAAAATATTGAAATGTTTTCAAAAAACAGTGATATTCACAAATTAAATACTAGAAGTAAGAACAAATTAGCAGTGCCTTATACTAGGCTCCATAAAATAAATAATTCTTTTAAGGGTCTGTGTGTACGATTATACAACAAAGTACCAAATGATATTCAGAAATTAGATCTTGATAAATTTAAAATCAAAATCAAAGAAAAGCTTTATAAAAAAGCTTATTATAAAGTGTCGGATTATACAGAAGACAAAACAGCTTGGGTCTGAAATGCTCCAAGTACCTACTCCAACAGCTATTTCTAATTGCCTATAATTAATTTATATAGAGCACCATATTTAATTAAAGTATTTACATTCAAATTCATATTTTGTGACCTGGTAACGACATATAATATATATATTTTTTGTAAATGTCGTTGCTTCTGTGCGCTGTGGTTTCTTGCGCCCGTTCTTTGCCACAGTTAAAAAATGATGTCCTGAATGGGTGGTAGGTTAAAAAATATTTGGACGTTTCAAAGTACTTATTAATTGAGTTTATTGAATAAATAAATTTTGACTATTGACTATTGACTATTGTTAAGCTTCTTTTCATACCATGTATATTGTTAGGCGTAACTCAAGTGGTTCTTGGCGGCCTGAAATAGGCCCCCCTGTACTTATCGTGTAATTATCGTGTAAGTGCCAGCCAGTGTTCCTTCTAACTGATTAGCCTTTGGACGGGCCATCACCGACGCACCGGGTCTTCATAGAGAGAGAGCGCTCTCTCTTCTCCGCCCTCCTGATGATGCTGTTGCATCACTGGCAGTAAGTGACAATATTAAAAATATATTTAAGATAGGCATAGGTAACGTGCCATCCTAGACGCCGTGTTTCGCGGTATAAAGAGCTTCCATTCCCGGCTGTGGTTGGTTTGGCTCAGGCGCAAAACGTCCACTTCGCAAAATGTCTACTGGTCGCAAAAGGTCCATTTCGCAGTATGTCTCTTTCTAAAAATGTCCACTTCGCAGTACGTCTCTTTCTCAAAATGTACACTTCGTAGAATGTCTCTTTCTCAAAATGTCCATTTCTCAGAATGCCCATTTCGCAAAACGTCAATTTCGCAGAAAATCTTTTTCTCAAAACGCCCACTTTTATCTCTGCTTGCTAGCAGAGAAATAAAAGCCAGAAACAAAAACAATACGAAAGCTTTATAAATAAAAAATAATGAGTTTATTCAGAAGTTACACACATTTAACGACTTAAAGGATTTACTTAATTAGTTTTTTTGTATACGATGTTGATTCCTTGTTAGTTGTTATATCTAAATCATCTGTTTGGTGGTGGTATTTATATATTTAATAAAAAATACGTTAATAACATGCGTTCGTTTCGATAAAAGTCCAGTAGACATTTTGCGAAGTCGACGTTTTGCGCCTGAGCCGTTGGTATGAACAGGGCAAGGGATTTTGCTGCCTTGCCTGCGGCTGGTGGTGGAAGCCAACAAGTTCTGTTGCTTGGTTTTTCAGTAGGTAATGCTTTTGTAAGTGTTTGTGACAAACCCTAATGACTCTAAAAAGGTGCTTGTACTCGTAGTTTTAATATTCAATAGACACTCGTCATAGCCTGAGCTTATTTTTAACCGACTTCAAAAAAGGAGGAGGTTCTCAATTCGGTTGTATGTTTTTCATGCGTAGGTACAAAACATAAACTAAATAATATTTTGTAGAAAACTCAAATATGCGCAATTGTTCTGAACCGGTTCCAGTAATATTCCACTAATAGTGCTAAACAAAGACCGAACAAAAGAAAAAATTCAATTCAACGATTTAACGATTAAATTCAACTGAGACCTCCAACTAAACCTTAACTTTTTCCGATCAGCTTTGTTTGCAGTAGACACCTAATTAATAATAAGCATCTCGAATATCAATTATTGTTGACAATAGTAGTTGTGATTTAATAATTTAAGGACAGTTAGATTCTTTTATATAGAAATATGTTATATATTCGTTTGTAAATAGGTTAGGTTAGAACATTTTATAAGTGCTTGTACTATCGCATTGGGTTTTTTCTGTAATGGTACTCGTAGTAATAAGTTTTGTTGTTTGTTGTTTAAATAAATGTTAATGCTGCTTTAAATTTTATGTGAATCTGTGAGATCCGGTATTTATACATTTTTTTTAATTGTAAACTTTTTCCTGACCTTTAAAGGGGTACCAGACTGTTGTAAACAAGCCTTTCCCACCAGGTCACCTTTGCGGGAGGCTGGTTTACAACTTGTTGTAAACAAGGCTTCCACTTGGTTTACAACTGCCGTTGATGTTCCGTCACAAGCAGTGTTGCCATTTTTAGCAGGATCCTGCTTTTTTAGTTTTTTTTTAATTATTTGATCCATTTGCTGGAAAAAAACGCGATTAACTTTATGTAATTATTAGCTAGATATAAACTTTTAAAGATGTAAAAAATACCGCGCTGTACGTACATTAATCTATACGAACTTGGCTTTTTTCAGTAACGACGTTGTATGTAGGTTGTAGGTTGAAGATAGCGGTTTGTGTGTGATGGTGTGTAAGGCAGTGGCAACACAGAGGACCGCAGCAAGTTTTTAACGCGCGCCAGCAAACCAACGTCGTGGAAAGGTCAACCAAAATTTCGTTGCAAACAATTTAGCACACTGTAGTAAACCGCTGTTGTAAACGTCGGTTTACAACAGTCTGCTAGCCCCTTTACAAACACATCAAAAAAGAATCAGACAACTCAATCGAGCCGTTTTCGTGCGCTTAGCAACACATTTGGCGATTCCTACATAGATTGAGATAGGAAAACAGACATTGTTTTGGGATACCTATTTATTAGTTATTTTTGGGGCTCCTTGAAATTTTCTTTCTTGATGTATCCACCAATTGACAACATCTTTGACACAGCTTGCTTGGAGTAAGATATAGCCTCAACACTAAAGTGGAATAGGTATCCTCAACACGGCTTGCGTGAAGCCTCAACACTTTAAGTGAAGTAAATATCCTCGACACGGCTTGCGTGCAGCCTCAACACTGTTAAAGTGGAGTAAGTATTCTCGACACGGCTTGCGTGCAGCCTCAACACTGTTAAAGTGGAGTAAGTATCCTCGACACGGCTTGCGTGGCCTCAACACTGTTAAAGTGGAGTAAGTATTCTCGACACGGCTTGCGTGCAGCCTCAACACTGTTAAAGTGGAGTAAGTATCCTCGACACGGCTTGCGTGGAGCCTCAACACTGTTAAAGTGAAGTAAGTATCCTCGACACGGCTTGCGAGGCCTCAACACTGTTAAAGTGGAGTAAGTATCCTCGGCTACGGCTTGTATGGAGTAAAATCAATCATTGAATGCAATGTCATTGAGTAAAATAAAGCATCAACACAGTTGAGCATTTATATATCCTCGACACATCATACGTATAAGTGAGATAAACACTGTTACAGTAGTGTCTAATGTAAGTAGGTAGTTTAGTATATAAAGAATTTCTTGTTTAAATGGCTTTTAACTTTGTTACTATCATTATTAAAGAACCCAAGAAAAACCAATAAATATGAGGGTAGATAATTTTAATGATAAATGATCATATTTCCTTACAACTATGATACATTCCCCAATAGTTAATTTTCCTGGTAAATTAGCGTTATGTTCCAATACCTGCGTGTCGTAATATCGTTGGTACGACATTTATCACTATTCAGTACTATTCACCATCACCGATGATGTTTTGGAGTTAAAAATGATTTCTTTACTTAATGATCCACGGTGAGTTTACTCACCCGGAAAAAATAGGTGCGAAACGTCCACGGTAGGTTTACTCACCGAGCATTTAAACCGCCAACCGTCCATGGTAGGTTTAGTCACCCGTTTAATAGGTCAAAGCACGTAGTACGTGGGTCCGTGAAAAAATTTGAGGTGGTTCTGTGGTTACTAATTCATCATACAAGTAAAAGAAATCTATATATTGCCACAGAAAATTTCACAGAAAAAAATAATGAAATTGACGAAATTGACAGTTCGCCAAAACGGAATTTTGCAGCGTAAGGCTGGCCTCACACAGCCGGAATCGCTTTCTGAATTAAGAATCTTAATTCAGATTCTGAATTCAGAAAGGCCGGAATACCATACAATATCAGTATGCTCCACACACATGCTGATTTTTTCAGAATCTGAATTTCTCAGATCGATCTGGAAGAATGAGCTGACGAGCGTCCGGAATTCCGTGTCTGAATATTTAAGATTCTGAATTCAGAACGCGCGTATTCCCATACATTTTATATGGAGCGGCACACACATGCTGGAATTCAGATTCTGAATTATTTCAGTGTTGCCATTTTTAGTAGGATCCTACTTTTTTAGCATTTTTAAAAGTAAATTTTAGCTTTTTAGTTTGTATGTTATCTTATTGATACGTTGCTTTAATAGTGTTTAATCTTCGATGTACTTCAATTCTTAAAAATTATAAAGGTAAATATAGCCGTTTTGGTGCATTTTTATAAACAACGCTTAGCAGTTTTAGCAGGATTTATCATAAATTTTTATTTTTATATTTTATTTCTATAAAATTTGATAGCAATTTAAGCTTCTATTGAAACTCGTTAATATGGTTAAACTAGATAATGGATAAATATACATAAACATAGAAAAACACCCAGACCCGAAATCAATTAAGAAAATCAGTTTTCTCTTAATTGACTCGCCGACCGGGAATTGAACCCGGGACCTCAGAGATGGAGCGACGCCAGGCCCGGCGCGCTAACCACTTGAGCACGGAGGACGTCAATTGGTAGGAACAGCGAAAAAAAAACGGCAACCCTGGTTGAAACAGCAAGCGGTTAACGTCTCGGAGACGTTTGCTTAGGCCGGGAGTCACAAGACTACTGATCAATCTGAATTTTTAAGAATGTGTGAGTCAAGGTGCCGGAATTCAGAATCTTAAATTCAGATTCTTAATTCAGCAAGCCATTCCGGCTGTGTGAGGCCAGCCTAAGCGTCTTTAAAAATGTCGAAATACTCTTCTACTCACCATACTTCCTAAATAAGTGAGCATCAAAACAATCGCAAACTAATTGTCGTTAAAGATTGGTTAAGTTTGTTTACATTCGTAAACAGTGACATTGCAACTAAATTTTTTTTCTGACCAAGCGCCATAAACACGGCAACGTTCTTTGATAAGGGTGTTGCCCACTGCACCTAGTTCGTAGTTCCACAAGAAAATTTGAGGTGGCTGTATGGATATCAATTGATCCGTAGAGCAATGGGCGATTTTCTGACAGCCCAAATTAAAAAGTAAAAATTAGTTCAAAAACACTCGATAGATGTCGTTTTATGAAAGCTGGGCTACTTATGGGCTGTAATAAATTCTACACTTTTACTTGTCTACCAAAAGAATAAAAAAAATATTATTTACTTACCTATTACAATGGCACTCTGTGCTGTTGTGTTTCGTCCGGCGAGTGAGGGTTCCGGAGACCCCTCCCCCCCCCCCTCACAATTGATATGGCAGCGAACTGTAATCTAGATTTACCCCAGGGGGGTACCGACACATCCAGTGTCGGAGAATCCCCCCCTGAGCGTTCTCGCTCAGGCTGCCCTACGTATTCTGGGGAGGGCAAAAGTTCGTTCGTGCCGAGGCATGCTGCAGGCAGGAGAAAGGCGGGACAATTGGCACCCCCTCCTACGCTTCGCGTGGACTTCTGCAATATCAGGGGAATCCACTCTAACTTGAGCGCCGTCCATTACCACCTCGAGACGGCGAAACCAGCCTTGCTCTTCCACACCGAGACGCAGATATCCCCCCCTCCTGACATCTCGTACTTGCGCTACCCGGGATACAACCTGGAACAAGCATTTGTGCCACGAGCCGGTGTTTGTGCATAGGCACAAACACCGGCTCGTGGCACAAATCCCTGACATAGGTCAGGGAGGATATGTGCGTTCGTCGCCTTGGCAATCTTGAAGATAGGGACCTCTCCATCTTATGGCTGCACGTAGACTGCGGACGTCATCCTCGCGTCTACGCGTGCCTGTATAGGTCCCACAGCGGTAACATCGGAACTGACCAACTCATCGAGACCGTCCAAACAGCGACAGACTCCCTTCTCCAACGGATCCCCTCGGCCGAGATTGTGGTATTGGGAGACTTCAATGCCCACCACGTCGAATGGCTTGGTTCACGCACAACTGACCACGCGGGTAGAGCCGTTCATGACTTCGCTTTGGCCTACAGTCTGTCCCAATTGGTAACCGAGCCAACACGGGTTCCAGATGTGGAGGGCCATGCACCTTCTTTATTGGACCTTCTGCTGACCTCGCACCCAGACGGCTATCAAGTTTCTGTTGATGCACCACTAGGCTCATCAGACCACTGTCTGATTCGCAGCACTGTGCCTCTCACAGAAACTTCAAAACCGCAACCAGCGGCTAGCCGTCGAGTTTGGCATTATAGGTCGGCGGACTGGGATGGGATGCGAAGCTTCTTTGCGTCCTACCCGTGGTGGCGAGTTTGCTTCTCGCTGGATGATCCTGATGTCGCCGCTGACTCTGTCGTTGTTGTGATACTGCAGGGAATGGAACTTTTCATTCCAAACTCTGTGGTTCCCATTGGCGGCAAGTCCCAACCATGGTTTGGTCGTTGCTGCAAAATGGCGTCTCGCCAAAAGCGACAGCATTACCAAGCCTGGGCTAATGCGGTGTCATTAAAGGATCCAAACACCAGTGCGCTCAGAAAGAAGTACAACTTTGCCGCCAGATCCTTTAAGAAGGACATTGCCAAGGCGAAGTCATCATTCATAGGTAGAATTGGCGAGAGGCTAGTGCGTCTTCCTTCGGGGACGCGTGCGTTCTGGTCTCTCGCCAAAGCTATCTTAGGGAATTTTTGTCAGCCGTCCCTACCACCATTGCACAAGACCGATGACTGCCTGGCCTATACTGCAAAGGAGAAAGCCGATCTCTTGGGCTCTCTTTTCGCATCAAACTCGACCTTGGACGATGGGGAAAACTCTCCACCAACCATACCGCATTGCGCTTGTACAATGCCAAACGTTCAGTTCCTGCAAAGGTCAGTTCGTAAGGCTCTTTTTTCCCTTGATATCCATAAGGTGAGTGGGCCTGATGCAGTTCCACCCATTGTGCTTCGGACGTGTGCTCCTGAATTGGCACCAGTTCTAACGCGCCTTTTCCAGCTCTCTTACTCCACTAGCGTCGTCCCGAGCTCTTGGAAGACAGCCCTTGTCCACCCGATTCCAAAAAAAGGCGATCGCTCAGATCCGTCTAACTACAGGCCAATAGCTATTACCTCTTTACTCTCCAAAGTAATGGAGTCCATTATAAACCGCCAGCTCTTAAGGTACCTAGAAGAGAACCAGCTACTAAGTGATCGCCAGTATGGTTTTCGTCGCGGTCGATCGGCTGGTGATCTTTTAGTGTACCTTACTCACCGATGGGCGGAGGCAGTCGAAAGTAAAGGGAAGGCACTGGCAGTTAGCTTGGACGTAGCGAAAGCTTTTGACAGGGTTTGGCACAGGGCTCTTTTCTCTAAACTTCCATCATACGGGCTTCCTGAGAAATTGTGTTCATGGGTTGCCAGCTTTCTTACTGGGCGTAGCATCAGAGTCGCAGTCGACGGTTCGTGCTCCGACATGAAGCCCGTGAATGCTGGAGTCCCGCAGGGGTGTGTGTTGTCCCCTACTTTGTTTCTTCTGCATATCAATGACATGCTGCATAACAACAGCATTCATTGCTATGCGGATGACAGTACTGGGGATACGCTCTACACCGGGCGAGCTAATATTTCTCTGGAAAGCGTCATCGAGAGCCGGAATAAACTTGTGACTGACACCGAGAACATGTTAAGTCATGTCACGGATTGGGGCCGACATAACCTAGTCCGCTTTAACCCCTCCAAAACACAAGTTTGCGCATTTACCGCGAAAAAACCTCCCTTCGTCGTACCTCTGAACTTTGAGGGAGCTCCCCTTGATACCAATCCGATTATTGGAATCCTTGGCGTCGATATTTCGAGTGACGTTCAGTTTCGTGGTCATTTGGAGGGTAAAGCTAAATTAGCTTCGAAAAAGCTGGGTGTGCTTAATAGAGCGGGTCAGTATTTCACGCCGGCCCACCGTTTACAACTGTATAAAGCACAGGTCAGGCCGCATATGGAATACTGCTCCCATCTCTGGGCTGGAGCACCCCAATACCAACTCTTTCCATTTGACCGCATTCAACGCAGAGCTGCTCGGATTGTCGGCGACGTGGTTATTTCAGGTCGGCTCGATCCACTGGCTCTTCGGAGAGACGTTGCGTCTCTCTGTATATTGTACCGTATATATCATGGGGAGTGTTCTGAGGAATTGTTCGGCTTGATCCCTGCCGCTAATTTCCTTCACCGCACTACACGCAATCGACTGTCATTCCATCCACATCACCTTGATGGATGGCGGTCTACTACTGTGCGCTTTTCAAGAAATTTCTTGCCTCGAACTACAGTGTTGTGGAACCAGCTCTCGGCGGCGGTATTTCCGGACCGTTACGACTTAGGGATCTTCAAGAAACGAGCCTATTCCTTCCTTAAAGGCCGGCAACGCGCCTGCGATTCCTCTGGTTTTGCGGGTGTCCATGGGCGGCGGTGATTACTTTCCATCAGGTAACCCGCTTGCTCGTTTGCCTCCTTCTGCTATAAAAAAAAAATAATAATAATTTATATTCAGGACATCCAGAACCTATTTCTATTTTGGAATAGAATAAATATTACGCAGCCATACACGTGCTCTTCATGAACCCGCCTTTTACTAAGCGCCATACTAATCTATGCTAAGCGCCATCTATGAAGTCATTTACGAGCCAATTTCTTTTTTTTTTCGATCTCGGAAAATCGCCCATTGAAACTATGGCATAGTGTACGAGAACCTTTAGTAAAAAAAAGAAATTGTTGACAATTTTGAAATGAAATGAAATGAAATGAAATGAAATGAAATGAAATGATTTATGCACACAAAACAGAGTACATTTTGGTTAGTGGTATTTTTATAATTTTAAACGTCCGTTTTGCCAAACGCAGGGCATGTGAATTTAAACTAAAATTAAGTAATTAAATAATTAATAAGTAGTTAATTAAATTTAATTAAATAAGTTAAAATAAACTGATAAATTATTGCACCTAATGACATTTTCATAACTTCGTAATCAATTAAATTAATAGATATAATAAAAATATGGCTTTCTAGTCAATTTCAATTTTTGTATTAAAATATTCTTCAGTGGTATAAAAACATTTTACTTTTAGCCACGCTTGTAATTTTCTTTTTAACATAGGCAAACTAAGCTCCTTCACTGACTGTGGTAGCTTATTATAAATTTTTATGCAGTTTGGATAACAGTTCCTTTTAAAATATTGTGTGTGCATATTGGGCAATTTCAGTTTGCCATGGTGTCTCACTAATCTACAGGTATCCGTATTTTTAAATTGGAAAAGCAGAGGATGCGCCTTAACAAAGGTACAACATTCTAATATATACATAGAAGCAAGTGTAAGAATATTCAGTTTGGGAAATAACTGTCTACATGATGTCATTGGCCGGACGTCACATATGGCTCGGATGCATTGTTTCTGCGATATAAAAGCTTTATTTACGTCTATCGAGTTTCCCCACAGGAGTATACCATATTTGAGATTGGATGCGACATATCCGTGATAGGCCATTAAAGCTACGTTTTGGTTTACTTGGACATTTAATCTCCACAATGCATAAGCAAATCTATTAATCCTGTTACAAATTTTTTTAATGTGATATTTCCATGAGCATTGATTATCGATCTGCATTCCTAAAAAAGTAAGTGACTTTGATTCCGTTATAGGCTCATCATTTATTACCACAGTTAAATTATTAGATTTAGGTTTAATATTAAAAAAGTTTATGTATTTAGTTTTATTTATGTTTAAGTACAAATTATTGTCTTTGAGCCAATTTGAAATATTATTTATAGTTATATTAATTTCATCATTATAATTTAAGTTACTTTTTTTAGTAATAACTACTGATATATCGTCAGCAAATAAATTACATTGGTAAGTAGTAACATTGGGTAAATCATTAATGTATGTTATAAAAGGCAGAGGACCCAGGATTGTACCTTGTGGGACCCCTACATTATTTACAGCAAGTGTCGAACTAAATGATATTTCTTCTTTATTTTCATTTACGTTTTTAATTTCTACATATTGACGTCGATTCCGAAGATATGATTTTAACCAATCCAATGTTACTCCCCGCAAGCCATACCTCTCGCATTTTGATAGAAGAATGTCATGTGAGACAAAGTCAAATGCTTTGCTCATGTCAAAGAAAACCGCTGTTGTGTCTATGTTTCTGTCAATATGCTCAGTCACAGTCTTTATAAGGTTAAATACTGCAAGCGCTGTGGATTTTCCTTTGCGGAAGCCATTTTGTTCATTCTTTAGAACATTTTGTCTTTCCAAGAAGTCGTAGACTCTCGTATGCATTGCTTTTTCGAACACTTTAGCCAAAATTGGTATTAATGCGATTGGTCTATAGTTATTCAGTACGTCTGTGCCGTCTTTTTTGTGTATGGGTTTTATAATCGATACCTTTAATATCTCTGGAAATATACCTTCAGTAAATGATAGATTTACCAGAAATGACAGTACATTAGAAAGTATTAATGCACAATACTTTAGGACTTTTGTAGGAAATTCGTCATAGCCAACTGATGTGGTGTTATTGAGAGATCTGATTATTTTGAATATTTCATCTTGCGTAGAAGGGTATAAAAATATAGATTTATCTATAAATTTAATGTTATGGGTTAATGTCAGGATTTGATTAGATTGATTATTATTGCTTAAATTCTGATTATTATCATTAAATTGAATATTATTGGTACAAGTCAAATTATTGTCCGTTTTACTATTTGAAATGTCTATAAAAAACTTATTAAATGTATTGCAAATGTCTGAGGGATTATTGATCGATATTCCGTTATCTGTAATTTTATTAATGTAGTTATTAATTGTTTTAGGGTTATCATATGATTTTATTAAATTCCATGTTGTTTTACATATGTTCTTACTTTTTCTTAATTGTGCTTCACTGTCCAATTTGCGAGATTTATTTATACATTTTTTAAGTAGACTGTGGTATTTTTTGTATAGGTTCTTATTGTATTGACTTTGTTTAGCGTAGTACTTAAAACGTAGTGTTCTTTTTGTAGCACATGAATTTCTTATTCCGTTTGTCAACCATTTATGGCCCTTTGATTTATTTGTAAGCTTTATTTTACATACAGGAAAACATAACTTGAGGAACACCACTAGAGTTTCATGAAATAATTCGAAGGATTTATTTAACACCGAAGACTCATACACCTCAGCCCAAGAGAGACTAGAGATGGCATTGGCGAATTTGTTCATATGTTCCAGGCTGTAATCTCTTCTGTAGATAAACCACTCTCTATATAGTTTTGGTTTGTTTAGTAATGGAATGCAGAGAGTCTGACAAGTATCATGATCTGAAAGACCCATTTTATGGGTATTCCCAATTGCTGTAGAAACATTGCTAATTATTTGATCGATACAGGACTCTTTTCGCGTTGGAGTTTTTATGTGAATAAATGTACCGTAATTTTCATTTATTCTTATGTATTCTCTTTGGATATCGCTTTCTTTTATCAAGTTTATATGAAAGTCACCTGCTATTATAATCTTCATATTTTTCCTGTATCTGAGTTTTGATAGAAGGTGTTCAAGACGATTAAGAAAGATGTATGGATTGGAAGTTGGAGTACGATAAATACATATAACAATACATCTCAATTGTGGTATTTCAATGCCACGGGATTCAAACGCATTCTCTACAGCTAATTCACTTAAAACAGTAATTTTTTTTATAATAAAATGTTCCCTGCACATAATAGATACGCCTCCTCGACGCATATTCGCTCTCGAGTAGAAATCAGCAACAAAGAAGTCTTTAATTTTAAGATTTTTTTCTTCTCCCTTTTTTAGAAACGTTTCGCTTAGGCAGATTATCTCTACATTTTGTCCTAATCTAGTCAAATCATCCAGAGCTACGTGAAAGAAATCAACCTTACTCAATATTCCTGCTATGTTTTGGTGACATAATATTAGAGTGTCCATGTTGTTGGTCTCGAAAAAACACATCACTATCTTTAAAGTCATTAGATGGGGAATTAATTATAACTATTTTATTTTCTTGAACAACATGTTCATTTTTATAATTTCTTGTATGTTTATTAACAAAGTGGGGAATTCTACGGAAATAATCCAGCAAGGACGTCTGTATTTTAGGTTTAGGTTTTTGTTTTTTGTTACCCAATATGCTGCGAGATTCAACAGTTTACCCATGTTTTCTTTTTTAAACAATAAAGATTTTTGCCTTCTTGAACTACTTATATTTTTATAAAATGGTAGAAACTTTTCATTGTAATCGTAACAGTCAATGAGGAAATTTATTCTTTTTGCAATGTCTATAATATAGTTTTTAGAATCAATATAAGATTTAATGTTCAGATATGTACAGTTTTCAAAATTATTACATATTGCATAAAGATTTCTATTCAATAGACTAACATTCATATATTTATTGTTTACGACACTTATTACTATTATTTTATGATTTTTTAGTTTATTTAGTACAATAGATAATTCGATTAACACTTTAGTTGGATTACAATCATTTTCACCTATACAAATTACAATTTTATCTTTTTCGTTCATATTTAGATTTTTACATCCGCTTAAGATTTCTTCAGCTGATGCAAAAGGCTTGATAATAGCGGATATGTTATAATCTTCGTATTTAATTTTGCTATTTCTTCTGGAATCCAATAATTCCACTGCTAGCCCAGAGCACTGTTGTGTACCAAATATCTGGATTTTCTTTGATTTATGAGACTCATAT
The DNA here is from genome assembly GCA_963921215.1 of Scoparia ambigualis. NCBI lineage: Eukaryota > Metazoa > Arthropoda > Insecta > Lepidoptera > Crambidae > Scoparia > Scoparia ambigualis. The sequence continues at coordinate 36,711,343 of OY992510.1, forward strand.
TTATGTGTTGATGGATTTGTTGGTACTTCCAATGCTTGTCTTGTGTCAATGTCGCTGGGTGATATTGTAGGTACGCACTTATTGGTATTTTTAGTCTGTATCTTGAACTTACATTGAGTTTGAGTACTACATGTTTGTGATGAGGGTGATTCAACATAAGAAAAATCCAACTTTTTCTTATTTATGTTTTTCTGTGCCTTTTTTGTGATAGGTTGCGTTTTATTTTTGGTGTTTGAGCAAATGTGTAGTAATTTATTAGTTCGTAGTTCATTACTTTTTATTGTATTTTGCAAACAGTTGTTTTTGAGCAAAAGTTTATCAATTTCGGAGTGTGCACTGCTAAGTTGAGTCTTTAATTCTTCAATTGTTTGTTTTAGTTCTTCAAGTGCATCATGGTGTAGTGTTGACAAATCGGGTAGGCTATTAGCTCGATTTCTAGTTGAAGTTAAGGACGACGTGGTGCTATTTAAGTCGTGTAGTGACTCAAATGTATCATCCATATTGTCTGATAATGATAATTGTTTTTTTCTAACTGTGATGTTGCTATTTTCCATTTTATCTAGTAACTAGTTGATTTTGTTGATTCAAATAATATTATAAAATTTTTTTGAAGTTCAAAAAATCTTCAGAGTTCCGAGGTTTGAACTCCGTTCCAGTGAGTTGCGCTACGAATAGTTTGTCTCGTCGCGCGCTTCGCTACTAAGCTCATAGGAGACGTGCCGAAATTAGAAGATATACTCGGCGTCAAAAAAATCGCACCTTTTAAAAATCATCTTTAAAAATTCTTAAACCTTATGTAGAGGATAGTGTTGGGTATCATTAGAAAGGTAACAAAAAGGAGTATCAAAAAACAATTAAATTTAACTTTCTGTTTAATTATAATTATACAAACAACATTAAAATTAATAAAATAATAAAAATCCTTAATTAAGTCCTAATTAACAACAGATAATTTACAAAGAAAAATGTACAAAAAGTGTCTTAAAATTAACTTAAAATCTAGTGGTACCCCCCCTTGCCCTGATCACGGCTTCCATACGGTCCCTCATGGACCTCACCAACTTCAGGAGCTCTTCTTGAGGGATAAGCCCCCATTCTTCAATCACCGCGCCTTGGAGCTCCTGTAGAGTCGAAGGAGCTGGATCCCGAGATCGAACCTTACGTTTAAGATGGTCCCAGAGGTGCTCTATAGGATTCAGATCCGGACTTCGCGCTGGCCACTGCATCACAGAGATTTGGGACCTCTGCAAGAAGTCGCTCACGATGCCTGCAGTGTGAGCGCGAGCGTTGTCGTGCATTAATGTGAACCCCTCGCCAAAAGATTCGGCAAAGGGGACCACATGCACTTCCAGGACCTCAGTGACATAGCGGCGAGCAGTCAGCGACCCTTGTCCGCGAGCACCTCCAGTCCGGGAGACGCAGACAAGGTCGGTTTTGCCGGCAGCAGACATACCGCCCCAGAACATGCAGGATCCGCCACCATATTCCACCGTCTCCTGGATGCAGGCTTGGGCGAAACGTTCACCCTGCCTCCGGTATACTCTTCTCCGTCGGTCGTTGCAGAAAAGACACACTCGCGTCTCGTCTGAGAAGAGAACAGCTCTCCACTGCTCAAGGGTCCAATCGACGTGGTCACGAGCAAACTGCAAGCGGGCTCGCCGATGCGCTGCAGTCAATTTTGGACCCGTAGCAGCTCTGTGGGCCGCTATCTTCTTCTCCTTCAATCTTCTTCTAACCGTAGATACGCTTACGGTGCGTCTGCGAACTGCCTGGAGCTGCTGTTGCAACTCAACAGCGTTGGAGAAACGATTTCTCAAAGAGTTCGACACAACGAACCGGTCGTCTCTTTCCGAAGTGCAGCGACGTCTACCCGAACCGTGTCTGCGGATATAGCCACCGGTCTCTATGAAGCGCTGGTACACTCTTCGAACGGAATAACGGCTCAGGTTCAGTTGCCGGGCGACATCACACTGCCGCACCCCTGATTGCAGTAGTGCAACCACTTGAGCGGCTTTATCAGCTGTGGTATCCATCAAAATCTGTGCGTGTGTCCTCTTCAACTGTGCGTGTGTCCTCTTCAACGGTTGAATAGCGAATGACCCACATTGAACCCGTGTTGACCGTTTTATACCCACAAAGGAAGCGCAACTAGCAACTCTCACGGGTAGCAAAATTTGCATCGAATTTTTGTGACACTTTATTTGTTGCATTAGGTTTTATTTGATAATGAAAAGTAATGTTTTTTATTAAGTTAATTAAGTAACCTTGTAAATAAAATCATAATTAATGCGACTGCATGTGCATATCAAGAGTAAATGACATTTGAAAGTGATTTTCTAAGAGGTGCGATTTTTTTGACGCCGAGTGTATTTTGTTCAATGCGAGAAACAGCTTCACCGACACGTAACGTGGTGACTGTTTGATCGACGGATTTGACGGTTCGCCATTTTTTTTGCATAGGATTTTTTTGGTGCTAAAAATGTTGTTATTACTCTTCGTAATCATCCTTCTTCCTAATAATGTGCACATCAAAACAATCGTTATGGTTTTAGCTATCGAACATGGTATGATTCTTTATAATTTCAAACAGTGACTTCCAAGTAATAATAATTTCTACATGTCGATATATTTTTACGTATTTTTTTTTGTCTTGGAATGTTTATATTTGTAATTTTAGTAATAGATTTTCGTAATTAACTGTTAATTTATTAAAATACTGCGTTTTCTAAGCATTCCGTACGTATATAAAGTTTTGATATAGCCTGAGTAGTTGTTTAGTTCTAATTTTTTTTGTCAGCTCAGTCAGGGTTCGTATTCTTCTGTACACTCTTCTAGCAGCTCTGTAAACAGCTGGACGCTGGGCGCCATGTTGTATATAGGGGCTCGGACACTTAAGTGGATAATGATCACTGTCTCTTAACTTCGAACTTTAACATTTTCCCATCATATTCGTTACGAAAACACAGACATATAATAGAAGTATATGTCTGTGTACGAAAAGTACGTGTGATTCCTTTATCGCTAATACACTTAATAACGTCTCGTGACGCGGGGCGAGGTTGCCAGTGCAAGGAACGGAAATAAGATATTTCTTTGGATACACCGAGATTTTTCATTGGTTTTGGAGCCGAAACCTTGTTCATGTTTATCATCAATAAAAGCTATTTACCCACTCCGTCGCTTCATGTAACAATCGTTACATCTCAATAATGCCCCCACGTGCTTCCTGTTACAATTGTTACATAATACAAAAGTAAAGCAAGACGCTCGAAATATCGCTAATCCGTATCTCGCGGGACGTGTATGGGTGCCTTACTGAACGAACATGAACGAAGCATCAGCAATAGGAGCTGATCTGTCAAAAATAAAAACAAATAAAGTCAATGTGATTATTTTTAGTGGACGTGTTTAGGTTGTGTTTACGTGCTCATCATGTATTTTTTAAAACGCCGTATTTTTTTTACTTATTGTTTCTTTCTATAGGTGTTATATATCAAAATACGCATAATTTCAGGTTCTAACTAATTATCTAGTTATTTGTTTTTAAACTAGATGGATATTCTATTAAAATCTGACGAAATTAGGACTTAATGTAAATTATTGCAGTGGCGGTGGTTTTCTAGTGATTTCCTTTTGTGATTATTATTGTTTACTTCATGAATTGTATGTACACACATCAAAAGTGTCTAGGGATCAACATATATTTTTGCAATAACTTTTCTCCTGATTGATATTAATTAAAATTTTCTTTAAGGATTCATCAAATAAAGTGTTTTCGTTTGTCTACAGTAACGATAAACCAGGTCACCTTTGCATTAATAAAGAAATTTGCCATTTTCCTAATAAAGGGATTTTTGACATTTGAACCACTAACATTAAAGTTCGAAAACAAGACTGAAATAACAGTTTTCTTTAAAATTTTATTGGGTAACTTAAACAATTAATAATCCGTGTTTCTACCGCGAACACTAACAACACAAGAACATCGGTTTGGCATACTCAAAATGAGTTCATCCAAATCACGCTGTGGAATGGCCGCCCATGTCCGTTGCAACAACAAAAAAAGGTCTTCTTGCGACTGGATACCCTCCATATTCGGCAGAGCTCTTCTCTGTAGCATATCCCATGCATGCTCAATCGGGTTCAAGTCTGGCGACTGAGCAGGACAGGGCATGACATTGATGTTAGCTGCGGCAAAAGTCTGTCTTACAACTCTTGCGGTGTGCGGTCGTGCATTATCATGCATTAACTGAAATAAGGGACCGATTTGCACTTGTAGAGGAACGATGACGTCTGATACAATCGTCTCAGCATAAATTTGAGCGTTGAGGTTGCCTCTGATCCAAATCAACTCAGTTCTTCCGCCGATCCAAATACCTGCCCATACCATGATGGTTCCACCACTATAAGGATGGACTTCCTGGCAGGATTTTAATCGCTGTTGGCGTCCAGGGGTTCTCCAGTGTCGTATACGTCTTGTATCCGGTCTCATACCAAAACGAGACTCATCAGAAAAGCACACGAAACGCCATTGTTCTTCTGCCCAATTTCTGTGTTCAAGAGCCCATTGATATCGAATCCTACGATTGTGCATTGCTATAGGTGGTACCCTTAGCGGTCTTCGGGAATGAAGGTTCACTTCATGCAAGCGGTTTCTGACTGTTTGGTCGCTAATTAAGTTCCCTGAAGAGTGATGAAGCCTCACGGCTAACATCATGGCGGTTATTGTTGGAGCTCTTCGAGTTGTGATTTGAATGTATCGGTCTTGTCTCCGTGTGGTGCAGCGATACCGTCCTCCATGGCGCTCAGCCACGGTACCAGTGCTTCGGTAACGTGTCCAAAGTCGACTGATAACACTCTGACTTGTATTCAGAGCTAAAGCCACAGTACGTTGCCGGGAACCAGCTTCTATCATTCCCACGGCTCTGAGCATTTCTTCCCTGCTTAAATGAAGTCGCCCGTAATAACGTTGGTTTTAATCAGTAGTAGGGAAACAGTAGCACTAATAGTGTCTTCAATGCGTTGTATGTTTTTATAGGGAAAATATTGACAGCTGATTTTCATCTTTTACTAGAAATTGATTGAAAGTTCCTGTTTCAAATTATGAAATGCACCAAAAAGGATCCATATAAATTTATAAAATCATAAATTTATTACAAAGCCACATCTCAATCTCAAGAAATCCGCATAAAAATGCTTGATCCCTAGACACTTTTGATGTGTGTATTTACGGAGAGTAATTACTAAATAGTGATTTAAAACATTAATCTCACTGTATTGTTGTTGTGTACATGCAGATTGACTCTCCAAAGGCGCAAAGTAAGTCTAACTTATGGCATGTTCCTATAATTACAGGAAGCAATAGAACTTTTTTTGGATTAGGTTGGTGGCACATATTTGTTTTTGGGCAGTTGCTTTTTTTTGTGGCAGTTAGCTTAGTTGTGGTGTCTTTTGGGTTTGATATTTATATTAGTACAATATATATTATTATTATTATATAGGTATTAATATAAAATATTAATTTTTATTTATTTGTTTTAATAATTTTCATTTATTATTGTAGTGATTGTAAATAAAATAATCTAAACATCGTATATAACATTGTATATTTTATTACGTATCAAAGTCCTCATACATTTTAGAATTTAATATGTTTATTTTAATATACTTTAAACTGAAATAATTTGTAATAAAAAAAACATACTACGAAGAATATTTTTTTATTAAATTCATTTAATAAATTAACATAAATAATTACTAAACCAAAAAACAATCTTTGTTCGCAAATAATCGCGACACACCCTATTCACAAACGTATGTGCCCCGAACCTTATTTCGACGCCATATTGCCGATAAAGCGGCCGTCCGTGCGCTCTAGAGCTGCATTTTGATGACTTTATTGCATAAAAACTATGAGTATTCTTGAAACTTATTGTATACGGTTGTAAACTACAGGCTTTGCTCTTTTGGTATATTTAAGTTATATTTTAATAGCACCGTGTTGGTTTCGGCAATAAGACAACCAAAAACGTTAGATTTTTCTATCAAAGCTTTTGTTGTTTAACTTGTATGACTACAGTTTACTGGAAAGTTAATTTTTTTTCACGAATTATAATAGACAAATACTGTATCTTTCTAAAACTGGCCATATTTTTGTTCTAGGCCTTCTAGATTTGGAGTAAAATAGGTTATAACATCCAACCCGATTAACATACAGATTACGCAGCACGCGAATTTTTGCGCGATATTCTCGATTTTTTTCTGAATATTTTTTCAAATGAAACATACATGTACTTTATTTTTAATAGAAAGATAACTTAATATAGTATACGTGTAAAATATAAAAAAAGACATCATAGGCCATTTGATCTTAAAATATAAAATAAAATGGGAAGTAATCCGTGATTTTATTCGTCACTAAAGTATAAACTATGTTTTATAAATTAAAACAACACTTTGTCACCACGCATTCTATAAAAACAGATGCTCTATTCATCTAACTATTCAAAACAGTAATTGGTTTGGCTTAGATCGGCTCCAGTAGCTCACAGTCGATGTTTTTGTAACAATAGTCAGCAGGCGCCGGCCCGCTTTATAAATTTGGCGCCACTCAAGCACGTAAGGGTAAGGAGCCCGCTGGGTGCGAGCAACTGTAATTTTTAGCATGTAAAACTAAAAATACGAGCATAAAAAAATCTTTAAAAAATATTCATACAAAATGTAAGAACCTTTAGTACCGGATGATCTTACGAAAGTCAATAACCGAGGCGCTTCAAACGCTCCGCCTACCCCCCGCCCCGCCCGGCGCAGGCGGCCGGCCGGGAAAGTTCATAGGGGTTGTAACCTCCCCCCCCTCTTATTATAATTTGCTACACCTAAATCTAAACCTAAATCTAATGCCTTTCACACCTATATGCCTAGCTAGCTTATAATACATACACACATCCTCGCCGCTTTACCTTAACTTAAATTATTATCTAATTCTTAAAACTAATTAACCTAATTTATCTACAATCTAATGGTTGTGTCTGGAGTTTTGTAGAGTGTGTAGCGTTTGTATGAAGATGGAACCTTAGCATAGCTTAATTCTATTTGCAGTGAATTTCAGTCAAGCAATGTAATATTATAATAACTACTATTTTGGCCAGATCGTCTAGTGAACCCTCCGTTGTTAACCGCATTTAAGTAACTCAAGTTCTTTCGTGAAAGTTTAGTAATTGGCTTATCCCTGTGTTAAATTATTTTCTCCTGACCTAATTACCTACCAGTCTATAAATCATAACATAAATATGTGTAGCCTAGCAATGACTCCGTCTGAACTGTGACCTAAATCCTTCACTGCAGCTGCGGGGAAGATTTGTAACCACTCAAAGGTAATCAGATGATAGCTTAGCTTGTAGGTATTATTATTTATTATCAGTAGCATGATACATAAGAAGCCTGGTGCAATTTATGAGCCCCACCACCGCTCCATAGCGTACTGTACATCTCATGGTTTAATTACAGTTCCGACACATTGGCTTTAACTTTAATTATTAGCTTGTGCCTTTAATTCTTTAACTGAGAATTTACATCTCTCCTCAAATTTAATTTCATTTTACATTATGCACTATGTGTTAGCAATTTAAATTCTTATTATTCCACATAAATCAATAGAGTTTATCTCAAGGCTTGCTATCATCCAAATATCCTTTTCACATTAAGAACTTAATTATTCAATGCAATAACTTATATTCAGTTCCGTAAAGGGTGGATAATTTAATAAAACGCCAACTCAGGCGGTGGCTAAAGTAGAATGCTATTAATACAGGTAAAACTACTTTTATTTATTCTTAGTATTTATTATACAAGTCCTGTAAAGCTCCAATATAACTACATTGGATTGGCTGCATTGGCAGATTATCACATCTTAAGTTTATTAAAGGATGTTTAATTCATTCAATATCCTTGACTTTAGGAAGTGAACTGAAATAGAATACTATCATTTGAAGTAAATTACTTTGGATTACTCTTAGTGTTCATTATACAGATCTTATAAAGTATAAATACATCTCAAGTTTATTGAAAGATGCCTAATTTATTCAACATCCCTGACTTTTAGGGAGTGAATGTAGTTAATTATTTTTCCATTAACTTACACCCTCTGTCTCTCAGACTGAGTGGTTAATTTGATAGACTACTAAATCATAGTTAGTATACCTTTAGTAGGTAGTTAATTATCACTGTTAATCATTAAATAAATTACATTTAGAAGTTATCTTTTACTCACTTTAATAAGTATAAATTAGACTGTACTAGGTATTAGTCTGATTGATTAGATTGTTCCCATCAAATATTTCTATGTTTCATATTATTAGAAGTAAGTACTTACATATCTTAAGAGGTCTATTCAAATGGTATTAGTAGACCATTGTCAGGCTAATTAGCTGGTTGTTATCAATCAATTATTTCTATGTTTCAGATTATTAGAAGCTCATAGCTTGCAATGTCTTCTTTCAACGACTTATCCTAGGTTCTAAACTGGTTTTAGTTGTTCAGTTTGTATCAGCTTATTTTTGCTAAGGTATCGGATGTAAAACTTTAACACCTTGAAGAGTGTAGCCATGTGAGATCGTATTGCATCCCAGGGAAAGCTAACAAATGCCTGTTTGGTCATATCAGTGTTAGAAATCAAACATCACAGTACGACTAAGCTTATTTGCTATAACTTTTTAGTATTTTTCTTGTAATAGAAAACCAGTCTAGACTTTTAGGTACTCCAAAGTAATGATGGTACGATATTATCATACTTCTGTTAATTATTTAAAATGAATAATTAATTGGTAACAACTTTAGGAAAACAATTAGAATTTTACCGGCCTGCGGTAACAGATTACTTGCCTAGCTAGGACCCACATCACTTCATCATAATTTTATTTAGCGCCGTAACTTAATTATCCCTGCCTTATTAGTCTGAATTAATAACTAACCATATATATATATATCCGCCTACCTATAGATTCCTACAACTTTCCTCACTTGAAAATGCCTATATTTTGTCGAACTAACAGTCCCTCTTGTGTACCTTGCAAACTAGGCCAAGCCTCATTTAATTTAAATTCGTGGTGTGTGGTGAGAGTCGCATTGCCCCTGAAAGCAACTAACTCCTAAATGTTCTATCAGTCGAGCCAGTATACTCAGTGTGTTATTTTCCTATCACTACACTGTATGTATGGAGATAGACTCGAGATTGGACTGGGTCATACGGGTCTACCTCCAGCTAAATGGTGTCTGACCTATCTTCAACTTTCACTAGGGAGACAACTGTCTCTCCCCCATTACTCCGTCGAAGATAGTGTATTGTTTAGCGTAATAGTGTAAAACGCCGATCTTATTAAATACAATCAAAGATCATCCAGACCGAAGTCTGTTGAAAGGTACATAGGGTTTTGTTGTCACCGTGACTCGTTTCCGCCGATGTACCCCAGAATACTTCATTCTGTTAACGGATTCGAGTTGCGATCGCAATAGTTTACTTTATTAATAACTTTCAATTTCACAAATCTTAATTAATATCGCAGCTCGAATATCACTTAGCGCACTATCAAGCTCGGACGCTATTTTTCCCGTATGAGTCGTACCGCACTCTTAAGTTGGACCGCTCCGTTGACGTCCCAAAACTCAATGTCCGCTAATTTTCCCAAGCATCTTAACTTTCCCGCCACGCGCGCCTAAAATTTGCCCGCGCGAGTCCGCTTTTCTTCCCTTCAACCAATCGCTAGCCGTTTCCCCGATGCCCCCCGCCTTCGCGTCGCGCCACGTGGAGCTATCATCCGACCTCTCTTTCTGTCTTTTTCTCAACCTCTCGCTCGCTCATTGCCGCTTTCGCCGCGCAATTCTAAAATTTTTCCATAATCTAACCAAATCTCGTCAGATAGCCAATATTACATCTTTGAATATCTAAATGTAGCCTTCTATTAACAATTCCCTCTCAATAATCATCCACTTAAGCCAATAATCCTGTATTTTGTGAAATTATAAAAAGTTCTGTATTCCGACCATAGGTGGCGTCCGCCCGTAGGTGAACCACTTTGCCGACCCCAGAGCAGTCCCCGCGAAACTCAAAATAAAATACGGTCCTAGTCAACCTAGCAACCTTACGCGAAGCCCAAATAAATGACTTCCGCTAGACGCCGCCTATGTCGCAAGGGACGCGCAGAGCAGTCCCCGCGAAATTCAAAATAAAGAAGTCAAACTAGCAACCTTATGCGAAGCTTACGTAAATAACTTCCGCTAGACGCCGCCTATGTCGCAAGGGACGCGCAGAGCAGTCCCCGCGAAATTCAAACTAAAGATAAAGCGCTAGACCATTGACCATTATTCTGAACTAGTTTATTATTCCCTTTTTTCATGCTTATTATATTAATGGTGCTACGCATTAATATTTATTTTAATGCTACTCCCACACATTCCTTACTAACGGACGGATACCATTCATTCTGTACCGTTACAGCCGCCCCCGATAGAATTTAAGCAGATAAAGTACCACTCTTATCTGCGGCGAATTATATCTAAACCCTGTACTTAATTAAGTACAAAATAGCACCTCCTTCCTTGCCAACCTCATTGTCATCCTAGCCCTCAAAGATATTCCTACTATTTATAGTTCCTCCCCAAATCCCTAATGACTCCTTCCTCCATAAGCTTTCTTATTGCAAAATAGCCCACACCCCTCATTCTATTCAACTGACACAAAATCATAATCGCATACCCAGTTCTCGTGTTCGAAACGAAATCCCAGTAAACTTAGTCTCGGTAAATATTTCCCAATAACTTAGACATCTACCATTTCTTTAATCATACACAACCTCCGAATAATGATTTGCCTTTTGTTTACCATTATAACAACAAATCATATTATAATATAAATCAATATAACAGTCTCTTGCTCTGTCTACTAACGCCCCCTAGCGAAAACTCTTCAACTCTATGACGATTCCGACGTAAGTTTATAACATCTTCCGAACCATTCAATTATTCTATTCTTTAAATTATTTTCCTAGAATAATTTCAAGTACATCTGTCATCATGGCCTTCTTTTAACTTACGTCTTTTCTTACAACTTGTTCCGCATCTAAATGTTGCAACCTAGGGATCGAACCTGGGATCTTTCGTGGGTGAAGCATCAACCACTTCGCCGTCATGGTTTTAGTTCCAACTAGGCTAATGAATAATAATTAATAATTTGAATTAAAACTTTCCTTCATACTTCAACGCTACCAATCTCATCTTAGCTTATATAATTACCTAAGATAACGAAACGTCGGAACAATTGTCTACCTCAGGCAAGGATCGAACCCGCGTCCTCCACAATTCCTAATTAGCTACTTCTTTTAACGAAAACCTATTTTCCTCTCCGCGGATAAGAAATCTTAACCAAACCCCCATATCAACCAAAACCAGTAGGCATACCATCATCGCCCAAGAGTTATAACTTTATTTTAGATGAGATACATCTAATGTCTAATCCTACAAATAACCGAGATAGAATACTAGACTCGCTTCCGTCCGGTACGCAGTGACACCCACTCACCGTGCATACAAATAGAGGTCTTAACGCCTTACAATAAGGTTGTCGATCGTAAATATTTAGGAAAAACTCATTCACTCTAAGGGGGTACGCATCTCGAAACACGTCCTTGAGTTTTGAACTAGCTACCCCGTAGTTCAGATCTATTAGAAGTTTGTGTGCTATGTATATCCGTCTAACTGTCAATGTATGCGTCATCGATAAATACTTGTTAATACCCCGGTACGTGTTGGACATTGTATACTAATTGACAAGTACTGAGCTTATACGTATAAGCAAATACTTATGCCAAAACCTATCTAGTAACTATGTCTCATCCCTAGTTATTACTATGCACGAAAGACAACATTTAGTCTCATTTGCTAATATATAATACGTCAATATCCCCTTACTTTCCTATACCTTTGAAAAATATCATTTTCTTTTTAAATTAAACAGACCGGTAACTATCTTATCCGCCCCCACAACTCTACTTAACTTCCTACCTTTTATATTACTAATAATCGGTCAAATCGGTAAATAATAAGTCATTAAAGGTGACACTTCGTCTTAGTATTCATGGTAATTAATATCGTAAGTTCCTTCTCGTATTTACTGAATTCCAAACTGCGTGATTCAATAGTGCTAGTTTATTTTTATTTTTTTATTAGATGATTTTAATTTTACACTCGCACAAGACACATTATTAAGATGGTAATCTCCCGAATGTTTGTAACTCTAATTGGTTACTCATTATGCATTCTACTTTACTTTTCAGCCTTCCGTCCAGATGGTAAAATTCCCCAGCAACACGAGATCCCCTGACCACGCCAAAATGAAATGCCATCAATGGCCTCTGTTTCTGCAGCCTAAGACATTATCTCTCTATAGGTTAGTCAAGTATAATTGTCCTGATTTAGACTTCACAAGACGCCCCCAAAGGAACCACCTTACAGCTGAATTTCCGCAACTTTAAGAAAGGCTAGTTTAGGAAATGAAGCTAAATGGAAACCACTTAATTTTATTGTGTGCTGAGTAATTCCCACTTCTACAGCACAGTTCCGAAACTTCGATTCAATTACTTCACCAGGTAAATCAAAATAAACCCTACACGCTTAACTAAGTTCTATTTGTGCCCAGTGCGACTAAAAATATTCGAACACCCTAAACAAGCTACTTTTACTAATTTAACAGTGCCAATTAAGAATGCTCCCTTGTGTCATCTATAATTTTATTGTGTGCATAGACGACCAAAGACCTCGCTTTCAGCATGCCTTCTTCGTTGGACCCGCTTAGTTAAATACTCTAATCAAAATTCTAAAGTTACAATTGAAAATGTCAAAAGTTCGAATATTATGCAATAGAGAATTTCTCTAACATAGTTACTCCATCTCTTCGCACTATTTAGTCAGGCATATTGCAATTCAAGTATTTATTTTAATTTATAATGACCTATCTTCTCCACCCCTGTTCACATACTTTAGCCATCCCTATCCACAGCTGCGGTGAAGATAATTAGTTAATGAACAAAACATCCTATAAACATTCTATGTTACTACCGCAATCACAAGAAATATTTACTAGAAGGATTATCTATCATACAGCTGACTATAACAAAATGAGTCCCCCTTATCTTTCTCCGTTCCTCTTCTAACGTAGAAGACAACAACAGACAATTAACAATTAATTACCTATAATTTAGAACAACCCTAGGTAAAACGCTACCACAAAACTAGTATAGAACAGAATAATACTAACCGAAGTAAACTTTTGTATTCACACTTGCAAATAAAAATATCTTTATCTTTCCGTGATGAATGATTTTGATAACACTATTTCATCAACTCAATGTCCCGGCCTACATATGTGAAAACTGTCAATTAATTAGTTTGTATAAAACAATCTAGATGCAACATGCAGTTCACATTAACTAACAATTTTAAGGTTGTGCCATAACTTCGACAATAACCTACCTTAGCACTAATTTTAATCATCTACAATTACTACTTATATTAGATGCCAATAATCTAGATTATTTAAGAGTTCTAGCAATTCATATTAATAAAAATCCAAACAAGATAATCCCTCTGTGACAGTCCGCGCTGACCTTCCCACAAGTCAAAACCGCGTTTCGTTCGTCCTATCATTTCTAAACCTGTAGACATTTACTTTGTACTAAACAAATTCTTGAGTTAATAATTATTTGCCAATTGTTAAGCAAACCTATTTAATTTCATAATAACAATTTTAATATAGCAGTATTAGAATATTATTATAAATCCCGAACATCTTTATTTATTATAATCAACATTACCGGTTAAAGTATTTGAATGGCCTAGTGCGAACTAGGTTTCAGGTCTCACCTCGGGAAAATAAATTTACTATTGACTTTAAAATCTACTACTTATAAATTTATTATTTTCTTCTGACATATAAAGATAGGCTATGACTCTAGGTCGGGTTTAGTAAACTTTGAACTATGGCTACCTCCACAATAACCTCGATTAAATATATATATCCGCAAAACGAATTATGTCTAATTCGGCCGATTTTATTAAATTTATATTATGCTACTAAACAGTACGTATCCTAAGAACGTCACACATCCGAAACCCATTTCAGTTCTAATGTCTTTACCCATCTAAATTAAAATTTGTACCTGTCGACGCGAGACAACATCTAAATAATTACTTTGGATGATTCGAATTGTGATAGTTAATTTTGTATTGTAATCTCGATAACGCAATATCAGGGATTTACTTATTAATAAAGTTTACACTAAGAAATTTATTCTCAGCTCGCAAATTCATCGCTTTATTTCCGGCTTGAATGTTTCTGCGGACTATGAGTTTAAATTTATCCTACAACTTAAAATTGTGGTATATAAAATCGATCACTGTTTTATAAGTAGCTTGCGTTAACTTTTAAAATAATAAAACGAGTTAACTATTGATTATGACGTGACATCCGCCCGCAACTCGCCTTTAAAATTGATGTGATAACATACGCTATTGTTATCCCTATAGCATAACAGTGCTATAACTCGTTAATTTTGCCGTTAAATCTCGACTTCAAGCCATCAACTATTTCTTTTTTCTACTATTATTTTTTTTCTTTCGATTTATATTCTTTCTTTACTATTATATTTTTCTTTCGACCCCTATTTTGCTCCCAAGCTCAATTAATATCCACCTTCCACAATTATCCATCATCCGTCAATCTTAGATATCTTCGAGAAGTAATTTTTTTTCTCTCTACTAATTTGCCTATCGTATTCCTACTAACATCTCTTTAGCATGCATAATTTCTATCGTTCCTTAAATATAATTAAATGCCGGCTCTAAGATAATTATAAATATAATATTTTAGTGTTGTGTGTGTATAGAATCAAACTTCGACTAGTCAATGATCCCTAGTAAGTCGGCAGGGTTGCCCTAGAAGAACCATCAACTAACCAAAGCTAGCGTCTGGGATACGCGTCAGAATATTCTCCTTCGGCACTACCCGATTAGTCAGTACCAGCCTCTTATACAAGTGCCTCTTTCGATTTACCCACAAGCAAAGCTGCTGGCTTATGTAGACGCGGTCAAGCATCCGATTCAATGTTTTTGTCTGTAAAATGGGTGATTATGTTTTGCTTTGTGTACTGTAATTGAGTATTGTAACAAGTACTGATTGGATGTGATTTATAAAATATATATAATATTTTGTCGTAGAATAAACTCACTACACCCTATCCTATGCTATACTACCACTAGTATACCTCCTACACTTTCTCACCCACAAGAGTATCTCCGCCCAAATATATTTATATAAAACCAATAATTAAATATAACCAAGTGCAGGTTCTAATGTACTTATAAATATAATAGATTAATGTCGTGTGTGTGTAGAATCAAACTTCGACTAGTCAATGATCCCTAGTAAGTCGGCAGGGTTGCCCTAGAAGAACCATCAACTAACCAAAGCTAGCGTCTGGGATACGCGTCAGAATATTCTCCTTCGGCACTACCCGATTAGTCAGTACCAGCCTCTTATACAAGTGCCTCTTTCGATTTACCCACAAGCAAAGCTGCTGGCTTATGTAGACGCGGTCAAGCATCCGATTCAATGTTTTTGTCTGTAAAATGGGTGATTATGTTTTGCTTTGTGTACTGTAATTGAGTATTGTAACAAGTACTGATTGGATGTGATTTATAAAATATATATAATATTTTGTAGTAGAATAAACTCACTACTCCCTATTCTGTGCTATGCTACCACTAGTATACTTCCTACACTTTCTCACACAACACTTAACTAGTAATATCATTTTTTTTTTTTCAACATCTTAATCGTTCAACGGAGATAGACAATTGTGCAAGATACTCTTCTTAATAGGCTAATCCAACCCAGTGAATTTAATGATTTATCTATCTCTACCTATCCTAACTAATTAGTCATGTAGTAAGGTCTTTTCTTTTCACCGCTCTCCCGACTTAGATATTTCTAGGTAACTCACAACTGATAATATTAGTTAAGTAGGTATAGTAAGCTACGCCCAGCGAGCTTTACCTCTGCGTACATTAACCTCATCTTAAGCTAATAATAATCCTTTATAAACCTTCATAATTAACTATTTAACACGATTTCAACTATACGGTAAGAAGCGACGATTACCGGTAACGACTACTCACAACGCTGCAAGAGTATTTCAATTATACATATTATTATTAGACCGCACCCTTTTACCATCATCCAAAATAAAATCTTTTATTGGTAATCCAACGCCATCTAGCCTCGCTAATAGGTAACCTCCCCACAACAGAGTAGATATTAGATAGTTGTTTCCAGACGGTAACGACTTTTATCGCCTACTAGACGTATTTATCCGTTTATATTATGCATCCCAACCTACGTTGCTTTTAACCCAAAATTCCTACTAGCAATGAATAGTCATATGATTCTATCCCCTACATGACATCCCTGCTACTTGTTATTACTTATAATCGCGATTCCTCATCAACGCGTGTATTTTGAACCGTAATACTATTTTATGTTACTTTTCCTAGGATTTTAGCGAACTAACTAAATGAAGCGGCATTTTCCTTGTGCAGAGCAATTGTCCCCATCTACATGTCACATAATAATAATTCCACCACAATGTCATTGCATTCCAATCTACTACGTGATAAATATTAGGAAAATCTCTTTCAATGTAAAAATCGCAGGTATTAAAAATAACAGGTATGGAAAATAACAGGTGATTCCGCTTGCTATTACAAAATCACATGATTACGCGATAAGGAAGTTTCCTCTCCGATTGGTTTTATGACTTCATGTTTTATAATCATTCCTAATTCTAGATTGTTTATGGTGTCGCTAAATCATTGGTCTCTATGGTCCAACCATAGACAAATGATTTAATAGTCCCTGACTAGCCTAAAACTACTCTATGGATTTCAGACGTGAGACTCAAGTACATTATTATATTTTTTCTAACATAACCAACAAAATAAAATATAATACGTGGAATAGCACATCAACTAAAAACCGCAATCGCTCAACGATTATTAGTCAAAATATAATTATTATTAGTTTTATATTATGCTGTTAGCGTCATAACTTTATAATATTGTACAGCATATCGCCGTCCTATAATATAAATTGAATCCTGCAATAACTTAGTTGGTTAATTCTGTCCAATCTCGCCCCCTTGCCTTTCCATCCGACAGCAATAATAATTAAACCGCCCCCTATTCTACAAATCTTTCTAAATCAATAAACGTTGAACTATGGCACCCTATCGACTTTTTACGATCCTAAAAATAACTCAACACAAGGCTGTATGAACCAGTTGCCTATGCCTATATGAAATCTATCACCAGGAATAGAAACAAAACTACAGTTACCATAGCTCCTAACGTCAACAACAAAAATTGGATACCTGGTTTCAGTATTCAAGGAAACAATTACTAAAGGTTTCAGTATTCACAGATAACTCAACAATTTTAAAATTTAATACTCCAGACCCCCGGATAATAACTATATCTATGTACTTCGTGCACTTATGATACTTTGGGAAAACAACAACGTCTAACAGCCGCACGGTACCTGATGCTGGCGAAATCCACCATTAAATAAAGAAGGAAAAGTTAATAACTGAAAGGTATTGTATTTCAAATAATACTCATTACATTATTGTTTTATAGTTTTATCTCCTTTGACCTTTAACCTAACCTGAGAATCTTTTTGTTACAGATTTCGTACAACAAAATTTAGCTCCAGCTCTCATTGCGACTGTCTACAATATAGGTCGAACCCGTAATACAAAGTGTATGAATCAACTTTAGAAGATAACAACGTTTACTGTGAAAAGTGTCAAATTATAATTCACCCACTATCAAGAGCCCGTAATACAAAGTGTATGAATCAACTTTAGAAGATAACAACGTTTATTGTGAAAAGTGTCAAATTATAATTCACCCATTATCAAGAGCCCGTAATACAAAGTGTATGAATCAACTTTAGAAGATAACAACGTTTATTGTGAAAAGTGTCAAATTATAATTCTTCAATATCTCTGAATTAATTAATCTTCATTGAATTATTCCCTATTAAGCCAATTCTAAACTCACGCATCGCAACACGACAACAATTTGTGGGAAAAATCCCACTTCTAAATTAAAGTATTACCGCTTGACTGAAATCCAATACAACTATATTAATGATAATTTATAACTTAACTTTCTGATCCTGGTCATGGCTTACCAAATTTGTAACCTCCCCCCCCTCTTATTATAATTTGCTACACCTAAATCTAAACCTAAATCTAATGCCTTTCACACCTATATGCCTAGCTAGCTTATAATACATACACACATCCTCGCCGCTTTACCTTAACTTAAATTATTATCTAATTCTTAAAACTAATTAACCTAATTTATCTACAATCTAATGGTTGTGTCTGGAGTTTTGTAGAGTGTGTAGCGTTTGTATGAAGATGGAACCTTAGCATAGCTTAATTCTATTTGCAGTGAATTTCAGTCAAGCAATGTAATATTATAATAACTACTATTTTGGCCAGATCGTCTAGTGAACCCTCCGTTGTTAACCGCATTTAAGTAACTCAAGTTCTTTCGTGAAAGTTTAGTAATTGGCTTATCCCTGTGTTAAATTATTTTCTCCTGACCTAATTACCTACCAGTCTATAAATCATAACATAAATATGTGTAGCCTAGCAATGACTCCGTCTGAACTGTGACCTAAATCCTTCACTGCAGCTGCGGGGAAGATTTGTAACCACTCAAAGGTAATCAGATGATAGCTTAGCTTGTAGGTATTATTATTTATTATCAGTAGCATGATACATAAGAAGCCTGGTGCAATTTATGAGCCCCACCACCGCTCCATAGCGTACTGTACATCTCATGGTTTAATTACAGTTCCGACACATTGGCTTTAACTTTAATTATTAGCTTGTGCCTTTAATTCTTTAACTGAGAATTTACATCTCTCCTCAAATTTAATTTCATTTTACATTATGCACTATGTGTTAGCAATTTAAATTCTTATTATTCCACATAAATCAATAGAGTTTATCTCAAGGCTTGCTATCATCCAAATATCCTTTTCACATTAAGAACTTAATTATTCAATGCAATAACTTATATTCAGTTCCGTAAAGGGTGGATAATTTAATAAAACGCCAACTCAGGCGGTGGCTAAAGTAGAATGCTATTAATACAGGTAAAACTACTTTTATTTATTCTTAGTATTTATTATACAAGTCCTGTAAAGCTCCAATATAACTACATTGGATTGGCTGCATTGGCAGATTATCACATCTTAAGTTTATTAAAGGATGTTTAATTCATTCAATATCCTTGACTTTAGGAAGTGAACTGAAATAGAATACTATCATTTGAAGTAAATTACTTTGGATTACTCTTAGTGTTCATTATACAGATCTTATAAAGTATAAATACATCTCAAGTTTATTGAAAGATGCCTAATTTATTCAACATCCCTGACTTTTAGGGAGTGAATGTAGTTAATTATTTTTCCATTAACTTACACCCTCTGTCTCTCAGACTGAGTGGTTAATTTGATAGACTACTAAATCATAGTTAGTATACCTTTAGTAGGTAGTTAATTATCACTGTTAATCATTAAATAAATTACATTTAGAAGTTATCTTTTACTCACTTTAATAAGTATAAATTAGACTGTACTAGGTATTAGTCTGATTGATTAGATTGTTCCCATCAAATATTTCTATGTTTCATATTATTAGAAGTAAGTACTTACATATCTTAAGAGGTCTATTCAAATGGTATTAGTAGACCATTGTCAGGCTAATTAGCTGGTTGTTATCAATCAATTATTTCTATGTTTCAGATTATTAGAAGCTCATAGCTTGCAATGTCTTCTTTCAACGACTTATCCTAGGTTCTAAACTGGTTTTAGTTGTTCAGTTTGTATCAGCTTATTTTTGCTAAGGTATCGGATGTAAAACTTTAACACCTTGAAGAGTGTAGCCATGTGAGATCGTATTGCATCCCAGGGAAAGCTAACAAATGCCTGTTTGGTCATATCAGTGTTAGAAATCAAACATCACAGTACGACTAAGCTTATTTGCTATAACTTTTTAGTATTTTTCTTGTAATAGAAAACCAGTCTAGACTTTTAGGTACTCCAAAGTAATGATGGTACGATATTATCATACTTCTGTTAATTATTTAAAATGAATAATTAATTGGTAACAACTTTAGGAAAACAATTAGAATTTTACCGGCCTGCGGTAACAGATTACTTGCCTAGCTAGGACCCACATCACTTCATCATAATTTTATTTAGCGCCGTAACTTAATTATCCCTGCCTTATTAGTCTGAATTAATAACTAACCATATATATATATCCGCCTACCTATAGATTCCTACAACTTTCCTCACTTGAAAATGCCTATATTTTGTCGAACTAACAGTCCCTCTTGTGTACCTTGCAAACTAGGCCAAGCCTCATTTAATTTAAATTCGTGGTGTGTGGTGAGAGTCGCATTGCCCCTGAAAGCAACTAACTCCTAAATGTTCTATCAGTCGAGCCAGTATACTCAGTGTGTTATTTTCCTATCACTACACTGTATGTATGGAGATAGACTCGAGATTGGACTGGGTCATACGGGTCTACCTCCAGCTAAATGGTGTCTGACCTATCTTCAACTTTCACTAGGGAGACAACTGTCTCTCCCCCATTACTCCGTCGAAGATAGTGTATTGTTTAGCGTAATAGTGTAAAACGCCGATCTTATTAAATACAATCAAAGATCATCCAGACCGAAGTCTGTTGAAAGGTACATAGGGTTTTGTTGTCACCGTGACTCGTTTCCGCCGATGTACCCCAGAATACTTCATTCTGTTAACGGATTCGAGTTGCGATCGCAATAGTTTACTTTATTAATAACTTTCAATTTCACAAATCTTAATTAATATCGCAGCTCGAATATCACTTAGCGCACTATCAAGCTCGGACGCTATTTTTCCCGTATGAGTCGTACCGCACTCTTAAGTTGGACCGCTCCGTTGACGTCCCAAAACTCAATGTCCGCTAATTTTCCCAAGCATCTTAACTTTCCCGCCACGCGCGCCTAAAATTTGCCCGCGCGAGTCCGCTTTTCTTCCCTTCAACCAATCGCTAGCCGTTTCCCCGATGCCCCCCGCCTTCGCGTCGCGCCACGTGGAGCTATCATCCGACCTCTCTTTCTGTCTTTTTCTCAACCTCTCGCTCGCTCATTGCCGCTTTCGCCGCGCAATTCTAAAATTTTTCCATAATCTAACCAAATCTCGTCAGATAGCCAATATTACATCTTTGAATATCTAAATGTAGCCTTCTATTAACAATTCCCTCTCAATAATCATCCACTTAAGCCAATAATCCTGTATTTTGTGAAATTATAAAAAGTTCTGTATTCCGACCATAGGTGGCGTCCGCCCGTAGGTGAACCACTTTGCCGACCCCAGAGCAGTCCCCGCGAAACTCAAAATAAAATACGGTCCTAGTCAACCTAGCAACCTTACGCGAAGCCCAAATAAATGACTTCCGCTAGACGCCGCCTATGTCGCAAGGGACGCGCAGAGCGGTCCCCGCGAAATTCAAAATAAAGAAGTCAAACTAGCAACCTTATGCGAAGCTTACGTAAATAACTTCCGCTAGACGCCGCCTATGTCGCAAGGGACGCGCAGAGCAGTCCCCGCGAAATTCAAACTAAAGATAAAGCGCTAGACCATTGACCATTATTCTGAACTAGTTTATTATTCCCTTTTTTCATGCTTATTATATTAATGGTGCTACGCATTAATATTTATTTTAATGCTACTCCCACACATTCCTTACTAACGGACGGATACCATTCATTCTGTACCGTTACAGCGTCACGGTGTACTCGTAGATAAGGAGAACGTTACTACGTGTTTTCGGCAAAAAGTCATTTTTACTACTTTATTTACTTTTTTCATATATGGGTACAACACTTAGAAAAATGTTTAATAACCTTTTCTATTTTACATGGCTGCCAATGCGTTACACTTAAACTACTATGTCAAAGTAATAATTTTGATAAACGTTCTAGGCTAACCTATTACGGCTTTCTGGAAGTGTGGATCTGGATTTGATAAAATGATTCCAAACATTCAGCTTTACTGACGGTGGCATTTTTAAACGCGTATTGTTATTTGAATAGAACGAAAATATACATATCCCTTAAATAAGGGCCAGCCAGAGACTAGGCAATAAGGACCTTAGGATCAGTCCTCTGCCATATTCCACGCTTCACCAAATAACAACTGCACATGTGCTCAGCGTGATAGGTGAGCCCAATAGATAGAGAGAAGCGTATTGATATCATATCGATAAGTACATCGAAATGTCGTCTAAGTGTTGAATCGATATTCCAATGTATCGTATCTAACGTATCGGGCAGGGTGTAGTACTAGATGTAATAGTTTTTATTGTTAACAAAAAGGGCGTGAAAGAATGTTAACTTTTATCCTCGTGCAAGTTTCCAACGTTGAGTTGATAATTTCGTGCTCGTCCATCTACCTACTGTTCAAGTCAAAGAGAATTAATATAGTAGTTTAATGTCTTTGGTTCAAGTCAAAGAGATTTAATATAGTAAGTGAATGTCGAGATATTTAAGTACTCTTTTAGTTGTGTTGTGAAAATGAGTGAGACTTTCGCAAGTATTTTAATGAAAACTTTCGTAAATGTTTGTACGAAGACAATTAATGTGAATACCCACGTACAAGACCGTTTAGATCACGTGTTACTTTGTATTTTCTTAAATTAGAATGTATTGATTGATGAATGTAATGGGCAATTTTCTGACAGCCCAAAGAACAATGGCCATTATTGACCTGATTTTTTTGGAAATGTATAAAATCAAGTGCTATTGGTAAAAATAGCTCTAAATTCATTAAATCAAACCATGTTATCTAGGTTTCCATTAAAGCTCTAGGAGTAATACAATATTGTGTTTTCTATTTCTAGGGTAGTAACTAAGTTAAGGTTTTTGAAGGCACCCTACAGCCTGTGAGTCGGCAGTGTGCGTTCCGTTTCACCTTTGGATTGTCAGTACGTGTAACGTGATGTTTGATAAATTATGGGTAGGTAATATCAGTAAAGGAAGCGTTACTATTACTTAAAATACATTTAACATTTTGAGAAGAATTATTAACACAATAATTCATAATTCACTTATTAAAAATAAATAAGAAAAAGAAATAAAAGAAAAATACTGAAGAGCAGGCTGTATGCGCTAGATCACTTTGCTTTATCCCTAACGGAAGAACAAAACTAAAAAAAATGTCTGTCGCTCCGTGTGTGTTCGTTGTGTTCAGTGCGTTTGTTTGTTGTTTTGATTTTAAATTTTTCCTTTTTGACCTACGCTATCCTCTGGACTCTGATATTATCTTCTAACAATAACGAGTTTTGGCTTTTGATTTCTGGACACCGATATCTTCTCACACCGACTGTATTCGCGGGTCAGAAGACACCGCCAAATACAGCAGAGTAAAGAAGGTTAGGCGGGAGGTAGAAAGGAACTTACCGGGAGCAGGCTTGACGAGGTCGCTGGAACCGGGAGACGAGCTGACCACGGGCGGCGAGGTAGGTTGGTTTCCTGGCGCACAGTCACTACACTACACAATAGGCATTCAGGCGTTCTCTTCACTTTAGGTTCAGGAGTCACTATAAACCTTTTCGGTCAGGCTGTTGCGTGCGCGGTAGCTAGCTAGCTTGCCGAGTGCCGCCGGCGGCTCACGAAGCGAGCGGCCGCGGGTCGCGCAGCGGTGGCGCCGCGGCAGATAGGCGGACGCGGTCGTCAACAACCGCTGAGTCAACATTTGAATGGGCGTCCCGGCTTTGGCGGGAACACCGACTAACACTTGGCTCACGATTACTGTACACTGTTGGCTTGCGATTTGGATTTTATGATGCAGAGTTCAATATCAAGTGTGGGCGCATTCTGTGCATGACTGCAGAGTTTGTTTAAATACAATTCGACGTTTCGTCGTGTTCCTTAATTCGAGAGTTATTTCATTACTCAGCGTTAACCATCAATGATGTTCATGCCTTTTACTTACATATTTTGTACCTATATCCATGTAGAAGCACAGTAAAGCTTATATAATACTGTGACAGAAGTGCCTCTATTCTGATAAGATTGTCCTTGATTGTCACATTTGATTAAACTTTTACAAATAACATTGTTTGAAAATACCTACATTAATTATTATCAGTCTATTCAAATTGGTTCAATTAGAATACAATTAAACTAGTATTCTGTTGTCTGTGACAATAATGTGCTTAATATTTTATTATGTACCTACTTATATAATGTCTTATTTTATTTAAGATTACTGAAGAGGATTACATTTGTGAAACTTGCTATAAAATTGCTATGAGGGAAGTAAATTGAAAAATGGTCACTTTAAGTGGTGTTGGACAGAGTGCAAGCAAGAAAGACATACACAAGTCTGCGCACAGTGTGGTTGCTCATTAAGACGACAGAGTCATCTTATTTGTATTAATAATCCATCACCCATGGAAGAATGGTAAGAACTGTTATAGAAACAAGAATCAATCCACTTTTTTCTCTTAATTTAATATTTACCTTAATTTACCTCTTAAAAATGTTAATTGTAAGACTTTTATTTCTGATCTGTCTAAGAACAAATACTTAAGTTACGTGTCTGGATCTCATAAATGAAAAAAAAAAGAAATTGCTTATTATTTAGTTCATACCTACTTTTTATAAGAAATGTAAAATAGTAATACTTGATCATTTAAAAATAAAAAAACTATTTTATTTTCTTCTATAGATAATGACATCAGATCGGATATGCCATTCGTGTTGGGTCAGTATCAGAAGGTCAGCTGTACGTCAGCAGCAAATCGGTGAGGCACGAGCTCAAGATGATGATGAACATCAAGTTGAACCAGTTAACGTGGAGGAAAAAATAATTGTGGACCAAAATATAGCAGATGAAGAGCGAGGTATTGGCGCTGTGACTGGACTCTTAACAATGCTGAATTATCGTCGCGCAGCAAATACTGCGTCACATTGCTTGTTTCCTGAGTGCACTAATATGAGTCTACACAACATTTCAGACTCTCTAAGAGCTACCATACTTAGCTCACATCATTATTATATACCAATTTATGCTCGTATTTTGTCAAGAGCATCTATTTTTCATGATTGGGATACATTATATAACTCTGATAGAAGCATTAGAATATTCAGCCTTGAACAAGTGGAACATATCTTTTCATTTGTAAATGCATTTAAGCCATTTTTGGACTTAAGCACAATAGAAAGCATTCTAGAAATTGAAGACAATTTATTCTTTTACTGGACTGGACGATCGAAACAAGACTTTGTCATATTGTTAAATGAAGTCCCACGTATCCAGGAAGTTCATAGAGGTGTTTTAGGTTTGAGGGTTTTAGGGTCGAACAATAGGCTGTTGCGCCCACGTAATGACGTTAGTCTGGTATCTTCGATGGGCTAAATATCAATCCAATATATCAGCACCGGCACAGTTTTTGGATGAGGTAGCTGTAAGATTAGGTAGTGATGATGAATAAAAAATATTATGTACCAAACAGAGGTGTTTTATTTATTACCTTTAACATCTGTAGGAAGAAAATGGGCATAACTGCTCAAGTACAAACTGTTCCCGCCAAAGCCGGGACGGCCATTCAAACTATACCGCCATCGGTAAGGCGGTTGTTGACGACCGCGTCCGCCTATCTGCCGCGGCGCCACCGCTGCGCGACCCGCAGCCGCTGGCTTCGTGAGATATACCGCGCCGACCAGTCTGTCTGTTAACTACCGCGAGACGCCCACAAATTACGCGCGCTGGTATCTGCCCTTATTTATAGTGACTCCTGAACCTAATGTGAAGAGACCACCTAAATGCCTATTGTGTAGTGTAGTGACTGTGCGCCAGGAAACCAACCTACATCGCCGCCCGTGGTCAGCTCGTCCCCCGGTTCCTGTGACTCATCATCCCTGTAAGTACTTCACTATCCATACCTACCCAGCCCACAACCCTTATTTCGTCGCTGTTACTGCGAACGCCTTTCGCCGTAACATTTTGGTCATCTTCGAACCGGTAATATTAGATACCGGCGACCTTCCCGTAACCAGAACCTAACTTTCTTTTAATTTTCAATTTTAATACAGTCCGCTAAAGATAATTATTTCCGCCCATATTCTTATTCTATTTCTAAATCTTATATCTAATTCGTGCCATCATTTCTAAATTCATTTGTTCACATAACTTTACCCTGTCCCAATAAAAATTTGGTGAGGTAGTTATGAATCATTTGTGTTAGTATAGCTGGCCAACGTACACTTATATTATTTTATTTTTATTGTTGATTTTGTGTATGCAATCGAAAGTGTGATGCAATGTTGTAATGTTGTTGTAATCTGAGCGGGCTTGTGTGTGTACCCAAATGATTTTTGCCTAATGATACGTTGTTCATACTCCTAACGGTAAATTAGTAGTTAAATTATTACGTTACGTATGGTATTATGACGAGAGATTGCATTGTTATTTTTCCCGTTTTATTTTTTAAGGAATTTTTTATGTTCTTGTCGTGTTAAATCGGCTCAGATCTCGTGCATGCTCACCACGCGTGCCAAATAGCGTGCTTTATTTTTTCGCTTGTGTTAATTTTATATCTATTTTTTTTTTTTTTGCCTTTGCGGTCGGCTAATATTGCGTACGCGCGTTCAATAGACACAGACATACACGTACACGTGCGTTGCCCACCCGTGGGCCATATACAAGGCGTCCCAACTTAGTTTTGCTCTCTTTATTGTTGCGTTAATTTTAGCCCATTTGCCCTTACCTTAGTAAACAAATACCTCCAGCCCAACTATAGAATATATAAAGGGTGTTGTTCCTTTTACTGCCTTTAAATTTGTTTATTTTTTTTTATTTTTTATTATTTTTTTGTCTCCTTTTATTCATCGCGATGCCGACCAAGTCACAAGCCGCGATATTTAGGGAGGCCGCCAAAGCTTTACACCAGCTCCTAGAGGTGGGATCAATGATCATTGCTGGCGACACCAAACATTCCATAACGGAATTTAACGTGCGTTTCGCACAGATACAGGGCATAAAGGACAAGCTGGACTCAGTATACTACAACATTCTCGACGAAGAGAACTTAGACGAGGGGGTTGAGAGGACATACACTGAGAACCACACAAAAGCCTCCGGGGCATACCTGGGGATACTTGTGGCTAGGGAGGAAATCTCACCCTCTTCCACGTCGTCCCCGACCCATAGCGCTCAGCCCAGTTTCGGCGTCAATACGCCCACAGCCGTCCTCCCCAAGATAGCGCTGCCCAGGTTCAGCTCAAAAGTGGAGGACTGGCCTTCCTTCATTGCGCTGTTTAGGAGTTTGACTGACGACATGGCGACCCTGTCGGACGCAGTCAAGCTCCACTACCTGTTCTCAAGTCTCAGCGGTGAGGCATTAAGTATGGTGTCCCACTTAAAGGTCACCAATGAAAATTTTGCCGTGGCCATGGACATCCTCACCAAACGGTACGAGAACCGCCGGGTTCTCATTGATAGTTTTGTGGACATCATCCTGGGGCTGCCAGGCATCCATACGCGCTCGAACATCCGCACACTGTTCCTCACGCCGCTCATATCGGCTCAGTGTGCCCTCAGTAATTTGGATCTGCCCATAGGAGACGACTACGTGTTTGTGTCGATAGTGGTGCGAAAGCTTAAGGATGAGCTCCGCACGTTATTTGAACGCAGACACGGGTCTAACAGCACCCTGCCCACGTTGAGTGACCTCATCTCCTACCTCGAGGAGCACGCGCGCTGTGTGGCTGCTCGAGAGATTTCCCGACAACCAATGCGACATGCCCAAGGACTTCGACATGAACCCAGAGTCCACGTCCATTAAGGTCTTGGGTATACAGTGGAGCCCTCAGTCAGACGAGTTCACCTACCGCATCTCTCTGCCCCCCATCACACATGTCACAAAGCGGTCTATTTTAAGTACCGTAGCCTCACTTTATGACCCAAACGGCTGGGTTTCTCCCGTTATCTTCCGCGCAAAGCTGCTGCTTCAGCAATTGTGGCTACTGAAGCTGGAATGGGATGAGCCCACTCCCTCTGAAGTGCAAACGGAGTGGCACCACATCTCAGAGGATCTGCCGCTGTTATCTAGCATTCGCTTCCCTCGGCACATTTGTGCAAACAAAGGCTCAGCTGCATACTCGCTTCACGGGTTTGCAGATGCCTCTGAAGCCGGGTTTGCCGCCGTTGTTTACCTCCATGAGCTCGATGCCTCCGGAGATACTTTGGTACACTTGATTGTCGCCAAGTCGCGAGTCGCACCAATCAAGAATCGCCTCACAATCCCCAAGTTAGAGTTGTCGGCCGCCACTCTACTCTCCCAGCTCATGATCCGTGTGTCAGTTCAGTTATCGGCCCATATCAGTATACAACAACACATATGTTGGTCAGACAGTACGATAGTCCTGGCCTGGCTCAATACACCGCCTCACCTTCTTCAACCCTTTGAAGCTAACAGGGTAGTCAAAATCAGCTCAGGCTCACCAGAATGTACCTGGCGACACGTACCTTCCGAGCTCAACCCGGCAGATTGCGCAAGCAGAGGGATGTCTGCGCAATCCCTGTCAGCCCACGACCTATGGTGGTCTCCCACGTGGCTTGGACAGCCTTGTGAGTCTTGGCCTGCAATGCCCTTAGCTCTGGGCCATCACGCCCTGCCCGGCCTTAAGCCCAAACACGTCCCGTCACTGGTCACAGTGCCCGGTCTTGACTTTGACCTGCTCACTCGGTTCAGTTCACTAGACAAGCTCGTCGGAGTGACAGCTTGTCTAAAACGCTTTCTGCACAACTGCAGACACCACCCAGATTCGCGACGCTCAGGCCCCTTGTACGTCAGTGAACGAAGAGAGGCCCTACTTTACTGGGTGCGCAGTGTTCAGCACAATGAATTTGCAGAGGACATCCACCGCCTTCAAACTGGCAAAATCTGCTCCGTTAGACTCCAGCGGCTGTCACCTCTCATTAAAGATGAGCTTCTTAGAGTTGGTGGACGACTGTCCCATGCGTCTATCCGATATGACGCGCAGCATCCGCTCATACTTCCCAGCTCTAGCCCACTTGTAGACCTTATCATTGACCACTACCACAAAATACACTGCCACCCTGGCGCTGACACTTTACACGCTATCCTACGCCAACAATTTTGGATATTGTCCGCGCGCCGTATTATTAGACACCGAGTTTTTAAATGCATTAGATGCTTTCGATGCCGGGCCCAGCCGCAAGCGCCCTTCATGGCCGACCTGCCAGCCGATAGAGTTACGCCTCAGCCAGTATTTAGTCAAGTCACGACCGATTTTGCCGGACCATTCCTCGTTAAATCTAGTACCCTACGTAATGTTAAACTC
This sequence comes from Scoparia ambigualis, assembly GCA_963921215.1. Lineage (NCBI taxonomy): Eukaryota > Metazoa > Arthropoda > Insecta > Lepidoptera > Crambidae > Scoparia > Scoparia ambigualis. Next base: position 36,740,887 of record OY992510.1, read on the forward strand.
TTAAAAGCGTACTTTTGTATATTCGTGTGCCTCTCGACTAAGGCGGTTCATTTGGAACCGGTCTCGGACCTCAGCACGGAAGCGTTCCTCGCGGCATTACAGCGTTTTATAGCACGCCGCGGTGCCCCGGTTCTCATCCGCTCGGACTGCGGTACAAATTATGTAGGCGCTAGAAATCAGCTCATCGAAGTACAAAACTTTCTTGCCTTGAATAATGACACGATTGCGCACAAGCTCGCTGGTCAGCACATTACTTGGTTGTTGAACGTCCCTATGGGACCATGGTTCGGTGCGTTACATGAGATCAACGTAAAATCAACAAAGCAACTTTTATATCGCGTAATTGGCGAACAACACCTCACATTCGAGGAATTCTCCACACTTTTAGCTCGAATTGAAGCGGTCCTTAACTCAAGACCTCTCTGCCCACTTTCGTCTGATCCTTCAGACTTTGAGCCGCTTACAGCCGGACATTTCCTTATAGGCCGCTCACTAACGGCCCTTCCCGAACTATCCGTGGAAGATAGGCCGATCTCCACACGTAGGCGATTCCAGATGGTACAGGCCCTTTCCCAGCGCTTCTGGACGCTGTGGACCCAGTCCTACCTTCATACCCTCCAAACCCGCTCCAAATGGTTGTCCCCATCCTCCCCTCCCCGAGTTGGCGAGCTCGTCCTCATCAAGGAGGACAACCTGCCTGCCCTCCAATGGAGACTGGGGCGCATTGCTCGCACCCTGCCTGGGAAGGATGGCGTCGTGCGGGTGGTGGACCTGGACACCGCGAATGGACATCTTCGGAGGCCTGTATTCCGGATCGCCAGGCTCTCATTGGATGAGCCCACCCTGGCCCCCGGAGGATGTTCCCGCCAAAGCCGGGACGGCCATTCAAACTATACCGCCATCGGTAAGGCGGTTGTTGACGACCGCGTCCGCCTATCTGCCGCGGCGCCACCGCTGCGCGACCCGCAGCCGCTGGCTTCGTGAGATATACCGCGCCGACCAGTCTGTCTGTTAACTACCGCGAGACGCCCACAAATTACGCGCGCTGGTATCTGCCCTTATTTATAGTGACTCCTGAACCTAATGTGAAGAGACCACCTAAATGCCTATTGTGTAGTGTAGTGACTGTGCGCTAGGAAACCAACCTACATCGCCGCCCGTGGTCAGCTCGTCCCCCGGTTCCTGTGACTCATCATCCCTGTAAGTACTTCACTATCCATACCTACCCAGCCCACAACCCTTATTTCGTCGCTGTTACTGCGAACGCCTTTCGCCGTAATACAAACCAAAGAGAAAAATAATAATACGGGCACAAACTTATTTGTTATTTAAGCTTCAGTGTTGGTGTATATCATAAGTACTTTTTAGTTAGTTATATCGGCATGTGCACTTATACACGAAGTACCTAGATCTTATCAGTCATGATGACATTACTAATAATAGGTACCTAAGTACCTATTGGTTTATCAATGTAATGTGTTCTAGAGTTAATATAAGTAAAAATGGTACCTGTTAAAAATAATTAACATGGCATAATGTCAAAATACGATAAAAAAAAATGCTAACCTCAAACCTTTAAGTGTTATTTTTAGACTTCCTAGAGCTTTAATATAAAATCTGACTTCAGATCCTTAAACAATGACAAATAACGATCACATTTTGCTATGAAGGGGATTTATACAAGTTAACTCATTGACAGGTTTTCAAATGTATGAACAGTGGCCATTGTTCTTTAAAAAAAAATTAGTTCATAAAACACTCGATAGATGGCGTTTTATGAAAGCCGAGCCGTACACAAATGGTGCACTTTTGTTTGTCAACCAAAAAATTAAAAATATAGTATTTTCATTTTAGGACCTATTTCTATTTTCCATAATTTTGTTCAGAGCTTGACAGTTGCACAATATTGATATTTTCCAAAGAGATTTAAATAGTAATAAAGCGGCTATTATACACTATTTAATACAAAATCTTAAGCTGGTGCTCAAGTTACGCCATCTAACGTTGAAAGAATAATAAGAACAATTAGAATAAGTTTTACTTAACCCACGGTAGGTGTCGCTCTGCGGTAGGGATGTTCCGTTATGAAATTCGACAAATCGATAATTTTGATGAAGATTAACCAAAATCAGCATAAACAATATATAACAATTGAACAAACAAGTGACAATCAGGGAAGGAAATGAAAATTCCGGTATTTCAAATACTATTTATTTAGTAACAAAGTGTTAACTTATTAAAAATTCAACAACTAATTATAAAATAATGTAAAATAACTTAAACAACAGATAACCACAAGTTGATCCATATAGTGTTTCATTTATATTTATTTTTTTTAATACCTACTTAAGCAAACATAGATGTTATTAATCCACATTGTGTTAATGGAAACTCGCAATTGCAAGTACCAAATTATTTTTGTCGATCTTAATCTGTTATTTTGAATGAATTGAATTAAATATCATTCCATAGATTTATTTGATGCAGTATCATTAAACACCAATGTCATAACAGATTTGTGTATATGTTTAATTTGGACATCCTATTTTCTTATATATCCATTCAATGTCTTTTAAGTTTAACATAAGTAGTAATATTCCGATTAAACGATCATCGCACGATATTGTTACACTGCATAACATCTTTTAGTGTATCTTACTCACCGATGGGCGGAGGCAGTCGAGAGTAAAGGGGAGGCACTGGCAGTTAGCTTGGACGTAGCAAAAGCCTTCGACAGGGTATGGCACAGGGCTCTTCTCTCTAAACTTCCATCATACGGGCTTCCTGAGAAATTGTGTTCATGGATTGCCAGCTTTCTCACTGGGCGTAGCATCAGAGTCGCAGTCGACGGTTCGTGCTCCGACATGAAGCCCGTGAATGCTGGAGTCCCGCAGGGGTGTGTGTTGTCCCCTACTCTATTTCTTCTGCATATCAATGACATGCTGCATAACAACAGCATTCATTGCTATGCAGACGACAGTACTGGGGATACGATCTACACCGGGCGAGCTAATATTTCTCTAAAAAGCGTCATCGAGAGCCGGAATAAACTTGTGACGGAAACCGAGAACTGTTAAGTCATGTCTCGGATAGGGGCCGACATAACCTAGTCCGCTTTAACCCCTCTAAAACACAAGTTTGCGCATTTACCGCGAAAAAACATCCCTTCGTCGTACCTCTGAACTTTGAGGGAGCTCCCCTTGATACCAATCCGACTATTGGAATCCTTGGCGTCGATATTTCGAGTGACGTTCAGTTTCGTGGTCATTTGGAAGGTAAAGCTAAATTAGCTTCGAAAAAGCTAGGTGTGGGTGGGTCAGTATTTCACGCCGGCCCACCGTTTACAACTGTATAAAGCACAGGACAGGCCGCATATGGAATACTGCTCCCATCTCTGGGCTGGAGCACCCCAATACCAACTCCTTCCATTTGACCGCATTCAACGCAGAGCTGCTCGAATTGTCGACGACGTGGTTATTTCAGGACGGCTCGATCCACTGGCTCTTCGGAGAGACGTTGCGTCTCTCTGTATATTGTACCGTATATATCATGGGGAGTGTTCTGAGGAATTGTTCGGCTTGTCCTTGCCGCTGATTTCCTTCACCGCACTACACGCAATCGACTGTCATTCCATCCACATCACCTTGATGGATGGCGGTCTACTACTGTGCGTTTTTCAAGAAGTTTCTTGCCTCGAACTACAGTGTTGTGGAACCAGCTCTCGGCGGCGGTATTTCCGGACCGTTATGACTTAGGGATCTTCAAGAAACGAGCCTATTCCTTCCTTATAGGCCGGCAATGTGCCTGCGATTCCTCTGGTTTTGCGGGTGTCCATGGGCGGCGGTGATTACTTTCCATCAGGTGACCCGCCTGCTCGTTTGCCTCATTCCGCTATAAAAAAAAAGTCCCCTAGCGCAATTATCATTGAATCAGAATATTACTACTTTTAAAAAACTTAAACCTACGACATAAAAATATTATCTATTTATAACATTTATCGATAAATAAAACGATATCACTTGAACACCGTTAAATCATCTACTTCCACTTCGACAAGTGTGGTGATATCCTAAAAGTACTTTTGCTTTTCACCACTAGAGGGCAGCATAGAGCAACGGTAAATGTTCTAGAATAATTTATTGAAAATTATTACTTCTTTCTGATTATTGGGTAAATATACAAAATACTTACGAGAAGAAGCTGTAATCACATTCAGCCGTTTTTCCATATCGGAATTTGCAGTATCGCAAAACGCAATTTGGCATATTTTCTTTGTTTACGTCAAATTCGTTCACGCACAAACACGACTGCACTAGAGGGCGCAAAACATCAAACAAAAAAGTACTTTTTGTATCAAACTGAGAGACTTGTTACCACTTGGTAATGAGTTTTGATCTCTATGTCCTGTCTATTAGTAATAGTTTAATGTCTTTGATATTTTCTGATACCATTAAGCAGCCATACTCGGGCTCTAAATTGACTCTCCTTTTATTAAGCGCCATCTATGAAGTCATTAGGAACCAATTTCTTTTTTTTTTGACCTCGGAAAATCGCCCATTGTAATGTTTTGTGAATAAATATGAGTAGGTATGTATATATAAACAACGGTTTTGTTTATTTAACCTCAACGTGCCACATAGCTACATCTAAGCTGGTTTCATAATTGAAAGCATAATATTCACGCACAATTTTGAACTTATTGCGTGACATTATGCTTTCAATTCTGAAACCGCCGGTTTCAGCGGCATAAAATAATATATTTTTTAAAGTAAACACCCCATGTGACCCAATGTTCAAAAGTTCCCGCCTTTGTGAGTTGGTATAGGACATTTCCTAGAGGGCGCTGAAACGTCCCCTTTTTTGTTCCTAGTCTTCGTTCTTCTTTATTAAATGTTTTTTAGGTACCTAGTGTGCGAGCTAAGTGTCAACATGACAAAATGCAGAGTGTTCCTTCAAAAATTGCTAATTGGCCAAAACACAATGATATTGTGTAGGTACCTACACAATATTATAATAAAATACTAAGAGAGAAAGGATTTAGTATAGGACTGTCTGTCTAGTTTTTTTAAGAGATCGAAGTATAAGTCGCATTAATATTCGACAAAACACATATAGAAAATAAAACAAAACTTAAAGAAAGAAAAATAAAACTAAAGTAATTTTAAAAGTTACAAAACCTAATGTAAGTTTACAATAATTGCCCCTCCCATCCCAATAAATACGTCTGTGTCCTATAGTCTATGTCTAAATAAAGCCTGGTTCAAACTACGCTGTATTTAGGTCGAACGTACATTGCTTATCTACATTGGTATATAAATCATATTTTAGAATGAAACAAACTCAATTCATCAACTAGCGAAGCAAAGCAACACGTACTCGCTACTCGCTCGACTAAATTACTCACCAAGTGTTAAGGCCCCAGTACAACATACGCCAATGTGTACTGGGGGCTTTATACGTATAACGACGATTCTAGAAATAAGCAGCTGTGAGTGTTGCCATCTGAAAATTGTACTGACATGACAGTGACAGACAGCGGCACAGCGCTTCAAAATCTTGCGTCCTCCTTCTTGTTTTTAATTTGCTTTGTTGATCTCGCGGCTCGCGCTGTGATTTCGCGTTGATGAAGCATCTTGTTGTTTCCTATTTGTAATTAAAGATATAGTTTAGTTACTTTATTATTATTTTATTAATATAATGTAGATAGATACGAATAATTTCAACATTGGTTTTCTATACGTGCCTTGTTTATAGTGTAACATTAGGCTAAAATAAACAAATGATAAATTCGGTGCATTTGCATTTGTTTTCATTATGACAAAACGCCGCAGAATACTTCATTCCGATAAAATAATACAAAATGTTATTCACGTGTTTTGTTTGTTAATGTTTCTGCAGTTGAAGGGTTGGTTTATTTTTTTTCTTCTTTACCATCCAAATAATTTGTCTAGAATTTACTACATACCTGCCTATATTAATTTTCATTTCAGGTTATTACTCTTTAGCCAATAATCCCATTTTGCTGTACTCTACGCTATCGGACATTAGAGTGGTTAACATAACAAAACTTGGGAAGACTAATATCATTGTCAAAGGTTTGGAACAAGGATCTGCTGTAGACTTCATTTATAATAAAAATTTAATATGTTGGTCGGATCAAACTGCAGAGCTAATACAATGTATGAACTACAATGATACACATTCTGGAGAGAAGGTTAGTTTTAAACTTAATACTTGCCATTTAATTCAAAACTGCTTTTAACCAAACTTAAATTATTAGTAACCATGTTCCGTAGCAGTGAAAGAATACTACCACCCTACTCGTCCCTTGGGTATTGTAAAAGGCGAGTAATGGACTAAGGACTACACATACATCCAACCGCTTAGGGCGGCGATGGACTCACCACCTGTCACGCTAAGCATATATTGTGCAGTCGCTATTCGGTGAAAAGTGGACTATGGCAGATATTTGCGGTCTTCATTGCCTAGTCTCTGACTAACCCTTTGGGGGTAATAGTTGTGATTATATGTATTTTGACTGAGTGATAGGGCCACACTGCGTTGCAGCGCATTGGGCCGGCTCGCCTGGTGTAATACCACCCTCTCACGAATATCCGGTGTGAAATAATGGCACTTTGTACTGTTGTGTTTCGTCCGGCCAGTGAGGGTTCCGGAGGCCCATCCCCTGCCCCCTCTCACAATTCCTATTCCTTCCTTAACCCTATTCCTTCCTTAAAGGACGGCAACGTGCCTGCGATTCCTCTGGTTTTGCAGGTGTCCATGGGCGGTGGTGATTGCTCTCCATCAGGTGACACGCCTGCTCGTTTGACTACTTCTGTTATAAAAAAAAATATGTATATTATTCATATTCATATTCATTTATTGCATTATTAGTAAGTAAGTAAATTGTTTATTGCACATGCTCCCATAAACAAGCACTAATGCACAAAGACCACAAAGCACAGTGGAGGGCCACAACTATGTATCTCAGGATATCCTAGCGCAGGTTCTGCTCTCTCACAATGTCCATATCCATGTACTTATCACTTATATTAATTGTAAACTTACAGTGTATAGTGACTATTGTAAAAGAGAAATAAATTGATTATTTTATTATTATCATAGTTTTGTGGAAATAGAAAACATTGCCACAAAATACTTACAACTAGGTTGCAATATTTGCTACCAGGTATTTTCACACACTGTCTTGTAGAGACACAAGTCTCTTCAAAACTGTCTGTTTCTAGTGTGATAATATGATGATTTCACATGTTTTTATTGCTTCAGATGAGAATTGTATCAGAAGGTCTTATTACCCCAACTGGCATTGCAATCGATTGGTATACTGACAAAATCTATTGGACTGATGGAGAGACAAACAGAATAGAAGTTATAAGTATAGAGCAGAAACATCGGAAAGTGTTGTTCTGGTCAGAGGTAGACCTAGCTCGAGCCATTGCTGTTGTTCCTAAAGAAGGGTAAAGTACAATTCGAGTTATAAGACTCCATTTTTAATTAAGTGTATCTTATTATCCTTATTGTATTAGTACTAATATCACTACTTGAAATTGGCTTAATGCATTTACTAAAAAGCGTTTAATTAAGATTATTAATTAATTACTCAATATCATTAGTTGCAAAGCATTCCTGTTAACATTGAGGAAAATAAGTTTGAACTGTGTTAAGTTTAATATAGGTACTTAATGTAGATGTTATATATTTCAGCGAATAGCATATTTCTAAATTACTTCATCTATCTATTTCAGGTTAATGTTTTGGACAGATTGGGGTGAAGAGCCCAAAATTGAGAGAGCAGGGATGAACGGTGACCCTAAAACCCGCAGAGTCATCGTCAAAGATAACATCATTTGGCCAAATGGCATCACCATAGACTACAATAATAATTTGATTTATTGGGTGGATGCAAAACTTCATTTTATAGATGTAATTGACTTTAATGGAGAGAAAAGAAAGAGAATTGTGAAAGGTGGATTGGAGTACCCCTATGCTTTAACCATATTCAGTGAAAAGTTCTATTGGACTGATTGGACTAACTGGTAAAGTTTCAAAGCACACATGCGTATAATTACTGTTTCAGTAAGTCATGGTAATGAATAACATGTAATTAATTATTTATAGGACAATTTACTCATGGGACATGGCCACCAATGGTCCAATAAAGGAGCTTCTAAAATCTGACCCTGTACCTGTAGACATAAAAGTGTATGATGGCAGTCGCCAGCTCATGCCAGCTGGTGACTATCCGTGCAAGAATAACAATAGCGGCTGCTCGCATTTGTGTCTTTTGGCGCCGACTGCACCAGGTATGAAATTATTATTATTGTGGTCAAATTCCTCAACACCTATTAGCTGTGACTATCAGAAGTCATCCAAACAACAATGCTAATGTTGTGGCTCTGCAGAACTTACAGAAAAAATTTAATATTCAATGATATAAATCCGTTTAATTGTGGGATAGCATAGGTACTTATAAAATTTCGTTTAACACATTGATAATTATTGTTAGATGTTCCTATGTTATTGTAATATTACACGTGGAGGAAAAAAACATCCGGAGTTTTCTCAACTGCACTTCTCAGTTAAAGGCTCTCCCAAAATCCGCACTGATGGTAGATTCAGTAGTTTAGTATTAACCCCTTGAGCACCGTAAAACCACACACAATTGAAAATCAATTGTTTCGCGACCGCCGGCCGTCTTATGATCCGTGAACTATTAACAAAATTATCTACATATCTATTTGCGATCGGTCGCCAGACAATAAGCGAATTATTCGTGGTGATTGGATGATTCTTTTTAGCAAAGCCGCCAGGGCGACCGTGCTTTATCAGGGCAGAAAATGTGGCTTCTTTTTAAGCGCTTTACTATTGCTGATGGATCTAACAGCTCAGCGACGAGAAGGTTAGGGTGGTGAGACAGACGTTCCCAGTGCCGTTGCCGAAATTGCTCGATTTCCGATGTCACGGTCGGCATGTTTAAGTATTCGTAAATTTCGTCATTCTTCGTGAACCAAGGAGCATTAACGATCGCCCTCAAAATCATAGTCTGCACTTGTTGGAGACAGAAAATGTTGGACTTGCTGACTACACCCCACAGCTGAATGCCATACGTCCAGACTGGCTTAAGGACGGAGTTGTAAATAAGGAGCTTGTTATCCACTGATAGTACTGAGTTTCTGCTCATAAGCCAGTACAAGCTATGGAAGTTTAAGTTGACTTCGTCTCTCTTTTTCTTAATGTGGTTTTTCCAGGTTAGGCGCCTATCCAAGTGGAATCCGAGGCACTTCACGCAGTCAGAGTGTGGTGGAAGGTCGTTCCCAAGTTTTACAGAGGTGCAATTTCCCTTCCTCAGTGTAAAAGTCACGTGCTGAGATTTTGTTTTGATTTAGTAGCACTGGTACGAATTCGCCATTTGCAGAACCATTTGTGTGTGTCATCAAGTTGATGCTGTAGGACGCTGCTAGCTTTTATGGGGTCAGCATCAACGAAAGGTACGCCGTATTTATTGCATCGAACCCGGGTTTATCCGACCTGAAAAAACCCGGGTATTTCGGGTTTTCTAGGTCGCAAAAAATAAAAAAAACCGGGTTTTCGGGTTTTTCGAGCTTTTTTACAATCGTTTTCTTATGGGTAATTATTTGTATCATAAGTATATTTACGCCTTTTCGAAATGATCTCTTTGATTGAACACGGTCAAAAAGTACCTAACTCCATTGTATCTCACTACATACAAACCTTTGTATGTAATCAAGATACAAACAAGTTAGTGAAGTTTACTTCTCTCTTAACTTTTTTTGCACTAGGCACTAATAATTTCTGCTTGACCTAATTAACTACAGTTGTTTTTTTGTGCGAAAAAGATAAAATTAATAAAGCAAGTTGCACGTTATTCGTGCGTTTGACACAGATCAGAAATGACATAAACGGAATGAAAGATGGAGGCAAGATGTGTCGTCGCGTTGTTGACACGCAACGGGAGCGGTGAGCTGCGAGTGACTCCCCCGCCATTTTGTTTCGTCAGTCCTCCTCCCTCTCTTCAGAACTCTCCTTCACCCATTTCAGTGGACCTCAGCATTCTTGGCATGGACATCGGTCAGGAACTGAATCCAAAATGCTACATCGAGAGTGTTATTTTAACTGCCTCCCGTAAGTTGGGTATACTCAATAAGGTGAGGCGGTTTTTCACTCCCGAGCAGCGCTGTTTGCTGTACAAGACTCAGGTGCGATGGAGTATGGAGTATTGTTCCCATCTATGGGACGGCCCCGCTAAATGCACTTGATAGACTGCAAAGGCGAGCGGTACGCATTATTGGAGATGCTGAGGTAACAGCCTCTTTTGAGGACCTCCAGCTGCGTGTGCGTAAAGACATTGCTTCTCTCAGTGTCTTCTACCGAAATTACTACGCAGAGTGTTCTGAAGAACTTTTGATCTAATCCCGCCCTCTCCCTTCCTGTCTCGGAGTACACGTGCTGGTCTTAGGAACCACCATCATACTGTGCAGACTATCAGCACTCGTACCAAAAAAATTGGCAAGTCTCTGTAAGACCATTCGGTTAGACGCATGTGTTTCCCAGCTCCTATAGTCCCGGGTCTTTTAAGTGGGGCGTGAAAGGGCATTTATGCAGGCCGTCATCATGAATGGGTGCGCTTGTTACCGTGCTTGTTCCACGGTGAGGAGCGCTCCGTTATTTTGGACTGCATCGGCTGCTTACCATCAGGCAGGATGCAGTCACTATGACGTTTCGAAAACTGATTATTACTGAAAGACTTAAATTAAAATTTTTATTCTGATTCCAATCTGACTTCACACGAGTAAGTTAGCTACTAAAACGAATTTATTGTTAATGTTAATAAAAGAGTTTAATAATTTAAAAATATTTCTATATAGGTATCAAAAATAGTCTTCAGCATATTATAATTATAGCAGTATAAGAACTGACTATTACCAAAAGACTAAATTAATATAAATAATTTGATCTGCGTGAGTCTCTGATCAAAAATAATTACTAGCTAGATAAATACTAGATATTTTTCTATTTTATATTTGTTTTGAACAAATACTCTTTGTTTTGCACATTTGGTATTCTTAAATGAGTAAGAGAATGCCAAATGTGTCAGCGGTTGCAGTGCGATCCAGCTGCGATTCGATTGTGCCATTTGTGAATTGGCAGACTTGGGCCCCAGGTATTTCTCTCTCGCGGCTTCTCTCGTTCTCTCGATGGTACGGGACGGGTATAACAGCGAAGCGGCGCGTTTTATAGGTTTTATTGCCTTTAGGTATAGACTTTATAGGATTCTCTGCTAATTTATCTGCGAATTGTTTGTCTTTCGTTGAGTAAAAATTAAATGTTAAGTTGAGTAAAAATTAAATGTTTTTCAATATTATGACTAAACTACTGATAGTAGTTTAGTCATAATATTGAAAAACATTACAAAAAGGGGTAATTTTGGGATTTTTTTTTTCTATCGAGTGAAGTTCATTGGATCTTGTAACTGAATGAGACTTTGAATAGATTAGATCCTTAACTATGGCCTGGCCGCAGCCGCTGTGCCGCGCCTTGGGTATGCGCGGGTGGTGGGGGGAGTGGGAAGTAAAGAGCATGAACTCACATAAGATTCGTAGTGTCAGACAGTTCTTAAGATATCGAAGCACAGTTTATTGAAGCTTTATATTTACGAGTCTTATAGTTACGAGCTTTATAATTACATCCAATCCGTTTTTGAATTAAAGAACCAATATAAATGAAATAAATCTTTAATTCTTGGAAATATATGGGGTGACTGCTAGGGGCCGCGGGGGGCTTCGGGGGCTGGTCGGGTCGGGTGTTTTGAACATGACAAAGATGACAAAAAAGGATTTCGTGTTTTTTTTTCATTTTTAATTAAATAATTCTTATTGTGAATTTTAATTGGATAGTCTTTGTATTTATTTGAGTATCTAATTTATTTTAAAGCAATAACATAAGAAAACTAAATGAAAAACAATTATTTAAAACGCGCGGGCAACGGCCGGCCGGTTGACCGTCTGTTGACCCGTTCGCGTCAGCTGGGCGATAAGTACCTACGTTAATCTGCAATGATACCATTTTTGTCATGTATAGGACGCTTGACCTGATCGGCCCTTGAAGTTTCTTGCGGTTTCTGGCAGTCACCTTATATAATATAAACTTTGTTTGCTTTTCTTTTCTTAAAATATTCGGCCACTTTAAAAATGACTGTCTTGATTATCTCGTGATAATGCACGACCCATTTTGGATATTTTATCTCATGTGCGTCTGACACACTAGTTGCCGCCGTGAGCGATGACGGCAGAATAACTAAATGAAGCAACTGTTTCGCCCCCCCGCCTCGCCGCTCGCGTGCCCGGGGCGCGGTGCGGCGGTGGCGGTCAGACTATAATACATACTTTTTTTTCCAGAATTTAAACCATTATTTTCTATGTCTTAGATGGTTTGAAAAACTCAAAGCGCGACCTATCTAGCCTTAACTCGTAAACCCTACGCGCGCGCGTAAACCCTGCGCTCCTGACGGACGTCAAATCGATATCGAGTCGGCTTTGCTTAACGGAATATGAACGCTCGGGTCACGCGATGGGTTTCGGTTTCGCGTGGGGGTTGTTGGAGGGTGAACCTTCTGTACGGAAGTAATATTAGTTATTCTGTGCTTGTACCAAGACGAAAAACGAAACAATTTTAAAACACACAAATTTATGCTTATTAATTTTTGACGTTTTCTATGCTTAAGTTTTTATAAAAAAAGATATTTGAACGATTAAAAATGTCAACCTTATTGGTTAGGTACTAATGTTTTCCAAAACTCATTTCAACCGTTACTTTATTTTACTTTAAAAACTCAGTTATTTCCAATTTCTATTACTTACCACAATATCAATACGATAATTGGAAATCACATTTAATTTTATTCCTTAAAGTAATAACTTAAGTTAACAATTCATTGTGATTTATCATTCTTCACCTTTCATTCTAAAAAAAACGATAAATTACCTATAAATATTAGCCGTTTGTGTCGCTAGGGGAGAGACACTTGCCCGCTATTTTTGTCTCGTACCAGGATACGTTTGTTTACACAATTCTATGACCACGGCTTAAATTTCGGTTCGACGCGATTCTGTTTCGGCGTGCAGTGGTACTGGGGGTAGCGATGCGCATTTTGTCTGGCACAGACTATAGCTCGTTAGATTAGTTGTTAAGTCTTAACTATAAGTTAGTTAACTGTTTTTTTTATTATTATTATTATTATTGACGTCAATAAGTGCCTGTAAAGGTTTACATTAAATAAATAATTTGACTTTGACTTTGACTCATTGTCTAAAAGACTTTTTAATACCCATTAAAAATATTTTTGTGATTTTGAAAGTACTGTTTAATTGATATGAATCCTTCCCTTGTTTTATATAGGTACTTACTAGCATTGACTTAGCAAATCCATACTAAAATACAGTTTCCTCATATTTAAAAAAAATATCAATAAGACCGAAAAAGCTCGAAAAACCCGGGTACCCGGGTTTTGACTACAAGAAAACCCGAAACCCGGGTTTTTTAAAAGTGGACCGGGTTTCGATGCCCTAGCCGTATTATTAGGTCGCACGATACGGGTAAGTCTGACGTGAATATAGAATATAGTACAGGGCCGAGTACCGATCACTGAGGAACTCCAGCTTTGATGTTGTGTAGTCTTGATCTGGCATACCCCTGCCACAATACACATAATATACAGTAGTTTAACTGGGCCGTATTCTCGAGTTATATACCTACGGCTAGGCGGAGCGCAAGGGATGGCGCCTACAAATATAAAGCAGGCATGTGTAGATTTGTGTGTAAGTACCTATGGTTGGAGTCTTAGGTTCAGGAATAAAACATGCCATATTTGTAAAAAAAAATATATCGCAACTCAGTTCTTTTACCGTAAAAAGTTGAGAGATCCATGTCCATGCATGGCCATCGCATGAAAAACAATCAATGTATCACAAGTAATACATATATATTATATTAATCTAGCGACTCGTCCCAGCTTCGCACGGGGTGGATACAACGTTTATAGCTTTTTTGTCATTACACAAAACAAACATGTTTTCTTTTATGGCGGCCATTATGGCGAGCCGCCATAATGGCGGCTCCACATTAGTGCCGTGAAGCTCCGTAAACAAACGTGAATGTGGACGGTTTTCGCGGGGTTTACGTGCGTTCACGCCTGTTCCCCGAACTGATTGGGGAACAGGCGTGATAGCGCGCGTATTTTGTCCCGCGACAAAGGGATCGCGCGGCGTTTACGCGTACAAATCCACATTCACGGCCCCGTGCCAGTTTACCGAAGAGGAAATTAATCAGTTTACTCCAGACTATACTTTGATCGGTTAGGATGTATGTCATCCACCGTCTTCTTTTTTTCCAATGCTTTCTAATAATGTTTTAGACGTCTAAATAGTATGTTGCCACAGCAAACAAAGTTATTGCAGCAGCAGCTTTTACGTCCATTTCGCAGCGGGTTTCACGAACGATTGTGAGCATCCCGTGAATGTGGACGGCACGACTTGTGCCGTGAATTAATGCCGTGAATTCGCGCGTGAGTAAGCTTGAGTGAGCCTTACGGAAACCAAACTGGTGAGATGGCGTGACACTGCAATCGTTCATGGCTGCGATGAGTCTAGTGAGGTATATTCTCTCCCATAGTTTGGAAAGCACTGGAGTCAAAGTTATGGGTCGATAAGACGAAGTTTCTTATAATAGAAGGAGACAAACGAGCAGTGGGTCACCTGATGGAGAGTAATCTCTGCCGCCCATGGACACCCGCAACACCAGAGGAATTGCAGATGCGTTGTCGGCCATTAGGGATGGCCTTCTTGTTAAGGTTTCCCAAATTTATGAATCATGACCACCTGTGAGATCTTCCAAAGGGTCGGAAAGTGACTCGTTCGAGGATAGCATTAAATAGGCGAGCTAAGAATGTAATGCATTTCTTTGGCAGGGTTTTTCGATAGCGTGGGCGTAATGAGATCAAACCCGGGAGCCTTTTTCTGGTCAAGATTTTGATTGGGGTGTATTTTCAACCGAACTGCTGTGACATCAGAGTATTTGTGTTGTGTTTAGTCTTGAGTGATTGATTCAGGTGGTGCGTTGAATCCAGGAATAGTTTTGTAACTATTACGTGCTGACTGTTAGAGCTCTCCTAGGGGACTTAGGTGCAAGTTTTATGGTGTAATAAGTGTAGCCGATTAGCCCTTTCTGACGTATTACATCTATAACCTGTTTGTAACTTTCCGGAGTTTCAGCCATAACACGCAACAGATTTTTGTTAGTAATTCTGAATTTAAATTCGGTGGGTTCTACAATAGTTTCAATAAGTTTGGGCAGTTCGTTGAGGTCCTCAATCCCATAGAGAACAATTGGAGGAGGCTTGTTTGGCTGTTCAGGGTGATTGACTGTTTCTGAGGTGGAGTTAACGGGCAGGTTGGCAAATCTATTTTCAGTTTGATTCCTAAAATGTTTTTGTATAAACAGAACAGATGATGACCCCAATCCAACCGTTTGTAGAGGTTTGGAGTATGCGGCAAGTGCCAAGCGTGCGGACGCGGCACTAGGTCTGCTTAAGAAGAAGCTAGGGTGAAATGCTTGCTGCACTAACACTTTTTTCGAGTACCATTCACTACCGTTGGAACCTGGTCGCTCGCTCCAGCGGAGTCTTCGGTAACAGATTTCACACTCTGGCCCGGGTACCAGAGAGCGCCGGGGGTTAGCCTAATCGCATGACAAATGGCACTCTTGATTCGACATATTCATATTAGGAGGTTGGGAAAATACAAACAGCGCCTTCCCAAGGCACTGTTGCCAGTGTGTTGAAAGGGGATTTAATACCTTATGGCTTGTGGTAGCCAGGACAGGTTAATTGACCGCCGCCTGTGACTCGGCGTTGTTGCTCGTTTAGCGCCACCCAGGGGACACGTAAAGGGTGGGCCTAGGAGAAGGTGGTAAGGTAAGGACGAGAGCAACTCATACCCCAAAAAATATTAGTTGTTATTTTATTAGTCTTGATTGTGCAGCGGTGTCGCGTAGCGGCTCATTAAAATACTACCACCCCCTCTCTTCTCTTGGATTCCCTCGTATTTCATAAGAAATGACGCTGTGGTAGCCCTGGCGGTCAGCTGTTTTGAAAGAGAGACAGATTTGAGTTCATTGAGTTAAGGCAGTTGTCCCACCAACGGCGAGTAAACGACTAACTATCGGCTATTTTCTCGCTCAAGAAACGTTCAAAAGATATACATTTCTTGTAAACAAAAGAGATGCATATACAAATAGTTGATAGCTGACTGTTCACACTGCTGGCGAGGACTCGCTCCACTAGTTCGTCGCTGAGCGACAAGAGCTATCAAAGATAATTCTCGCTTAGCGATACTCGCTCAGCTATCAGAACTTACGCTGAGAGATCAACCAGCGGCAGCGGTCATTTCCCGCCAAGAGGACTGCATGCTCGGCTCGGCCGCCGCGAGCGAGTGGCGCGAGTAATCGCCCGTCTCACTCGTACACTCGCTTATAGCCCAGCGACAAAACTATCGGAACTACACACACGCTTTCCGCTGCTCGCCAACTCGGTTCTACTTCTAGCTCGACTCGCTTCTCGTTTATCGTCGGCGGTGGGACAACTGCCTCATTGCCGGGGTTAACAAATGGCGTTAGCCCTGCCCCTATTCAGGGTTGTACATTTTGTAAATATGAATATGCATAAAATATGAATGTTTTTCGCAAAGTTTATATTTGAAATTCAACAGTTGATAGTAGGACTTTCAGTTGTCCGCGGCTTAGTTCCCCCTTTCCGACTAACGTTGTATGTATGTATATGTATTTTGTGACTCAGTGCTCGTGTTGAATGGGCCGTTTGCGTGTGCGCAGGCTATAGCTGCGCGTGCCCCACCGGCACGGCGCTGGCGGCGGGCAGCCTGCGGCAGTGCCGCGCGCAGCCGCAGGCGCTGCTGCTGGTGGCGCAGCGCTCGCAGATCTCGCAGATCTCGCTGGACTCACCCGACTACACGCCCTACGCCATCCCGCTCAAGGACCTCAAGCGAGCCCTCTCCGTGGACTTTGACCCCAACACCGAATTCATTTACTGGGCTGACAGTTTGGTAAGATTCGAACATTACACCTTATAAGGAACACATGTCATTAACCGCCATAATTATAGCTGCTGTTTTAACATTATGATATATTTCTCTGAATCATGTCTCTTAATTAATTTAGAGTAATAAATATGTATGTAAATGTCATATAATACAATATCCTATCCTATATATTTCAATGATATGTGTTTGTGATAATTATGTATAATTCACAGTCTGAGCGAAATGTTAGAAGGAAAGATAGTAGTTCTACCTAGTCTGGCCATAAGTTCTGTCCCGACTTAAATGAGGGTATTTTAAAATAAATAATATGACGGTAGTACTATTATTAGATATCAAATATATTATTAGATATTAATATACACATCAAGTAGGTTTTATACCATTCATTAGAGAATTGTCTGGTGGCCACCGTCTGCGTGTCTCTGCAACAACTTCTTGGCTCTCACGATTCTCTGTGGTACCCCACTCCATGTTTACACAGGGGTGCCCTTCTAGTCGCCTAAAATTTTAAGTTCTAAGTTTATATGGCCGAACTGTGTTTGCCTAAACTTTTAACGAACAATTATTGTCTAGCCCATTGCACTGTCATAGTTTTGCCTAAAAATTTCAAACCCTTATTTTAGAATCCCTAATATTCATACCTTTTTTTTATTCTGGCACGCCATAATGGCTTCACTCTGCCTGATGAAAAGCAGCCAGTGAAGCCCAAGAAGTGAAAGCGTTCATCACAGCGCTACCACGCTATGCCGAACGCTCACACTATGGCGGCCTGCATAAATGCTTTTTCACGCCCCGCTTAAATAACCCGGGAAAGAAAGAGGAAGGAAACACGTGTGCGGGAAGCGCATTCCACATACGGGCAGTTCGGCAAAAGAACGATTGTCCAAACTTTTTGGTACGTGTCTTGATGGTCAGCACGGTATGAGGGTGGCTTCTAAGACCTGCACGCGTCGATCTGGAAAGAAAAGGAGAGGGAGGGATGAGGTCAAAGAGCTCCTCAGAGCATTCACCGTGGTAAAGGCGGTAGAAAGCACTAAGGGAAGCAATGTCCCTACGTAGCTGTAACGGCTCCAGACTGGTCGTAACGTCATCGTTACCGATAATACGGACAGCACGTCTTTGCAACCTGTTAAGAGCTTCGAGCAAGTACTTGGCGGATCCGTCCCAAAGATGACAGCAATACTCCACGCAGGAGCGCACCTGAGTCTTATACAAAAGACAACGTTGCTCCGGCGTGAAGAACCGCTTTACCTTGTTCAGGATTCCGAGTTTACGTGAGGCTGTGGTTATAATGCTCTCAATATAGCTCTTCGGGTTGAGGTCGCTGTGTATATCCATACCTAAGAGACTGAGACCAGTCTGGATGGGTAATAGGTTGCTCTGGAAGGAGGGTTGGGGGAGAAATGCGGACTTTTTAGCAGCGACAGCGCAGACCTGTGTTTTTTTGGCATTGGACTGAACCAGGTTATCAGAGCCCCATTTATAAATGCGGTCTAACTCCTCGTCCAGCTCAATGACAATCTTCCGTCTCGACTCCACTACATCGGCCTGCTTTGCCGCAGGGTGACCCAAATAACGCCGATGTACTGTACTGTCGTCTGCATAGCAATGAATGTTACCCAAGGATAACATATCATTGATATGCAGAAGGAACAGCGTGGGCGATATTATAGAACCCTGCGGCACTCCGGCGTTCACCTGCAGAAACTGTGAGGCACTGCTTTCGCAGAGTACGCGAATGCTGCGCTCATGCAGAACCGGCATAGGCGAGGTGGCAAGCTGTATGACGAAAGCTTGGAGAGAAGCGAACGATGCCAAACTCGATCGAAAGCCTTGGAGATGTCCAGGCTAACAGCCAGTGCTTCTCCGTGCTTGTCCATTGATTCACCCCACAGGTGTGTTATGAACGCCAGGAGATCACCCGTTGATCGTTTCGCTCTGAACCCGTATTGTCGATCATGAATCAGGGAGTGATCTTCTAGGTAGCGAATGAGTTGCCTGTTTATGATTCGCTCAAAAACATTGCAAAGGACAGAGGTGACAGCAATAGGTCGATAGTTGGCAGGGTCGGACCTATCCCCTTTTTTGGGGACCGGCTGGACGTTCGCCTTTCTCCAAGCCTCCGGCACAATTCCAGTAGAGTACGAGAGGTGGTATAGGCGTGTCAGTACTGGAGACAACTCGGGAGCACATTTTTTAAGGACGACTGCCGGTATACCGTCAGAACCGCTAGCCTTCGGCACATCAAGTGACTGCAGCACGGCACGGACGTCACGTTGTGTGATTTGGACGTCAGGCATTGAGGAACCACAGTGAGGGATGGTAGGTGGTTCCGCGGCGCAGTCACGCGAATTCGCCGCAAAGAGCTTCGCTAAGAGGTTAGCTTTGTCTAGCGGCCGATGGGCCAACGAGCCATCGGGGTACCGCAGTGGGGGCAGAGAAGGCGCGCAAAAGTTGGCTTGCACCGCTTTGGCCAGTCGCCAATAACTTCGGCTACCCGTTGGGTGCGACAACAGCTCTTGGCCAACGCGAGCAACGCGCTGGGCATTCGCTCTCGAGAGAGCTCTCTTGCAGACTTTTGTAGCCTTGTTGAAGACTACCTTGAGGGAAGAGATGTTACGATCGTTGAGCGTGCGAGCCTTGGTTCAAGCGCGATACGCCGCCTGTTTAAGTTCAACTGCTTTGGCGCATTCGCGATTGAACCAAGGGCGCGCCTTACTTCCGCTGACGACATCAGTATAGGGAATGTAATATTCCATCCCCAACATGACCTCGTCAGCGACAGCAGAGGCACTCTCCGATGGGACCCTACCCACAAAGCAGCGCTGGCCCTACGGGATGGACGCAAAATAGTCGCGCATACCATCCCAATCTGCCGACGAGTAGTGCCATAAACGCCGCTTAGACTCCACTGAGGGAGAGCTTTTACGGCGCAGTACGGTGGCCCCGACCAGGCAATGGTCAGAAGTGCCCAACGGAGCACTTATCGACACTCTGTACCCGGCTGGTCGACTCGTCACCAGTAGGTCTAGCAGGGAAGGCGCTTGACCCGATATATCTGGAATCCTGGTGGGCTGGAGAACCAGTTGAGTCAGATCATGCGTGAGACCGAATGCGTGGGCAGTTCGGCCTGCGTGATCTGTTTTGGAAGAGCCCAACCAGGTCTCATGGTGGGCATTAAAATCTCCCAAAAGAACCACATCGGCAGACGGAAACCGCTCCTGTACGTCGTCAACTGCTTGGCTCAGGTAATCGAATAGCCGAGTTGTGGTCTCCGGAGTGGGAACGGTACAGACAAGCGTAGACATGGCTCTCGGAACCAAGATCCACGTGTACCCATAGGATGGAGAAGGAGGGGTCCTCCAAGCAGCGCAAACGTCGACAGCAAACGTCCGTCCTGACGAAAAGGCATACTCCGGCTTTCGCGAGGAAGCATTCCTTAAGCACGTAGCCGGGGTATTGCAGATATGCAATGTCGGCAGGACGGCGGATCTGTGTCTCCGTCAGAAAGAGCAATGCAGGCCGGGCCGTCTCAAGGTGTTGGTGGACGGCGTTGAGGTTTGAATGGAGTTCACGGATTTTAGTGAACTCCACCTCAAAAAACGACTTGGTGGTGGGGAAGTGGGATGCCGCTGTCTGACCTGCATTGGAAAAGACAAAGTGTGAGAGACTAACATGAACTGTGCATGTAGTTGTTCAGTAAGACGTTAATCGACCCGCCGGACGGAAGGGCCCCCGTACCCCCCCGAAAGTAGTCGCCGGGTCCCACTAATCCGGTCACCAACCGGCACGACGAGCCACTTCGGGATTATGCGCGACCTGGTGGAGCAGCCTCCTAGGGTGGTTAGCCCTAGTTGGGTTCCTGTACTATGCCGCGGGCGGCCAGCGGCACCACCGTTTCTACGGGTCTCTCTGGCCGGCGAATCGACCCACATCATCCGAACAATGCGTCCACAAAGACTCCCACCAGACCTTGACCCTGCCGCCACCGCACCTCCCCAAGCTCCGGTATTACGGCTCTGAACCCGGAACGCGTCCTGTGTCGAGCACCGAACACTTGGCGGGTTTTACGAGTCCGCATGGTGGTAGCGCCGGACGAGCAAAGCTCTTCCACCAGCAAAATCCCTTTAGTCGCCTCTTACGACACCCGCTAAGATACAGGGGAGGGGGTGGTGCAATTCTGACCCGGCACCACACGGGGAAAAAATTAGGGCTTTCAACACGCTGTAGTGTTGAAAGCCCTAATTTTTTATTATAATTATGTAAGTTCGAACTTTAATATTTTTATTTATTAGACAATAGAAATACTAGCTTCCCTACTCGTGTAGGTCACGTGATAGGTTAGAAATTTAAGACAATCGCGAAGCGCAGCGTAGCGATTGTCTTGAATTTCAAGGTTATTTTTTTATATTAGACAACAGAAATCTACCTTACTGTTTTTTTATATAAGAAGGAGGCAAACGAGCAGGCGGGTCACCTGATGGAGAGCAATCACCGCCGCCCATGGACCAAAGCAAAACCAGAGGAGTCGCAGATGCGTTGCCGACCTTTAAGAAAGGAATAGGGTTAAAGAAGGAATAGGAGTTGTTAGGGGGAAGGGGCCTCCGGAACTCTCACTGGCCGGACAAAACACAACAGCACCAAACCAGGTGCCATTATTTCACGCCGGATATTTGTGAGAGGGTGGTATTATTTCTGAATAATATCAACACTGTAATTAGCTACTTACAGAGTCATCATTAAAATATTCAGACATGAAATCAGGCGAATGCGGTCGAAAATATAAAAAAAAACTATCGGTCGAAATTGCCCCGATGCCGACGGGTCAATTTCAAATTAATTTCAAATAAATTTTCTGAGCCCATCGCCGACTTACCGTTACGGGCGAGCCGGCCCAATGCGTGCTGCAACGCAGCGTGGCTCTACCACTCAGTCAGTGTCACTCATTTAGCACCACCCATGGGTCATGTGTAGGGTCTCAAGGGTAAACTCACGTACGCGAGTAACTTTAACCCCCAAAAGGTAATAGGCCTCTGAAATATAACAGTCGTCAGTTAATGTTTGGTGTGCCGTGGAGTGTAGCAGGGGACTGCTTGTGCGGTCTTGTTTGCCTGCTCTCCGGTCTCTGAATAACACTATAAGATAATACTCGTGAATATATGTATGTAATATACAGGGTGATCAATCCAAATGGGCCAGTAGGGAGAAATAAAAAAATGTAAGAGGTAGGGAAATTTGTTCTTAGGAACCATGACGTCGCCGATTTTAGTTTTACTTAATAAAAACTGCATTCAATATTTTTTGTTAAATCTCGTATGTAACTGGTAGTTGAACCCACGCTCTCTATCTCTGTAAACAATGTCATAAATTCTGCAAGTTTATTCGTTGTTATTGTTAATAGTATGAAAAAAATGTTTGCTTAAGGAACACATTTTTAATGGAATTTTGTTTTAATAATTGAAAGAATTCCCAAACATAATATGATAGGTAATTATTTTTTTATGGTAAATGTTTAAAATGGCAGCAATTTTTCCGGATGGTTGTGAGAAGCGATGGCTGATTCACATGTCATACTCGTGAACGGGTGCCGCCTGTGGAGGCTGAAAATATGTTCCATATGACTTATTTTATTATTCATACCATCAACAATAACAACGAATAAACTTAGAGAATTTTTAACATTGCTTACGAGATAGAGACCGCGTTCGACTACCGGCTACGTATGAGATATAATAAAAAAAAATGCAGCTTTTATTAAATCTAAAATGGACGCCACGGTTCACAGTTAACAGATTTCCCTATCTCTTACAGTTTTTGATTTCTACCTACTGTCCCATTGGGATCGATCACCCCGTATGATGTGTGTGACACGCCGCAGAGCAAGACGATATCGCGCGCGCGGCTGGACGGCAGCGCGCAGGCGGTGGTGGTGTTGGTGCGCGGCGTGCCCGACAGCCTGGCGCTGGACGCCGCGGCGCGGAACCTCTACTGGACCGACCCCGTCGCCGACACCATCAGCGTGGCGCGCCTCGACGGCAGCGCCGAGAAGGTACGGTGCCTATGGAACCACTCGACTCTCTCTTTACAGTTTACAGTTACACTGACAAACTTACTAAAGCGTTTCAGTACTCGACCGTACCTATGTTCCACGAATAGAGTTGTTTTTCCTATTTAGTGATGAATGATGATCGTTTCTCTCGGACAGAGTGCTACTCGAGCGAAAGGCCGCCTTATGTAATACTGACTCGTTATTTCGTCGTGAATCAGGTTCTGGTCCACTCCGAGCTGTACGACCCGCGCGCGATCGCGCTGTTCCCGGAGGCGGGGCTGATGTTCTGGTCGGACTGGAACGAGCGGCGGCCCAAGCTGGAGCGCGCGGCGCTGGACGGCTCGGGCCGCGCGGCGCTGGTGACGGCGCGGCTGGGCTGGCCCAACGCCATCGCGCTGCACGCCGCCAGCCGCACGCTGTACTGGGGCGACGCGCGCACGCACAAGATCGAGGTCAGCACGCAGCATTGCAGCGCGAAGGCAGTGAAACATGGCGCAGCTGCTGAACTCCACTTTGCAATCGTCCCTGTTGAGCAATTTTCGTGGTCACTAGATGGGTGATCGAATAAAAATTTCTTGAGGTCCTCCGTGCTTCGGAAGGCACTTGATACCGTCGGTCCCGGTTGTTGACGCAAGATGGCATTCTTAGTGAGCCCACCGACCCACTAGGGCAATGTGGTGGTTTATGGTGCAACCACCCTATGTGTATAATCATCGGTTTCCACGTTTGCCTTTTGTTGTAGGAACGCCAGGAGTTCATTTGCCACGAGTTTGTTTTAATTATAATTTATACTGCCTGAGAAAATTTCAATAATACTTATATCCTACACTTTGCTCAATAAAAGTGAGACAGTGTAACAATCTATTTAATAATAAAAGTTACAATGGTTAGTCAAATCGTACCAACATAACGAATGTAATAAACTACGTATGCTCTTACAGGCACAGCGCATGCGTTATGGTGCGCTCGTTACCGTGCTTATTCCACGGTGGGAAGCGCTCTCATTGTTTTGGACTGCATCGGCTGCTTACCATCAGGCAAGATGCAGTCACTATGCCGTGTCAAAAAAAAAAGTTATTTTAACACGTAATAACTAGGAAAAAAATGAAAAACAGCTATTTTAATAAAATATACAATGACAATTGGGCAGGCCTCCAACAAGGTGATCCTATGATCTGGTGAAGGTCGCGGGTGGCCGCTGGATGCGAGCAGCACTTGTGCTACCGGTCTTGACCGGTAGCACAAGACCGGTCGTGGTGGAGATCCTCGGGGGAGGCCTTTGTCAAGCAGTGGACGTCCTCTGGCTGATGATGATGATGATGAATAACAATCGGGCACACCGGACACATTGAACAAATCGGCTCGGGGCTCACCGCCTAGCGCATGTGTTCTGTGTTGCAATGAGCGGCGTGCCCTAGTGAGTAGCCATTGCGCAGGCGGTGGGCATGGACGGCTCGGGGCGGCGCGAGGTGGTGGGCGCGGACATCCTGCACATCTTCGGGCTGGCGCTGCTGGGCGGCCGCCTCTACTGGACCGACATGCAGCGCCGCACGCTCGACAGCGTTGACAAGGACACGGGTCAGTTGCACACTCCCTTTTTACAGTACGCGAAGGGGTATTTTTAATCGCGCCCCTTTATCGTTTTATTGTATTTGTTTCACACATATTATTTAAAGAGTAAATAAATAAATATTGATGATAATAATCTCAAACAAAAAAAATCACACAGAATTCTAACTAGGTATTGTTTATAAGCTAAATGATCAATTCAAGTAAAATAAGCCACGCCGCTTTTAAAGCCTATTTTCGAAAGTGTTTGTCAATTGTGCTCTAACCGTATAGAGCTAAGGTTTGTTTTTCTCAAAACTACTTTGAAGTTCTTATGCCTGTATTCTGCTAAATAAAACCACTGTTCACAATAACTGCCATTTATTGACTGCCTTATAACAGATAAAATACAACTACCTACATACAAACTCAATAATATATAACACCTCCACCTTTAATTTACAATAGGTGGGACTTAATTTACATGTTTAATTAATCATAACCGTTCATTTTATTATGAAGTTGATTCCGTCCAAATTTTGATTTTTATTACAATCCTTAAGTAGGTACCTAACACCAAACCTTTTTTTATTAAATATATTTATTCAAGTAATTGTTACGTATACTGATTACACCTTAACTATTACAATTAATAGAAAAGTCTCGACATCGTACATATAGCTAAGTAGAGGTACTAATAATCTATTCCAAATCGTTTGGTCGGTTTACGATTTCTAATTAGGCGCGACGAAAAAGGTGTCCTGGGAGACTGTACTCTATCCGCTGGGACATTGGGTTCATTCTGAAACGAGGGCAATGGTGACTTAGGCGGGGTAATCACTTCCTTTTCTGGTTTTCCATTGGTGTCATTTCCAATGTTAACTGCCGACTCACTTCGTTGGGGTGTCGTGGCCTCTGGTCTACTCTCTTGCTCCTCCGGAAAAACTAACGATGGCCTTGATTTTAAGGACACTCTCTGTCTTAACTGGTCAGCGTGTCTATGTACACCGGTTCCATTAGTATTAACGCAATAATCTGTACTACCTAATTTAGTAACTACTGTACCTGGTAACCATTTGTTTCCTATTCCATCATTCCTAACCCAGTCTCCGCCTGGCTCAAACTGTCTAACCACCCCCCCTGATGCGGCCTCCGCTGCTGCCTGGTTTTTCCCTACGCGAGCGGTCCGGTCAGGCTTAAGGCAATCTAATCTCATACGAAGCTTCCTACCTAACATTATTTTTGCCGGTGTTTCACCGGTAGTATAATGTTCCGTATTTCTATAAGCTAATAAAAATTTACATAATGCCGTATGCACATCTGTCTTACTGTGCAGAGCTTTTTTTATCGTCTTTTTACATATTTTTACGGCATTTTCCGCGGCTCCATTAGATGCCGGGTGGTATGGTGCTGAAAAAACATGTTCAACACCTTGACTCTTGTGCGGGAATCTTCTTCGGCTTTGCTTCCAGGAGAGTAGAAAATGATAACAGTTTTGATTGTTAACAATATAATGTGAAATTCTGAACTTTACAAAAAAACTGTCTGTTGGTAATAATTTTAAAAAATATGGAATGCGTGCGTGCGTCTGTTGCGGTATCGATGAGGCGAGTAGAGGGGGGTCCGGGGGGCGTCCTTGTGCAGCCAGCGCAGCGTACGTTTATGAAACCGGTTTTCGGCGTAGACGCATTTCTTGCGTTAACAGGCTCCCCGGGTTGGAACGTCCAGTTCCAAGGTGTCTTCAGTAGGCAGCAGGCAGAGCCTATTGTAGGCTCTTCTCAGGACCCCTGTAGCGGTGTTGACGTCTGCAACGCGTGTGATGCCATCAGTCCCAGGGTGCAGTCCGACAATGCGTCCAAGATGCCAGCGGTTAGGGGGCAGTCGCTCGTCCTTGATCACCACTAGATCGCCGATGCGTAGCTCTCCTCCACTGGTACGCTTCCATTTCTGTCTCCTTTGCAAATCTGAAATGTATTCCATGTAGTAACGATTCCAGAAATGCTGAGTCAGGATCTGTGCTCTCTGGTAACGAGGCAGTGTGCAGATTCTGGCCGTTTCTTCCACATCGATCTGAGAAGTAGGCAACATCGTAAGTGTGCGTCCGATAAGGAAATGCGATGGGGTCAATGGGACGAAATCATTAGGGTCTGAAGATAGGGGGGTGAGAGGACGAGAATTTAGTATACCTTCTATGCCTACAAGTACGGTATTCATTTCCTCGTAGGTTAAGTTTGCCAGAGATAGAACTCTTTTCAAATGATGTTTAACTGATTTAACGGAGCTCTCGGCTAAGCCGTTGAAGTGCGGGCTGTATGCGGGAGAGAATTTAAAAATAATGGATTGCTCCGCTGATTTCGAACTAATGTCATTACCTCTTGTTTTTAAAAATTTTGAAAGTTCATTAGCCGCTCCTACGAAATTAGTACCATTATCGGAGTAAATAAAGTCAGGCTTACCTCTGCGAGCAACGAATCTGTTTAAGGCGGCTAAGAATGTTTCAGTGCTTAAATCAGTAACTAATTCCAAATGTACAGCCCTTACAGCCAAGCACACAAACACACAGATATAAGACTTTATTAATCTAGCTCCTCTACCTTTTCTGTTCGCCAACATTATCGGTCCAGCGTAATCGACAGCACTATTAGAAAATGGAAATTGACTATAAGTTCTTTCTTTAGGCAGATTACCCATTATAGGCTGAATAGACTTTCCTGTAAACCTGCAACATACATGACACTCATGTGTTATTTTTCTAGCCAGATTGCGACCCCCAACTATCCAAAATTTATGTCTTAATACAGATAGTAATAATTGTGGACCTTCTTATGATAATATTTAAATAACAGTTTAGTAACATGGTGCGATGCATGAAGCAAGATTGGATGTTTTGTGTCATAATTGTAGTTTGAATTAGACAATCTGCCGCCAACACGAATCAACCTTTCGTTTGACATAAAGGGATTTAAGTTTAAAATTTTAGATTTAATTGACAATTGTTTATTGTTATGTAAAGTATAGTATTCATTTGAAAAAATATCCAATTGCACTATTCTGCTCAATGCATAAGCAGCAGAGCTCAACTCGGATAATTTTAAATATCCAGAAAATTTATTACGTGGAGTTCGACAATTATTAATAAATCGCAATATATATGCAGTAATCCTATTCAGTTTAGAAAAATTAGAATATTTATGAGTAAAATTAGTCTGTTCAGTTACAAGTTTGCAGTCAGCCTTAGTCTCTGGTAAAGATATCGATACATTTTTGGGTTGAATAGGCCACTGAGATTCTGGCTGCAGCAGAAAAGGTGGACCAGAAAACCACAATAGGGAGTCGCGTAATTGATTAGCATTACATCCTCTAGATCCTAGGTCAGCTGGGTTTGCATGAGTAGGTATGTACCTCCACGACTGCAAATCACTATGTTCGGTTATTTAATTTATTCTGTTAAGTACAAATGTCTTAAGAGAGGCCCTAGGAGTTCGTATCCAACCCAATACGATAGTGGAGTCACACCACATAACACAACGATCGACATTTATTCTTAAAGCAGTTCGAACCTTTTCTGCCAATCGGACAGCCAGCAATGCGCCACAAAGTTCTAGTCGAGGTATAGTCATACCCTTCAATGGGGCCACCTTACTCTTGGCCATGACTAACTGTACGGTGGTGCGGCCATCTACCGACGTGGACCGCAAGTATATGCATGCACTATAAGCCTGTAAAGACGCGTCGCTAAAGGCATGTATTTCTATAAGTATAGGTGAGTTACATAGTGAGTGACGTGGGATTTTAATTTCGTTTAATTGTGGAAGTGTTTGTAAAAATGCTAACCAATCCCTTTGTATTTCGGAAGGTAAGGGGTCATCCCATGATACTTTAGATGCCCAGAGCTTTTGTAAAATTATTTTACCCTGGAGTATACATGGATTTACGAGGCCCAAAGGGTCAAATACTTGTCCTATTATGGACAAGACTGTTCGCTTGCTCATTTTATCTAGTGACTCTAACGCAACATTAACTGAAAACTGAAGTGTGTCTGAGTTGCAAGACCACCTCAACCCTAAAGTCTTAGCATCACAATCATCAACTAGCTTGAGCAAATCATCACAGCCATCGGTTTCTTGGATATTACTTAATATTTCAGGACAATTAGAACGCCACTTTCGCAAATGAAACTGACCTTCTTTTAATTGACTAATAACACCCTGTATAATGTGTATAAGAGTAGATTTCGATTGATGGCCACTCAAGTAATCGTCGATATAGAAATCATGTAGTATAGTTTCACGTACCAATGGATCGACACATTCCTGACCCAACTGCACAAGACAACGAGTAGCTAAATAAGGCGCCGACGCTGTGCCGTAAGTCACAGTGTTGAGTTTATAAGTTTTTAGTTCCTCATTAGGGTTAAAGCGCCAGAGTATTTGCTGCAGTCCTCTTTGATGTTCTGCAACAAGTACACATCTGAAAAATTTGTCACAGTCGGAAGTGACTACGTATTTGTGTTGCCTAAAACGGATCAAAATGCTAATTAAATCATCCTGTACTGTCGGCCCAATCATCTGAATATTGTTAAATGACAACCCTGATGTGGTCTTTGCAGAAGCGTCAAATACCACCCTCAGTTTTGTTGTAAGACTAGACTCTTTAAGAATACCGTGATGAGGTAAAATATTTATATGTTTGTCCTGTTTGCTATCAGTATTTAAAGCCATATGACCGAGGTCTATATATTCTTTTATAAATCGCAATATTTTTGTTTAAATAATGGATAACGGGAAAACTTACGTTCTAAATACTGAAAACGATTAAATGCTTGATCATAAGAATCACCTAATGCTTTCGGTGACTGTTGCAAAGGGATTTGTACCATAAATCGACCATCGTGTTGTCGTGTAGTGGTTGCAGCAAAATGCAACTCGCAATTATTTTCTTGCTTTGTAGTTTTGCGTGATAAAGCCACCGATTCCAACTCAAAAAATCTGTCAAGCTTGTGTTGTAGTTCAACTTCGTTCACAAAATGGCAATGGACTGTATTAATGTGCGTAGATTGTTGAGTAATTGGACTATTCACCCTCTGCAATCGCATTGCACCCGACACTAACCACCCGAATTTACTATTACTAAGAACGGGCTTATTTTTACCTAAAGAAATGCGTTCGGTATCTAGGACGTTCCAGAATACTTCAGCGCTAAGCAACATATCAATATCAGAAGGTGAGTTAAAGGTTGGATCGGCTAACCTTATATTGGTAGGTATATTTAATGATTGTATATTAAAGTGTGTAGTGGGTAACATTTGAGTAATCTGTGGTATGACAAAGCAACTAATGCTTGTCTTGTAATTTTCAGTTTGTGAAAATAATGTAACAGACGAACGTAAATTAATGCGAATTGGATCACGACTTAACCCTTCGACCGCTGTCGAAGTAGAATAAATCGGCAATTTTAATTTCTTTCGTAAAGTTTCGGTAATAAAGTTAGATGTACTGCCGTTATCAAGTAAGGCACGGATAGTGTGACGTATGCCATCAATGTCAACCACGTCAACAAGCACTGTGGACAGGAGGACGCAACCGTGATGGGTAGACGACAAGACCACCTCAGTTTGGTGTGCCGTGTCACAGTCACCTGCTGCAGAGTGTGAGTCATCGCATGGCTCTGAGTCAGTAACGCCTTGTGTGGCTAACATGGTGCATTTGTCCATTTTAGAAATAGTAGCACACTCCTTAGATTCAGACAGCAGCCTGTCCTCAGTGTGCAACATCGTGTTGTGCCACTTAGAACAAATCCTACACGGACCAAATCTGCATTTATTTACCTCATGTCCTTGGCGCAAACAATTAAGACAAAGTTTTAATTGTTTTGCCTTATTAATTTTAGCATAAACAGATAACGATTTAAATTTTAAGCATTGATAAATAGCATGATTTTGTTTACAAAAAGGACAGGTGTAAGAAGTAGTTTGTTGCGTTTGCGTATTGTTTACGTTTGCAACAAAGGAGCGTGACCTTGAAGCGGCCGGCTCGCTATGCCTCCGTTTATTATGGGTCAAGTTTAATGTCTCAAGCAAACTTGCACGATCTTTAATGAATTTAACAAATTTTTCTAAGTCGGGATATTTTTCAAAATTATTAGAGTATTCTTTCCATTTTCTATTTGTTACGTTATCCAGTTTGCTTGAGGCCATATGTATCAACAACATGTCCCAATTATGAATACTAATGTTTAGATTTTCAAGTGCCCTAAGATTTTTATTTAAACTGTCGACTAATTTTCTTAACGAAACAGATGATTCCTTTGTAATTATTTCTATGTCAAATAACGCCTGAATATGGTTATATATTAAAACTTTATTATTATGATAACGCTCGCATAACAATTTCCACGCGATATCGTAATTATTGGCAGAAAAATCTAATGAGCCTATAACGTCTGCGGCTTTGTCCTTTAATGACGACTGCAAGTAATGAAACTTGCTTATTGTGGGAATGCTATCATTGGAATGTATTAGTGACGTAAACGTATCGTGAAATCGTAACCAATCCTCAAAATGTCCAGAAAAGGTAGGCAACTGAATAGTGGGCAAAGTTAAAGTCGGTGTGTTAGCTGTGAGGACAGTACCTGCCGCGGATGAGGCTGATGCGCCGCCATCCTTACCGTGCTGCACAGAAGCGAACCTGCTTACCAGCTCGCGCGCAGCGCCAACTACTGCGAAGTACTCGCTCTCGAACTGCTCACGATATTGGTACTCTTTTTCGCAATCGGTTTCTGAAATTTCCAAACAACTTTCGATTTCAATTTGTAACACGTCAAATTCACCGTACCACTCTTCGATTTTTAGCAATCTTAAGTTTAAATCACTAATTTGCGCTGCACTAGGCTTTTCTGAAGAGGATAGGAGTGCAAGATAAGATTTAAATTGTGTAAGCTTAGACTTATATGAACTGCGTTTTCTTTTTAATTCGGCAAGCTTAGCCATAATAAAATTAGAGTGGGTAGGTAGGTGACGGAAAGAAAATGAATTAGCTAGAAAGAAAGCACAAATTAATTAACTTTTAAATTAATAATATTCGCAAATAAAGGTAATGACAATGGAACGAATACTTAAATTAAAGCGGAAAGTGAAAAATGATGTCAGCGTACGCGGTCTAAGCGTATGTAGATATGCACAGGTAGCTATAGCGGGTAACGGGCGATATTATTTGCTGCGCGCTGCGCCGCGTTTACCGTTTTCTGCAAATGGAAAATAAAACCATATGATATATTTTATCGTTAAATTCAATATTACACGTAATTAAGGTCCGTGTAATAATTGCATGAGTGGGTGAATAAAGGAGGACAAAGGATTGAAATGTTGTAAATTTTAAAGCAATTAATTTACTAATTTCAAATGGAAACCTGTAATCCACGTAATTAAAGTCCGTGGATGCAGATATTTTAATGAAATAATTCAAATTTAACGAAAATAGTCAACGGGAAAAGAATATCGCACTTCTGTAGGTAGGTACGACAAAATTGTGCACGTAATTAAAGTCCGTGCAAATTACGAAATTACTTGTAAACAAATAAAGGATAAATAGGTAAAGGATATCGGATTTGCACTGTCACTTAGTTGCAACTTGATGACTGCGCCTCTTTCTTGTCCTGGAGCTAGGTCGTCGGTCGCCGCGCCGTCGAGTAACTTTCCCGAAGTCCAAAGGTCGCTCAGCTGCTAAATCCGGTCGGAAGGAACAAATTGTGCGGGAATCTTCTTCGGCTTTGCTTCCAGGAGAGTAGAAAATGATAACAGTTTTGATTGTTAACAATATAATGTGAAATTCTGAACTTTACAAAAAAACTGTCTGTTGGTAATAATTTTAAAAAATATGGAATGCGTGCGTGCGTCTGTTGCGGTATCGATGAGGCGAGTAGAGGGGGGTCCGGGGGGCGTCCTTGTGCAGCCAGCGCAGCGTACGTTTATGAAACCGGTTTTCGGCGTAGACGCATTTCTTGCGTTAACAACTCTTTAAAAATATACTAAATTCCTCACGAGCAAATTGTGGGCCATTGTCACTAACGAGCTGCTTAGGTATCCCGAACCTAGACCACATGTCCTGCAATATTTTTATAACAAATTGAGAAGATGTTCTTTTCTTCTTTATAGCCTCTATCCATTTCGATCCTGCGTCTACGACAATAAGGTAAGTCATTCCAGCAATCGGCCCTAAGAAATCTACGTGGATCCTGGTCCAAGGACGCTCAGGATAGGGCCACGAGCGTGGCTGATGGTGTGGCGGAGCGTCTGCTACTGCGGCACACACCTCACATGATTTACATGTTACTTCTATAGCTTCGTCTAAGCCTGGCCACCAAACATAACTTCTTGCTAATGATTTCGTTTTTACTATTCCCAAATGTGAATCATGAAGCTCATTCAAAACTTTTTTTTGACATGACTTCGGAATAACCACTCTGTTTCCCCTTATTACGCAACCCAACTCACTATACAGCTCCGTTTTTCTATTAAAGAAGGGTTTGAGTTCTTTAATTTCCACCTCTACCGGCCATCCGTCATTAATATAACTAAGGACTCTGCCCAACAAAGTATCTGCCCTAGTCTGTTTTTTAAGCACTTTATAATCTAACAATAGCGAATCCATAGCGAAATGTAAATAAGTTTGTTCAGGTAATTTATGTTCATCCGCTATGAATTCCTCCTTATGTGCTTTAATTAATCTTGATAAAACATCAGCCGTATTTTTACATGTGTGAATATATTCGATATCAAAATCATATGCTGATAATTTTATTGCCCATCGCTGTAAACGACTAGCAGCAGTGACTGGAATACCCGAATTCGGTCCGAAAATAGTAACAAGTGGTTTATGGTCTGTGCGAAGCCTAAATTTCCTACCATATAAATATTGATGGAATTTATCAACGGCAAAAATTATAGCTAACGCTTCTTTATGAATCTGACTATAATGCCTTTCGGCTTTATTAAGCGCACGAGACGCGTAGGCTACAACCCGTTCGCTGCCATCGGGAGCCCGCTGCGCCAAGACGGCGCCTAACCCGTGCGCACTCGCGTCACACGTGACCACGGACTCAAAGACATATCAAAATGCGTTAAAACCTCTGCACATAGCATTTTTTTAACTTCATTAAATACTATCTCGTGTCGTCTGTCCCATTTCCAATATCTACCTTTTTTCAATAAATCATACAAGAAAGTTAACCGAGTACTTAAGTTCTTTATAAATTTACCATAAAAATTTACCATCCCTAAAAACGATTTTAACTCCGAAACATTATTCGGTCTCGACATGTTCAAGATAGCCGAGATTTTTCCTGGATCTACTCGTACCCCTTCTTTATCTACTATAAACCCTAAATACTTAACGTTTCACCAGAAATTCACATTTACTTTTCTTTATCTTTAAACCATTATTTTTTAATATTTCCAAAACTTCATTTACTGTTTTTAAATGACTATCCAAACATTTATTTTTAATCAAAATATCATCATAGAAAATTATTACTTCTGGTATGTTTTTAAAAAGAGAAATCATGAATTTTTGAAATATACCTGGACTAGAAGACAAACCATACACTAAGCGATTATATTTAAATAATCCCCTATGTGTATTAATTACTGTGTACATTTTTGATTCCTCATCTAATAATAATTGATTATACGCTTGGGAGAGATCTAACTTCGTAAAGTAAGTATTACCGCATATATTGCTAAATAAGTCATCTACCTTTGGAACCGGGTACCGATCGACCATTAAGACACGATTGAGTGTTACCTTATAGTCCGCGCATAAACGGATTCCCCCGTCTGCCTTTCTAGCGATCACTAAAGGCGTGGCCCAGTCGGAGCGGTCCACCGGCTCGATGACTCCGGCCCGCAGCATCTCGTCCAGCTCGGCGTCGACTCGCGCGCGCATGGCATACGGCAGCGGCCGCGGCGCGCAGTAGATGGTGTCCGCGCCCTCGCGAATGCATAGCTTCACCTTCCCTCCAGTATATTTGCCCAATGTCCCATCGAAAAGGCTGTTATGTCTGGAAAGAATTTTCTTAATTGTTAAATTTGCTTTACCGTCTAGTTGTTCGCTAACGTTATAGATACCTATTTTTGGAATATCTATATTCAATTCAGACAACCATTGTCGTCCCAACAAATTAGTGGACCCATTGCTTATTATATATAACTCTAAATTTTTTTTTACATTTTTATATTTGACTATCGGTTTTATATATCCTAGAGGTCGTATTATAGACCCATCATAAAACCTTAACTTTAACTTACAGGGGTATAACATTAAATCGTTAAACATTTTCTTATATGTTATTTCGTTAATACAAGAGAGAGCAGAACCGGTGTCTATTTCCATGTCTAATAATTTATTCTGAACACTAAGTGACATACGTACCGGTCGGTACCTATTTAACGACATTTGATACACTGGTTCTTCTTCGTTGTCGGTCACCTCGTCGTCATTGTCTTCGGAAC
Organism: Scoparia ambigualis; assembly: GCA_963921215.1. Taxonomy (NCBI): domain Eukaryota; kingdom Metazoa; phylum Arthropoda; class Insecta; order Lepidoptera; family Crambidae; genus Scoparia; species Scoparia ambigualis. The sequence goes on from OY992510.1 coordinate 36,776,141, forward strand.
ACGTGTCCGTGTTCGGCTCCTGCAGCCAGTGCGCCACCGCGTGACGTACGCGCACCCCCGGCCGATCTCCCGCTGCGAGTGTGCGAGGCGCGGTGGCGGCTCGCGCTCCCGCCGCCGCCGACCCCGTCGCCGCTACCACCTGTCTGCCAACCGTGTTGCCTTTGCGAGCCTACCCACTCAGGCCGATAATTTGGCAAAACAGTTTTGTTCATGTGGCAAACCCGCCTTAAATGGCCTACTTTGTGACACTTACTACACTCAAAAAGTTTATAACGACACTCTGAAAATTTATGACCGTTTTTGCCGCACACCGAACAGGCACCTATGCTTATTTTATGCACGTTCCCCGTCATATCCGTGTCGTGGCTGCCGCCGCCCCGGCTGTCTACGTTGACTGCCCCCGCATTTCGCTCCGCAGCTTCCAACGTATTTGCTAACCCGATGGCTTTCTTAAAATCCAACTTATCTTCGGCAAATAACCTCTGTCTTATTATTTCGCTCCTCAAGCCACAAACAATTTGGTCTCTTAAATTTTCTTCTAAGTTATCTCCGAATTCGCAATATCTCGACAATTTCTTTAAATCTGCTACGTAGTTAGCAATCGATTCCCCTGCAAGCTGCCTCCTCTGTCGGAATTTGTATCGTTCCGCCAACATTGAGGGTTTAGGTTGCAGATGGTTCCTTAGTAGTTCAACTGCCCTTTCGTACGTTAATGTTGAAGGTTTCACTGGACTTGCTAATGTGGACAGCAATTCATAAGCCTCTTCGCCGATAACAGCTATTAAAGTTGGCAGTTTGACCTCCTGCGAAATTTTATTTGCCAGGAAATACATTTCAAGCCGCTCCGTATACGCAGACCAGTTCCCACTTTTCACATCGAATTCACCAACTTTCCCGATTGACATTTTATTATGTGTAAATGTTAATGCCACCAAAATTTTATTTTCCTCGTCGCCAATGCTAAATAAAACCACTGTTTACAATAACTGCCATTTATTGACTGCCTTATAACAGATAAAATACAACTACCTACATACAAACTCAATAATATATAACATATTCCTTATTTTTTCTCGAAACCGGAAAAGGGTTTTTCAAAGCATGCTGTTCGCCGGTAGAAATAATAAGTTTCGGCGCCGTCCAGTCGGGTTCCGGGTAGAATCCACAAGGCCAGGTTCCGAGATCGCTCGAGTTGAATAAAGTTATCAGTCGGGGTGTCTCCGGCTCGTATTTCAAAGAATACACTATCAACCCTACTTCTTATAGTGTCGTATAGTGCGATGAGAGAGTGGTCATATGGTGTATCCCCAGGGCTGTCGCGCGCGCCGGTGGTGCAGCAGCTGCCCAACATGATGGGCGTGCGCGGTGATATGGTGTATATGGTGTATCCCCATAGCTGTCGCGCGCGGTGATATGGTGTATATGGTGTATCCCCAGGGCTGTCGCGCGCGGTGATATGGTGTATATGGTGTATCCCCAGGGCTGTCGCGCGCGGTGATATGGTGTATATGGTGTATCCCCAGGGCTGTCGCGCGCGGTGATATGGTGTATATGGTGTATCCCCAGGGCTGTCGCGCGCGCCGGTGGTGCAGCAGCTGCCCAACATAATGGGCGTGCGCGGTGATATATGGTGTATATGGTGTATCCCCATAGCTGTCGCGCGCGGTGATATGGTGTATATGGTGTATCCCCAGGGCTGCCGCGCGCGGTGATATGGTGTATATGGTGTATCCCCAGGGCTGTCGCGCGCGGTGATATGGTGTATATGGTGTATCCCCAGGGCTGTCGCGCGCGCCGGTGGTGGAGCAGCTGCCCAACATGATGGGCGTGCGCGGTGATATGGTGTATATGGTGTATCCCCAGGGCTGTCGCGCGCGGTGATATGGTGTATATGGTGTATCCCCAGGGCTGTCGCGCGCGCCGGTGGTGGAGCAGCTGCCCAACATGATGGGCGTGCGCGGTGATATGGTGTATATGGTGTATCCCCAGGGCTGTCGCGCGCGGTGATATGGTGTATATGGTGTATCCCCAGGGCTGTCGCGCGCGCCGGTGGTGGAGCAGCTGCCCAACATGATGGGCGTGCGCGGTGATATGGTGTATATGGTGTATCCCCAGGGCTGTCGCGCGCGGTGATATGGTGTATATGGTGTATCCCCAGGGCTGTCGCGCGCGCCGGTGGTGGAGCAGCTGCCCAACATGATGGGCGTGCGCGGTGATATGGTGTATATGGTGTATCCCCAGGGCTGTCGCGCGCGGTGATATGGTGTATATGGTGTATCCCCAGGGCTGTCGCGCGCGCCGGTGGTGGAGCAGCTGCCCAACATGATGGGCGTGCGCGGTGATATGGTGTATATGGTGTATCCCCAGGGCTGTCGCGCGCGGTGATATGGTGTATATGGTGTATCCCCAGGGCTGTCGCGCGCGCCGGTGGTGGAGCAGCTGCCCAACATGATGGGCGTGCGCGGTGATATGGTGTATATGGTGTATCCCCAGGGCTGTCGCGCGCGGTGATATGGTGTATATGGTGTATCCCCAGGGCTGTCGCGCGCGCCGGTGGTGGAGCAGCTGCCCAACATGATGGGCGTGCGCGCAGTGGTGCGCGGCCTTGCGCCGGGGGCCAGCGCCTGCGCCGGCGCCAACGGCGGCTGCGACCAGCTCTGCTTCAACCGCCCCACGGACTACGTGTGCGGCTGCCAGCTCGGTACGCCATAGCATTACCTTTCATTATTATTAATATATTTCACGCGATCACACCGATTTTCTAGAATCCCGATTATGTTATCAAACTTGTTTTAAACGTTACATACATACATATAATCACGACTATTATCCTCGAAAGGTTAGACAGAGACTAAGCACTGAGGACCGCAAAAGCAGTCCTCTGCCGTAGTCCACTTTTTACCAAATAGCGACTGCACATGTACTCAGAGTGACAGGTGGTGAGCCCATCGCCGCAATAAGCTGTTGGATGTACGTGCATCACTTCCGTTTTTTTGTGTTGCATTCCCGGTTATTGGATTCCTGGCCCGCGAGCCTTCAGACGGAACGGTTGGTTTGTTTGTGTCTGCCTTGGAGGAGCATTCCCGTTCCTAGCGAGCCTTTCGCGAGCGAGCCAGTTGGCCGGTCGAGGACAGCGTAGTGAAGCGCTTCCGTTTGAATTACTTAAAAAGTCGTTTAAGACGTAAATCAGGTGGTATTGGTTGTCTAATCTAAAGTTTAGGCCCCCTGTAGTGGTATTGTGCAACTGTGCAAGTGTGTCCAATAGCGAAGATTAAAATCCCTTGGACGGGCTATCAACGGCGCAGCGTATTTTCGTAACGAGAGAGCGCTCTCTTTTCTCCGCTCTCCTGAGGATGCTGTTGGAACACCTGCAGTAAGTGGTAGTCTTAAATCCCAAATAGTAGTAACGTTATCTTAATATAGACTAGGCTAGGCCAATTAAACGTGCCATCCTAGACGACGCGCCTCGCGGGCAGAAATTCACAGTTTGAATTAAGGCAAGGAATTTTCTGCCTTACCCACAGCCGGCTGTGAATTTTTAGTTAAACACAGTTTACTTAAATGTCGCATGTTTGTATCACGAATGCAATGACTGGCCAGGGCTGGAGCTGGGCGCCGACGGCAAGTCGTGCGCGGAGCCCGAGGCGTTCCTGGTGTACAGCCGCAAGGGCGAGATCGGCCGCCTCGGCATCGGCGGCGGCGACAACCACGCCGTGCTTCCCATCAAGGACCTCAAGGAAGTCAGGTCAGATCACTCACTATAGTCACCACACTAAATAACTCCCACCCTCTAAAGTTGGATTTGTCTGAATGAATAAAAGTAGTTTTTAAAAGCTGTCAAAAGATGGCCCCGTGTGATGGAAGTCTACATGGCGGTCCAGACATCTTTTGCTTCACTTATATACTAAAAGTTATAGTTACGTATAATAAATACTTGTTTTGTTGTCACAGTGCGATAGAGGTGGACGTGTCCGGATCGAAGATTTACTGGTCGGACAGCAAGACGCACACCATCAACCGCTGTTCCGTCAACGGCTCCAACGTCGAGAAGATACTCGACTGGCTGGGGGTGGTGGAGGGTGAGCCGCTATATCGTCTACACCAGTGTTCTAGAAAGGTTGAAAAGGGGGAGAGAGACAGAGAAAGACATCGATCGTTTACGTTCCGTGCGCAGGGCTGGCCATCGACTGGAGCGGCCAGAACCTGTACTGGACGGACGCGAGCCTGGCGCGCATCTCGGTGGCGCGGCTCGACGGCTCCAGCCGCCGCGCGCTGCTGTGGCAGGGGCTCAAGAAGCCCAAGAGCATCGCGCTGGACCCGCGCCGCGGCTACATGTACTGGTCGGAGCTGGGCGCGCGCTGCATCAAGCGCGCCGGCATGGACGGCGCCGCGCCGCAAGTGCTGCTGGACGCGGCCGGCAAAGCGCACGCGCTGGCGCTGGACGCCAAAGCGCTGTACTGGGCCGCGCTGGAGCCGCCCGCGCTGCACACCGCCGCGCTGGACGGCAGCGCCCGCCGCGTGCTGCTGGCCGCGCCGCCGGTGCCCGTGGCGCTGGCGCTGCGGGCCGGCCGCCTCTACTGGGGCGACTGGGACACGGGTATGCCGCATCACATTCAATGCCTCTAAAGCTGCGGTCCCACGGCCTCATTTTTGGCAGGCCAGATCGCGCCAGTCTAGCCCAACAGGCATCCGATAAAGCCTGCTGTGGCCTGGCGTCGACTGTCCGATCCATCGGGAGTCGGTAATATCAAAGGCGCGGCACCCTGTCGGGACTTGCACGGTCGCGTGGGCGCATCGCTATTCACTCATTCATTTCCACAATTCATTTCGTTTGCGGCCGTACGCACGTATATACGCGCACATGACAGAGTGGACGAATGAAATAACATTTTAATTTTATTATTATACCAGCGCAGTGGAAGCGTGCTGGGCCCATAACCCAGAGGTCCGTGGATCAAAACTACGCTCTGCTACCATTATTGTTCTGGCCAAACCCCACCTCATTCGCCAGCATCAACCAGGATCATAGCGGGCCCATAGACTAATACCTACGCGCCCTCCTTGTTGGACTTATTGTTGACGAGTCGCCCTGCAGGGTATAGAGTGTCGGTGCTTGCACCTCTAGGCTCGTCAAACCACTGCTTGGTCATTGCCACAGCACCGCACAGCGTTGGTCCACCGAAAACGGTGGAGACCAAGCGTCGTCTGTGGCACTACTCGTCGGCGGATTGGGACGTCTCATGGGGCCAGAGCTGCTTTCTTGGAAAGGACCCATCGGAGTACGCTTCTGCCATCGCTGATGAGATCTTGTTGGGTATGGAATATTATATTCCATTCACAGATCTTGCCAGCGTTGGCAGACAGCGGCCTTGGTTCAATCGCGAATGCGCCAAAGCTGCTGAATGCAAGCAGGCGGCGTATCATGCTTGGACGAGGGCTTGCGCTCTGAATGACCCTAGTACCAGCTCCTTGAAGGCGGCCTCTAAGTCTAACAAGAGGGCTCTCGCAGGAGCGGATGCACAAAGAGTGGCAAGGGTGGGGCGGGAGTTGATCTCGCACCCTACGGGTAGCCGTAGCTATTGGCGGCTCGCTAAGGCCGTGCAGGCCAACTTCTGCTCTCCCTCGCTGCCCCCGTTGAAACATCCAGATGGCTCTTTGACTTATCAGCCGCTTGAGAAGGCGAACTTGTTGGCTGAACTTTTCGCGGCCAATTCGCGCGTCGACGATTGTGGCGCCGCTCCACCTTATATAGCACATTGTGGGGCCACCATGCCTGATATTCGTATCAGGCAGTGTGACGTACGTGCCGTGCTGCGGTCGCTCGACGTGCGGAAGGCTAGCGGGCCGGATGGTGTTCCGGCGATTGTGCTGCTCAGATGCGCGGCTGAGTTGTCTCCTGTATTGACACGATTGTTTAGGGAGTCTTACGATACTGGTATTGTGCCGGTGTCTTGGAAGGAGGCGAACATACAACCCATCCCCAAAAAAGGGGATCGCTCGGATCCGGCCAACTATCGACCCATCGCTGTAACTTCTGTGCTGTGCAAGGTGTTTGAGCGGATAATTAATTCCCAGCTCATTCACTACCTAGAGGATCACTCGCTGCTCCATGATCGCCAGTATGGGTTCAGACCAAAGCGATCAACGGGTGATCTTTTAGCGTACGTTTCTCACGCGTGGGGTGAAGCGATGGACAAGCATGACGAATCCCTGGCAGTTAGCCTTGATATCGCCAAAGCTTTCGATAGAGTGTGGCATCGTCCCCTTCTTTCCAAGTTGCCGGCCTTCGGTGTGCCGCCCCGTTTGTGCACCTGGGTTGCAGACTTTCTAGAAGGGCGGAGGATTCGTGTCCTTTATGAGGGTAAGTCCTCCGCGTTCTACAAAGTCAATGCCGGAGTGCCGCAGGGTTCTGTGCTCTCACCTTACTACCGTACTATTTCTTCTGCATATTAATGACATGTTGTCCTTGGGCAACATTCATTGTTATGCGGATGACAGCACGGTGCATGAGCGGTACTTGGGACATCCTGCGGCAAAGCAAGTCGATATCATGGTGAAAAGGCAAGAACTGGTTGCCAAAGTGAACCTGACTCGATCGTGTCTCTAAGTAGGGATCCAAAAACCTAGTCGAGTTTAATGCTAGCAAAACCCAGGTTTGTGCATTCTCGTCCAATGTAACTCCCTTCCTTACTCCTCCCTCTCTTCAGAACTCTCCGTTACCCATTTCGGTGAACCTCAGCATTCTTGGCATGGACATCGGCCAGGAACTGAATCCAAAATGCTACATCGAGAGTGCTATTTTAACTTCCTCCCGGAAGTTGGGTATTCTCAATAAGGTGAAGCGGTTTTTCACTCCCGAGCAGCGCTGTTTGCTGTACAAAACTCAGGTGCGATCGAGTATGGAGTATTGTTCCCATCTATAGGACGGCTCCGCTAAATACCTCCTCGATGCACTTGATAGACTGCAAAGGCGAGCGTTGGAGATGCTGAGGTTACAGCTTCCCTTGAGGACCTCCAGCTGCGTAAAGACATTGCTTCTCTCAGTGTCTTCTACCGGAACTACTACGGAGAGTGTTCTGAAGAACTTTTTGATCTTATCCCGCCCTCTCCTTTCCTCTCCCGGACTACACGTGCTGGTCTTAGGAACCACCATCATACTGTACAGACTATCAGTACTCGTACCAAAAATTTAGCAAGTCGTTCCTCTGTAAGATCATTCGGCTTTGGAATTCTTTGCCGGCGCATGTGTTTCCCAGCTCCTACAGTCCCGGGTCCCGGGGCGTGAAACGGCATTTATGCAGGCCGTCATGAATGGGAGCGCTCGTTATCGTGCTTATTCCACGGTGGGGAGCGCTCTCATTATTTTGGACTGCATCGGCTGCTTACCATCAGGCAGGATGCAGTCGCTATGACGAGCCATTATAAAAAAAATTAAAAAAACGAGCTGGAGTTTGCTCTGAACATGGGGCGATGCATACCGTAATAATTATCTAATTAATTGTGGGTCTGACCTGCGCTGCTGTACTCTCCTGCACGGTGATTCCCCGATGCGTAGAAGGGGGCGCGCCCTCCAACTTCCTGCGCAGACGCCGTCACAGTGCCGACTCACGTGCCTCACGTGGCAGGTCAGATTCCACCACCCAAATCACTATGCTATCTCCCACGGACCAAGCTCTCAAGGTCAACCTTACGTAGGGCTCACTAAACTAGCACACCTACACTGGATTCTACTCGACTTCAACGCGTTTTTATAAGCTCCTTGGACCTGTTTTCAGGTTAGGTAACGCGGCAATCGCGAATTCGTTATTTCGCGAAACGCGAATCGTGAACGCACGATTGCAATGCGCGAACAATACTCACGGTTGTTTTTAGCTAATCTCTAGCGTCTGGCGCTGTCCCTTATTAAAACGATGGGAATACGAAATTCAGCGTACCGTAATCAGACCGCCATATTTTTCCCAACTCAAAGACAAGTACTTCGACCATAGATAATTTTTTAAGATTCTTTTATTTTCTAAGGTGGGCAAAGGAACAACACCCATAGAACCTAATGTTCAATACTGTTCAAAACCGAACATATATCTTTACGAAAATGAACCAGGGCTTTGGAAAAGCTCGTCGCCACTACATAAAAACCACTGAACAAAACCACAGCGACTGCAACACGCGGCTAAGCCCTGGTTCATTTTCGAAAAGATATAAAAAATCAAATGTTACTTATTTCATTCGTCCACTCCATCATGTTCGCGTAATTACGTACGTACGGCCGCAAACGAAATGAATGAGTGAATAGCGATGCGCCCCCGCGCCCGTGCAGGTCCCGACAGGTGCGTCACCGCGCCTTTAATATTACCGATTCCCGATGGATCGGACAGGCGACGCCAGGCCACGGCAAGCTTCATCGGATGCGACGATTCCCTTTGGCCTGGTCTGGCGCGATCTGGCCTGCCAAAAATCAGGCCGTGGGATCGCAGCTTTAGAGCGCTCGACGTAAACGATTCGATTTACCTATCCTGAGTTAGGTTTCTTTCGAAATTTGTTTCTGTAGTTCACTAGGGAATGGATGAATATATTACACACATAAATACAGTACAGATAGAAAATACCCAATAGTGTTAAGAGAACTATGGAGTATTGAAAATATTATCGTAGTAATTATATATAACTTAAGCTCTCGACTCGTCTTCACCGAAAGAAATTCATGTAATTGTCTTTTTACTGTTCTTATTTTTATAAGAAAATGTTTTGTGTATGTTTAAATGTAATGTTAACAAAATTAATCAAATAAAATTAAATCTACAATCCAGAAATTGTAGGAAGTAACAATTCCTTTAGAGGCGTGGTCGAGTGCGAGTTTCGTGTTATTTCGAAACGTATGTCGGCGAACGCCAATAATGCGTTACGTACGTTTCATAATCGTAATGGTCGCAGGCGCGACGACGTCGCCCAGGCCGCTGGGCCTGCATGGACTAGGTCTGCGCAGGACAGAGAACAGTGGCGTGGGATGGAGGAGGCCTTTGTTCACTATTGGACGGCCCCACAAAATTAAATTAAATATGTATTTTTAAATTTCATTTTAGATTGTAAATTTTAAGTTTAATGAATTTTAATTGTAAATGAAATTGATTTATTCTTTATTTTTAGTAATTTAATGAATGAAATAAATATTACAATTTTTAATGTAATGTAAACTAAGAATGTAACTGTATTTATATGTGGTGGCAAATAAAGGTTATTATTATTATTATTATTAATGGTCGCAGGCGTGATCGAGGCGGCCGACGCGGCGGACGGCGGCTCGCGGCAGGTGCTCCGCCGCCGGCTCGACTACATCACGGACCTCAAGCTCTACCACCGCCAGCGCGCGCCGCCCACGCAGTGCGCCGCCGACAACGGCGGCTGCAGCCATCTGTGCCTGCCCACGCCCCCCGCCGCGGCCACGCCCCCCGCCGCGGCCACGCCCCCCGCCGCGGCCACGCCCCCCGCCCCCGCCGCCTACCGCTGCGCCTGCCCCACGCACTACCGGCTCGCGCGCGACAACCTCACGTGCACAGGTGAGGCGCCGGCAAACCAACCGGATTGGCCGCCAAGGACTGTGAAACAAAAGAAAGAAACAAAACAAATATTTATTTAGGACAAAAACAGTTCTGATAACAGACAAAAAGTAAATAATACTAAAGAATGTCCCAAAATGGATTCCGTCTCAGCAAGATGCTGGCCTTACGGTCAGCGCTGGTCTTCCGACGGAACCAGTTTGGTGATTATGTTCACTGTGAGTATGCTCACAGTCAGCCCCAGTATGAACGTGGACTCAGTCAGCAGTATGCGTTCACACCAAGCCGACAATACGCTATAGCGTACAATTCGCTACTTTCGGTGTCGTACATCGCGAGATACACGTCTGTAGGTACTCATTGAAGTTTCTCGAATAAATTGTGCCCAATCTAATACGTGCTATAGCCTGACCGCAACCGCTGTACCGCGCCTTGGGTATGCGCGGGTGGTGGGGGGAGTGGGAAGTAAAGAGCATGAACTCACATGAGATTCGTTTACCCTTGAGACCCTACACGTGATCCCTGGGTGGTGCTAAATGAGTGACACCAAATGAGTGGTAGAGCCACGCTGCGTTGCAGCACACATTGGGCCGGCTCGCCCGGCGTAATACCACCCTCTCACTAATATTCGGCGTGAAATAATGGCACTTGGTGTTGTGTTGTTGTGTTTCGTCCGACCAGTGAGGGTTCCGGAGGCCCCTTTCCCCCCCCCCCCCCCCCCTACTCCCAATTCCTATTCCTTCCTTAAACCTATTCCTCCCTTAAAGACCGGCAACGCGCCTGCGATTCCTCTGGTTTTGCGGGTGTCCATGGGCGGCGGTGATTACTCTCCATCAGGTGACCCGCCTGCTCGTTTGCCTCCCTTTTATAAAAAAAAAAATATTTATAATATAATATAAACTTTCTTAGTTTGCTTTTCTTTTCTTAAAATATTCGGCCACTTTAAAAATGACAGATTTGATTATCTCGAGATGATGCACGACCCATTTTTAGATATTTTATCTCATGTGCGTCTGCCACACTAGTTGCCGCCGTGAGCGATGACGGCAGAATGACAAATGGAGCAACTGTTCCGCCCCCCGCCTCGCCGCTCGCGCACCCACGGCGCGGCGCAGCGGTAGCGGTCAGACCATAACACGCTGTTACTTTCGGTTACGTAGCCAATCCGCGTCCGCCGTGCATAGACGCGTAGTTCAAAATCGACGCACTACGTAATAGCATATAGTCCGTTCGGTGTAAACGAGAAGTTAAATATAGTGGAAAAACGATAAACTGCGTAACGCGCGCTCACAGTCCGCGGCGGACAATCCGTTTGGTGCGAGCAATGCCTTACAGTCACGCGGCGCCGTGTTCCAGACGGCTCTCGAAGGTTCCTAGATGCTGTGAGATTACTAGGCGTAAAAGTGGCAAAACTCAAACTTTACTTTCAGGCCGACGATACCGAGAAATGACGTCTTGTATTATCGCATGTTTGCCGACGCTCGCACAGGCGGGTCCCATGCCCTAATCAGAAAAAAAATGGCTTCCATTAAAAACAGAATGCTCGGCAGTCCCAACAGTATTTTAAGGGTTTTAGTGGGGAGGTGGGGACAGTGCACCGATGAAGCACTGGATCACCGCCTTAATAAACGCTAATGCGGAGCTAATTTATTTTTTAAATTTATTTAATTATATTTATTTAAATTTAGCGAACTGACAAAGTGCGTAATAGTTTTTTTTTATAATGTTAGTCTGCAAACGAGTAGGCGGGCCGCCTGATGGTGACCTGCGCTCTAGAACGGGCTTTAATGCCGGTTTCACACGAGGGCAGAACTTCTGTGCGTTGAAACCGTAGCAGTACTGTGCTGCCCAAGGTTCTGCTCACTGTTCTGCCTTCGTTTGAAACCGGCATAACCGACGTTGGCTACAAAGCTGCCAACTCAAATGGGATTGGGCTGGTCACGTTAGCCGCATGCATCCCGGCCGCTGCGCAAGGATCACTACGCAATGGGCCCTGGAGTTGGGCGCCGCCGCCGAGGTCGGCCTGGAAAGAGATGGCCTGACGATCTGGACGCACACCAGACTGACTGGCATGGAGATGGATGGAGGGACTTGGGGGAGGCCTTTGCCTAGCAGTACTAGCTAAAAAATATGTTTGAATATCGTATTAATATAAGAATTTAAACTATCGCGTTGCATTGCATTAAAACTTTTAACGAGACCTAAAAAGTTTAATTTTGTAAGTATAAATGTACTTACTGCTTGACGTTTCGGCCGCGATGCTGCGGCCGTGGTCACAAGCGTACTGTAGTAGATATTCATAGTAGATATACAAAATTAATCGTGTTAGGTCCCGTTAAAACAGTTTTAATAAATTGTATTACCACTAACATAGATGTCAGAACTCTGGTTACTAACATATGGATCAGGTTATCTGAATAAATAAATAATATTTTATTCAAAATACAATGTTAAGAAATTTTTTTAGAATATTTTATGTAAAAAAAAAATATTCACAATAATAAATATTATATAAAACTTAATCTAGTCTGCCACTGGCAGCGGGGATAGGCCCAAGCTATCGGTGGTTAGGGCTGCAGAGTGAGGAACCTCCTGACAATACGTGCCGTGTCAAGGAGTACTGCCTTCTGTATCTGACCCTTGACCCAGGCTTTTAGCGAGAGCCTCTCTAGATTATTATTATTATTTTCAGAGCCCGAAGAGTTTCTCTTGTTCGCCCAAAGGAACTCCGTGGGCAGGATAGTGGTCGCGAACGGCGAATGCCCCGACGCGCCCATGCCCATGGCGGGCCTGAAGAACGCCAAAGCCATCGATTATGACCCTGAGCAAAAGTGAGTGCGGCTCGGCGGCTCTATGTCGGCGTCGGTTACATACTGACTGTTTTGCATTCCATTGTGCACAAATTTTGCATGTTTTATCCTAGTTCTACTAATATTATAAACGAGAAAGTTTGTAAGTATGGATGGATATTTGTTACTCTTTCACGTAAAAACTACTGAATGGATTTGGATGAAATTCGGCATACTTATATTTTATAACCAGGGACCCAAGTCTGCTAATTTACGAATGGCATAATTGAATCGCAATTGTATCGCATTGTAATTGTTTGACACATTTGGTATTCCCTTACTCATTTACGAATACCAAATGTGTCAAACAATTACAATGCGATCCAATTATGCCATTCGTAAATTAGCAGACTTGGGCCCCTGGATTAATACATAGGGTACTTTTTATCCCGATATTCCTACGGGAACGGGAACCACGCGGGTGAAACCGCGAGCGGCTGCTAGTTAATATTTAAAAAAAATTGGTTGCCTGTAAAGTCGGTATACGGGCGAAAGTTTTACGTGACAACGACTTTGAGTGGTAAAATAATTTTAATGTGAATATTCATTCGTATAGTAGGAAGAAGGATGAAATAATAGTAACAATTTAAAACATTTATTTAAACAAAGAATTATATTTAAAACATAGTTGAGTGGGAGAGAGACGCAAGGCATTCGGCGGGCCTCTCTCTCGTTCGGTGACTCATCGTAACGTTACCGAGCGTTACACTTTTTCATAAGTGACTCCCAGCCGCAACCTAATTTAAGACGTTGTCACGTCAAAAAAAATCTGTCTCGATATAGCAACGTGCATGCATTGCATTTACAAAGGCGTTGCGTCTTTGAGTGTATTTTTTAGAATCGTGTTCTCTTAACGTCCGGTCCGTCCGCCGCAGGATGCTGTACTGGATCGAGGAGGAGTCGGCCATGATCCGGCGCGCGCCGCTGGGGGCGGCTTCGGGCGCGGGGGCTGTGGTGGGGGCGGCGGGGGCGGGCGCGGCGCACATGGCGCTGGACGTGCTGGGGCGCGCGCTGTACTGGGCGGGCGCGGGGGCGGGCGCCATCAGCGCGTGCGGGCTGGGCGCCGACGCGCCGGCGGGCGTGGTGCTGCGCGGCGGCGGCATGCAGCCGCGCCAGCTGGCGGTGCACCAGACGCGCAGGTACCGCTGCCCGACACATGCTTCGCCGCCTAGGAATCGCCTTGTAATTTAAACACAAACATTGAGGTGTGTTTCGATCGCTGAGCTCGCTGTACCGACTTGTTAATTATGTCTTATTATTAACTTACTACAAATTACAATTAATAAATGAAGGACTTACATAATATAATCTTCTCCGAAGAAGGCCGATAATCGGTCTTCTTAGGCCGCCGTGCCCCCGTCAGTGGTGACTGCGGTCAGGGAGCTTTCCTGGCGTTAGCGGCGAGTAGAATTACCCTAGACTATCCCGACTACTCTTTAAAGCTCTGTTCCTATAAGAGAGTTATAATCACCTCACCAGGTAGGACGACCATTAACGCGTTTGTAACTCCTCGGCCCACTACTTAGCAGTGGGACTACACCATCACAGTTCTAACACAATAATACGGTGCAACTAAAAGACCGCTATAGTATGTATAGTATACAGTGTATAATATTGAGTTTACAATAAAGTGTAATACACGCCACGTGCCTCGTGACGGCCACCGTCGACTCACATCTTTCCATCACTCGCGAACGAACCGTTGTCGCGGTAAAATAAATAGGTACGGCCGAGCCGTCGCCATTTGCACACGCATCAAAACCAAAAGCAAAATTGACCCGTTCCAGTACACTATTCTGTTCAACACTGATGTCATTGTATTTCTTGTTGTTCAACCGAAATGGCAATGAATCATAGCTTATCGGTTTGCAAAATGTTGAAGTTTGCAGTGTGTGTAAGTAGCCCCCCCCGCAGGGTGCTGGTGTGGGTGGACTCGGGGCTGGGCGCCATCATGCGCGCCGCGCTGGACGGCTCGGCGCGCGGCGCGCTGGCCGCCGCCGCCAACGCCACGGCGCTGGCGCTGGAGCAGGCCGGCGCACTCGTGTACTGGGCCGCGGCGCGGCAGATACACGCCGTGGACATGGACACGGGCGCCAGGTACGCCCCCGGCCACGGGAGTGCTAGCCATCCACACCCTCGGTTCATTCGATTGCCCGCTACGTCTCCTACTAAATGGATGCCATTGAATTTATTGCGTTAGCTACTTATGTGCCTTTTTTTCTCAGGTGCCCTCTAAATGTTTATTTATTTAATATTTATTATTTATTTGGAAGACCAACAGCGAATATACATAATAGAAACTGAAAATAACACCAAACAGCCAAATATAAGTCCTCACAAGTAGCAACAAATTATAGTTAACATTACAAGCGCTCAATCACAAACTCACAGTAAAAACAATAACACAATTAAAAACATCAAATAAAGAACTGCTCGCTCAAAAGTCTCCTCGCATTTGCACAACCAGTATATTAAAAAGGTCAATGTCAACCTACTTGGACACTGCATTGAAATTGTTAGCCGCACGCCAGAGATATGTGTTTTGCCTAAAATTCGACGTAGCACCGGGAAAATACAAAAGCGGATGGAATCTGCGCGCCTTTAGGGGAGCTCTTAGGGCAATGTGGGAGACAAGCTCAGGGCAGTCGACAGCTCCAGAAGAAATTTTTAACAAAAATACCAGTAGGGCAAGCACGCACAATTTGCGAAAAAGTGTCGTATCGTCATCGTCAACAATTTGTATGACAATTGAGCAGCGCCCCTACCGGACGTAAAATTAACTAAATTTGGAAGCACGAATGTTAAGGTATCGTAAGCGTATCGCCTTCGTATCGTAACACCAACGTTACTTGATATGTTTATATGAAAATTTGCGAGCACGAAGTTAGTTTTGACATAAGGTATCGTGGATGACGAAGGCTGGCTTGCGTGAACTTACGAATGTTTCTACACGGAGAATTTGTCGGTGAAAAAAGTATCGTTGTGACTTTAAAATCATTTAAAAATTATTTTTTTGTTGTTTCTATGGCCAAAGTGCACTTTATAGGCATATTTTTCAATAAAATTAAATAGGCGATGACTAAGTGAGGGGAAGAGAAATATAAAACATGCTAGTATGGAGACTTATGAACTTAATTAATACATTTTATTACTTTGTTAAATTTTTTTTATTATCTTTTATTTCTTATTCAATTTCTAATATAATAATTTAGTAGCGGCCTGCCCGCGCCTTTGTTCACGCTAACTTAGAAAGACCGTCATAGTTCAGCCATTTAAAAAAATATAAACAAAACCATCCTCAGTTAACGCTCTATCTTTTAGTGAAAACCGCATAAAAAATCCATTGCGTGGTTTAGGAGAATAGTGCGGTGCCACTGACACAGGAAAACGGCGACTTTACTTTATAATATGTAATGATTCAAAAGTACATCCTAATGTACAAAGTGCCTATACTTTAATTTATTTATCTTTTTTCATACAAGCAACACAGCAAGGCGAACTATGTACCAAAAGGTGCCTTTTGCTGTGTATCAATAGTCATAGTCAATCGTCATTCTCTGCTAATTAGCTAGTTTACCAATAAGGGTGGCAGACAAGGAAAATCGGCGCAATAAAACAACTTAATAAAACAAAATTAAATTTATTAAGTAACTACTTAGATATTTCCCCTTTCAAAGTACCTACCTAGTTAGTTACCTAACAAACATAGATTCATAGCTTCTTTCATGAACTCTAACCATTGAGCTTGTTAATAGGGTTTACGCATTTCGGTTTTCCATACAAACTTCCAAGTCGAAATTTTTAAAAACTATTAAGCCAATAACAATGAAACTTTGCATGCTAAAGTAACATACAGAGATCTAAATAGTTTGTTGAGAACAGAGTCATGCGTACGACCCTGTTCTCTAGGTCAGTCAAAGATAATTGAAGTGCTGGACATCCACCGGTGCCACAAGCAGCCCTATGAATTTAAACCACTTCTTTTACATGCTACTTTTTAAAACAACATGTAATGGATTGCTGGCGGGGAGTCGAACCCTGGACTCTCGTGGCGGGAGCGCGCCGAGAGTGAATCCTACATTTCCTTCCTCCGGAGGGGCTTGGAAGGTTTCCTAGCTAGCTCAGCGTTAGAAGGGTTGGCCACGGGGTGCGACAAATAAACACGAGTATACGGTTATCGTATGGACGGTTCTTTTACGCCCCTTTATTGAAAATAAGTACTATGCTACGTCTACGGTGGCGTGACGAGAGTGATCGTGGGGTTTCTACGGAAACGGAATACGGCCCTACGTGAACAGTTCCAGGGGAACGGAGGTCTCAGACGAGCGAGTGCGGGGCGTGCCCGCACGGTCACAGCTACGGTAAGAGAACACTCCACTAATCTACAGACAGGGAAACCCAGGTGAGCAGCTCTCGGTGGAGCCCGCACTGCTCCAACTTGAGGATACCTGTCTATACCGATACAATGAACCCACAATCACTAAATCACGCCCGGTTACGGGATCTACGACTACGACTCAAACGTCCCTAAGGACGGAGGCCAGGTAAGCAAATATGCGGTGAAAGCCCGCACTGCTACAACCCGAGATCCCTATCGGCCTAGACGCGCACATACGGTGAAAGCCCGTACCGCGCAGCTAGGTCGAGTCAGGCGATGCGTCGACGACGGCGTCGAGGCAACGACTGGTCGCGAGTAGACTCAAACGTCCCTGAAGACGGAGGCCAGGTGAGCAAATATGCGGTGAAAGCCCGCACTGCTACAACCCGAGATCCCTATCGGCCCAGACGCGCACATACGGTGAAAGCCCGTACCGCGCAGCTAGGTCGGTTCAGGCGATGCGTCGGCGACGGCGCCGAGGCAGCGACTGACACCGCGAGCTGCTGCTGCTGGGTGTCTTCAGCCCTTGGGCTGGTTCGGGCGTCGAGGCATACGTGCCTCATTACCCGGGCTGCTTCTCGGCGGCGCTAATTGCCGCCGGGTCATTTTGGGGGTGCGACATGGAACATACTTTTTTTTTTTTTTTTTCTGTTATTGTATATTTTTTTTTGTATTTTTTTAATGATTAATTTTTTATTTTTTTTTTATATATTTATTTTTTATTTTTATATCCTTTTTTTTGTTTTTTTATATTCATTTTTTTTTTATTTTTTATTTTTTTAGTTCGCTCTGTCGCACCGCGGAGCTTACGCTCCCATTGGACGTGCCACCCTCCCCTTCCATTCCCCAACGCAGTCCTCGGCGCGGCTAACCCCCCGGGTGATTCGGCGTTGGCCGAGGCCCGGTGAGCCGCCAGCGAGCGGACCGCGGTTTAGGGGGCATTGGTCGGTTAGGTGGCGGGTCTCGGAGTTGGTATGCGTGATGGTGGATTGACGTCTTGTCTTGGAAGTGTTAGTCCGGCCGCGGTATGACTCGCGTCCGGATTCTTGGCGCAGGTGACGGCGCAGGCACCGCAGGCGGCGCCGGGCGCGTTGCTGGCGTCGGCAGGCGCGTCGCCGTGCTTGGCGCACTCGTCGCTCGGCGTCTCGGCGCTACAGTCGGCGGCGGCGCTAACGCGGCGTTCACGGCGGCGTCTTGCGGCTGTAAGATAACCTGCGTATTATTATCGTCGGCCGCGGTCAGTAACGACCGCGGCAGGGGTCGGTAATTGGTCTGGTCGGGAGGGCGCGCGTGGAGCGGCGCGATGTTGCGGAGGTGCTCATGCGGCCCGTTGTCCGCGCGGTCATACATGCCGCGCGCTAGGCGACGCACGAACTCCTCTAGAGTCTCGGTGTTGGTGTCACGGGCGATAACATCATTTCTGACGTATCGCCCTGCCCCCACGATGATACGGAGAGATATCGCCTGTTGGGCTCTTAGTTTGTTGCGCTGCGTGGCAGATAATAGCGCGTACCACGCAGGGGCTGCATAAGTGAGCTGTGGCCGGATGTATGCCTTATACACCATCAATTTGGTCCTCAGCGGCAATCTGGATGCCAGGATCGGGCGGAGTTGTGCTCTTGCGGCTTTGGCGCGGTTGATCATGTGGTCGACTTGCGGCGCCATTCGCAACGAGCGGTCGATCCGGCATCCTAGATAGGTGACGTTTTGCAGGTATGCGATGGGCGTGTTGCGTAGTCGTAGTGTGGGCGGCGTGCTGCGTTTGGTGCTGACAAATAGCGCGGCGGTTTTAGACACATTTACCGCCATGCGCCACTTGTCTAGCCAGTCCGGGAGTAGGTCCAGTAATTGTTGTAATTTCTTGTGGGCGACTCTGACGCTGGCCGACGACGCGAAGTATGCGCTGTCATCGGCAAACAGCGCCAGTACTACGTCCCTGTGGCCGTCTTTCAGACGTCCCTCGAGCGTTGGGGCGTCATTGGTGTAGAGGGCGTAGAGGAATGGCGAGAGACAGCTCCCTTGCGGTACTCCCGCCATGATGGTTTTTGTGGTTGAGCGGGCCTCCTCTACGGAAACCACAAAAGTGCGGTCACTGAGGAAGGCCGCTAGTAGATGAGTGTAGGCAGGTGGTATGCTACTGGTGGCAAGTTTGTGGAGGAGGCCTGTGTGCCACACCCTGTCGAAGGCCTTTTCCACATCCAGGAACACGCCGATAGTGTGGTGTCTTTTATTCATTTCTGCGGCCAGGTGGTGAAGAACGCGCGTCAGCTGAAGTGTAGTTGAGTGGCCGCTGCGGAACCCAAATTGCTCGACCCTTAGGGGAGCGTGGGGGCGGATTCGCTGCAGCAGCAGTCGCTCAAATAGCTTGGCCGTATGGGAGAGAAGTGTAATCGGTCGATAGTTGCTAGGTAATCGGCGATCTTTGCCGGGCTTAGGCAAAAGTATTATACGCCCCTCCTTCCATTTCTGCGGGAAGTGCAGTGTGCGCAGGACGGCGTTGAATAGTCGAGTCAGTGCCACTACCGCGCGCCAGGGCAAGCGGGCAATGGCCATGGATGGAATTTCGTCGGGGCCAGCGGCTTTCTTTTTGGGGAGACGACGAATCATCTTGGCTGTCTCCGTCGGTGAAATAAAGTCGTCTCCGCGAATGAGCGGAGGGGGCGTGGCCAAAAAGTCGGCTACGCCACGCCCCACCTCCTCGTAGTGCGAGACGGGGGCGTGGCCTGTGGCGGCGGGGTGTGGTGTAAATTGTTGCTGTAAGTGTTCGGCTAATATATTGGCCCGATCTTGAGCGGCCCATTGACGCCTGCCCGCGCTGTCTAACAGCGGGTACACAGGCGTAGGCGTCGCGGTGAGTTGCCGGGTCAGCTTATAGAGGTCAGCGGGGGCGCCGGAAGCGGTGTCAATACATCGTTCCCAGCCGTCCCCGCGCCATGCCTTAACCGACTCCGACAACTTAGCTGTGAGGCGATTTAAGTTCGCTTTGACGATCGGGCAACGCGTCTGCGCCCACAGGCGCCGGAGGTTGCGCTTTTGCGTGCGCATGGCGGCTAGTGCAGGCGGCAGCTCATCCCTTCTGCGTGACTTTGTATTGGGAGAGCTCGCCGCCTCCTTTGCTGTGTGTAGGGCCGCCGTAAAGCGGCCGGCGGCCGCTTCGACGTCCTCTGGCGTGTGAAGTGGCCCCTCTAGGTTAAAATTCTCTAGAGTGGCCGTGTACTTGTCCCAGTTTATCTTGGGGGCGAGGGGGCGGGGCGGCGCATGTATAGCGCCTGCTCCCACCGTGATAAGTATAGGTAGGTGTTGGGTGTCGCAGTCGTATAACGCCTCAATGCTTAAAGGGTGTGTGAGGCCCTTGTATAGTGCGATGTCGAGGACGTCGGCTCGGTGCAACGGGTTAGTGGGGACATGAGTGGGGCTATCTGGGCCCGCAACCTCAATGTCCATGTCCTCCGCCGCTTGGTATAGAGCGAGGCCCGCCGGGTTGTGAAGATGTGAACCCCAGCTCCGGTGCTTGGCATTGAGGTCCCCTGCCAGCAACGTCGGAGTGGGGCCCGCAAAGATAGCTGCTAGGTCGCTTGGTGTAAACGGTGACTGTGGGGGGCGGTATGCAGCGTATATGAGGTGGTCGGCGCCCGCGATGTTGACGCGGATACCGACCGACCGTAGTGATGTGTAGACAGGGAGAGGAAGGGCATCATGGACGATATCTCTGCGAACGAGCACCGCGACGCCTCTGCAGGCTCGCCCGTTCGGTGACGTCTCATCTCTGCGGTAGATAATGTAGTTGGGCAGCTTAAAAGGCTGCCCTGGCCTCAGCATTGTCTCACCCAGGAGGATAACATGTATATCCTGCGACTGGGTGAGTAGGCGCAGCTCGTTCACTCTCTTTGTGACTCCACCGGGATTCCAATAAATTACTCTTAGGGAGAGTTCCTTAAGGCCTTTAATACGGCATTCAATGATTTGAGTATGCTCAACCAGCCTTCCTCGCCCTGCTCGATCATTGAGCAGGCTATGTTGAGCATACTTGTTACATATTGAAGCCCCATACGTACATCGTCGCCTCTAATCGGGGCGGGTGCGCGGGGCGTGTCAGGGCGCGCCTGCGACGCTAATGCGTGCGGCTGCGCCGGGAAAAAATCAAGGGGACGGCTAACTGTAGCCTGTCCGGGGAAGCGACGCGGTCGTGGGAGTGGTTGTGGGTCGCTCGCAGGTAGCGACGGGCGTAACCCCACCTTTTCCTTAGGCGCCTCTGTAGGCGCTTCAGTCGCCGCCGGGGCGCGCGCGGCTTGCGCTGCGGGCGCGGCGGGCGCGGCGCGCGCGGCTGGCGCGGCAGGCGCGGGTGTGGATGCTGCTGCTGGGCCTTGCTCGGTGCGAGCGCGGCGGCGGCGGCCACGGCGACGTTTCGCCTTGGGGGCCGCGCCGCGCTCGGTGGGCGGGTTGGCCGGCGGGGCCAAGGATGGCCCGTGGCAGGCCTCGGGCATGTTGGCCGATGGTGGCGCGGACGGCGCGGTGTTGCGCGCGGTGCCTCGCGGTTGCGGCGGCTTGGAGGGGAAGGGGGGGGGGACCTTCATCCCCCGCTTCCTTGCGGCTTTCTTAAAGGCCGGGCATCGACGGTCGTTTGCCGGGTGGGCCTTGGCGCAATTGGCGCAGGTGGGCGGCTCTTCGCGGGGGCGTGTGCAGTCTCTTGCGAGATGCTCGCCACCACAACGTAGGCATGCAATTTTTTTGTAACAATTCGGCGATGCATGGCCGAATTGTTGGCAGCGGTGGCACTGCGGAGGGCCGTCGCGTCCCCTCCATGCCTCTATGACTACGCCTGGCATGAAAAGTAGAGAGTTGACCGCGTAAATGCGGGCCAACTCTTGTTGGTCTAGGTGTTCTAGCTGAACGAAGAATAAGCAGCCCGGGCGGTCTTTCTTCCCCGGTATGTGACGGAGGTGTGTCACAGGGAACCCTAGCTGCTCTAGGGCCCCTTTGATCTCCGTCAGGGGAGTATCGGCGGGGAGGCCTCTTAAGGCCACCTTTGTTGGGCGTTCACTGGCCGGCGTGAAGCAGTACCACTTGACCGCTGGGTTTGTTGTGGAGGCTTCTGTGAGGTGGGCCTGTATGGCCCGAAATTCCTCAGGGGTGCGCGGGAGGAAGCGGATGCCGTTTTGAAATGGCCGTGCGTTCGGCGGGCACCCGATCTTGTACGTCATCTCTCTAAAGTGGGCCGCCCAGTTGGGGAGGCTTTCAACCACTATGGGCGGGTATCCCTTTGCCCGCGGCGGGGCCTGCGGAGGAGCCGTCTGAGCTTGCGGATCTGCAGCTTGTTGAGCGGTCAAGTGGGGTGACGGCGGCGCCTGCACTATGTCGGCGTATGAGGCCGACCGGGGCGCATCTTCCATCGCACCCGATAAGTGCGCTATCGAGGCGTATTCCGTTGAGCCTGTGTTCAATGGAATGAGGATAGGCCTGCTCGGGTCGTCCAATTCAGAGGCGTCCGCTTGGCCTCCTCCTTCATTGGGTGAAGCGGGTGGGGAACTAAACTGGCTGAACCTACCAGTAGGTGTATCCCAGCCGTGGGGAGTGGGCGACGGTCCTGTGCGGGGACGCTTGTCGTCGTTCCCGAAGTCGTCGTCTGGGCTACGGTGGCGGGCCTCTTTCACCTTCCCCCGTACGCCACCAGCGGCAGGGGATTCGCCATGAATCCCGCCAGCCGAGACGAATGAGGGGCCGGGTTGGGGCTCCAAAAGGGTAATCGGTGCGCGCTGGGGCGCGGGAGGCGCTCGACCCGACGGTCCCGGTTGGGATTCGGGGAGTTGACCTTCCGGCGTTGGGGCGCGGCGCGCCGCGGGGGCGATCTCGCGATCGCTCATCGCGGCACTAAAGTCATGTGTAAGTCCACAACGAAAACAAACACGCACTGACACAAATAATTACACAGAGCTCCGGCTATCAAAAGTCTCGGAGGGCGCTAGACCCGCCAATTATATCCAAATAATTGGGGGTGGTCGCGCAAAACGTTTTTTCCGTACACCACACTGCACTTGCGTCTGTATCGCGGCGGGAGGTATCGGCACGTAAAAACGAGGGTGGGCACAAAAAAAGTCTACGACGTGGGTAGTCCGGGACCACACCACGGAGATCGGTTTTTGTGCGGAAACGCTGCGCGCGGACGGCTAACCGGGCGTTCACGCTTTCGAGGAACACACACCAGTTGCCGGAACGACGCGAAGCTGATAGTCGGTTACAGCTACTCAGCACGTACGGCGGCGGCTCGACACCTCAGTGGAGCACGCGCGTGTTGCGAGGCGGCTGTAGAACTGCGTGCGCGGGCGCTTTTTATAAGGCTCGCGGCTGTGACGTCACGTAGCTGCCCAGTATCTCTGTGTTCCTTGCGCGGCGTGCGGCATGCCGTCGCAAACAAAACCTTCAACATTTATACAAAACCAAATACTATATATGTAGGCAGTAGTAGTAAGTACCTATATAAAAAAAATAATAATAATATTAAATAAATATAAAATAATGTTACTATAGATCAATAACTTTGATTTGTAAAATGAGTTAGTGTTAGGTCGAGCACTAATGAAGTTATAGAAAGTACTAACTTGAAACTAATTTGCTCCACTTTTTTCCCGCCGAGTGCGAGTGTCCTGTCACATTGCTAGGTATTTATTTTAGCGTAAGCTCCTTCCATTTCATTTGTATGAAATGGCGACCTCGCAGGCTTCCAGAGGGTTCAGATAAACTCCATTTCTATAAATAAAATAATAATCACACAGCTTAACCATCGAACATATGTAAACAATCATACATAAACTCGCAAACACGTCACAAACAACAAAGTAAGTATGCTAACCTTTCCATAAACTCTATCATCATTGCGTATTGTGCATGGCTTGTCCTCATTTTGATCAATCCAAAACAAAAATTTTTACTATTCCCAGACGTAACACTAAATTATTCACCCTAGAGATAGTTTGTGAAGTGCTGATAATAAAGTAAACAAAGTTGGCTTTGCCGCGACAGCAATTCTATGTGATGTCGTTCAGAAATCAATCAAAATATTTCATTAAAATTTTATGAATTTAGGGAGTAATTATTATAATAATTATTATATAGCATTTGACTCTAATATTCACATAAAATTCTTGTGAAGCTTTTAAAAAACCACTTCATCTAATTTTCGAACGTAACCAATCGTTCAATATGCTGCGATTGTTCATTTACTGGGCACATCTCTGCTTACGTTAGGATGACGTCACCTTCGCCGTCGCATCGAGCTCGCGATACGATAACGGAACTCTTCGTGCTTAGGACTAGCGTTGTACTACGTTTTCGTATCGTGGACTCGATACGTTTACGTTACGAATACTTTAAAAGTTCGTGCTTGCCCTACAGGTCCGAGATATCACGTCGCATATCCAATGGTAGGAGATGGTGCTTCTTGCCTAAATCTATGTAAGACGTAGACTCATTTTTTCACCAGCTTTTAGTTTACATTTGTAATTTAATGTAGTGCTCTTAGATTCATTTAATATTATACCATTAGTGTCGAACCAACACTTAATCTTACCGAAAACATAATTTATTTTATCCACTAAACTTTGCTCGGTCTTATCCTTAATTACTATATGTGTATCATCAGCAAACTAAGTGACTAATGCCCATTCTGGTAAAGAGTTTTCCAAATCATTTACATAGATTAGGAATAATAGAGGACCCAGTATAGATCCTTGTGGAACGCCCATATTACAACTTTCTTTTTTTGATCTCGTTTTATTTACTGAGACAATCTGTTGTCTATTGTGTAGGTAAGATTTCAGTATGCTGTATTCTTTCCCTTCGAATCCATAGTATATAAGTTTGTGCAACAGTATATCGTGTCGTAAGCAATCGAAAGCCTTGGAAAGGTCGCAGAAAATGCTTGTGCATCGCTGCGATCCATCCAGTGCTCCCAATATGAACTCGATCGACCTAGCTATTGCCATTTCTGTTGATCTCTTACTGCGAAACCCATACTGGCAGTCTTTAATCAGATAATTGGATTCCAAGTAATCTACTATTCTCACTTTTAAAACAGTTTCTAAAATTTTTGACAAGACAGGCAATATGCACACAGGTCTATAATTGCCTATCTCATCCATATCGCCTTTCTTAAATACTGGCACGACTTTTCCTATTTTTAAACTGTCCGGAAAAATACCTTGTGAAATGCAACAATTCAAAATATTCAGGATTAGATTAAACAGTACGTCATTTTGTAACACAAGTGTTTTTATGCTTTCTACGTCCATATCATAATAGTCTCTACTTCTTTTATTTTTTAAAGATCTGATTATTTTATCCAATTCTTGACTCGTGATAAGAGAAAAACAAACTTTTGTATTTGGCTGGTTCATTAAATTAAGATATTGATCGCAGTCGCCTACTTCATCAGACTGACATTGGCCTGTTAAGTTTTTAGCAACGTTAATAAAAAAGTTATTAAATACATCAAGTATTTGCGTTTCGTCATATTTAACGCCATTTTGTGGGTTTCTAATTTGTTAATTTTTTTCAGTCCTGTATGTAATTTTGTTTGCTTGTTGTTCTTTAATAATTTTCCAAGTTGTTTTTACTTTATTTTCAGATCTCCTAATTCTATCCATGTTGCCTAATTTTTTCGCCGTTTGAAGAACTTTTCTAAAGACCTTTCTGTACGATTTAAGCTTGCTTTTCCCTGTCAAAGAAGGCATCACATTGTTTAATAGTTCAAGTGTCTGTAATTTATTTCTTGATACTATTATACCTCTTGTAGATATATTATGCATGTTTTCAGATTTGTTTATGGGCATTACAAAGCCTAGAGCCCTCGAAGCCTTGGAAACTATATTATCGATATGTATATCAAATAATAGCTTGTCGTCATGACAAACACCAAGATCCCGCACTTGATTGACCCGCTGAAGAGCAACCCCATCGAGCGTATAGTCGTACAGAACCAAGTTACGCTTCACCGCATCATTCATATATTTGACGGTAGAGATTATCTCCATGTCATCAGCAAAACATAGCAACCGCGACGACCTACGGCAGTGTTCGATGTCGTTCACAAAAATAGTGAATAAAAGATGTCCAAGTAAGGACCCTTGTGGAACACCATTAGGAATCAATACCCACCCGGACATGTAATTATAAACAACCACAGCCTGCGTACGGTTGTCAATGTACGACGAGAACCATCTGAATAAGTCCCCACTAAGGCCAATCCCCAAAAGCTTGGATAGAAGCAAGTTATGTTGGATTCTGTCAAAGGCCTTACTGTAATCAGTATAGATGAAGTCCACTTGAGAGCCACTGTCCATAGCTTCAGTGAGTAAGTTATTGAACACAACAAGGTTAGTTACAGTAGAACGGCCTGTCAGAAATCCATGTTGTGTCAGGCTAAAATAATGTTGAATTGCTCGTTAAACCTGTTTATAAACAATCTTCTCCAACACCTTAGAGATAATTCAGAGCTTTGATATTGGACGGTAATTGACAATATCAGTCTTGGAGTCCCTTTTTATGCACTGAAGTGATGTAGGCAAGCTTCCATATATTCGGCACGGTTCCACTGCCTAATGACTTTTTGAACAATAGTGAGACGGGAATGGCTAAAGACTTGGCGCACCGTAAAAGGAATCGGGCGGGCAGTGAGTCAGGACCGGCAGACTTAGAGGGGTCCAGGGACTAGAGAAGTTTGGTGATTTCATCGGCACAAACGGAGATAGTGGAAATACCAGAGCCAATTGAAGTATAGGGCACTAGATCTAGGCAAGGAGTTAATTGGCAATTCGAAGCGCTTAAAAAATTTGAGCAAAAGTAGTCAGAGTAAGCGTTGCATACAGTAACACCAGTGTTGACAACTAGGTCACCGCATTCAAGACTACTTGGCATAGCGTTAGACTTAGATTTATCCATTATAAATTACCAGAAGATTTTGTGGTTGTCCTTAATAGATTTTTCAATAGAATCAATGTAATTACGATAACAGGTCTTCTCCAAGGTTCTCACTCGATCACGTAATAACTCATAAGTCATCTGAAGGGTTACCGTAAATCTTAAAATTTCTCAAGTACTTATACTTCTCTTTAATTACCTTCCTCGGTGCAGAAGAATACCAAACTGGAAAGCGGCTATTGTTAATCACTTTAGATGGTATGTACTTGTCTCTCAATAATGAAAGAATACTATAAAAATATTCAACCTCATCTTCAAGGGATTTAGATAAGAATTCTTCAAGCCAATA
Organism: Scoparia ambigualis; assembly: GCA_963921215.1. Taxonomy (NCBI): domain Eukaryota; kingdom Metazoa; phylum Arthropoda; class Insecta; order Lepidoptera; family Crambidae; genus Scoparia; species Scoparia ambigualis. Next base: position 36,803,183 of record OY992510.1, read on the forward strand.
AATTTCTGAAATATTTTTGTTAATGGAGTCATAGTCGCCCTTATTAAAAAAGATACTTGATTCGAGAGGTCCTACCCAAAGGCACAAAGTCCGCAAAACGTAATTCAATGGACAGTGCACCATGATGAGGGTCAGTCGGTACAAGTGAATCATCACTACAGTCAGAGACAGAGACATCATCGTTACACAGGATAAGATCGAGAATTGAGGCATTCAGACTACCAGTGGCATTTTTTATTCCATTAAACTGCCTGAGACCGTGAGTGGTTAACTCGTCCACCAACCGAATCTCGTTATCGGATTTAAAGTTGCAAGGATCATAAGAACTGTCATTATTAATACTATGAGACCAGCCTATGCCACTTAAGTTAAAATCAACCGTTACAAGGTATAAATCCAAAGGACTACGCATAACCACATCACTCAAACAATTCAAAAAGTTTGACAACTGCTGATAGAATGTGAACCCAAGATTTTCTGAGCTGAGTAAAGAACACAAATATGTAATTTTACGTGAACATTATTACCTATATAACATACCCCGTGCATTCTGATAATATACTGTATTTATTTGTTGAATTAACATTAGAATTTACCTCTTTTAATATTAAAAGAAATTAAAATCAAACTTTCATTACAATAATAAAAATAAAAATGTCGAATAAATACATCCATCATCTGGTATTTGTAAATTAAAATATTATCTACAACAAACATCAGGCAAATAAACAAATGCATAGCGAGAAAGCGAGCGAATAAGCAATTCAATGCAGTAGCCATAAGCATAAAAAGTACACATAAAAGGAGCAAAATGCTGACATGGGTTGAGCCACACTTAACCAAAATAATAACGGGAGGTAGTTTTGAGCGATAAATTGGCAGTGCCAACACGTCTACAAGCAAAGCAGGCATTGCCAACACTTTAAAGTTAAAACATAACATAAGAAACACTATAAGTTCAAACGGATAGCTACACCAGACATGCGTGTGAAATATTATGACTGAAAATAAGTAGCGTACATAAAAAATAACAGGAATTAAATGGCAGAATAAAAAGTATGGTTTTACACCTAAGTATATAAAGGAGATGGTGAATGCAAAGTCACTGGTTATGGTAATACACTAAAGTTTATTACAGACACGTAACTAATATTAATAACAACGGTAAAGTTTATAAGTAAGTAAGATCTAATAGTATGGTGGAATGGTATGATGAAATAGTGCGTATGCACACACACGAATAGTAACGATACAGTGTATAGTGTATATTAGTGCATAAAAATGCTTACGGCGCTAAATGCCCGCGGCGCGGTCAATGTACGTTACTCGTACACTAAACAATCATGTTTAAATCTCTTCTCACTGACACTTTTTACGGACATGAATTTTGCAAAACTTTACCCACAGTTAGTTATAATTTTTATCTTTTGCAGCAGCTTAAGTTTTTGTAATACGTTGCCATTAATGATATTTTTTTAGTTTTTAACTCCTATATTTAATTATTTGCTTATCCGATCCCGCGTCATTCACTTTACTTTTGGTCCTTGTGATATGGATTTTTGGGTTTGCAAATTATTCGTTCCATTTGATATAACTCCATGAAAGTGGTACACAAATTGTTACTCCACTCCGTCATGATAAAAAAACGCGCGTGACCTTACCTACAGCGGCTGCAGCAGTTAACAACAAAGTGAGCGAGCGCGAGAGTGTGCTCAATTCTCTCGCCTCGCCCCTTCGCATCCTTTGACTCGCATCCGAAAAACCTACACAAAGCGGAGCGAGGCGTGGGAACACGAGGGGACACGAGGACACGAGCGCACCGTCCTCGCTCTCGTAGTCGCGTTCCCTCGTGTAGCCTCGTGGAGAGTCTGGATGGGGCATGATGTAACGGTGTGACCGTATGTGCAGCCGGGTGGTGTGGCGCGGCGGCTGGGTGGGCACGCTGGCGGTCTACGGCGGCGCGCTGTACCTCAGCGGCGGCGAGCGCACGCTCATGCGCCTGCCGCTGCAGCGCCGCGACGCGCCGGCGCAGCCGCTGCCGCACGCCGCGCGCCTCAGCGCACTCGCGCACGTGCCCGCGGTGAGTATGCAGCAGCAATGCGCCTGCCGCTGCAGCAGCAATGCGCCTGCCGCTGCAGCGCCGCGACGCGCCGGCGCAGCCGCTGCCGCACGCCGCGCGCCTCAGCGCACTCGCGCACGTGCCCGCGGTGAGTATGCAGCAGCAATGCGCCTGCCGCTGCAGCAGCAATGCGCCTGCCGCTGCAGCGCCGCGACGCGCCGGCGCAGCCGCTGCCGCACGCCGCGCGCCTCAGCGCACTCGCGCACGTGCCCGCGGTGAGTATGCAGCAGTAATGCGCCTGCCGCTGCAGGAGCAATGCGCCTGCCGCTGCAGCGCCGCGACGCGCCGCTGCAGCGCCGCTTCGCGCCAGCGCAGCCGCTGCCTCACGCCGCGTGCCTCAGCGCACTCGCGCCCGCACCCGTGCCTCTGCAGCGCGCAACCCGGCTTCTCTCTGAGCATCTTTAGAATGACGTTGTAGACCCTGCGCTCTGAGTATAATAGTAGACCCACAGATTGCACGTGTACGAGGTTTGACAGAAGTTGATTTTTATCTCTGCGCTACATCATGCGAATCAGCGAGCCAACATGTCGCATGCAGCGGATCGCCATCGCTCTCCTTTCCCTTTCAATATCCCCGGTGACAACATGGCCGAGGTATTTAAACTGCTTCACCCTATCAAGAGCGACCCCGTTCAGGCGCACAGGTGCCACATTTTCCAGCTTTCGGCCCTTGGCTTGGAATACCAGCAGTTCGCTTTTTTAACGTTGTGCATGAGGCCATGCGTGGCCGCATACTTCTCACATAGCCCCAACAGCTTCCTCAGACCGGCGATTGATGGACTGAGCAACACCATATCGTCAGCGTAACTAATGCTATTGATGTTCTGCCCGACAATGGAACACCAGAAACTAGTGCTGCCCAGTCCAACAATCAGCCGGTTCACGTAAAGGTTGAAGACGAAACAATTGTAACTCTTAATACAATGGAATAACAGTCAAACTGTATACATATTGGTGCTAGTGTCTGTACACTGTAACGTTGCACGTACATGTTTATAAAAGTTGCTTAATATTTAAATTATTTTATTTAAAAATACAATAAAACAATATAGTAAACCTATCATATTTATTTAAAAAAACCAAATGATTATATACAACCTTAACCTAAACAATATTATAATACTTATATTTAATTAAAACTATGACACTATAACTATTAAAACACTAACTATTAATTATGAACACAAAAACATAACAATTGAAATAAAAAGGTAAACTAAACAAATAAAATAAATTGAATATTTTTGTCAACCGCGATGTGTGACCGCTTGTACTTTAACTCGCTTCTATTGTCTCGACGCAGGACCGGTTAACGTGGAGCTCCCACGGCGCTCGGCGCGCATTCGTTTCATATACGGCGCGCAGGTCAGAAAGTAGTAGCTACCTAACTGCAGTAATATTTTCGTTTGTAGAAAACGATTTTAACGTATTAAGAGCAGTTCTATTTTGTTGGAAATAGTTATCAATTGCTAATTAACGTACGTTTTACGTTGCCATTAATTAACTCAGTTGTTTTCCGTCCCCAATTGGGGAGCAAAGTTTGGAGCAACTTCCGGGACCAAGTACTTGCGTCACCACCAACACATCGACACCCACCTTCACCAGCCGTCTCGTTCGTGGAACAACAAGACAGGGGAGTGCCGACCAAGCGAAGCTCATTTTAAGGGCTTCACCCACGACCGCTGCTGCGGTATATTTTATTTAATAATAAACATTTTTTTTGTGGACTTGGGTTTTAATCCTTAATTAACCCAACGTCACAACACGCGGTTAATATTGATGCCGAGTCCTCTTCAGTCCAGAATTTTAAGCACGTCCTCCAGTGCAGCAGTGAAGAGTTTCGGAGATATGACGTCTGCTTGTCTCACTTCACGCTGCAGCTGGACTGGCTTCGAGCTCTGGTCCTGAAGGCGAACTGTCATAGTGGTGTTTCGTACAAACACTTCAACACTTCGATGTACCGGTAGTCAATTTGGCACCACTGGAGAGACTGTAGCACGGCCCATGTTCCGATCGAATCAAAGGCTTTCTCATAGTCCACAAACGCTAAGCAAAGTGGCCGGTTATACTACTCGGTCTTCTGTAGCGCAGGCTGTCCGCAGCGTATGTATGTGGTCTATGGAGCTAAAGCCTTTTCGGAATACGGCTTGTTCGATTGGCTGGAAGTCATCAAACCTGCGTGCGAGACAATTAGTTATAACTCTCTAGAACAGCTTATAAACGTGACTTAGAAGTGATATGGGTCTGTAGTTCCTCAGTAGGGTCTTGTTGCCCTTCTTAAAGAAACACAACCACACTTTCATGCCACGCTTCTGGCGTTCTACCTCCGAGTACGACGGAATTAAATAGTCTTTGAAGAGCTGCGAGTACCGGTCTTCCGCCTGCTTTCAAAAGCTCAGCCGTAATTCCGTCAGCACCCGATGCCTTGCTGTTCTTAAGCTGCTTGAGAGCCATACCAATCTCGTACAGGCTGATGTCCGGTATATCTTCGGTGTAGTGTCGGGTTAGCTTAGCTCTAGGGTCTGTAGCTAAGCTTTTTACAGGTGGCCGCGTGGATGTGTATAGCTGTCCATAGAACTTCTCGACTTCTCCCATAACTTCGGACCTGGATGTGACAGTTCTGCCGTCATCAGTTTTCAGCGTCGTCAGTTGGCTCTGCGCAATACCCAAATCTCTTACGAACACTTTTGAACCTTTGTTTCGCTCGATAGCCTCTTTAATACGGTCGGTATTAAATCGGCGAGTGTCGCGAGTCAAAGACTTCGAGATCTGCCTATTGAAGCGCCAAAGCTGAGACGAATCATCCGATAAACGCAGAACCATCACGCGCCGCTCTTCCATCAGTTTGAGATTATGGTCCGAGAGCTTTTTAGGTCCTCTTGTACGGTGGGTTTTGAAGAACTTAGACCCAACCGCATGGACAGTTTTTACAAACCTGTTGTTGTAATCGTCCACGTCTACGCAATCCTTCAGGCATTCCAAGCGATTTTTCAATTCGAGCTGGAAGCTTTCGGGGTTTTGGATTTGGATGGGTGCAGGAAGGAGCGAAGACTTCATCAATCGACGTCTTTCTAGCTTAATATCAATGTTCAATGTGCCTCTTACCAACCGGTGATCACTGCCAGTTTTGAACGCGTTGATCACAGAGACATCATTGAATATTTGCTTCCTTGTCGACATGATAAAGTCAATCTCATTTTTTGTTGCACCATCGGGACTTAGCCAGGTCCACTTGCGGTGTTCAGCTTTCCTAAAAAAGGAGTTCATCATGAAGAGTCCCTCCTTTTCCAGAAACTCCGCCAGCAGTTGGCCCCGGTGGTTCCGAATTCCAAAGTCAAAGTCAAAGTGTTTATTGCGATTCATGAATGTTGAACAAGGTAGTGTCATCAATAATACAGTACATCATGTTACCCTTTTGGGCATAGCATTGCATTTTAGCATGAACGTGTAACGGATATACAGACAAATTCAATTAAATTGAACAGAAGCACAATAATTAGGTAGGTTCATAAAATCAAAAGAAAGTCAAACAAAACTATCACCGAAATATTCATTTAAGTTGTAGTAGCATTTTTTTATTAATAATTGTTTTATTGTTTTTAGATTTATATTCATATCTGTTTCCATTCTCAGTTCGACTGGCAGGTTGTTGTATATTCCAACTCCAAATCGTCCTACTTTCAGCTCATCGCCGCTTCGTTTGCCCAGTTTTGCGTAAAAGTCTCCCATGACAACGGTGTAATGAGTTTTGGAGACTTGCTCTAGAGATGTCCCCATACGTAGCCTCCACCTCATCATCGGTGTGTGCCGTAGTCGGAGCGTATACCTGTTTAACCTTCAACGAATACCGTTTGGTTATTCTGAGTATAAGGTACGCTACCCTCGACGACACACTTTCGGGTCTTGAAAACGTTGTTCACGAGAGAGCTGTGGACGATAAACCCGACACCACCCTGGGACAGTTGTTCGCCCACCCGGAAATAGAGCAAGTTACCAGACTTCAAGATTATCGAGTCCTCCCCCTCTCTTCGGACTTCAGATAATCCCACAATGCCCCACCGTATCTTGGTCAATTCTTCCTCCAGTTCGCAAACCTTCTCGTCGGTCCGCAGTGTACGCGTGTTGTAAGTTGCCAGGGCCAAAGTTCGTTGTTGGCGGTAGCCATGTCTCTGCCGGAGATTCTTAGCATCCCCTGCCCCGTCGCTACCGTAGCTAGGGCGAGCGGGGCCGCCGTGGACTAGGGGCCGGAATTTAGTGCTGTCGTTCATGTTGGGGGGAATGTTGCCATAATCACCACGCTTAGCAGGCGGGCTGGCGATCGCAGTATGACGGTGGTAATCTCAGAGGATGCTGCTGCCCATCCTCTGGGTTGATCCCTCAGTCGCCATCTACGACTCCCACGGGAAGATAGAGGGTAGTAGTATTCTTTTACCGCTACCGACACGGTTGCTACCGACACTCCAACCTGTACTCGTTCGATAGCTCACTACGCCGTTTGACCTGGTTAGTTTGATGCCCATACCAGTATCTGAGGATATTAATCAACTGACCGGGAACCCCTGCGTCTTTTAGTGCACCCCAAAGAATGTCGTCTTTAACCAGGTGAAATGCCTTACAGAGATCTGAAAACGCAGCATATACAGTCTTACTCCTATTAGTATAGTACCTGACGGTATGTTTGAGCTGCTGTCAAGCACCTTCGATATGACTGTAGCTTCGGTGTGCCGCCCTGTTTGTGCGCCTGAGTTGCAGACTTTCTAGAAGGGCGGAGGATACGTGTCTTTTGTGAGGGTAGTTCCTCCGCGTTCTACAAAGTCAATGCCGGAGTGCCGCCGGGTTCTGTGCTCTCACCTACTCTATTTCTTCTGCATATTAATGACATGTTGTCCTTGGGCAATATTCATTGTTATGCGGATGACAGCACGGTGCATGAGCGGTACTTGGGACATCCTGCGGCAAAGCAAGCCGATATCATGGTGAAAAGGCAAGAACTGGTTGCCAAAGTGAACCTGACTCTCGATCGTGTCTCTAAGTAGGGATCCAAAAACCTGGTCGAGTTTAATGCTAGCAAAACCCAGGTTTGTGCATTCTCCTCCAATGTAACTCCCTTCCTTACTCCTCCCTCTCTTCAGAACTCTCCGTTACCCATTTTGGTGAACCTCAGCATTCTTAGCATGGACATCGGCCAGGAACTGAATCCAAAATGCTACATCGAGAGTGCTATTTTAACTGCCTCCCGGAAGTTGGGTATTCTCAATAAGGTGAGGCGGTTTTTCACTCCTGAGCAGCACTGTTTGCTGTACAAAACTCAGGTGCGATCGAGTATGGAGTATTGTTCCCATCTATGGGACGGCTCCGCTAAATGCCTCCTCGATGCACTTGATAGACTGCAAAGGCGAGCGGTACGCATTATTGGAGATGCTGAGGTAACAGCTTCCCTTGAGGACCTCCAGCTGCGTAGAGACATTGCTTCTCTCAGTGTCTTCTACCGGAACTACTACGGAGAGTGTTCTGAAGAACTTTTTGATCTTATCCCGCCCTCTCCTTTCCTCTCCCGGACTACACGTGCTGGTCTTAGGAACCACCATCATACTGTACAGACTATCAGTACTCGTACCAAAAAGTTTGGCAAGTCGTTCCTCTGTAAGACCATTCGGCTTTGGAATTCTTTGCCGGCGCATGTGTTTCCCAGCTCCTACAGTCCCGGGTTTTTTAAGCGGGGTGTGAAACGGCATTTATGCAGGCCGTCATGAATGGGAGCGCTCGTTATCGTGCTTATTCCACGGTGGGGAGCGCTCTCATTATTTTGGAATACATGGGCTGCTTACCATCAGGCAGGATGCAGTCACTATGACGAGTCATTATAAAAAAAGGCTAGAGAGATCGGTCGGTTGTTGCCCTTGTCGGAAGCATCACCTGTTTTATTTTTAATTTTGGGTACAACAACCGTTCTCATCAGCTCCTTAGGAAGATAAGAATGCCTAATGCAGAGTGCGAAGAGCAGCCCAACAATCTAGTGAGATGTGGCCCCGCATGTTGCAAATGTCCGATGCTGAGGCCGCCGTGTCCGGGTGACTTGCCTCTTGTCATACCCTTTATAACTGTGGTAACTTGTTTTGTTACTCCTCAATGGAGATTCGGCCTGAAAAAGCGTGCTAAACATATTGGCTATGTATTTAACATTAGTCACGTCTCCAATATTCATCGGGAATGCCGAAATTTTCTAAAATTTTATTTTGTGTTTTAGCGTTAAAATTTTTGGTTTATTGTAACTAACAAAACTGTAAAATACAGTCCACTTTTTATTTGAACTATCGATTCAACAATTGTATTTATAGGTTTCTTATCTTCAATGTTCAATTTTTAATAGATATGTACTGTTTCGATCTACTATTATTAATAGAAATATACCTGCCGTTTAGATGCTTATTAGGTCGGAAGGATAAGAAGCCGGCCGGCGGATATTCGCGAGTCGCGACGCACATGACGAGCTCAAATAACTTATTAAATATACACATACCAAGTGCACTTGTGATTCGTATGAATAACGCGGTGAGTGTATGGCAAGGCAATAAATGGCGCCGTGTGCAGGTGGCGCGCGCGCATCCGTGCTACGGCGGCCGCGCGTGCGGCGGCGGGCCCGGCGCCTGCCTCGCGGGCGGCTCCTGCGGCTGCAGCGGCATCGGCGGCAGCGGCAGCGGCGGCAGCGGCAGCGGCGGCAGCGGCAGCGGCGGCAGCGGCAGCGGCGGCAGCGGCAGCGGCGGCGGCTGCGGCGCGCGGCACCCGTGCGCGGCCGACCACTTCCAGTGCGCGCTGGCGGCGCCGCGGCCGCACTGCATTCCGGAGCACTGGAAGTGCGACGGCCAGGTGGACTGCCCGGACGGCTCGGACGAGGGCGCGGGCGCGGGCTGCGGCGCGTGCGCGGGCGGCGTGCGGTGCGCGGGCGGCGCGTGCGCGGCGGCGCTGGGCGCCTGCGCCCGGGGCGCGCCCTGCGGCGGCACGCAGCTGCCCGGCGCGTTCAGATGCGACGACAAGTTGTGTTTGTCGCCGGGCCTGCTGTGCGACGGCCACCAGCACTGCGAGGACGGATCCGACGAGGCGGCCGTTTTGTGCACGCAGAAGGACCAGGCGCCCCCGTCGCGCGCGTGGGGCGCGTGGGGCTGGTGCGGCGCGGCGGCGGGCTGCGCGGCGTGCGGGGGTGCGCTGTGGGCGCTGGTGCGCTGCCGCCGCGGGCCGCGGGCCGCGCCGCGCGCCCCCCCGCGCCGTGGCCGCAGCGCGCCGCCCGACGCCGAGGCGGCGGAGAGCCTGTGCCACTACCCGCTGCCGACGGCCAACCCGCCGCCGTCGCCCGCCACGGCCAGCGGCGGCTCTGGCGGCGGCGGGGGCGGGGGGGGCGGCGGGGGGCGGCGGCGCGCGTACCGGCACTACCGCGCGAGCAACCGGCCGCCGCCGCCGACGCCGGCGTCCACGGACGCGTGCGAGTCGGAGCCCGAGCCGGCCGCGCGCGCGCCGCCGCCGTCGCCGGCGCCCTACGCGCGCTGAGCGGCGGCCCGCGGCGGCCCGCGGCTGCGTGCAGCGATGGATGAGCCGCCGGAGCGGTTTTGCGCTCGACGTACTTCAACTGGAATTATTTAAAATATGTAAACATACTATTCTAAGTTCATCCTTAGTATGCCTAGAATTTTCGCGGATCTCCTACGTTTATTGTCTTTAATGTACGTAAAGCGTCACTCGTCTGCGACGTTGTACGTGAGCTAGACTTAGCGAAATCTTTCAAACCCGTGAAGTCTTTACGAATCTGGTAAAATCAGACCCGAAACGAGATCGTTCGTTGTGACGATTCGACATATCGCACGATCGATGCGGAAACTGTCAAACGTCAAGTTTGTTTAGCGACGGCGTTCGTATGTCCAGATAGTTGTGGAATTTCATATTGGTGCTATTTCACTGTACGTGCCTCAAATTATATATAAGAATACATTTTATTTGTACAAACATAGATAAGTGTTAGAGGGTTTGTAGCCCGGCTGATCCTCAGTTTTCAATTATTTTATTTTATCCTTAATTAGATTCCAATGTCATAAATCCTCTTGAATGAATCCCTTACCGCGGCGCACTATGGCAGCCAGTGCCATACATTATGTTATGTGTGCCAGTGTTGTAACGTTGTACTAACTCCAATTCGTCCGCACAAAAAAGTAGCAAGTGCATCTCATGTTATCGTCCCATCGCATCCTGAGGTGCCGCGCGTCTGGCAGTGTGCGACATAAGTGCCAACATGACGAAGAGCTCCCTTAAAATGAGCTTTTGTTCTGCAGTATTTTGTTATTCTGCGCCGCCATATGCCTATTTGAAAAAGCACTCTAAAAACTAACAGTGGCGTAACATATTCTGAATTTATCAAAAACAACACTAACGAAGACGTAATTTTAAAATTACCATTATTATACGTAGTAGGTACCTACTATTCAAAATATAACGAACGAAATTTTGTAACGCAAATAATCAATAAAATTATAATTTTTTATGTTCTTTTGTATACACATTATTAAAACTTCCGTGGATGGAAATAGAGTTAGTACAACACGGTTACTTATTATATTACGCCATGATATGGTTTCTGTTTGCATAATATAGGATTTATGTCATGTGTGTAGATAACATTGTGTGTGTCGTGGGTCCGCCCCATAGCCGCCCATGGGCGCGTTTCGGCGGAGGGCATCCGACCTCTCGCTCCTCGCTACAGTTGCACAATCAACGGTAATGCCGCGACCACACGTTTGGCAAACCTCAACAAGCCGTCACTAATTCAAACGTGTGGATAGAGCGTTTAGCTTGGTTTGCAAGCGCTTGTAGCCGGTCCGTCGAACAAATCACAAATCCAAACGTTTGTAGAGGTTTGGAGTTTGCGGCAAGTTGCAAGCGTGCGGACGCGGCATTACAGTATCCGAACAACTCAATATGTTTGATACATTGAATAGAATCATGGCCGTCGCTCTATGGCGCTATGGCGTAGCAGGCCGAGCGCGAACTTGCCGGGCTACACTTGTAAATATAATGTCACTCACTATAAATATATGAAGGAACGTGAGTAGCTAATATAATTGTTTAAATATGACTTAGTAATGTATAAGTGAACTGTTGCAATGTAACGGCTTCGGGCGGATGCGCGGCCCGTGCTCGCATGGCGGCGCGGGACTAATACATATATTCAACATTTATTGCGACAACAGATCTCACAATTTAAAAGGGTGCTCGAGCAATTGCACTTGTCGATTCACATGAGACCTGTTTTTACTTAAAATGTTAATAACGCACAGTTATTATACACGCGCAATTACTCGATCCCTCTTTTTCGCTATATTAAAATCATTAGTAAACATTGATTTCAACATAACAATGAACATGATTATAATAAAATCAATTAAAGCTCCATCTTCTTTTGTTCTAAATGGTTACTTATGTTCATGTACCGGTCGTCAAATGTAATAAATAACAAACGAACCGGGGGCTAATGATCTAACTTCAACTTCTATCGCAATCCCTTTCAAGTAGAAGTACATTGCTTCGCTAGTTTGATTATTTTAAAATAGGTTATATGCAAAAAAGAAAAGCAATGTAATTGTGCTTGAAAGCGATTGCGATAGACGATGAAGGTAGGCAAGTAGGGGGCTGTTTGATATTAGTTTGGACTATAATTATTATTATTATAATCGTGGGCCTATTAGTCCCACTGCCGGGCAAAGGCCTCCCCTCATTGCGGCTGCTACTGGTTGACGCAGGCCAAGTGAAGTGGTTGACTTGAATGTCCCTGCCAATAGCACTCGCTCTGCGGCGCCGGCACCGCGGTAGAGATGGCCGATGCACATGTCGAAGCAAACACAATATTTGTTCTGCAACAGATTGTTTGCATTATATTTTTTTACTAGAATAGCGTTTTAACAAAACATTTGTGTTCTGTCGTTTCTAAGCTTTAAGATTATTAATTGTTCTCTAACACTAAATTGTAACTATATGCAATGTTAGAATATATTAAATGTCAAGTCGTAATAACTTAAAAATATTCAATAAGTGGAAATTGTTCGTTTTGACAATGAGTTATTTATATGTTTAACAATACTAGCAATGTGTGGCGCACAACATTTCGTTATTTGATGGACCTCTGCTATACCTCATTGAATAGTTAAAATAATAAACAAATGCTAATAAACATGTTGTTTTGGCAGTTACTACACAATAGCGCGGTACGGATGGTACCGATTGCGACAAATGAAACCCTTGATGATGAAATATTGACTGAATTGATATAATACAAATCATCATCAATGATGTGTTTTCTTTTACTTTAAGTTGATTGCCTCTAATTGTTAGTCAGTAGTAGTATTGTTGATATGAAATAGTTAATTATGTTTCACCCAAAATCATTGAGGTGCAATAAAGTAGATGTTCTGTACGGGCAGTGCGGGAGCGGGCCAGCGGCGCGTGCTAGCAGCTCAGCAGCGGCTACTGTGACTGACCATAAGCTCTCTTAGGCCTTATTATAACCCGCGGCCACACGCGTGCTAGCAGCTCAGCAGCGGCTACTGTGACTGACCATAAGCTCTCTTAGGCCTTATTATAACCCGCGGCCACACGCGTGCTAGCAGCTCAGCAGCGGCTACTGTGACTGACCATAAGCTCTCTTAGGCCTTATTATAACCCGCGGCCACACGCGTGCTAGCAGCTCAGCAGCGGCTACTGTGACTGACCATAAGCTCTCTTAGGCCTTATTATAACCCGCGGCCACACGCGTGCTAGCAGCTCAGCAGCGGCTACTGTGACTGACCATAAGCTCTCTTAGGCCTTATTATAACCCGCGGCCACACGCGTGCTAGCAGCTCAGCAGCGGCTACTGTGACTGACCATAAGCTCTCTTAGGCCTTATTATAACCCGCGGCCACACGCGTGCTAGCAGCTCAGCAGCGGCTACTGTGACTGACCATAAGCTCTCTTAGGCCTTATTATAACCCGCGGCCACACGCGTGCTAGCAGCTCAGCAGCGGCTACTGTGACTGACCATAAGCTCTCTTAGGCCTTATTATAACCCGCGGCCACACGCGTGCTAGCAGCTCAGCAGCGGCTACTGTGACTGACCATAAGCTCTCTTAGGCCTTATTATAACCCGCGGCCACACGCGTGCTAGCAGCTCAGCAGCGGCTACTGTGACTGACCATAAGCTCTCTTAGGCCTTATTATAACCCGCGGCCACACGCGTGCTAGCAGCTCAGCAGCGGCTACTGTGACTGACCATAAGCTCTCTTAGGCCTTATTATAACCCGCGGCCACACGCGTGCTAGCAGCTGAGCAACGGCTACTGTGACTGACCATAAGGTCTCTTAGGCCTTATTATAACCCGCGGCCACACGCGTGCTAGCAGCTGAGCAACGGCTACTGTGACTGACCATAAGGTCTCTTAGGCCTTATTATAACCCGCGGCCACACGCGTGCTAGCAGCTGAGCAACGGCTACTGTGACTGACCATAAGGTCTCTTAGGCCTTATTATAACCCGCGGCCATGCACGAGAAGCCGTCCCGTACAAGCAATGCGGCGTCACGGCGGGTGCGACACACAATCCATACAATTTCATTACCGTGTTGTAACTAAATATTGTTGGACAAAACTACATATCAATAGTTATTGTTAGTTTTTATATTTTATTGAGCTGCTAGATTTAACTAACTACCTACCGTTCTAAACAAATAAAATAAATAATTAGAATGTTATCTCATATAAGTAGTCGTATAGTGCGTAGCGGCCTCGGGATTTTTATATAGAAAAAAAAATCTTATTTTAAACCAAAAAAACTTAATCGCTTTAAGTTAACTGTGAATATCTTCTATCTACAATAATATTAATGAGCAAAATTAATACCAGAATAATTGTTACTTCATGATGAAAAAGATTTTATAATGCATTTATTTCATTTTTCATAATACATATATAGATAAAAACGATAAATACAACTGCAAAATTACTACAAAATGCGATGCGCCGGCCGTCCGAAATCAGGTTATTCTCGCAGAGTGGAGATTAGTTATATTAAGCATTAATTTATTATCCTATTTCGATAAAAACGATAAATACAACTGAAAAATTACTACAAAATGCAAAAATGAGCATTTTACTCAAAAATCACAGTCGAAAAGAAATGAAAGAAGTCTCGTTCCAACTTAAGATTAGAATGCGACTTCTTAAAAATATCAATTGCTTTAGAAATTATCCTTGACTTCTATTTTTAAACGGTTTTATTTAGCTTGATCTGTTTGTTGTTGTTGATGTTAGGTCAAATTTTTTAGTATCTACCTACTTAAAATTTTGCCCCCTTCCTGTTCACCGATTGATCTGAAATTTGAAATCTGAAAAAAACTAAAAACATAAAAATAAAAAAATAGGTAAAAAGAAATTTATGTTAAACGGTTTTATTGAAAAGAAAGATAATGTACTTAGTAAAAACCACAAAATAATTAAAAATAAAATGGTGGGGCGTAGCATAACCAGTATAAATGTGTAATCAGCATTTGTAATGATATGAACGGTTGACTGTTGACAGAAATTTCACACGCCCCACGATTTTATTTTTTTATTTATTTTTTAATTATTTTGTAGATTTTAGTACATTATCTACATCATCATTCTTTCTTATCAATAAAACCGTTTAACTTAAAAATAAAAATTATATCGGCACCCGTAGATTATCTAGAATTCGATAGTCATAACTTCATGAAGTTAACATAATAATTAAATTCACTATTAATCAAAAATATTAAGTATTTCATATAAACTCCTTTGCACGGTCTATTTTATAGTCTACTGGCGGCCGCTCGCGGTTTCACCCGCGTGATTCCCGTTCCCGTGGGAATATCGGGATAAAAAGTATCCTATGTGTTAATCCAGGTTATAAACTATCTGTATGCCGAATTTCATCCAAATCCATTCAGTAGTTTTTACGTGAAAGAGTAACAAACATCCATCCATACTTACAAACTTTCACGTTTATAATAGTAGGATCTATAATTGCGTTGAAATATCGCGGCGATGGCTTCGTGCTCACAGATGTTGGAAATTTTTGAGTTCAAACCATAAAGTTACTTCTTACTCGTACCTATACCTAGTTCCGCTAGGTTAGTAACTTTATGGTTCAAAATAATAGTGTTTCGTGTACTTATTTATCGTAGCTACACCTAGACTTTTTTCTCATGTTTCTTGAGTGATTGAAAATAACTTTACTGTGAACAAGAAGTCATACTTATTTAATTTTTTTATGTGTGAAATCGATGTGATGGCACCGCAAGGTGGAGGCTGCTTACTTCGCGGTGTCTTTTCTAGTTTATTGTACCTCAATCCTAAGTTGTTTGTTTTCACACAACCGGACAACATTTAAAATGGCCAACGGCTGGCGATCACGATTGCCGCGCCTCGCCCCTGCGCCGGCCCCGCGCGGCATTATAAAAAAAACATTCGCGCTCTATTTTTAACTTTATTTGCATACATAGATAATGTCTCTTATCAATCAAAAGATTATAAATTTATTACATTACAATTGACACGATTTGACTCAAAAATATGTATTATTTTGTATAACTCGGTACTTTCTTGTCTGTATGTTGTTATCAATTATTGTAAGTCGTTTACCCATATTCAAGGCGACGAGGATGGCGAACATTAAAAAATGTGGCCAGCGGAGTGCGTACCTATATAAGTACCTAAGAAAGTCGACTTTAGAAAATAATTATACCTAATTTGTTATTTTTATATCGCAAAACCTAACCACTACGACTGCTACATAACAGTTAAAAATAAAAAAAGCTAAGAAATAGTAAAACAACGCTATTCTTCTGTTTTCCTTGAGTGTGACAATGTTATTATCAACATAATATGGAACCGCCCTAAAAATACTGAAAAGACACTTGACCACCCATTGGCCGTATGCAGGCAGTTCCCTCTAGTGCAACAATGTTACAACATTATTTCAACAAACCGTTCCTCGCCGTAGTGTTTGAGTTTTTGCCTTGCCGTTAGACAACAAGTGAGCTTTTCTTGTCGCCAAAAAGGGTTTACAAACTTCCAAATTGAACATTTTACTTAAGTAGGTACTTTTTAAGCCAATAACCAACGCATGCTGAAGGAAAATGCAGAGATCTTAAAAGAATTAATGCTACTTATTTAAAGTCCACTTTAGAAAGTTTACAAACGCATAAACTCAGTGGAATAAAAGTTCTTTACCTACTATGTTTTCGACTAATTACTTAGATTTATGTATGTTCCTTTAACATGCACAGTCTCATTAATATTGGTTGAACATTTTAATTTACGCATTATGTTAAGAAGTATGGACTCTAGAGGTGAAAGTCGTAAAAGTAATTTATACAATGTCCTAAACTTTAAGAAGCAAGCTCACTCACCCGGAAGTACGAACCCCTTAGGAACCCCATAGGATTTTTCCGAATCCGTTCTGTTATAGAAAAATTGTACTAAATACTTTACATGCTGTCTCAGTTTTTTTATTGTCTTACATTTTCATAGTCTAAAGGTGTTTTAACTATTAGGTATATAATGAGTTAATTTCTATGAGTCAACGACCGTTAAATAGCTCTGTCTAAACTCATAATATTAAAGATGAAGCGTGGTTTCTTCAAACCGGGACGAGCATGTGATAAGTTTGCTGTTGCCATGTTAAGCATTTAATTTGTACCAGTCTATTCAAATAGAGAGGCAGCTAAGGAATGTATGTATGTATGTACCCTGACTGATTGTACGTAATAAAATTTTATACCTGTTACAATACTTTTAATCCTAACTATTATTACTTAGTTAAAATAAATGCAAAATGAGTTTGTTTCTTTGTTTGTTACGCTTTCTCACTTAAAACTGCACCAATTTTGACGAACTTTGGTATAAAGATAGATATATATAGGCCCTGGAAACGGTTATAGGCTACTTTTAATCGCGAAAAATTTACGCGGGCGAAGCCGAAGCCGCGGGCAAAAACTAGTATAATTATTATATTTTCTAGTAAGGCCGATTTCTCGCTCTTCACCAAATCTGTTGAGAATATACAAGATCCTCCGGTACCTAACTGAAAATAAAACTCCGCTAATGAAGTCAATAATATAGTAACACATGGCTAATTACCTATTATCAACGCCAGTATGATAATGTTGTTGTGAATGCAACATGTAAAACGATCTTTCGTGTTGGGGGCGGACCATACGCCCCTCGAGATTAGTTAATAAAAAGCCTATGCACGTCTGTCCCAGTGATGAACAGATTCGGCTGCAGCACACATCACATCTATGGACAATGTACATGATGCGCATCGCGTGCTTGTGTCTAATTGTGTGGTTCGTGCTGGTCGACTGTCAGGATTATCAAGACCGACCCAAAATTTCATCATCAAATGGACATCTTATACTTGAAGCAGCTCAGGACAAGAATATCTACCTACGAGTTAATGGACCCAAATCTGGTATCTTTGCGAAGGATATAAATTTACTTCACTTGAGAATTTCAGACAGCGGGGAACAGTCCCAAATTGCTACTGGTGACAATTTTGAAAAGTATCTTAATGGACCAAATGGCATTTTGAGTCGACTAGATAGATTAGAAAAACAATTGACTGCAACACCGTCTGACCTGTTACCAAACATAACATTGGTGATGAGAAGGGTCAACAGACTAACGAACCGGGTGTCGTCTCTCCAGAGCCAACTAAACAACAGAGCAAGAGATCAATGCCAATCCAGTCCTTGTCAAAACGCCGGTACCTGCTTAAACTTGGCGAGTGGCTTCCATTGCCTATGCCCGTCCAATTGGGAGGGACGGAATTGTGAAGTCGATGTCAACGAATGTCGGAATTTTGCTGGAACAGACTTGGGGTGCCAAAATAGAGCTACTTGTATAAATAGACCAGGAACATACGAATGTCTTTGCGCTACAGGATGGTTCGGTATTCATTGTACCAGGCGAGAGAAAGACTGTTCAGCTGGAAATTTCGAAATGTGCGGATATGGTACTTGCGTTCCTGTTACCAGCGGAGAAGGTATTAAGTGCATATGTAATCAGGGTTGGGAGACGAATGGCACCGGAGCGGCGTGCCTCGCGGACGTAAACGAATGCGACTCTAGTCACGGATCTCGCTGCTCTGCGAATCCAAAAGTCGATTGCATCAATCTACCTGGATCGTTCAGATGCGGCCAGTGTCCTCCAGGATACGAAGGAGACGGCTTCACGTGTCACGATATTGACGAATGTTTGACGATTCCGAATGGCGGCTGCAGCCCGCTGGCGACGTGTCACAATACGATAGGCTCCCGCATATGCGGCGCTTGTCCAGCTGGCTACCAAGGAGACGGCGCCACGTGCACGTGGAGAGGATCCTGCAACATCAACCACGGCGGGTGCCACCCCTCAGCGCAGTGCGTCGACACTATGGCGATAGTGCAGTGCATATGCCCGTTAGGCATGGAAGGCGATGGAATAGGACTTCATGGATGTTACGTTGCAGTCGGCGCTAATTCTACGCAACGTTGTGAAACAAACCCGTGCGGCGAGCACGGCCAGTGCCACCCCCTGCTGTCGGGCTATACTTGTTTGTGCTTCAAGGGACACAGTGGAGTTCATTGTGATATTCCCGTCGACTATTGTTCGGGCAGCCCTTGCCAAAACGGAGGCACGTGCAGACCTGACGGCAGTTCTACGGGCTTCAGATGTGAGTGTACAGCTCGGTACTCGGGCCATTTATGCCAGATGAGAGCCAAATCATGCAGCGGAGTTTTAGACGCCGAAGAAGGTAGTCTCATATATCCTTTAACTAATAATTCTTATGATCATAATTCGAAATGTGCTTGGGTTATACACACAGCCCAAAATAAAGTAATAAACGTGACCTTTACCAAGTTTAACTTAGAATTAGAACCTGAATGCATGTATGACTTTTTACAAATTCATGACGGTAGAACGTCATCCAGTCAGCTCATAGGTAGATTTTGTGGAAATGAACTGCCAAAAAGCGGGAATCTAATATCCAGTACTAACAATTTATATTTGTGGTTCCGTTCTGATACAACCGTTGCTAAAGATGGGTTTGCGCTTCATTGGAACAGCATCCACCCGGTGTGTGGCGGTGAAGTAGACGCGGCGACCTACGGCCATATTAATTCACCGGGCTCACCGGGAAAGTACCCACCGAATCGAGATTGCTACTGGCATTTAACTACTTCTTTCGGAAAAAGAATATTATTACACTTTTTTGCTTTAGATATTGAAACTCATTCTAATTGTAGTTTTGATTACTTAGTTATTTACGACGGACAACAAAGTAACGATCTCCTTGGTAAATACTGCAATTCCACCCAGCCCTCACCCTTACAGTCAACCAGCTCCGAGCTATCGATACACTTTCATTCGGACGCATATGGATCTGGAAATGGATTTCAGATTACTTATGCTCCTGTTGAAGGAATTCCCGGTTGTGGCGGCTTGTACACTTTAGACCGAGGCGAAATCGTATCACCATCTTACAATGATGTTTATTTAAGTAATTTATTATGCGAATATAAAATAAACACCGGCCCTGAAACTAAAATTCGCATTAATTTCAAATCATTTAAACTCGAAAGTTCTATCAAATGTAGATATGATTATCTTAAAGTTTACGATGGCCCGTCAGCAAATTCAAAACTTGTTGGAAAGTTTTGCGGCAGTACTTATCCAAAGTCATATATTTCGTCTTCAAATAATCTTTTTATAATTTTTAAAACCGATCACAGTACTGCATCTGAAGGATTTAAGATAACTTTTGAAACAGTTTGTCAAAAAACAATTTACGGAGATAGTGGTATCCTTAAATCTCCTGGATATCCCTTCAGTTACCCGGATAATAAAGTATGTGAATACATCATAGGAACCGTACCTGGTAAAGCAATTCAGTTGACTTTCCAAGATTTTGATATCGAAGATAATAGATATTATAATTGCCAATACGACAATGTAGAGATAAGAGATGGTCCAGATCGTAACGCAACTCTTTTAGGCCGATTTTGTGGCGGTTCTGAACACGTTCCTCCTGTACAAACATCTACACACAATTACCTATATTTAAGGTTTAACTCTGATATGAGTATTTCTGGGACAGGATTCTATGCAAATTATACAACTATAGACACTGAGTGTGGCGGTATTTTCAGAGAGACCACAGGACTAGTTAGCTATCCGTCTGGAGACAGCACTGAGTCTTACAGAAGTAACCAAAAATGTTCATGGATGTTGATTGCTCCTGAAGGAATGCACATCAAACTAACGTGGAATAGATTTAACATCGAAAACATGCCGTCCTGTATTAGTGATTATTTGGAACTTATCGAAATAGACGGCAGTAACAATAATGAGACTCTTGGAAAATTTTGCGGCAGTTCATCTCCTCCATCTTTAACGACAACTACAAATCGCTTGATGCTAAGGTTTGAATCAGACAGCAGCGTTAGATTAACAGGCTTCTCTTTATCATACACGTTTTTAGATGAGAGAACACACTGTGGAGCTGTTTATGTCAAATCTCACGGTTTCATTTATTCCCCTGGATGGCCCAAACGTTATGAACCTAATCGTGATTGCACATGGACAATCACAATGCCTGTTGGACAACAAATTATGCTTAACATTTCACAGTTCGATTTAGAACGTCCCATTCGTGACAAGTGTGACCTTGGTGATTATTTAGAGATTCGTAATGGTGCAACACAAAATTCGCCATTAATTGGCAAATATTGTGGCAGTTTCCAGTCAAGGCGCATTATATCAATTGCAAATAAGTTATTCCTTAGATTTCACTCGGACTTTTATATGACTGGCAATGGTTTTAAAATAGAATGGGATGGTACGATAACGGGATGCGGTGGAACATTAACTAGTTCATCTGGGTCAATTTCATCTCCCAACTATCCAGAAAACTACTATGAAAATGCGGAATGTTTCTATAAAATAGTTACAAGTCAAGGGTCTCGAATCAGAATAAGATTTACTGATTTGGATTTGGAAAGAACTTCTTCCTGTAGAGATGACTATGTTGAAATTTTTGATGGCCGTGATGAAAATTCTGTAAGTTTAGGAAAGCATTGTTTCATGGAACCTAACTTAATTAGCATAGTAACTAGTAGTAACATTGCATTTATTAAATTTCGAACAGATGTTTATATTTCAAGTAGAGGTTTCCTCATAAACTATGACACAGTTTGCCAAAATAATATTACCGGCAGATACGGAGTCATAGAAAGCCCCGACTATCCAAGCAACTACCGTCTAAATTTGAATTGTTTGTGGACCATTAATGTGCCTAAGGGTAATAAGATAAACGTTACCTTCACTCATTTTGACATTTACAAATCTTATAGGCCGACCTTCCGCAACTACGGCAGTTTCAGGTGGACTCCACAGTCCGGTCAGCTACGATCTAACTGTGACAATGATTACTTTCAATGGAAAGAAACCGATCAACCTCAATATTCAAAAAAATATTGTGGATCAAATTCACCTCGTATTCAAAGCACTGACAATAATTCATTGCAAATAAAGTTTGTAACAGGATCGTTCATTCCTCGTACAGGTTTCAGACTAGAATGGACCAGTTACGGTTGTGGTGGCTATATTCAAAAACGATATGGTCTTATAAATTTAAACAAAAGCACAACATCTAGTGGAGAAATTGAGTGTGAATGGTTGATAGAAAGTCCATTGGGCACAAGCATAACTATAACTTTTGCTTCAACGTATATGGCTGAGTCTCCAAACTGTACTATTGATGCCATTGAAATATTTAATGGTCAGTCGGCAAATTCTCCTCTTATTACGAAGTTTTGTCATCGCTCAAGTACATCCGTACAATCAAGCACGAATTTAATGTTGATACGTTTTTCAAAGCGATCAAATTTACGAGATGTCTTTTTTACATCTAATTTTCACTCTTGGAAATCTGGTTGCGGAGCTAGAATTATGGCTATGTCAGGAATAATATATTCTCAAAACTATCCTAAAAACTACGATAGCAGTTTAAACTGTCTTTGGACAATAACTGTACCTTTAAATCATCGCATCGAATTAAATTTCATAGATTTAGATCTATATTCTGATAATGATGACGAGAATAGTTTGTGTGGAGATAACATTAAACTTTATGACACAATACGTATTACCAATTTAAATTATTCTCAAATAATATGCCCTGAAACAAAGAACAAACAATATGTATCCAAAAGTAATAATTTAGCATTACAGTTTATCACCGATGGCCATGGAACGGCCAAAGGTTTTAAAGCCAACTTTACCATTACTTGTGGTGCTATTATCAATGCTACTCGAGACGGGATAGTGACCAATGATAATTTTTTTAGATATACTAATAGAAGTTGTATATGGACTATACACGCTCCAGCCCCAGACCAAAAAATCACTTTAACAATAACACACTTGTCCCTGCAAAAAAATTATGACATTTTAACAAATAGAAGCTGTCCTTCATCTTTTCTACGAATTCGCGAAGGCGATGATGTTAGCTCCCCTGTGATTGGCGAATACTGCGGGCGAAAAATTCCCCCGAGTATTGTGAGTCATGGCTATGCTTTGACTATTGAACTTGGAACTTATACTAATTCTATAGAAGGCCAGTTTTCTGCACATTACACGTCATTTACAAGTGCTTGTGGAGGTACATTAACATCAGAAGAAGGAGCCATCGCGTCACCAAACTACCCTCAGCCATATCCCATTAATACGGACTGTGAATGGACTCTGGGAACATCTCCAGGAAACAAAGTTTATATTGTATTTGAAACTTTCAACCTACAATATTCTGAAGGTTGCAACCAAGATTATTTAGAAGTGCGGGAAAGTCATAGTGGAGGTCCACTACTAGGACTTTATTGTGGAGACGTTTTTCCAACAAATACTACGGTTGCCTCTAAGCTTTTCATAAAGTTTCGTACTGATAGCAAAGACTCCAGTACTGGATTCATGATTAATTATGGTTTTATTCACGGCAATGACATTAGTGGATCGGAAAGTGGAATAGTCACTTCTCCATTATATCCCTCATCGTATGCAGGGGCTGCCGATTATTCATGGAGGATAACAGTGCCAAAGGACACTATTACTCTCTTTATATCTCAATTAGAAATAATGTCTCAAGGAGAATCATGTTCAAATTACTTAGCCGTATACGATGGATATGATGAAGATGCATCTTTAATAGAAAATCTTTGTGGAATATTTAATAATAATGAAAAAGTGATTCGCACCACCTCTAACGTTGCTTTCTTGAAACTTAGGTTGTACGAAACCAACACAGGCTCTCTATTCCTTATTCGTTGGTCCAAGACTGACAGCACAGAAAGCCAGGTTTCTTCAGAGTATAAAATAAACTGTGGATCAAATGAAACTCAAATCATAAGTACTGGCGACAGTGCTACTATTCGATCACCAAACTACCCCGAAAATTACGAAAATGATTTGAAATGTCAATGGATTTACAAATCAACTCCTGGTCGTCATTTAATTTTGAAGATTTCGGCCGTAAGAATAGAACAAACATCGGGTTGTTTCGCAGACTCCATTTCTATTTATACATCAGATACCCCGACCCAATGGGTACCTATCAAAGAAAAAGTGTGTTTATCTGAAGATTTAACAAAAACTATGAATGCGTCTACATATATTAAAATAGCTTTTGAGACTGATAGCACAGTCACAGCTAAAGGTTTCGAAGCAACAGTATTATCTGTTTGTGGCGGGACAATTTCAGATGTATCAGGCATAGTGAGCCCATCATGGTTGGATTTTCGACAACGCAGTAACTTTCTATTCAACTGTGATTGGAAAATAAAAGTGAGACCTGGAAGGTTAATCAAAATTCAATTCCTGCATTTTAATATTACAAATACTGTAGATTGTAGTACATTTGTAACACTACGAAACGGAGATTCAGCAGAATCCCCCCTATTAGGTAGTGGAAAATATTGTGGTTACTCGCACGAAGAAAGAAATGAGATAGTTACTTCTAGTAATTTGTTATTCATAACTTATACTTCCATTAATACACTTACCTCAAATGTATTTAAAAGTTTTAAACTATGGTATGAAGAGAAGACGGTAGAATGTGGCGCCGCCGCTATGTTAACCTCCGATCATAATTGGGAAGAAATAACTTCCCCAAATTATCCATCGATACCAATACCTTATACGGAATGTATCTGGAAATTTTCTGGTCCACCAGGTGAAATATTAAGAATTGATTTTAATAGAATTGATATTGACAAAGAAAGTGACTGTAATTTAGAATTTATAGAGGTGCGCGACGGATCTTCTGAGCTGTCACCACTCAAAGGCCGATTGTGTGGCACTGAAAATCCTGGTACTATAAAAACGAGCAACAACGTACTCTATGTAAAATATTCCACACAAAAGCAAACTCCTAACAACGGATTTAAAGCTAATGTCTCTCTTGATGTCTGTGGTGGAACTATAAATGCTGATACCGGTGCATTGTCATCACCGGGGTACCCACATATGCCAACGCTAAAATATGGAACGGTGTGCGAATGGCGCGTTATCGGTAATTCACTATTTACGTTCTTGTTCCAAGCACAAGATATAAATTTACCAGATTCTGAGGCACCATGTGATACTAAAGTTACTATTGAAGAATCGTTACCGGAGAATAACACTGTTACTATTTTAAAGACTTTTTGCAGTGACGCAGTTTTTCAAACTTCATCTCATGAACTAATTGAAACCTTAACAAACGACGTAACTATCAAACTCCGTATTGGAAAACCAAGTGAATATACACAAGTATCAGAGCATAGAGGTTTCCGTTTTACTTTTAATTCCTCGATACCCAAATGTGGTATTATAATGAATGCCCCTGAAGGTTATATTTACACACCAGGTTATCCAAGAGATACTACAATACGCTCTTGCTATTGGAAAATTACCGTCCCTGAATCACGTAGAGTAACTTTGGAATTTTTAGATGCTGATATACAAAGACATAGAATAAACATATACAATGACAAATCGTATCGCTCTCTGATAGAGACTATTCCCAGTGATGATTATTCCCCAACAACTCAAATATTTGAATCATCAGGAAATACATTGATCATTTACGTTTGGCAGGATCCTAGTTCTGGGTCCCATCACAGATTTAAAGCAAAATTCACTTCCGATAAACCAGCTCTTTGCGGTGACCGCTTTAGTAGCATGCGTGGGCATTTTAGTTCTCCTATACTCGACAGAGCTTACATTTGCACATGGAATTATAACTATGACGATAGAAATCTTATTGCTACATCCAATTATACAAATATACCCGCATACACGTTATACGTTAAGGTATATGTGAACTCTACTATAAGCGTGAATAATGCTTTATGCCGGTATTCTGATCCAAAATTAAATATAAAATCTGTAATAAGTAACAGAGGAATCAAATTCAACAGAGACTTCTGTCATAGTACCGACACAGCTTTAAGAATACCATCCTCTACAGTAGACTTTATGGCTGTAAAACGTAAAAGTGTTTCGTTATCATTTGACGTTCATTGGAAACTTCACCCATGTGGTGGTGTAGTGCATGCCACGGAAAATTCTGTTAATATTTTAAACGTTCCTAGTTCATACAATGACTCACTAGATTGTGCTTGGATAGTCTTGGTTCCCACTGGTAAGAGAATAGAAGTAAAAATAGATGGTTCCTTTCAACTCAACTGCGATGATGAATTCATTACTATAAATCCAGACGTCATAGCTACCTCCACAACCATAGGTGACTACTGTAAAGATAGAGCCTTAGAAAGCCCAATACTACTAAAATATGCTATGCTTTACGTGCAATACCACTCCAAAGTCAAAACTGAAACACAAATCAAATTGATGGTAAAAACAGTTCAAAACGCGTGTGGTGGGTACCTCATGACCTATGAGACAGTATTCGAATCGCCTAATTATCCTAAAAGCTACATTGAAAATCAGGAGTGCACATGGGAAATAAAAACTGATCTAGGTAGCAGAATATCTCTTCAATTTATGGGGCGATTTGCAATTGAAGCCCGACCTAATTGCACTAAAGATGTAATCATCATATATGATTGGAAGGATAATGCGTACTTTGAAGTTGCTAGACTATGCGGACGCGTTCCACCGCCGCCATATAATACAACTTTTAACAAAATGAAGGTGGTACTACGCACAGATAGTGAAATCAATCTTGATGGTTTTCGAGCACAATGGGTGCGTATATGTGGCGGTAATTACACGGCTACCGCAAAAGAACAATTTTTGTATAGTCCTGGCTATCCATTTGGCTATACTCCTAATTCGAAATGTGTCTACAAAATATCATCAGGAGCAGGGCCTGTCGTTGTAAAATTTATTGATTTTGAAATTGAGGGGCCTTTTCCCGATTGCAATAACGATAATTTAACTATAGCAGGCCACTCTACCAATGACTATCTATACGACGAAATTTATTGCGGAATGGAAATTCCACCAGTTTTAAGTTATGATGAATTAACTTTAACTTTACAAACAGACATGTATATGTCCAAAAAAGGCTTTAAGTTGTCATATACGACAGTGTCTTGTGGAGGCGAGGTCAACGAGCCTACAGTCATAACTTCGAACCCGACTGATTATTACAGTTACAATTTAAATTGTACGTGGTTAATCAAAGCTCCAAGCGACAAAACTGTCGTACTACGATTCCTTTACTTTGATTTAGAAAGCAGCACCGATTGTTATAATGATTTCTTAGCAATTTACAATGGCTTATCTCTAAATAACGATAACCGCGTAAGTTTGATGTGTGGCCGTGGTGATAATGCAAGTACCATTATAAAAAGCACTGAAAACACTATGTCATTGCACTTACGCACTGACAGCAGTGTGGCTGGTAAAGGCTTTCGAGTGGCTGTCTCCTTTACCTACTCGCCAGCTGCAGGATGCGGTGGGCTTATTAACCTTACCTCGACTTCCACATTTGACTTAAAATCACCTCGGATTCTTTCGAAATCAGTGTACGAGAACTTCTTAGATTGCCATTGGTCAATAGTCGCATCTGTAGACAATGTTATTAAAATCAAATTTACTTCATTTCACATAGCCCCTTGCCAAGACGTCAATCAAACCGCATTGGGATATAATAATTGTGAATGCGATTTTGTAGAAATAAGAGACGGCATCACGCCCGATAGCCCGATTATTGAAAGTTATTGTGGCCACACGTTACCGCCGGAACTAATGACATCAGCCAATGGTTTGACTCTGAGGCTTTTTACAGATGGCGAATTAAATAGCTCCGGATTTGAGGTTACCTTAAGCTCCCAAGAGTCTGTTTGTGGTCACAGCAACTACATTGCTTCAAAAACTCCGCAATATGTTACATCTCCAGGCTACAGCACAGGTTCTATACCTCGAGGAATACATTGTGTTTATCATATCGAAACGAACCAGCAATATTCTCAATTATTACATCTTAGAATAAAAAAGTTGGACTTGCAACCTAGTATAGATTCAAATCTATGTAACAGAGATATGTTGGTTGTTACTAAGTTAAGAAAGCCACGGAACGCGACTCTGGGTAAAGATTTTGTCTTAAACATGGATAACGAATTGTACTTCGATAGCGCGTATTTATTCGACCAGTCAGACTTATTCAGTATTCCGGAAAATTTCTATTTTTGTGGGTTAACGGATTCAATTGATTTATATTTTATGTCTAGTGTTACCGTCACGTTGCTCACTTCAGCTGAATCGGACGCAATAAACCATAAAGGGTTTCAATTAGAAGTTATGCTTGGCAGTTACTGCGGCAGAAATTATACTGAGCCGTACGGCAGACTGCGGTCGGTGGAGCAATATTACGAATACGAAACAAAACACGATTGTTACACTTTGATCACTGCGCCGGAGAACTACACGGTATCGGCATATTTTCTCAGAACTTCTCCCACTTACTGGATTGAAGAAGCTTATTTGGAAATTTACGATGGAGATAAAACGTCTGATCAAAGTTTAAAAAAAATCGGAATTGAATTTTCTGATACACTGGCCGTGTTTTCTACTGGAAGAAATATGTTAATACATAATCACATTCATAACGACGGTTACATAAATTATGATTTGACGTATGTAACTACTGACAAGGGTCCAGGCTGCGGTGGTAAGCTAAATAACGAAATAGGTAGAATTACTAGCCCCATGTACCCTGATGTATACCGCCGTAGAGCAACTTGTGAATGGCAACTGGAAACCCCAGTAGGGACACATTTGGTATTACGGTTCAGCGTGTTCGACCTAGGCAGAGCCTGCGACCAAGTGTACGTGCAGCTGTTCGACAGGCAGGGTAAGAGCATCTCGACGTATTGCTCAGAGACGCCCGCTGACTACACCAGCGACGACAACTATGTCAAGGTGGTGTTCACTACGACGATGAACAACGGCGGCACGGGGTGGGTGGCAGAGTTCGCTGGCATGAAGCTTTTGACGTCGAGCTAAAGCAGGCACCTGCCACTGGATTGATGACGCGAGCGGACTTATCAATAAACGTGTCACGCTATCACCAACAATACTTAAAATAGTTACAAAGAAAGAAAACAAAATGAATATGGCTAGGCCATTATTAACTAAAAATCTCAATTGTTCCTCATAGATATACTTACAGAGGAAGATACTCTACCCGTGTAACAAATACTACATAATAACTAAGTCCAATAAACCCTACTAGTCGCCGTCGCGTGGAACGTCGCGGAGCATACTGAATTGCTGACCCGCTCGCCTAGGTAGTAGTGGTATAATTCACCGCGCTGGGGGGTCACTCTCAAACGCAAACTCAATCTTAATACAATTCCAATGCGATTAATATGTATCGATATTGGGATAAGTAAAGATAATTCCGGAACGCCATCTCGATAATAATTTGTTCAATCAATTTCCACGCAATTTAATTCCAATGTGGCGCTATTGTCGCTTACAAAAGTGCCATTTGACATTTTTTAGATTTGTAATTGGAAATTGATTAATGCAATTCTGTTTCAAGAGTAACCTACCTGCCCCCTATTTAATCGAAAAGATTGATAATTTTTCATGGATTCGTCAGAAGGTATGATTTAATATTGAAGTTAGTTTATTGCTATTTTAATAATAGATAGGAGTTAATATTTTATAATGCTATAGGTAATCGAATTTTTATTAAAATTTAAATTGTAGCCGTAGCTTGTATACTGGATGGTTTTTGTTCCATAAGGAAAATTAAATCAGGTACTTATACGTATAAATCCTACCTACAAATCAATCCTATATAACTATCTCTTTTTTAAAGATTTTGTTGTTATTAACATCACATTTGAATATTTTTTATACCTAATTACTTTATCTGAATAATGTAATTTTACTTTTATTTCTGCTTTATCTATACTAAATAATTGAATGTGCTTAATATCTTTTAAATTTACATTGTATCGCATCTGGCCAATGCCAAGATACATATATGATTTGGCAATAAGCATTATATTTATGTATCATGGCATAGGGACAACATGCAAAATTGCTAAATGTGTGTATTTTATTATACTTATTGTAATTGCTTGAGTTTTATAATAAGATTATGTCTAATCATTCTAATCCATTTTGTAAAATGCCGAAGTACACAATCTGCCTGCGACATGTAATTTTTGGAAATTCGTCACGTGACGCGCGAACACCCCGGAGAGCTGCTTTTGCGGTCCTCATGCCTGGTCTCTGACTAACCCATAGGGGTTATAGTCGTGATTCAATGTATGGATGTAGTATTGTAATGAGATGCGTTATCCATAACTACAACGGTATTTTTGGTAGGTAGGTAGGTACATTGTTACTGTTACTGTAGGTACTCATCTCAAAAATCCAAATAGGTAGGTACTTACCACTTAATAATTTGGAAGTAGGTATAAATAAAAAATCCAGTCATGTAATGGGTCAGTATGGAGAAGTGAAAAACTATAAAAGATAGGGAAATCTGTTCTTAAAAACTATAACATCGATTTTGGATTTTAAAAAATGACATTGAATTTTTTTACTCTCGTACATAACCGGGAATGGGACCTGGTCGAACTGAAATAATCGCATGTCGTACTTATTCGTTATTAAGTTTATCCTATGTAAACGGAACCATCAAATGGACTGCGAGATCGCCTGATTTCACGCCACATAACTATTTCTTATTGGGTTAAGTTAAAGGTGAAATTTATAAATCAAAATACGCTACTGTAGTAAACACAGATGCACCTAATGATATTATATGTGGATGCACCCCACAAAAATACGAAACACAATTTAAGTAAGTATATCGCATGCATTCGTTACTCAGAGAATAAATCTTTGCATCCAGAAAAATGGCTTTGGCTACCATTTTGAACATTTAGGTACTTAAATAAAATAATTATCTTAATAATTAATTGATAAATACCTGAGCGAAACCCGCGATACCGCTCGGGTTTGAATATGACATTTAAAAAATTAAAGCAGTTTTTGGTAAATCTAAAATCGTCGCGGTTCCTAATAAGGCGAACGCTACACGTCAATAAATATTGTGATAAATATCGTGATATTTATTGATGGATCTTGGGCTGGACTGGATCACAGCACACCCTACTTGAGTAGGGTTGCCACTCGCACTTTAAAATAGAGTATTGTCTCTTTTTCATGTAGGCGTACTTTATAATCTACGCTACGACACCAATAAAGTACGCTTACTAAAATCCTTTAGTAAATAAAAAGTAAATTAATGCTCTAAGGCTAAAATACTCTATTTACGTAAAAGACAAATATGTGTCAAATGTTGCAAAAAGCAACAAAAAAAACGTTTTTAAGGACAAATAAATAAGTACTCTTTTTTATGCTATATACTTTATTTTTGTTCTAACAAAATGTAAATAGTACATTGTTTGTTACCCTATAGGGCTGAAAGTAGCATATTTACTCCCTCGAACGGCAATAGTTCGAGGGAGAAAATAAGTCTTTCATTCACCCGAGGTAAACACTGTGCTTTTAATTACGAATGGTAAGTAACTAAAAATAAAAACATGAATTAGCTAAAAAAACGAGTGAGTTTTATTTTACATAAATCTACAACTTTATTGAGATATTTAGTTCAAGTTAATGGTAAAATTAGTAATAATTTGAATCTATGGACAACACAGGCCACGCCCACACAGTCCACGCTTCAGCAAGAAACTACTGCACAGTTTGCACATGTGCTTAGGTGGTGAGCCTTTAGCCCGTTAGTCGCTTTTACTACACACAAGGGAAGAGAGGGTTTGGTAGTTTTATTTTAATGTGCAGAATTTAGTCCGTTAGTCGCCTTTTATGATACCCAAGGGAAGCGAGAGGTTGGTAGTATTATTTTGATGAGCCCATCGCCGCTCTATGCTGTTGGATGTATGTGCAGAATTTAGTCCGTTAGTCGTCTTATACTACACCGAAGGGAAGAGAGGGGTTGGTAGTATTATTTTGATGAGTCCATCGCCGCTCTATGCTGTTGGATGTATGTGCAGTCTTTAGTCCGTTAGTCGCCCTTTACGACAGCCATGGAAAGAGATGGGTTGTTAGTATTATTTTAATAGTAAGTCACAACTACACATAAGTTACTGTTCAACAAATATGATTGTATTTTGATATTGCATGTCGTGACTACCTATAATTGAGACAGCACTTAGCATTAAGATAAACGTGTTTTTTGTCACATTCGAATTACTGTATGTTTTGTTGGTAGTTGGTAGAAAAGTATTACTTTCCACCCGCTCCTCAGGCAACTTCAAACCTACTTTCCGTGTATGAGGAATAAAAAATACTTTATTCATTCTAAAAAAAGGTGGCAACCCTAGATACGATAAATATTGACGCGCGACACTACACGCAAGATAAATATCACGATCTTGGATCTAACATTGGATCACTGGATTTCCAGAAATCCTGCGATAAATATTGTGATCCGTCAATACACTACACTACACGTCAATAATTATCGTGATCCGTCAGTATATATTGACGGATCACAATATGGATCTTGCGTGTAGCGTTCGCCTAAGAACAGCTTTCCCTATCTCAGTGTTAGGGTTTGTTCTTACCGCTAGGGTTACCAATTTACCATCCGTCCGGATTAGTCCGGGCATGTCCGGACTTTTACACGTAAGTAACGATTTTGGAATATGAGTACATTTATTTAAGTACCTAATATCTAATAACCTACTAACGGTTTTAATTTTTATTAACTTGTCATTTATCTAAAAACAACAAGTGAGTAATGTTCCCATTTCGTGATTAAAAAGTACTTTTATGGATATGTCAGGCTTTTTGTCAGGACTTTTCAAATTCTTAAATGGTAACCTACGACACTTTTGGATTGACCACCTATTTATGTTTTTAAGGCGACTGCTAGAAACCGCAACAAACTTCAAGGGCTGGTCAGGTCAAGTGTTGTAAACATGCCAAAAATGGTCTCATTGCAGACTGACGTAGGTACTTATCGCCCAGCTGACGCGAACGGGTCAACAGACGGTCGGCCGCCCAGCCGTTGACCTCGCGTTGTAAATAATCGTTATTTTTAATTGATTTTCATTTAATTTTTCTTATGTAATTGCTTTAAAATAAATTAGATACTCAAAGACTATCCAATAAAAATTCACAAAATGAATTATTTAATTAAAAATGAAGAAAATACGATTTCCTTTTTTGTAATTTTTGTCATGTTTAAAACACTTTGTCTTGCCAACCCTTGAAGTTTGTTGCGGTTCCTAGCAGTCACCTTATATGTATGGTACCGCAATGAACGACATTCGTATTGGGCATACGTCCCTAAATTAAACAAGTGTAGGTACATACACTTTTAAACTTTCGCGTTCCATTATGCACACATATTTAGACGGCATACTTAGTAAAGGCATTCTACGCATACCTACCTTTTAATACCCGACTTTTCGACCGAGTTGCACCGGCCGTGGTCACGGGTAGACTTGTACTCAGAGCGGGAATCGAACCGGGACGTTATGAAAAAAAAACTAACACTATTTTTATTCAGTTCTTAAGCAGCAAATGTTACTTGAAACATGATGTCTAAAATTAATATAATGCAAACAAATTCACCACCTGAAGATACAAAATGCAATAGTAAGATCGTTAGGTACCTACCTAAACGAGTTGAATGTTGTATTGAAAAAAATGGAAGTCATTTCGAACACCTACTAAAATAAATGAAAGGATATGAAAACAATGCATTTTATTAATTTTAACATCATAGTAACATTTGCTGCTTAAGAACAACACAATTGATACTAAAATAGAAATAGTGTTAGTTTTATTTTTCAAAACGTCCGGGTTCGATTCCCGAGCTGAGTAGGTACAAGTTTTTTTTTAAATGTGTGTATGCAGTTCTTGTTGCTAAAATCGATGACATGGTTCCTGAGAACAGATCTTCGTAGGTTTTATCCTTAGTTTCAGACTTTCCCATACTGACTGATCTAAATGTTACACCCTGTATACTTGAGCTTCTGTTATTACTTGTACTATTATGTTTTCTATGGTTATACTGTGCTATGAGCATGGTGTGTATTTCTCTTTTTATTTGATATTTGTTAAAATATTAAGATACTTAGATCGGCCGGTGATGTGACGTCGTATGTCGTTGTACAAATTGATTGGGACGCCTTTGCCTGACCAGACTGTCTGACAGATGGTGCAAGTTCGAATCCTGCTCGTGGTTTGATTTTTACACTTTCTAAGTTAACCTTTACTGGTATTGCTAAAAAAGGCAACGTAGTAACGGGTATAGACGGCAAAAGTGACCCCACCCCATATGCATGATACTTAACAATAGTTATTTTTAACGGGATTTGGTACCGACTGTTCCATTTACAAATTGTACATTTTTTAAAGGATGTTTACATAACTGTGTCGCGTAGCGGTGAAAGAATACTACCCCCCCCTCACCACCCCCTCTCTTCTCTTGGGTGTCGCAAAAGGCAACTAACGCACAAAAGACTGCACATACATCCAACGGCGATGGGCTCACCACCTGTCAAGCTGAGCAAATGTGCAGTCGCTTTTTGGTGAAAAGTGGACTATGGTAGCGGACTGCTTTTGCGGTCCTCACTGCCTATAGTCTCTGACTAACCCTTCGGGGATAATAGTCGTCATTATAAATAAGTATATTTAAACATATTATTCTGAGCTGACTGAAGACGACGTACGGCAATCATCTGCGAGTTGCGACACTTTATTTATTTCTATTATTTTCACATGTAGCTAGTTGTAATAATAGTTCAATGTGTAGCTAGCTATGACAAATGAAATAGGTAGGTACCTACTTTATTTACTTTAGTCATGGGTTTGATAATTCTCGTTGAGCTAAGTAGGTAATTAAATTGTATTGTACAATCAAAATGACTGAAAATGACTGTTGTACTTTTTTACGAATAAACAAATTTAAAAAAAAATGTTTGTTTTTTTCAATAATTCATAAATTACTTAGTTACAGAGTTTCTTGCAGCTTCTTCTCGGTACCTGATCTCTATCGTAGGATTTAGTAGCTATTGTTACCTACATATTTAAGATAGAAAAATACTTAGGTAGCTTACGAGTTTGAGGTTACCTAGGGGAGAGGGTGTAAGACGGGGTAGCGGGTAAGACGGAGTACCCAGCGAAATACACAGTTCAAATTGACCAATCGCGGCCGTGTAGGCATCATTCGATGCGGTTTCGATTCAGTCGCCCAGTTATCAGTGTTCGCAAGTGCATGCATGTCGATATATTTTGGAAAAAGTGTTACTGCAAAGTGCTTAACATTATGTATTCTGGATTTGACACGTGACCGTGGTTTCTCGAATAGGGTCGGGCGCGGATTCCCTAAATCGCAATTCGTCTGATTAGCTAAATTACCAGTTTCTCACTTCGTACACATCGCAAATCGTCTTAGTCGGAAAATGTCTAAATTACCAGTTTATCACTTCGTACACATCGCAAAATGTCTAAATTACCAGTTTCTCACTTCGTACACTTATCGATAGCAATGTCTCTACACCCAGCGGGATCACCTGTCTGGGAGACTTATGAGTAATGCAGAGAAGATGAGTGTAAATATTTTATAATGTAAAAAAATCAAACTTAAAATCTAAATAATATTAGTGAAAGAATTTTTGCGATATCTCAAAAACTGAATATTTTATGAATTTTTAAAGTCGGACGTTTTTAAATTCAGCTCAGTATTAACCGTTCAACGCGTGACGTCACATCGCCGACTCGCGGCGCTGCGCCCCAGCCGGAGATTCAATGCTTGTTAGCGCGCTTACAAACTCGTAACTACAGTAATTTTTGGTTTTTATTAACGTTTTTGGAATAATGAAAAAAAACCCATACATATATTGTATAGTACCTATATGTGCTAATACTTATAAATACTATACGACAGATATAGTTCATTATTACCTTACGGGTGAAAATAGCTTATTTAATCTCATAGTTCGAGGGATTAGATAGGTCTTTTACCCGAGGTAAACACTGTGTTTTTCATTACAAATACAAGGAAAGTCACTAAGTAAGAAAGAATGAGTGACTTTAATTTTATATAAATCAACAACTTTTTTGAGATATTTATGGTAAAATTAGTAATAATTTGAATCTATGGACAACACAGACCACGACCACACAGTCCACGCTTCAGCAAGAAACAACTGCGCAGTCTGCACATGTGCTTAGGTGGTGAGCCTTTAGCCCGTTAGTCCCTTTTACGACAGCCAAGGAAAGAGAGGGGTTGGAAGTATTATTTTGATGAGCCCATCACCACTCTATGCTGTTAGATGTACGTGCAGTTTTTGTCCGTTAGTCGCCTTATACGACAAACAAAGAAAGAGAGGAGTTGGTAGGTTTTTTTATGAGTCCATCGCCGCTCTATGCTGTTGAACGTATGTGCAGCTTTTAGTCCGTTAGTCGCCTTTTACTACACCCAAGGGAAGAAAGGGGTTGGTAGTATTATTTTGATGAGCCCATCGCCGCTCTATGCTGTAGGATGTATGTGCAGTCTTTAGTCCGTTAGTCGCCTTTTACGACACCCAAGGGTAGAGATGGGTTGTTAATATTATTTTAATAATAAGTCACAACTACACATGACAGTACCTGTCAGTAAAACGATTCTCCCTAATTATGTATTCTATGCCTAGGGCGAAAAAGTACTACTTTCCACCCGCTCCTCAGGCAACTTCAGACCTACTTTCCGAGTATAAAGAATGAAATTCCTCCCTTGGGTGTCGCAAAGGCGACTAACGGACTAAAGGCTGCACATACATCCGACAAAATAGAGCGGCGACGATGGGCTCATAAAAATAATACTACCAAACCCTCTCTTCCCTTGGGTGTCGTAAAAGCGACTAATAGACTAAAGACTGCACATACATCCAACAGCATAGAGCGGCGATGGGCTCATCAAAACAATACTTGTTGGCGCTTAAGGCACCAACATGCGGCGGAGTCAAAGGCTGAAGGCAGGAAGGCTGAAGGAAGGATGTACTTACAGGGATGATGAGTCAGGAACCGTCGTGCGAGCTGACCACGGGCGGCGAGGCTTGAGGGGCGGCGATGTAGTCACTACACTAAACAGTTCCCTAGGGGCACTGGTTAAGGGCGTTTAGGTCGAGCTTATTGCACTAGCTCTTAACTGCACACATGTGTTCACTTCGTGGGTTGAAGGGCGGGGCGTGAGCGACGCGTGGCTTCGCCCTGAGATCTCGAAATGCACTAACTCTTGCGCGGCGCGGGCCGGCGGCGACCAGTTAACATGGCCGCGCGACGGCTTAGTGCATTCTAATATGCACTCTATTACGGCGCAGCGACGGCTGTTTCCCGTTGCGCGGTGGCGCAAACATCTTCCCGGGGCCCAGGGGTGGTCTCATCCAGAGGGAGCCTGGCAATCTTGAACACAGGCCTCCGGAGGTGTCCATTGGCGGTGTCCAGGTCCACCACCCGCACGACGCCATCCTTCCCAGGCAGGGTGCGAGTAATGCGCCCCAGTCTCCATTGAAGGGCAGGCAGGTTGTCCTCCTTGATGAGGACGAGCTCGCCGACTCGGGGAGGGGAGGATGGGGACAACCATTTGGAGCGGGTTTGAAGGGTATGCAGGTAGGACTGGGTCCACAGCGTCCAGAAGCGCTGGGAAAGGGCCTGTACCATCTGGAATCGCCTACGTGTGGAGATCGGCCTATCTTCCACGGATAGTTCTGGAAGGGCCGTTAGTGGGCGGCCTATAAGGAAATGTCCGGCTGTAAGCGGCTCAAAGTCTGAAGGATCAGACGAAAGTGGGCAGAGAGGTCTTGAGTTGAGGATAGCTTCAATTCGAGCTAAAAGTGTGGAGAATTCCTCGAATGTGAGGTGTTGTTCGCCAATTACGCGATATAAAAGTTGCTTTGTTGATTTTACGTTGATCTCATGTAACGCACCGAACCATGGTCCCTTAGGGACGTTCAACAACCAAGTAATGTGCTGACCAGCGAGCTTGTGCGCAATCGTGTCATTATTCAAGGCAAGAAAGTTTTGTACTTCGATGAGCTGATTTCTAGCGCCTACATAATTTGTACCGCAGTCCGAGCGGATGAGAACCGTGGCACCGCGGCGTGCTATAAAACGCTGTAATGCCGCGAGGAACGCTTCCGTGCTGAGGTCCGAGACCGGTTCCAAATGAACCGCCTTAGTCGAGAGGCACACGAATATACAAAAGTACGCTTTTAAGAGTTTAACATTACGTAGGGTACTAGATTTAACGAGGAATGGTCCGGCAAAATCGGTCGTGACTTGACTAAATACTGGCTGAGGCGTAACTCTATCGGCTGGCAGGTCGGCCATGAAGGGCGCTTGCGGCTGGGCCCGGCATCGAAAGCATCTAATGCATTTAAAAACTCGGTGTCTAATGATGCGGCGCGCGGACAATATCCAAAATTGTTGGCGTAGGATAGCGTGTAAAGTGTCAGCGCCAGGATGGCAGTGTATTTTGTGGTAGTGGTCAATGATAAGGTCTACAAGTGGGCTAGAGCTGGGAAGTATGAGCGGGTGCTGCGCGTCATATCGGATAGACGCATGGGACAGTCGTCCACCAACTCTAAGGAGCTCATCTTTAATGAGAGGTGACAGCCGCTGGAGTCTGACGGAGCAGATTTTGCCAGTTTGAAGGCGGTGGATGTCCTCCGCAAACTCATTGTGCTGGACACTGCGCACCCAGTAAAGTAGGGCCTCTCTTCGTTCACTGACGTACAAGGGGCCTGAGCGTCGCGAATCTGGGTGGTGTCTGCAGTTGTGCAGAAAGCGTTTTAGACAAGCTGTCACTCCGACGAGCTTGTCTAGTGAACTGAACCGAGTGAGCAGGTCAAAGTCAAGACCGGGCACTGTGACCAGCGACGGGACGTGTTTGGGCTTAAGGCCGGGCAGGGCGTGATGGCCCAGAGCTAAGGGCATCGCAGGCCAAGACTCACAAGGCTGTCCAAGCCACGTGGGAGACCACCATAGGTCGTGGGCTGACAGGGATTGCGCAGACATTCCTCTGCTTGCGCAATCTGCCGGGTTGAGCTCAGAAGGTACGTGTCGCCAGGTACATTCTGGTGGGCCTGAGCTGATTTTGACTACCCTGTTGGCTTCAAAGGGTTGAAGACGGTAAGGCGGTGTATTGAGCCAGGCCAGGACTATCGTACTGTCTGACCAACATATGTGTTGTTGTATACTGATATGGGCCGATAACTGAACCGACACACGGATCATGAGCTGGGAGAGTAGAGTGGCGGCCGACAACTCTAACTTGGGGATTGTGAGGCGGTTCTTGATTGGTGCGACTCGCGACTTGGCGACAATCAAGTGTACCAAAGTATCTCCGGAGGCATCGAGCTCATGGAGGTAAACAACGGCGGCAAACCCGGCTTCAGAGGCATCTGCAAACCCGTGAAGCGAGTATGCAGCTGAGCCTTTGCTTGCACATATGTGCCGAGGGAAACGAATGCTAGCCAACAGCGGCAGATCCTCTGAGATGTGGTGCCACTCCGTTTGTACTTCAGAGGGAGTGGGCTCATCCCATTCCAGCTTCAGTAGCCACAATTGCTGAAGCAGCAGCTTTGCGCGGAAGATAACGGGCGAAACCCAGCCGTTTGGGTCATAAAGTGAGGCTACGGTGCTTAAAATAGACCGCTTTGTGACATGTGTGATGGGGGGCAGAGAGATGCGGTAGGTGAACTCGTCTGACTGAGGGCTCCACTGTATACCCAAGACCTTAATGGACGTGGACTCTGGGTTCATGTCGAAGTCCTTGGGCATGTCGCATTGGTTGTCGGGAAATCTCTCGAGCAGCTTAGGCGAGTTAGATGTCCACTTACTGAGCTGAAAGCCGCCTAGGTCTAGCAGACTTATCAACTCGTCCTGAAGTGCTCGGGCGGATTCAACCGTGTCATGGCCACACAAGATGTCATCAACGAAGATAGACTTGCGAAGAACCTGAGCGGCTCCAGGGTAGCGATGGCCTTCATCATCAGCCAGCTGGAGCAGGGTGCGGATTGCATGATATGGGCTTGATCTTAAGCCGTACGTGACTGTATTGAGGGCGTAGGTGAGCAGAGGGTGATCTGGTGAGGACCGCCATAGTATCAGCTGATACCGTCTCTGGTCTGGGGCAACCAGCACATTTCTGAACATCCTCTGGATGTCAGTGCTGAAAACGACTGGATGCGTTCTGAAGGACATGATGATGTCCACAATGTCCTGTTGAAGGGCGGGGCCTGTGTGTAGGCATTCATTTATGCTGACACCATTGGAGCTTTTGCAGCTACCATCAAAAACAATGCGCAGCTTGTCCGACCCTGACTTAAATACGCCATGGTGAGGGATGTAGAAGTGAGGTTTATGGGCGAATGTATTTGGGTGACAGGGAGCCATGTGCCCTAAGTCGATGTATTCGGCCATAAAGTCGACGTATTTAGAACGCAGAGACGGGTTCGCCATTAGCTTCTTCTCAATATTGAGGAATCTGCGTAACGCGATAGGGTGAGTTTTGCCTAGTTGAGGGGCGTCCTTTAGAAAGGGCAGAGCAACCGTATATCTGCCTGAGGGATCGCGTGTAGTGGTAGAGCGGAAGATTTCCTCGCATTGTTCCTCCAGGGGATCATTATGAGTGTGAGATTGAGGGAGGGGCTCCTCAGACTCCCAGAACCTTTCCAGACTCTGACGTATGTCCTGGGCTGATTCAGCTGAGTCTGGTTGTGAGCTGACGACGTGAGCTGAGTTAACCTGCCGCGCCGGCTGCGCATACAAGTCCTCAATGGGTCCTATCAACGCGAAGTCGAAAATCGTGCCGAAGGCTATGGGCTTGCCCGGGCCCAACGAGACCTTAGTCCCGTCCAACACTTGACCAAGAACGTCCGACCCCAATAAGAGGTCGATCGGGGCTGGTGTGTGGTAAAGCTGGTCAGCCAATGGCACGGGTGGCTGGCCTAGTACGTGGGAAATGTTTGGTACCTTCTCTAAGGGAAGGTAGCCAGTGACGTTTTTTAAAATGTGAGCT
The DNA here is from genome assembly GCA_963921215.1 of Scoparia ambigualis. Taxonomy (NCBI): domain Eukaryota; kingdom Metazoa; phylum Arthropoda; class Insecta; order Lepidoptera; family Crambidae; genus Scoparia; species Scoparia ambigualis. The sequence continues at coordinate 36,843,944 of OY992510.1, forward strand.
GTGGCAGTAATTGTAGGAGTATCATTGTGAGTGGGTCGGCATACTATTGTTATTGCCGCCTTTGACTCATGTTTGTGCTGATTCCCAACTCCTGTAATTTTTAAAGAAGTGGGTTTTAATGGCAGGTTCAAAAGTCGTGCCATGCGTGACGTTATTAACGTCAGCATACTGCCACAGTCCAATAAAGCCCTGGCTGTGTGAAGATGGCCATGTACGTCCGCGACTCTTAGTGAGACGGTTGGCAACAAAATGGGTGTGCCAGTGGGCACAGAAGGTGAGTGAGCTGATTGAGTATCAGCTGAAATTGTATGAGCTGAGTATGTATCAGCTGTGTGGGCATGGGTTGACTGGGCATGGGCTAAATCTACCTCTTCGCTAGGGTGCTCTGTGATAGTAGGGAGTCATAATTGCTGGCGGCGTTCGCGGGGCCTACCTGGCGAACCGGACCTGGGCGGGCGAGGCTTGAGGGGCGGCGATGTAGTCACTACACTAAACAGTTCCCTAGGGGCACTGGTTAAGGGCGTTTAGGTCGAGCTTATTGCACTAGCTCTTAACTGCACACATGTGTTCACTTCGTGGGTTGAAGGGCGGGGCGTGAGCGACGCGTGGCTTCGCCCTGAGATCTCGAAATGCACTAACTCTTGCGCGGCGCGGGCCGGCGGCGACCAGTTAACATGGCCGCGCGACGGCTTAGTGCATTCTAATATGCACTCTATTACGGCGCAGCGACGGCTGTTTCCCGTTGCGCGGTGGCGCAAACAATACTACTAACCCCTATCTTCCCTTGGGTGTCGTAAAAGCGACTAACAGACTAAAGACTGCACATACATCCAACATCATACAGCGGCGATGGGCTCATCAAAATAATACTACGAACCCCTTTCTTCACTTGGGTGTCGTAAAAGGCGATTAAATGGACTAAACTCGTTTTTTCTTTAGCTAATTCATGTTTTTATTTTTAGTTAGGAGGAAGGAAAGTCTTTGTATTCGTTATGAAAAGCACAATGTTTGCTCGGGTAAAAGACTTATTTAGTCCCTCGAACTATTGGCGCCCTTGCTAGCCTCGGGTGTCAAACCCCGTCTCGGGAATTAATGCTACTTTCACCCCTAGGGTAACAATGTAGGTACTTTTTTCATGTGCCCAACGACAAAAATCTAAGAAATAAGTGGCGTAAACTGATGAGAAGGGAGAAAGCATTATCTACAACCAGTAGACATTGTTGCCAAGATCATTAATTAATGTGAGTACCTAGTTAAATACCTATCTATTTTTGCATTTATAAATATTTAGTAATGGTAGGTACTAAAAATGAATTATTTCAGTGATAATATTTATTTTAAGCAATGAGCTAAACATAAACAAACTTAAGGTAGGTAGGTACGTACCTACCTACGCTACGCAGATGTGTTACTTAGAAAGTCCGTTGAATAGAAATTCAAAAGACATTAACAAGACGAGACAAGACAATAGGATAAAGATCCCATTAACCCTTTATAGGACCCTGTCGATATAATTCCTTGGGTACTTCGCATGGTTTATAAAATAATCTGCAACCATAAGTAACTACTTTCGGCAGATTATTTGCTTGCCCACGTAAAAATCCCATGTTGGTTGGTATGTTACTCGTTGTACATAACACCCTCCACTTCTAAATTTTCACCTCACACATAATCATTCTAGTTAAGATCGTTTTTTTATATTAATGTTTTATTTTAACGAAAAATCGCTCACATACTGGACGATTTTCCTTTCCGGGGCAGCCGGGTATTGTAACAAGGCAACTAAAGCCTTGTTGGTTTTGTGACCTTCTTTGTGAATGACATTCTTTTATATCATGTTTTTAAAATTCAAATATTTACTTGCATTCTCTGTCTAGCCCTCGTCTAGCCTCTGTTTTCATTATAGCTCTACTCTTTGGTGTAAATTCAGTTCAGATTCATCCGCGGAGCTAGAATGAGCTCCTTCTAATTATTGTTTTCCTTACGAATTATTGTTATTGCGAACAGTGCATTATTATCTATAACTAGGCAGTTCCAGGCATACGTCCTGATAATCATAATAAGTTATAACCTAAACCTTTACCTTGTCGTGTGTGTACTAACGCTTAAATTGTGCTTCATATAATAACTAACCATTTATTTAAATTAACCTACGTCTGAACTTATCGTGCTGTTATCTTCATTCTACTCCTCCTCATCGTGTCACTCCTCCGTTCCTCCGCGACGTAACACGCTTGATACCGGGTAGATACCCGACTTGAGCGTCGAAAATAAAAACTATTTTTTATTACATTTTTAATTGTTAAACTCTTATTTTTGTTAACAGTATCACTTATTATTACCTACTAATTTACTAAATTCAGAGACGAACAGGAAAATGAAACAACGTTTGTGTTTAGGTGGTTTTATAGATGGCTTGTTTGGCTTATTATCATTTCTAGCGATAACTAGCTGCTGGAAACGTCTGCTTACATTTCATTGATATATTCACGTGATTTAGTTTTTTGTTCTTGTTGTTTCTCTTCTGGTATTTTCTATAGGATATATTTAATATAAATAGACATAAATAATGACATTTTCATCTGTAATAATTAGTGTTAAAAAACTCAAAATTCTCATACAAAAATATGTAACACAGCAGTGGAATAGGACTATTTTATTTGTAAGAGATGTTTTGGAAATAGGTGTTTATCCATGAAATAAATGTGGACAGATGCAGACCTAGTAATAGTAAGCACGTAGTGCACCAAAAGCCTGTGCGCCTAATTTGCCGCGACTCCGTGCGCAAGCGGGGCGCGGCACGGACAGTAGGTACTTCAAGTTGTTGTTGGTTTATCATGACATTAGATCATTATCATTAGATCCATAGTAAACTAATTTAGCTAAGTACCTTTATTCTTATAATTTTCATACACCACTTCTTTCTGTTCGTCTCTGAATTAAGTAAATTAGTAGATAGGTATAAACGTTTTCTTCCATGTTAATTTAAAAAAACAAAATTACATAACATAATAAGTGCTAAGTACTGTATAAAAAAAGAGTTTAACAATAAAAATCGTTTTTTTTTCGATGCTCAAGACGGGTACCTATCTACCCGGTATCAAGCAGCTGGTTAATCGTTTCTAGCCCGTGGTTTCGGTAACTACCGGCTTACAAGCCGCTCTTTTACAACTATAGTGGTGGTATACAGCGTGTATCAAGCGGGGCCAGCCTTTATCCAGGGTTTCAAATTAACCCTAGTATCGACCCTTTCTTTATATACCCTAGTAAGATAAGCTCAATTTAATTTGTTTTTGCATTTACAAACAAAGTTAATCTGTCGTTAATTTATAATCAGAACAAGCTAAAGCCATCACTAGCAGGGTCATGAACTCTGTATGATATACTGTCTACAGTGCAACTCCTGTTTAAAAAACTGCGTGCCCTAGTCAGCCACGCCTCCGCCCCCTACCAGGCGCACAGTTTTACAAACAAGAGGTTTTACTGTGACGGCGGCGGGCGGCGAAAAACAAAAACCTTTGACCATGGCGGCACATTTGACACAAACAACCCGCCTGGGTTGTTTGTCGGCAGTCGCTTGGCGGCATTTTTTGTTGGCCACTTATGTAGGCAGCTATTTTACTTTCGTGATTTAATAATTTGTATTAAGTAGGTACTTACCTACCTAAGTAATTATTATCAAAGTAATAAAAATATTTTCATTTTACAGTCACATTGTTTCGACTCTAAAGTAGATAGGTACGCTTACCTACGACTAGGTAGGTACCTACATAAGATAAGTCTAGATTAAAATGACTTATTTTTGAAATAACTCAATACAACTAAAGCGAAGCACTTTGAGGTGTAGTCACAGAATAGATAATCGTACTAGGTACTCTTAAGCTGGCCACTGACGATCAGTTTTGCGCGTCAGTCCTGGCGTAAAACTGTAGCGTCACTCGAAATGGTTTTACGCCAACAAGATTTCCACACTCACTGGCCTCACTCTGGCTCGTCAGTTCTCGGCCGGCCGGTACAATCAATTTTGAACTTTATTGTTAGGTCCTAAGGATCAATATTCATTGGAGAAATTCACTCACTCACGTCACGGTCAGTCGATAAAAAAAATTGTCAAGCTAAAAACTGTTTAAAACATTAAAAATACTTAACAAAGTTATCATGTAACAGTAAACAAAACAAATATTGTTACAATTCACTAGGAAATTGGAAACATGCTAACGGATTACATCACGTATTATTTTAGTCGTATTTCGATGTATTTCTTACAACTTATTACCTACTAATCATTAGTCAGAATAATAATTTTCTAATAAACAACAGTACTTACATTAGATAAATCTGATATAAACAGCACACAAAGATTCACTTCTTGCCGCTTGGGGCTTGAGAGGTAAAGCGAAGCACGTGTAGTCCACTGCACTTCACAATAAACAATTTACAAAAGTGGCTCCAACACAGCAAAACACAAGCACAACACCTCAAAACCCGGGTCCCGCATATTTGGCTGGACCTCCGGACTCGTCCCATGAAAGGATCTAGTCTGCTGGAGACGCAAAACCATTCGTCGAAAGCAATCCGCCGATAGCAAGCGTCGCTGCTAAGCTTCTGGGGCCCAAGTCTGCTAATTTACGAATGGCATAATTGAATCGCAATTGGATCGCATTGTAATTGTTTGGCATATTTGGTATTCTCTTACTCATTTAAGAATACCAAATGTGTCAAACAATTACAATGCGATACAATTGCGATACAATTACGATTCAATTATGCCATTCGTAAATTAGCAGACTTGGGCCCCTGGTCTGCCGTCGATGAATCTCTCGCGGTACAGTTCACGAGCACCACGGAGACTGCCTTTAGCTGCTCCGACACAAAGAATAATTTCGTAATACTCCTGATTACTTAGAAATGCCATATTAATTTAATAGGTAGTCGAATCGAAACCAAACAGCAAAAAACTAACTAAAAGTAGGTATGCACTCTGCAAGCTTTCACAAACAACTGCGAAAAAATTGTAGGCAAACATGCAAACAAACCTACCGTACCGTTGGGCGTTGCTATTGTGGGGTGTGCGCCTACTCCTGGTACTTAGAATTCTGAAAATGTAGTTTGCCCGCTCCCACAAAGGCAGGAATATGCGCGCACTGTCAACTGCGGTCTCATGCGACCGCTTGGGTTTCTAGAAGTTAATACCGCCCATAACCCTAGTAGTTTTTAGGGTTCGAAATTTAGACTACAGTTACGAAAACTAGCAATATTTTTAAATTAGTTAAGTCATTTTTTATCACTGTTCAAATTATTAACATTATTATTTTCTGTTTTTTTAGAGCCGACATAATTGTTACAATGAAAACTCACATGGTGACAGATTTTTTTGTTTTTTTTTTTTTTTTATAAAAGAGGGAGGCAAACGAGCAGGCGGGTCACCTGATGGAAAGTAATCACCGCCGCCCATGGACACCCGCAAAACCAGAGGAATCGCAGATGCGTTGCCGGCCTTTAAGGGAGGAATAGGCTTAAGGAAGGAATAGGAATTGGGGGGGGGGGGGAAGGGGCCTCCGGAACCCTCACTGGTCGGACGAAACACAACAGCACCAAGTGCCGTTATTTCACGCCGAATATTCGTGAGAGGGTGGTATTACGCCGGGCGAGCCGGCCCAATGCGTGCTGCAACGCAGCGTGGCTCTACCACTCAGTCAGTGTCACTCATTTAGCAACACCCAGGGGTCACGTGTAGGGTCTCAAGGGTAAACCTACGGACGCGAGCAACTTTGTTATTTTTACTGCGTGTAAACGGGTGAGTTTAGTACAGTGCTGAATAAAACCCGTATTCACAAACATTTACTTGTCTAAGCCTCAGAACAATACTGCTTTAGTTATTGTTCAGCAGTGCGATTCTCTAAGTTAAAGCCTTGGTAGTAGCGGCTGCCGCAGCGCTGAGAATTGACTCTGCCTCTTTCATATTCATAGAATCGGAAAGAGACAGCAATCACAGAGTCTATGTGTCGCTTAGAAATCGCGGTCTAAGCAAAGTAGAAATGCTATGCGAAGTAAGACATTTCTCAGTGCGTTTCGTATGACCTGACCTGGTGACAGGAACACAGAATAATTGACTAAATGAACGTCTTAATTTTGTTTTATAACTAATAAAAGTTGGTAGTCGTAACTTATGTTCTTAGTGAAAAAAATAACAACACGGAACCCTTTAAACTTTATCAAAAATAAATAGTTGAAAGCGGGTGGAGTCAGCACAATAGGCACAAAAATACTAGGGTCACAGCAGAGGCAAAGGAGGAAGTAACACTAGACAGAATTCATTACTCCAATCAGCTGATTGATAGTGTTGTCATAATGTCGATAAACTCGTATTATTTTTAAAAGTATGTACTTCCACAATGCCCGAGATATCAAGGAATGTTTTTATGTGTACCAGCTCACTAAAAGTAAGAGATTAGGTACGTGAAATATGGCTGGCCCTGCTTGATACAAGCTGTATAAAAATTATAAGAATAAAGGTAGCTAAATTAGTTTACTTTGGATTGGAGTAAGGAAACGAAACAGAGACAAAGCTTCATACAACGCGCCGCCGTCGCGAGTCTCTCCGTTTGTCCACTGGCCGAGCGAGCGTAAATACTGTGATAAACCGGTTTTATCCAGTGGCGGCGCATACGCGACGCAGCGGCTAGTAGGTATGCTTGTAGTAGTTGACTCGCTACGGCGCGGTTGCATGAAGCTTTGTCTCTCTTCTTCATTACTCATGAGGTTACCACAGAAATATATCATATTTCTGATAGTAGTAGTAGATGTGAAAGTAATGGCTCGTAAAGTCGTAAGTCAGTACTTTAAAAGCTCGCGCGGTGCAAGCGTACTTGATCGTGGTGACTTGAGCGCGGGGTGACGGGGGTGAACAAGTCGACTTTTCCTTTTTTTTTATTAAGTAAATAATATCCACTAAATAACACCGAGCGGCAACCTACTGCCATACGCCTGCCCAGGAGGCGCGCCGGCCGAACGTACTTGCACTACGGAGTGACACTCCCCAGCTATTACTAGGATCTGTCCACACTTATTTCATGGATAAATACTTGTTTCCAAAACATTTTTCACCATTAAATTATTATCATACCTAGACCTATTACACTGCTGTGTCACATTTTGTATGAGAATTTTCAGTTTTTAACACTTACTTATGCAAATGTCATTATTTATGTCTATTTATGTTAAATGTATCCTTTAATAAATAAATCAAAAGAGAAACACCAAAAACTAAAAACAAAATCATGTTAATATATCAATGAAACATAAGCAGCCGTTTCCAGCCGCTAGTTATCGCTAGAAATGATAATAAGCCAAAAAAGCCGTTTCTAGCCGATAGGCTAGAAATGTTAGTAACCAGCTTCCATATAAGAACTTAAGGGGTTTTTGGGGAATATCAGTTTATCATTCATCATCTTAATCACCACTCATTATCATTTAGGGAAAAAGAAAAATAAAAAAAACCAATGACTAGGCAGTGTGGTCTCTGACCTTCGCATGTTCCTTCACGGAACAAAAAAAAACATTGACATTTATTTGTTGACGTTGCGCCGCCGGCTAATAAAGACAGATAGCGAGCGAGGGGAGTTTACAAAAATATTTCATTGAGCAAAACGAGTAAACGGTTTAAAAACCATTAAAACATTGCAATTCTAAATCTATTAACTATATAGTCTATACACATGATGGATTGTTTTACATTGCTCTTTTACATAATCCTGTACGGGTTTTTTATTGCGATAGCGTGTATTTCATTGGTAAGTAAAAGCGAAGAACATGCTATCTAATTTATTTGTTTCTAAGTACATTTCAGTGGACACGTCACCGAATCTAAAAGAAAATAATATTTTGTACTTAATTTTAGGTAAGTACCTACTGAGTTTTTACATTGATGTATCAAATCAAATAACAGCTTTCGATATCTTCATTGTTATTTTAGTCTGCTGCAAACTGCATAATCACTCCATTAGCGTAATTCAGGATTTATACTAATAAAATTATTTAACTTAACACTACAGTACACGTGTGGCCTATTATAGTAGACCATGGTAACGTTTGTGTTGATTATTTGACAGTTTTACATGTTAGGGCAGTGCGCTTTCAGATAAGCCTACTTCCTATTAAATTTGTGAACATGTCAGCCCCACACTGGACTCCTACGTGCACCCAAGTATTTGCAATTCAGCGCCAAAGTCGCGGGTCTACCATAGTAGTCCGAGCGTGTATTGGTGTACAACTTTTGGGTAAGCCATTTTTATTGTATTTTAGGTTTATAACGTTAATTTATTAATAGTAAGTATAAATATATATTCCATTCAGTATATTTTATTTCAAAATTTGTTAATATTTTTTTTAAATTTGGTTACTTTTTGCAGATATCTACTTATTTCATAATTTCATCACAAATGTTGCAAAAGTGGAGGTGGCTTATGGAGTTGGAATCTGATGATGACAATGTTATTAAAAGTGAAGAAGAAAGACTTGATCCTTTACCGGATTGACCAACCCCTGGTTGGTAAATTGGTTGATGCACTCTTTGTTCAAGAGCCAGATATAGATTGACGAAACAGTGGTGCAAAACTTTCAACAAATGGGTTTTACCTGATCACCAGGCTGTAGTATGTATTGAATGTAATGAAAAAACAGTTTTTAATATTATATTTGGTTTTAAAATGAAAATGTAAGACATTGATCTAAGTAGTACCATTTTTGTTCAATAATTCTTTAAGATAACTAATTGGTTTCTAATTTACAGTTTTATCTTGTTAAATATAAAACTAAAGTTTATTTATAAAACATAATAAATAAGTAACTCATATTATTAATTATTTAAATTTTATATTATCAAAAAAAATGATTGACATCTTAAAATTTTTAAAACTTAATATTTGGTACCTATATCGAATATTTGTAAGGAGCTCTAAGTAGTGTTTATTTATTTTTTGTTAATTAAGTATGATGTTATTAAGTATGTACTAACTAAAAAAAGTATATAAGTAAGTAAGACAAGCTGGGTGTGATAATTTTAGATAAAACATTTTTCTCGGAGGTAGCACATAATAAAAATAATTTTGTTATTTCATACAAACTTGTGGATAACGGTGTTGATTATACATTTAAAAATATTTGATTTCAATAAGAAAACTATGGTTTGTAAAATACAATGTGTAATTATTGGTTGTTCTTAATAAATTTAAAAAAAAAATGTTCTACCATATTAGGCCTCGCGGGCATTTGTGTAAAAAAGGGGCGCATGTACTGTAGTGTTAAACAGTTACTTAAGTAGGTACTTATTCTTGGTGTCAGATGCTTTTCCTCTTGCTTAATAATATTTTAATTTATAATTAGAAGTTTTGTTATTTTTACTATTATTTTGTTTACATGTAAGTACTGAAATATGTTAGTACTTTCACAGTAATACATAGTTTACACATAAAACAGTCTGCCAAACTGTGAAACAGTTTATCGGCATCCAATAGAGTAAGTAATAAGTACATAGATTACACACTTGATAATGTACTTAACAATGTTTTCTACCTACTCAATCTTACACATTATTTATGATTTTTAGCCTGAATTCACAAGGAGACTGAGGTGTTGGTTATCTTAAAATTAATTTAAATATTTTTTTATTGGTGTGTGTTAAGACTTTAGGAAGAGAAACTAGAAGTAAAAATATTCCATTAGTTGACATTGAATTTTAAGGTTCTTTTTATGTAAAGAACTTTATTTAGGGACAAGTGCATGAATTATTGTTATCACCTTCTGACAGTTAAAAAACTTTATAGCTAGGTTAGGGGCTAGTTGTGAGGAGGGGAGCCAGTCCCCCTAATCATATATACTCATATTGTAGGACCAAAAGAGGAGTAGTGCTTCTCCTCTTAAAGAGATAAAATGCAATGTCAACTAATGGTAATAAGAACCAAACCAAATTCAATGACTAAGTTCAAATAATATGCTAAGTATATTAAATAAATATTAAAATTAAACAGAGTTTCTAAGTCAGTAGTCATTAACTTTTGAAACTTGTAATTTTATTCTAAAGTTGATTTTTATTTGTTTCCAAACAGATATCAGTAGTTATATATTTAGTAACAAACCCATATCCAATAGTTGAACGCTACAAAGAAGAGGAAACCTTCAAAGATCACAAAACTAAGTTGCCAATCAAGTTCCCGAGCATTGATGAACCACACAGTGTACATTTAAGTGTTGTGGTACCGGCTTACAATGAAGAGGAAAGACGTGAGTGTGTTTATAATAATAATACCTACTTAATACAATTTTATTTCAAATAAATATACATGTGTTAGTACTAACATGACTTACTATTTTAACTAGTTTCTAAAAAGTTCTTTCTATGTTAGTAAAAATTAGTTACTTTATGTAGGTATTCATGTTATGCATTATTATACTCAATTTAGTTTTCAGTTGTATTTAATTTTTTTTTCATCTAATATGTTATTAGCTTTACATCAGTACATGCTGTGGCTACCTCTAAGTAATATTTGTGTTTTGCTATAAGTTTTGGATTGTTATTTCATTCAATGTAATGAAACAAGTCTTGTTGAAAGACCTAAATAAAATAAATAAATAACTGTAAAGGAAATTTACTGTGTCAAAGAAAAACAAATTACAATATTTAATTAATTAAACAAATATAATTTCAGTGCCTCCAATGTTAGATGACGCCCTAAAATTCTTTGAAGCCAGAATGGAGCAACATCCAGAATATAAATATGAAATTATAATAGTCAGTGATGGAAGTAGAGATAAAACTGTTGAAGTTGCGGAAAGCTATGCTGAAAAATTTGGAAGTGACAAAGTAAGATGTCTGCGGCTGACCAAGAACAGGGGGAAAGGTGGTGCAGTGCGCTTGGTGAGTGTCTATGCTTTGGCCAATTCAATGCAGGATGTTCCTAAACAAATTATGGACACTTCTTTGTGCAATATGTAGTGAACACTCGAATTTTCACATTTATTTGAGACAGCTGTACACAAGAAAACAAACGAGAAACAAGAGAAACAAACAATGGTTTGTTTCTCTTAAAAAACAATAATATTCCTTGTGACACAGACTGTGTCGCACAGTAAGCAAATTATTGCCATTTCTTTGTACATACTGCACAAAAACAGCAATAAATCCTTTACAAGCATTCTTATTCGAATTTGGAAATAGTATAGTTGGCTGTTGTCATTATAAAGTTTAATTTAACAATTTGTAACTGTATTCGCGGGTCAGAAGACACCGCCAAATACAGCAAAGTAAAGAAGGTTAGGCGGGAGGTAGAAAGGAGCTTACCGGGAGCAGGCTTGACGAGGTCGCTGGAACCGGGAGACGAGCTGACCACGGGCGGCGAGGTAGGTTGGTTTCCTGGCGCACAGTCACTACACTACACATTAGGCATTCAGGCGTTCTCTTCACTTAAGGTTCAGGAGTCACTATAAACCTTTTCGGTCAGGCTGTTGCGTGCGCGGTAGCTAGCTAGCTTGCCGAGTGCCGCCGGCGGCTCACGAAGCGAGCGGCCGCGGGTCGCGCAGCGGTGGCGCCGCGGCAGATAGGCGGACGCGGTCGTCAACAACCGCTGAGTCAACATTTGAATGGGCGTCGTCCCGGCTTTGGCGGGAACATCCTCCGGGGCCCAGGGTGGGCTCATCCAATGGGAGCCAGGCGATCCGGAATACAGGCCTCCGAAGATGTCCATTCGCGGTGTCCAGGTCTACCACCCGCACGACGCCATCCTTCCCAGGCAGGGTGCGAGCAATGCGCCCCAGTCTCCATTGGAGGGCAGGCAGGTTGTCCTCCTTGATGAGGACGAGCTCGCCAACTCGGGGAGGGGAGGATGGGGACAACCATTTGGAGCGGGTTGGAGGGTATGAAGGTAGGACTGGGTCCACAGCGTCCAGAAGCGCTGGGAAAGGGCCTGTACCATCTGGAATCGCCTACGTGTGGAGATCGGCCTATCTTCCACGGATAGTTCGGGAAGGGCCGTTAGTGGGCGGCCTATAAGGAAATGTCCGGCTGTAAGCGGCTCAAAGTCTGAAGGATCAGACGAAAGTGGGCAGAGAGGTCTAGAGTTAAGGACCGCTTCGATTCGAGCTAAAAGTGTGGAGAATTCCTCGAATGTGAGGTGTTGTTCGCCAATTACGCGATATAAAAGTTGCTTTGTTGATTTTACGTTGATCTCATGTAACGCACCGAACCATGGTCCCTTAGGGACGTTCAACAACCAAGTAATGTGCTGACCAGCGAGCTTGTGCGCAATCGTGTCATTATTCAAGGCAAGAAAGTTTTGTACTTCGATGAGCTGATTTCTAGCGCCTACATAATTTGTACCGCAGTCCGAGCGGATGAGAACCGGGGCACCGCGGCGTGCTATAAAACGCTGTAATGCCGCGAGGAACGCTTCCGTGCTGAGTCCGAGACCGGTTCCAAATGAACCGCCTTAGTGGAGAGGCACACGAATATACAAAAGTACGCTTTTAAGAGTTTAACATTACGTAGGGCACTAGATTTAACGAGGAATGGGCCGGCAAAATCGGTCGTGACTTGACTAAATACTGGCTGAGGCGTAACTCTATCGGCTGGCAGGTCGGCCATGAAGGGCGCTTGCGGCTGGGCCCGACATCGAAAGTATCTAATGCATTTAAAGACTCGGTGTCTAATAATACGGCGCGCGGACAATATCCAAAATTGTTGGCGTAGGATTGCGTGTAAGGTGTCAACGCTAGGGTGGCAGTGTATTTTGTGGTAGTGGTCAATAATGAGGTCTACAAGTGGGCTAGAGCTGGGAAGTATGAACGGATGCTGCGCGTCATATCGGATAGACGCATGGGACAGTCGTCCACCAACTCTAAGGAGCTCATCTATAATGAGAGGTGACAGCCGCTGGAGTCTGACGGAGCAGATTTTGCCAGGTTGAAGGCGGTGGATGTCCTCTGCAAACTCATTGTGCTGAACACTGCGCACCCAGTAAAGTAGGGCCTCTCTTCGTTCACTGACGTACAAGGGGCCTGAGCGTCGCGAATCTGGGTGGTGTCTGCAGTTGTGCAGAAAGCGTTTTAGACAAGCTGTCACTCTGACGAGCTTGTCGAGGAGGTACATTCTGGTGAGCCTGAGCTGATTTTGACTACCCTGTTGGCTTCAAAGGGTTGAAGACGGTGAGGCAGTGTATTGAGCCAGGCCAGGACTATCGTACTGTCTGACCAACATATGTGTTGTTGTATACTGATATGGGCCGATAACTGAACTGACACACGGATCATGAGCTGGATTGTGAGGCGATTCAAGAATGGTGCGACTCGCGACTTGGCGACAATCAAGTGTACCAAAGTATCTCCGGAGGCATCGAGCTCATGGAGGTAAACAACGGCGGCAAACCCGGCTTCAGAGGCATCTGCAAACCCGTGAAGCGAGTATGCAGCTGAGCCTTTGTTTGCACAAATGTGCCGAGGGAAGCGAATGCTAGACAACAGCGGCAGATCCTCTGAGATGTGGTGCCACTCCGTTTGTACTTCAGAGGGAGTGGGCTCATCCCATTCCAGCTTCAGTAGCCACAATTGCTGAAGCAGCAGCTTTGCGCGGAAGATAACGGGAGAAACCCAGCCGTTTGGGTCATAAAGTGAGGCTACGGTGCTTAAAATAGACCGCTTTGTGACATGTGTGATGGGAGGCAGAGAGATGCGGTAGGTGAACTCGTCTGACTGAGGGCTTCACTGTATACCCAAGACCTTAATGGACGTGGACTCTGGGTTCATGTCGAAGTCCTTGGGCATGTCGCATTGTTTGTCGGGAAATCTCTCGAGCAGCTTAGGCGAGTTAGATGTCCACTTACTGAGCTGAAAGCCGCCTAGGTCTAGCAGACTTATCAACTCGTCCTGGAGTGCTTGGGCGGATTCAACTGTGTCATTCATGACCACACAAGATGTCATCAACGAAGATAGACTTGCGAAGAACCTGAGCGGCTCCAGGGTAGCGATGGCCTTCATCATCAGCTAGCTGAAGCAGAGTGCGGATTGCATGGTATGGGCTTGATCTTAAGCCGTAGGTTACTGTATTGAGGGCGTAGGTGAGCAGAGGGTGATCTGGTGAAGACCGCCATAGTATCAGCTGATACCGTCTCTGGTCTGGGGCAACCAGCACATTTCTGAACATCCTCTGGATGTCAGTGCTGAAAACGACTGGATGCGTTCTGAAGGACATGATGATGTCCACAATGTCCTGTTGAAGGGCGGGGCCTGTGTGTAGGCATTCATTTATGCTGACACCATTGGAGCTTTTGCAGCTACCATCAAAAACAATGCGCAGCTTGTCCGACCCTGACTTAAATACGCCATGGTGAGGGATGTAGAAGTGAGGTTTATGGGCGAATGTATTTGGGTGACAGGGAGCCATGTGCCCTAAGTCGATGTATTCGGCCATAAAGTCGACGTATTTAGAACGCAGAGACGGGTTCGCCATTAGCTTCTTCTCAATATTGAGGAATCTGCGTAATGCGATAGGGTGAGTTTTACCTAGTTGAGGGGCGTCCTTTAGAAAGGGCAGAGCGACCGTATATCTGCCTGAGGGATCGCGTGTAGTGGTAGAGCGGAAGATTTCCTCGCATTGTTCCTCCAGGGGATCATTATGAGTGTGAGATTGAGGGAGGGGCTCCTCAGACTCCCAGAACCTTTCCAGACTCTGACGTATGTCCTGGGCTGATTCAGCTGAGTCTGGTTGTGAGCTGACGACGTGAGCTGAGTTAACCTGCTGCGCCGGCTGCGCATACAAGTCCTCAATGGGTCCTATCAACGCGAAGTCGAAAATCGTGCCGAAGGCTATGGGCTTGCCCGGGCCCAACGAGACCTTAGTCCCGTCCAACACCTGGCCAAGAACGTCCGACCCCAATAAGAGGTCGATCGGGGCTGGTGTGTGGTAAAGCTGGTCAGCCAATGGCACGGGTGGCTAGCCTAGTACGTGGGAAATGTTTGGTACCTTCTCTAAGAGAAGGTAGCCAGTGACGTTTTTTAAAATGTGAGCTGTGGCAGTGATTGTAGGAGTATTATTGTGAGTGGGTCGGCATACTATTGTTATTGCCGCCTTTGACTCATGTTTGTGCTGATTCCCAACTCCTGTAATTTTTAAAGAAGTGGGTTTTGATGGCAGGTTCAAAAGTCGTGCCATGCGTGACGTTATTAATGTCAGCATACTGCCACAGTCCAATAAAGCTCTGGCTGTGTGAAGATGGCCATGTACGTCCGCGACTCTTAGTGAGACGGTTGGCAACAAAATGGGTGTGCCAGTGGGCACAGAAGGTGAGTGAGCTGATTGAGTATCAGCTGAAATTGTATGAGCTGAGTATGTATCAGCTGTGTGGGAATGGGTTGACTGGGCATGGGCTAATGGGACATGGGCTAAATGGGCATGGTCTGAATGGGCATGGTCTTGTTCTGCCTCTTCGCTAGGGTGCTCCGTGATAGTTGGGAGTCATAATTGCGGGCGGCGTTCGCTGGGCCTACCTGGCGAACCGGACCTGGGCGGGCTGGCTCTGTGAGCAGAGCTGGGTTGCACCTGTTTAGCATGTGCGGGTTCGTGCCGCCTGCTGTTTCTGGGACGCTCCCTCGAGTGCTCTCTTAGCTGTGGTGGGGGTATATGCACAGACGAATGAGCTGAGTGCGTTGGGTCGTCTGGTCGATGTAGGGACGTGTGGTGGTTGGAGCTCCCACAGTCCTTGCATGCCCCCCTTGACCTGCACTCGCTCTCGTAGTGAGGGCCGAGACAACGCTGGCAGCGCTCGCGTGCCTGTACAAAGTCCCAACGGCCCTGCGTTGGCTGGGCATTGTACCATCTGCACGTCATGAGCCTATGTCCCCTAGTGGCACAATAGGGACAGTAGGACGTCGAGCGTGAGGAAGAGGACGAGGACGATGATGAGGAGCAGCTTTGCTGGAAGGCCGAGTAGACGGGGAAGGGCTGACTGCGAGCCGGGGAGGTGGATGGGCGGTGGCGCATTTGCTGTGCTGGGCGGAACGGTTGGTGAGTAGGCTGATCATAGGCGCGGTGAGGCGATGGAGCTGAGGAACGGCCACGGTAATGGTCGGGTTGTTGCTGAGCCATCTGAGCATAAGTGCGATGGGGCAACTGAGGAGGCGCGCGGCTACGAGAAGGGCCGGGCTGGGGCTGAATGGGTTGAGCCATGGCTATGTTGGAGAACTCTGTCTCCACACAGCGCGCGTGCTCCTCGAGGTAGGAGATAAGGTCCCTTAACGTGGGCAGGGTGTTACTAGACCCGTGCCTGCGTTCAAATAGCGTGCGGAGCTCGCCCTTGAGCTTCCGCACCACTATTGACACAAACACGTAATCGTCTCCTATGGGCAAATCTAAATTGTTGAGGGCACACTGAGCCGATATGAGCGGCGTGAGGAACAGTGTGCGGATGTTCGAGCGCGTATGGATGCTTGGCAGCCCCAGGATGATGTCCACAAAACTATCAATGAGAACCCGGCGGTTCTCGTACCGCTTGGTGAGGATGTCCATGGCCACGGCAAAATTTTCATTGGTGACCTTTAGGTGGGACACCATGCTTAATGCCTCACCGCTGAGGCTTGAGAAGAGATAGTGGAGCTTGACTGCTTCTGACAAGGTCGCCATGTCGTCAGTCAAACTCCTGAAAAGTGCAATAAAGGAGGGCCAGTCCTCCACTTTTGAGCTGAACCTGGGCAGCGCTATCTTGGGGAGGACGGCTGTAGGCGTATTGACGCCGAAACTGGGCTGAGCGCTATGGGTTGGGGATGACGTGGAAGAGGGTGAGATTTCCTCCCTAGCCATAAGTATCCCCAGGTACGCCCCGGAGGCCTTTGTGTGGTTCTCAGTGTATGTCCTCTCAACCCCCTCGTCCAAGTTCTCCTCGTCGAGAATGCTGTAGTACACTGAGTCCAGCTTGTCCTTCACGCCCTGTATCTGTGCGAAACGCACGTTGAATTCCTTTCTGGAATGTTTGGTGTCGCCAGCAATGATCCGTGATCCCACCTCTAGGAGCTGGTGTATAGCTTTGGCAGCCTCCCTAAATATCGCGGCTAGTGACTTGGTCGGCATCGCGATGAATGAAAGGAGACAAAAAACTAATAAAAAAAAAAATAAAAAAAAAAAACAAATTTAAAGGCAGTAAAAAGGACAACACCCTGTATATATTCTATAGTTGGGCTGGACGTATTTGTTTACTAATGTAATGGCAAATGGGCCAAAATTAACGCAACAATAAAAAAGCAAAACTAAGTTAGGACGCCTTGTATATGGCCCACGGGTGGGCAAACGCATGTGTATGTCTGTGTTTATTGAACGCGCGTACGTAATATTAGCCGACCGCAAAACAAAAAACAAACAAAACAACAAAAAAAAATCACGTTATCCGTAGCCCACTATTGGGCAAGGCGCTCATAGTCGGGCAGACCTGTAGCGGACACTAGCGCGAAGAATGAGTCAATCGCAAAAAAAATAAAAATAAACGAATAATAAAAACTTCATTAAAAAAATTGGGTCCCACAAGTGGGCAAACGTGTGTAGAAGCGAAGGCGACGCACGCAAATAGCCGTAAACGATATTAAAAAAAATGATGAAACACACTAAGCTCATGTGGTGAGCACGCACAAAAAATGAGCCGATTGCAAAGGCAAAAATTAAAAACAAAAAATATGTAAAATTAACACGAGCGAAAAAATAAAGCACGCGACTTGGCACGCGTGGTGAGCATGCACGAGATCTGAGCCGATTTAACACGACAAGAACATAAAAAATTCATTAAAAAATAAAACGGGAAAAATAACCACACCATCTCTCGTTATAATACCATACGTAACGTAATAATTTAACTACTTAAGTTACCGAACAATGTATCATTAGACAACGATCGTATAGGTCCCTACACATAGATCTGTGATCAGACAATCGGATGCATACACGAAATCAACATTAAACCAACGTGCAGAAATAATTGCGTTAAAATAAAATGATTTACGACTACCTGACGAAATTTTTATTGGGGCAGGGTAAAGTTACGTGAACAAATGAATTTAGAAATGATGGCACGAATTAGATTATGGGCGGAAATAATTATTTTTAGCGGACTGTAATTGAAT
Organism: Scoparia ambigualis; assembly: GCA_963921215.1. Lineage (NCBI taxonomy): Eukaryota > Metazoa > Arthropoda > Insecta > Lepidoptera > Crambidae > Scoparia > Scoparia ambigualis. The sequence continues at coordinate 36,862,094 of OY992510.1, forward strand.
GAGCTGATGGAACGTGAGACCAAGTTATGGTGAAATGGTAAAAGTTTACTGGTTACGGGAAGGTCGCCGGTATTTAATATTACCGGTTCGAAGATGACCAAAATGTATTCGCGGGTCAGAAGACACCGCCAAATACAGCAGAGTAAAGAAGGTTAGGCGGGAGGTAGAAAGGAGCTTACCGGGAGCAGGCTTGACGAGGTCGCTGGAACCGGGAGACGAGCTGACCACGGGCGGCGAGGTAGGTTGGTTTCCTGGCGCACAGTCACTACACTACACAATAGGCATTCAGGCGTTCTCTTCACTTAACCCGTGGCGCGCCAGCCACCCTAAAGCATTAAATGCTTTACGTGTCAGGCATTTTGCGATACATCACTTTTTTATTGTTTGATTAGGGAAAAAAATTTATTGCGTAATAACTATACGAGATTTTCGCGTGAATGAGGTGTCATTCTTTTCTGTATGAGTTTTTGTACGTAGTTAACTACTTAGAATGAACAATAAAGACTTACTTGTAGTGGCACTGGAACGGTTTTCTTTTTTTTTCAATATTTTATAAAGGTAACCTTTGGTTTTACTGTTTGTTATAATAATTAACAAACGACACACAACACAATTGACATAATAACTTTTTAGGTAACATTAATATGCACCGGTCACATGAATCATAAACACTTTGGCACTAAACTTCACTCACAAAACAATTTTTAACTTAGGAACCAAAATATATAACCGCCGCCATAACGTGGCCGGCCCGCGTATATAGTGACCTAAAAGTATATTATGTCTAACTGTAAATAAAAAAAGGTTACTGAAGAAATAATCTACAAATTGATTAATGTTTATAATCACTTTTATCAAAAAAATCAAAATATGAAGAAAATTACAGCACTTTATAACACACAATGTTAGCTGTAGTTGTTAGCAAAATCAAAATATCATAATTATACTTCTAGCTCTTCGTTTAATCTAAATTGCCACTATATCACACAACTATTGCATTATACAAAAACTGTATTAAGTTTCCAGTAAATATAGATAAGAATCATACGAAAACTTATATTTTACGTCGAGAAAACATCATGTAAACAAATCACAACAACACAACTTTGTACTAATATGGCTGACGTCCGTCCATAACTTCAGACACTCTTTTTAATTTTTTTTTTCGATAATGTTTTGTTCGGTCCGAATCCTACTAACTATGTTAATTTCTTCTATACGGGCCATAGAAAATTCACAGACAGCTAAAACTTGTATACTACGACTCGGACCGGCAAAAATAAAACAACCAATCTGAGCCAAGTCTGTTGTACACCGGTAAGTACAAGAGACACGCATGCCTCTCAACTATTTTGTACACCGGTAAGTACATATGACGCTCGAGGGGTTAAGGTTCAGGAGTCACTATAAACCTTTTCGGTCAGGCTGTTGCGTGCGCGGAAGCTAGCTAGCTTGCCGAGTGCCGCCGGCGGCTCACGAAGCGAGCGGCCGCGGGTCGCGCAGCGGTGGCGCCGCGGCAGATAGGCGGACGCGGTCGTCAACAACCGCTGAGTCAACATTTGAATGGGCGTCCCGGCTTTGGCGGGAACAGTAACTAATATTAAATGATTTTTAAGGGGGTCTTGCACGAAATTGTCAAAATTTACGTATTTTTAAGTCACTTGTACTATGCGCTGAATTAGTTAAATACTTACTTACATAAGCCCCTTCGTACACAACGCTACGCAAGTCTTCGATACTCGGCGATTTCAGTCTCCAAGCGACTCCCGCCATACAAATCCATTGAATTTCGTACACTAGTCGCGTCGCCGACACTTGTCCCGCGACTCCAATTTGTATGGCGGAGTCGCTTGGAGACTAAAATCGTCGAGTATCGAAGATTTGCGTAGCCTTGTGTACGAAGGGGCTTAAAAGAACTTATGTAAGTTAGCCTAATCATTGCACATGGTCATGACCTTGTTGAAATTTGAAACAAATTCTTTTAACAATAACAAACAATACATCTATATAAGGTGACTGCTAGAAACCTCAAAAAACTTCTAGGGCTTTTCAGGTCAAGTGTTTTAAACATGACAAAAATGAAATTCGTGTTTTTTTCATTTTTTATTAAATAATTTATTTTGTAAATTTTAATTAGATTGTCTTTGAGTATCTTATTTATTTTAAAGCAATAACATAAGAAAAATAAAATGAAAAGCAATTAAAAATAACGATTATTTACAACGCCCGGGCAACGAAGTTCAACGAACTGCCGGCCGGCCGTCGGTTGACACGTCCGCGTCGTCAGCTGGGCGTTAAGTACCTACGTTAGTCTGCAATCATGAGACCCCATTTATTTTCCTTTAATTGAAATGTGCGTAGGTATAAAGTGCAGTTAAGTCCAACGACTATCGATTGCATCAAGTTATGGCCACATTTTAACTGTAATTATGATAAGTGTTATGTATGAGCGTAATTTCAATTCAATCCTACCCTACATCTTACAAAAAAAAATCTATCACACATTATGAGAAGATAGGTACAGCTACCTTTCCTTACAAATGAAAGATCAAATGTAGGTAGTTATCTAAGGTACGACTAACGACCGAACGATGACCTTTCATGTCTTCGACAACTTAACTAAAATAAGTATGTATTACCTATTTTGTGTTGTTGTTAGTCAAGCGTTATTTCATTATTCAGTCTTGCCTACTTACACTAAATTAAATTAAACTAATGTATCGCATTAAAGGCAACGTTGATACCTAAACTGCTGCGTAATTAATAGGTAGGCAGGTACTTACATGGTGTTATAGAGCATTCCAGTTTATTACATTAGCGCACAGGAAAGGTGATAAGCTTCCCACTGTCAAACTAATGTAATAATGATTAAATAAAAGTGAAAACCTGTGCTAAAATTTCGTAAATAAATTAAAATTTATTAAAGGATAAACTAGAACAACTTTTGTGATCGGCACATAATTATTATTACACTAATTCGGCGTGCTTTAGGCATTTTTACGCACACGCGACGCGAATGCACCAGACAATGCATAAGTTGACTGCCGAAAAATCAAAGATGCGAGATGCGCGAGCGAGCGACACGTAGACGCTGTGTGTGCGCATGGCTGTGATCTGCTGTCTCTTTCCAATTCTATGAATATGAAAGAGACAGAGTAAATTCTTATCGCTGCGGCAGGTGGTGCTACCAACTTTACGGCTTTAAATTAGAGAATCGCATTGTGGCACTGCTGTGCTGAGTCGAGTCACTGAACTCACTTGACTCTTGCGCAGCGCAGCGCAGCAGGTGTGTGCAGTTTCCTCGGGAAAGTTTTGGTGTGTAGTGTGTATGTGAGGTGCATTTGTGTGTGGGCGATTAAACTAATAACTAGTATGAGTTAATTAGTAAAGGATTAGTATTATTATGAATAGGCTACCGTGAATAAAGTAATCAGTTCAGTAACAAATTAATGTTTTGTGTAACAAATGGGTGTTAAGTCGTATTAGACTTGTAGGTAGAACAGGTGGTGTTCTTTTAAACACGTTAAATAAGTGTAATAATAATGTGCCGATCACAAGAGTTATTTTAGTTCGTCCTTTAATAAATTTTATTTTATTTACGTTATTTTGGCGAAGGTTTAATTTTTATGTAATATTACATTAGTTTGACAGTCCAAAGCCTGTGAGGTGTGATGGGAAGCTTATCACCTTTCCTGTTCGCTGATGTAATAAACTGGAATGCTTCTAACACCATGTAAGTAAGTACCTACCGACACCTATTAATTACGCAGCTTTTTAGGTATTAACGTTGCCTTTAATGCGAGACATTAGTTTGACTTAATTTAGTGTAAATAAATAAGTAAGACGAATAGTAAAATAACCGCTTGAATAACAACAACATAACATAGGTAACTTATCACAATGCTTTAGGCTGTTTAGTTGTCGAGGACATGAAAGGTCATCTGGTCATTTGGTTTGGAGTTAGCTGCAAGTGCTTAGCGTGCGGACGCGATATTAGATAACTACCCAACTACCCATTGATCTTTCATTTGTAAGGAAAGATAATTGTAACTTCTCATAATGTGTGGTGTGATAGATATTTACTAGGATTGAATTGAAATTACGTTCATACATCATAACACTTATCATAATTACAGTTAAAAAGTGGCGTTGGACTTAACTGCACCTTATACTTACGCACATTTCAATTAAAGGAAAATAAATGGGGTCTCGTGATTGCAGACTAACGTAGGTACTTATCGCCCAGCTGACAACGCTTACGGGTCAACAGTCGGCCGGCCAGCCGTTCGTTGCCCGCGCGTTGTAAATAATCGTTATTTTTAATTGTTTTTAATTTTATTTTTTTTATGTTATTGGTTTAAAATAAATTAGATACTCAAAGACGTTTTTAGAGATTTGGAGTTTGCGGCAAGTCCCAAGCGTGCGGGCGCGGCATTAATATCAAGTATAAAATGGATTTGCCATATGCATATACCCACAGAAATATATTAAGATAGAAGAAAGAGTGTATGTAATGTACCTCGCGTGGCGAAAAGACGCCTCGACAGACGGCTCCATTGCTCGCCGCGAGCTTCAGTCTGCTCCCGACCGCGGTCTTTCTTTTAATTTTTTTTTATTCGGCAACGGGTAAGCGTTTGGTCTTCATCTCACTTGATGGCAAGTGACGATAAGGCCGAAGGTGGAAAAGCGCTTTACCCGGAATCCTCAACCACTGAGGAACTGGCTATCTTATCTCAAACTGTCGAAACAATAATACTATAAACATCGTTGTTATGGCGACAGACTTAGAAAAGATGGTGGTAGCTAGCCAGGCGGACTTAACAGCCCTACCACCAACCAAACCGAGCACACAAAGATGTACCCCCGCTGGGAATCGAACCCGGAACCTCTGGGTCTGAAACCGGTGGCTTAGCCACTAGACCACAGAGGCGGTTAGCGTGCGACGTCAGGTTTTAAAAACAAAATGACACGTTGTTCAATAATGAACTGTTCAAACTCCAATAAAGTTGGAGCTGTTAATCGAGGTATTTCCTTTCATCGGGAAGTACTATTTGTCCTAAAATATTTGTTATTAATTAAAAAACGATTTATTTGATTTTTTTCATTAAAACAGTAGAGGGCGATTGTGTCTAACGCTAGTTTTCCATTGTGGCTTTAATATGACGAGCCAGACTTGGCGTGCGTTCAAAACCAGCAATGTAAAACTATGCTATTCAAACTGTCGGGTCGTTCAAGGTCGATTTCTCATTTTTTATTATTTATTTTATTTATAATTTAAGTAATATTAATGCTGTACATACTCTGCGATTTTCTTACTCGATATAAATAGATTTTGAAAGCATAGGACGTAATGATAATTACTAGAGATGCGCCGAGTATTCGTTTGGTATTCGGTATTCGGCGTATTCGGCATCTTTTTCACTATTTGTATTCTGCCGAATTATTCGGTTCAAATATTTCTATTTTATTGGCTACATGACACGGTATAGAACTAAAAGACAACTTCTTATGTAACATTTATGTTATATTTTTTAAGTCAAAGAAATCCTATAAAGAGAATAATGCTAATAAAATAAAGCAATTAAACTTCAAATCCATTTTTTTTGTATACACATAATTTTTGTTTTGTCATCTCCCATTTCGTCAAAAAAGTCTCAAGCACGTGATCTTTTACGCCCACTCATTGCAAACACAATAAAGTTGATATCAATATTTTTGTAATAATAAGCACCTTTGTTTTTTTTATTTGTAACGTAATCGTGCTTTGTTTTAAAGCAAAGTGACAGCGCGGTGTTCGCGGATGGCGGGCGGTGAGGTACGGCTCGCTCGTCATCTAGCCAGCAGCGACACGTACCCTACATGTTAGAACCTGTTTACGCAGCAAAACAATGAAATGGTAAACCGAATAATTCGGCCGAATATCCGGTTCGGTAAAGGTTAAACCGAATAATATTCGGTTATTTGGTGAAACCACTATTCGGCGCATCTCTAGCCACACGTTTGTTTCGCGGCCGGCGCTCAATTTACCTTGTTCGTCACGCAGTTTTGCGTTACCGTAGTGCACTTGAACAGCTGCGTTAAAACCGTTTTTATGACCAGATCCTGTTTTTATACGAACAAGTGATGTTTTATTTCGTATAGCTTATGGATGAAGCTGAGTATTTAAAAAAAAACGAAGGGTTACTTTTAAGGGTAAAATAATTTATAAGAAATTCTGGAACTTCGCTAAAGAGAAAATTCACTTTTTTAATATGAATTGATTTATAGTATTAAATATAAATCGATAACTAGTGTTTTTCACATTATTTAAAACTAGAATAATATTCCTTTCCGTACATGCCAAACTTTTTATGAATTGGAAGTCTTATTATCAAAACAAACCACTTCACACACAAAAAAAAAGTATGGCGTGAACTGACATAAATTCTTCAAAATTATTTGTTCAACCAATCACAGGCCTCTTCTACTTTTTGTGAATCGATGCTTTTGAATTGTTTTCGCGCGGCTTATGTTTCCCATCACTAAATGACACTCGTAACGTCAAAGTACCTACGCAAAATGTTACACGCTCTTCTATCTTGATATATTTCTGTGCATATACCCAAAAGAGACAAACTCATAACACCTACCTACACCGACCTATATTGGCTCTGAAGAAATCCCAGATGTAACCCTAGATGAGGTGCAGTTCGCGTTAAGCCAAGTGAAAAACAGAAAATCACCGGGCCAAGATAACATAATACCCGAAATGCTGAAACTGGGATTAACAGCGCTCTGAAAAGCTATAGCTCTTCTGTTCACAAACTGCATTCTTAATGGAAGAGTACCTAGCGAATGGCATAACGCAGTGATTGTTCTGCTTCACAAGAAGGAGGATATTCGAAAACTGGACAACTACCGCCCGAGAAGCCTCCTCTCACATATCTTCAAACTGTTTACCAGAGTCATACTGAATAGGTTGAGTAATAAGCTTGATAGTAACCAACCTAGAGAGCAGGCTGGTTTTCGTTCGGGTTTTGGAACAAACGACAATATGCAAAAATTAAAGACCGTGATCAAGAAGTGCCACGAGTACAATAAACCAGTCATCATCACCTTCGTCGATTACAAAATGGCCTTTGACTCTGTTGAGGCGTGGGCAGTTGAAAAGGCATTGGAAGATTGCAGAGTTGTTAGAAGATATATACAGCTTATTAAGCACTTTCAGAAGTATGGGACGTCCTCTGTCAATCTTCATAAACTAACTAAGCCGTTTAAACTCGAGAGGGGCGTACGTCAAGGTGACACCTTATCACCAAAGTTGTTCAATGCCGCCCTGGAAAACATCTTTCAGGAACTAGACTGGACCGGAAAGGGCTTGAATATCGACGGAGAAAGGCTTAACCACTTGCGTTTCGCAGACGACATTGCACTGATTGCGGATGATGTTGACGACATGTTGATCATAATCGAAGATCTGCAGCGGGAATCACAAAAGATAGGTTTAAAAATGAATGTCACTAAAACTACAATCTTGACCAATATACCAAGGGCTCGTGACTACATTTTACCTGTAGACGTCGTCGAGCATTACGTATATCGGGCATAAAATCACGCTTGGTTCAGAGGGTCAGACTGCCGAGGTGTATCGACGGATAGCGCAAGCTTGGGCTGCCTTCGGCGCAAACGGAGCGGTTCTCCGATCGAAAAACATACACCAACGTCTCAAAACCAAGGTATTTAACCAGTGTGTCCTGCCTGTCTTTACCTATGGAATGGAAATCACCACTTTAACATAAAAGTCGGCTGAGAAACTCCGCATTGCGCAGAGAGCAATGCAAAGGGCAATGCTCGGGATTACTTTAATTCACCGAAAAAAGAATGAGTGGATCAGAAAAGTTACTAGAGTTGGAGATGTGGTAGAGGAGATCGAAAGCAGGAAGTGGAGATGGGCAGGACACATTGCCAGGATGGAGTACGGTCGCTGGGCAACACGAACTCTGGAATGGAGACCCCGTGCCAATACTCGCGGTAGAGGCAGACCACCAATGAGATGGAAGGACGACATCTGCCAACAAGCCGGCCAACACTGGATGCAGACAGCAATGGATCGTCAGGGATGGAGGAATGGAGAGGAGGCCTATGTCCGAAGGCGGACCCAATAAAGGCTACGATAGATGGATGGACACCGACTTAAGTGACATTTAAATGTACCAGTGCTGCCAACCCCTACCAAAATTTACCCCAAGAATGTTCCGAGAATGCGAATGAAACATATATAATATATGTTACGTTAAATATGGAAAAATGTATAAATATTTTTTTATTAATCGGGCAACATCTCGCGAATTCGTATTTAATTATCTGGCACAATTGACATTTGGAAAAATAAAACAAGTTGTTTAAAATAGTACATTTATTTGCCTTTGAATGCTTTTATTTAAAGTGACGCGTCATAGTAACGTCATCATATCATCATCAATTCATACACCCTGCCTGATGGTAAGCACCCGATGCAGTCCAAAATAACGAGAGCGCTCTCACCGTGAAACAAGCACGGTAACAAGCGCAACCATTCATGACGGCCTGCATGAATGCTGTTTCACGCCCCGCTTAAAAGACCCGGGACTATGGAGATGGTAAACACATGCGCCGGCAGATAATTCCAAAGCCGAATGGTCTTACAGAGGAACGACTTGCCAAATTTTTTGGTACGAGTGCTGATAGTCTGCACAGTATGATGGTGGTTTCTAAGACCAGCACGTGTAGCCCGGGACAGGAAAGGAGAGGGCGGGATTAGATCAAAAAGTTCTTTAGAACACTCCGTAGTAATTTCGGTAGAAAACACTGAGAGAAGCGATGTCTCTTACGCAGCCGGAGGTCCTCAAGAGAGGCTGTAACCTCAGCATCTCCAATAATGCGTACTGCTCGCCTTGGCAGTCATCTCGAGGATGTATTTAGCGGAGCCGTCCCATTGATGGGAACAATACTCCATACTCGATCGCACCTGAGTCTTGTACAGCAAACAGCTGCTCGGGAGTGAAAAACCGCCTCACCTTATTGAGAATACCCAACTTACGGGAGACAGTTAAAATAACACTCTCGATGTAGCATTTTGGATTTAGTTCTGTGACATTTTTACGTCAGTGAAGGTAGTAAATAAAGCCAACAACAAAGTTATAAGATTATACTGATATAATGTAGGATAATAGTACAGCAGAGCAGGGCGTAGATTCGCACACTAATTAGATTTCAGCGTATGTTATAGTTTTAGTAGTACTATCCTGGCCAGCGCAGCGCATGAGTAGCAACTCCAGGAACGGCACGGCGTGAAGCGGCGGGGGAAGTCTCATAGGTCACGGACGCTCACGGAGATGAGTAGGCAGCAGCGAACTTGCGTGCAGCAAGTTCAGTAAAGGGTGCAAAAACCAGTAAACAGTCTTACAACACTTATCCAATCCGGGGTTTATCACACGTACACTTTAACTATTGGTGTTATTTAATTTAGAACTAGGTAGGTACTTATTAAATGTAAAAGAAATAAATATTACGAATAGAAAGCTCGACGGCAGATTAATTAAAATGAGATGGCAATTTCTAACCGCAGGCGTTCGTCACCGAGACGTAATGTAAATCCAAATTCTTCAACTGCCGCTCGCGCGCGATGTTCACTCCGGTCCCGCGCCGTCGGCCTAGCGGGGCATCGTTCATGAATTTCATAAGACGTAAACGACAAAATTGAATTTTGTTTAATAGGTCAAACAAACAATTGATTTTCAATTGTGTCTGGTTTTACGGTGCTCAAGAGGTTAAAATAAATGTAGTGTTACATACCCCCCCTTTTAGGATAGGATTTTTCCTAATAAAAATCCGCTATCTATTAAAATTTAAGAGTAAGAATGTACTTCCAGACATTACATTATAAAGACCCACGCTAATAAGTGTTTAAAAATAACATTGATAGACTGATCGTATACTGTCTGAACTTACGTTATATTGGTAATTTTACTACATGGATATTTTAGCTGTAAACATACTTTTTTTGTTTGAAATCTTTTACGTGCCATGTTCCCAAATCGTTACCATCAAGATCTTCGAGAATATAAACAAGGGGAGACTTTTTTGAAGTAATACGACATTTAACAAATTTAGGTGCCAGTTTCTTTGCAAAACGGTTATCTTTGTCACTTTGGTAGTATGTCCGTTTCCAAATAATGTCACCAACGTCAAATTCAACATTTTTTCGCCTCAAGTTGTAATTAGCACAATTTCTCGAGTATGCCTTCAGCAAGGCTGACTGGACCTTGTCAAAGACGTTATGCAAATTACCCAGATTCTCGGCATATTCATCGCGGGGTGAAAATATAACTTCATCAGTTGAGTCCCTATCAAGATAGTGTGAGCCACAGCTGACTAATTCACGGGCGTAAACCAGAAAAGCAGGTGTAAATCTAGTTACTTCATTTACGGAACTGTTCAAAGCAAACTGTATCTTAGGCAAATTAAGGTCCCATACCCGGTGGTCATTTTCAATGAATGAAGAGACAGCAACCATTATAGTCTTGTTATACCTTTCAACTGTATTCACCTGAGGTGTATATTTAGGTATGTAACAAATATTAGGTATTTTGTATTTATTGAGTAAGCTCTTGAATAAATTACTAGTAAATTGTTTCCCATTGTCCATTAGAATTGTGCTTGGAATTCCGTGGACAAGAAAGACATTATCTTCCAATAAGCGGCCTATAATCTCAGAAGTAGCGCGCCTGATAGGAAACATTAAGCAATATTTAGAGAAACAACAGGTAACCACTAGTATAAAAGTATTCTGCTTACGTGTAACAGGTAATGGCCCAATGAGATCTATGCTGTCCTTTGAAATGGCCTAGAACACTGTTTTGGCCTACCCATAGTACCCAAAGTAGAATGATTACAATACTTCTGGGAATTACAGATATCGCAGTTTGTAATAAACTTGGCGACGTCGCGGTACATGCCAGGCCAAAAGTATTTCAGACATAAACGCTTATGAGTTTTAAAAATGCCGAAATGTCCAGAGGTAGGTTCAGAATGATTTTTAGAAATCACCTCAATCCTTAGTTCAGAAGGAACAACCTCTTTCCACTCAAACTCTTTTGTCATAGGGTTAAGACTTTTAACATAGCGAAACAATTTATTGTTTTCAACTCTGTAGTTGAGAAACGAAGTTGGATTAACACGACATCCATTAAAGATATTCATAAACCAAGTATCATTAGTGTCAGGAACTATAGAAGCGCTTGAATCGTCAATAGTAGCAATAGGAACTGAACGAGAAAGGCCATCAGGGACTACATTATCAGCACCACGACGATGTCGTATCTCCAGATTGTATGCTGACAATCGCACACCCCAACGAGCTAAGCGACCTGTGGGGTTGTTTAAATTTAAAAACCACTTCAAAGAAGCATGGTCAGTGTAAACTATAAACCTCTGCCCATTCTCCAGGTAACATCTCCAGTGTTCAATAGCAGTAAGTACCGCTAGTGCCTCACGCTCAGTCGCACTGTAATTGCGCTCCTGATTTGTGAGAGACTTACTCATATAGGCTATGACTTTTTCCTCACCATTTGAGCTTTGAGTGAGAACCGCTCCAATGCCAAAATCACTCGCGTCCGTGTGGACCTCAAATGGCCTTGAGTAATCAGGACAGGAAAGAACCGGCGCAGTTACAAGGCATTCTTTAAGTCTCTTGAAGGAATTATCAGCCTCTGTAGACCATAAAAAGGGAGACGCATTTTTCTTTTGAGATGTTAACTTATTTAAGGGTGCAGCAATAGAACTGAAATTTGGAATAAACCTTCGGTACCATGATGCAGTACCGATAAATTTCCTGACTTCTTTACGATTACTTGGTGTCTTGTAATTTAGTATAGCCTCAATTTTAGTTGGATCAGCATGTAAACCGTTAGAGTCCACTACATAGCCTAAATAATTTAGCTTTTGCCTAAAAAACTGACTCTTTTTATAATTTATTGTAAGGTTAGCAATTTTGAGCTTGTGAAGGACTCTTTCCAATAGGGATATGTGTTTTTCGAAGGTGGGGGAAATAATAATGATATCATCAATAAAAACGAACACTAGATGTTCAAATTCCGGCCCATAGAATAACATATCGACTAATCTTTGCTGGGTAGCTGGTGCGTTAGTTAGTCCAAACGGCATAGATTTAAATTGGAATGTACCGCGGCCTGGAATATAAAATGCCGTCTTGCAACGATCCTCCTCTTTGATCAATAACTGCCAGAAACTCTTCGATAAATCAAGACTTGTAAGGTATTTAGCATCACGCAGGTTATCCAAAATGTCGGATATATATGGCAAACTGTACGCATCTTTTTTTGTAACAGCGTTCAGTTTTCTACTGTCGAGACAAAATCGAAGCTCCCCATTCTTTTTAGGTGTCAATAAGACAGGAGATGACCATGGGCTCTCGCACGGTTCCACAACATCCTCATTAAGCATCTCATCTAGCTGTTCGATGAGGATGCGTTGCTTCTCAGGCGACATCCTATAATATCTTTGACGCATGGGAGCAGCATTCCCAGTATCAATAGCGTGAGTTATAAGTGAGGTCCTACCTAGACCGCGCTCCTCATAAGAAATGTCGCGAAATTTCTGTATTACATGATCGGCAGTTTGTTTTTGTTCGTCGTTCAGATGAGCATAACAGCAAATGTGTTCATTGCTGTTAACAGTTAAGTCAGCCAGCCCGTCAGACTTATCAATTGCCTCCAAATGTTCACTCCGGTCCCGCGCCGTCGGCCTAGCGGGGCATCGTTCAAGAATTTCATAAGACGTAAACGACAAAATTGAATTTTGTTTAATAGGTCAAACAAACAATTGATTTTCAATTGTGTCTGGTTTTACGGTGCTCAAGAGGTTAAAATAAATGTAGTGTTACAGTTCCTGGCCGATGACCATGCCAAGAATGCTGAGGTCCAATGAAATGGGTAAAGAGGAGAATTCACTGAAATATGATAGGGATAGGAAGTTTTCTAATCCATCACTTGCATGGATGTGGATGGGACACTTATTTATTTCTTTCTTTTACAGTATTATTATTATCATTATTCAGCCCGGCTTGTCCCACTACTGGGCAAAGGCCTTCTTACCCTCTTTCCACTTCACTGTTTAGGGCTGTAACTTCCCAGTCCCTCAGATAATAGTTTAGCTTGTCTCTTTATCTTGCGTATTAATAGTAGCACAATCATTATTATTATCATCTTAGGGTTCTAAGTGGGACTTTATGAAATTATAGGCGGGCTGTATTTACATAGGTTATGTACGTACTCGTTACGTTAAAAACATTTGATAGCAATCTAAGTAAATGGGACGCGCTCGGTGCCTACGCTCGCGAATCCGATCTGTCGTGGTGGGCGGTGGCAGAGGGCCCGGTGCCCGCGCGCCGCTGCCCGACGACCGACGATGGGAGTCGATGACTCCCGAAGGCGCTCGTGCCCCCAACAATCATTATTATCATTAAATATTATAATAAAGTAAAGTCGCTGTTTTCCTCTGTCTGTGGCACCGCACTATTCTTCTAAACCACGCAATGGGTTTTTATGCGGTTTCACTAAAAGATAGAGCGTAACTGAGGATGGTTTTTATTTATATTTTGTAGTTTTTTTTTAATTGGCTGAACTATAATGGAGATTTGTCAAAAACCGAGATACCTACATCAAAATAATCTACTACAAAGTTATAGATCTCAAAAATGCCTACAGAAAATTCCGCGATAGTATGTGTCTATCTAAAACATTTTAATGTTATATTCGCTACATATGAAGGTGGCCAATGCAGAGCCTTATGTGAAGATAGTGTAGACTTAAAGATTTTAAATTTATATTATAAAAACAACACCCATAGATACATTGGAGTATTTATCGAGAAACAGGGACAGCTGAACAGTTTATTTGACGACTTAGGCTGATTTCACAGTCACGCGTTTGATCAGCGCCGGCCACGCAACGCACGCAGTTCAAACGCGCAACTACTATGTAGTGTAATAATAATTGTAAGCGCGCGCGTGGCCGGCGCTGATCAAACGCGTGACTGTGAAATCAGCCTTATTAAAATGAGGATCCTTGGATTTCACTCCGCATGAATAGCCTTCTAACTCTTCCTTCTATATCTTCCTCACACTTTCCATCCCATTCGCGCCTTTTCAGTCACGGTTTTGCAGTGAAACGCTAGTTTAACTTGGTAAATAAATATATTTAGAAAGACTTAGCCGTAGCAGGGTAAACAAGCGGTAGACAGAATAACAAGAGTGACAGTATATAAAAAAACAATATTTAGTGTACCTACGCCTGGCGTACTCACCATGGAATTCTGTTATTTCAAGAATGCCAAAAAAATGTGCCCAAATAGTACCAAATATTGCCCAAAGGAAATAAATAGTACCCTTATGGTTCAAAAGTTATAGACATAGTTTGGTGAGTACGCTAGGCGTAGGTTACGCCTAACGTACTCACCTCAGTTTGGGAAATCTGAGCAAGCTACAACTTTAATTAGTATGTCAAAAAACTGTACCCAAATAGTACCAAATAGTGCCCAAAGGAAATAAATAGTACCTTTATAGTTAAAAAGTTATAGACATAGTTTGGTGAGTACGCTAGGCGTAGGTTCTACGCCTAGCGTACTCACCTCGTTGCGCGAAAACAGAACCAGCAATGGCTCTTTTTTCTATCTCAATAAATAGTACCGGAAATAGTACCCTCTAAGAGTGTAATTGTTATTTGACTTTTACACTAGAAAGTCATTAAATTTGATAGCAAACTTCTACATACATTGACATGAGGTACAGGCGAACCCATAATAATTTTAATATTATTAAATTTCGTATTATGAACCTACTACATATTACTTTTAGTTTTGTTGAAATTAATAGGTGTATATATACGTAACGAGGAAGTTTAATATCAGTTGTTTAATTGATTATAATTATTTTTCTTATAAATAAGATCCATGTTTTCCAAAATATTGACTATCGTATTTTTGCCGGATTTCATAAAGTAAAAGCACCTTCTATATAAGGAACTATTTGCCTTATGTCTGAAATTGAAAGCTCAATATTGTGCGAGAACAATCTGTTACTTTTGTTGATCATAGTGCAACTTATCGACGCGCGACAGCGATGCATCTTAGTATGAACAAGTTACAATAGATGGCGCTTATCACACTTCTTACTTATTTACTTACAAACTGACCTGTATTATGAAAGTGCTAAAGATCGATATTGCAATTCACAACAATTTGCTTGACGCCGCGGTGGGAACGCATAGTTTTCTGAAACCGATTTTTTTAGTCGTTTCCTTTGCCTTGCCACCGCAACCGCAAAGGTTTGCGAATAGTTAATTTGTGAAACAATTAATGAAAAAACTTGTGAATTTTGTTTCATTGTGATGTGAGTGATCTTTAAATGAGTAAGTACCTATGTATATTTCATCTGTAATAGCATTTTATGTTCATGTCGATTTGCAGTTGATCTTTCATTAGCTAGGTAGGCACCTACTCAGTTTGAATATATTATGTATACTTACCTACAGAAATACGTTATTTTTTTTATTAATCGTAGAATAACAAATTAAATCATATTCTTAGTTTTCTGGTCTGTATAAAGTGTTTAACTGTGTCGCGTACTTACTGGTGAAAGAATACTACCACCCCCTCTTCCCTTGGGTGTCGTAATAGGCGACTAACGGACTAAAGACTGCACATACATCCAACAGCTTAGAACGGCGATGGGCTCACCACCTGTCACGCTGAGCACATGTGCAGTCGCTATTTATGTAGGTATGTATCTATATTAATAAAAATCAATTGCCAAAATGTTTGTACGCGCATCACTTCAGAACGGCTGCACCAATTTGGCAAATTCTTTTTTGTTGTATTTGTAATTGTCTGAACAAGGTTTGTATAAAAATGATCATTTTTGGAAATTCGTCATGGGATAAGGGGTTCACGCAGACAAAGTTGCGGGCGGGCTGTTATTCACGATCAACAAATCATAAATAAGCAATGCTTGATACATAGATATAAGGTGGAGTGGGTCTCATTCACCCTCGACTACAAATTTTGTGATTTATAACAGTTATCACTAGATTTATAGTCGAAGTAAAAATCTCCGCTAAAAACCAGCCTTCATATAAAAAAAAATCCGCATCCAAATCTATGATATTTAGGAGCTACGGTGCCAAAGACAGACACACCAACCTCAGGACCCCCCTTTTTTGGCCACCCTTGGTTTACTGTTATTAAATATGTACCTATTTTATTTTAGGTCGTCGTCTATTAATGAACTCCATAGTTATTCCAATCTCAATTCCTTTGGTAATAAAAATAATATTTTACCATACACTGTGCTCGACTGTACCACACGTAATTTTTGTATGTAGAAGTTTGCTATCAAATTTAATGACTTTCTAGTGTAAAAGTCAAATAACAATTACACTCTTAGAGGGTACTATTTCCGGTTCTATTTATTGAGATAGAAATGAGAGCCATTGCTGGTTCTGTTTTCGCGCAACGAGGTGAGTACGCTAGGCGTAGAACCTACGCCTAGCGTACTCACCAAACTATGTCTATAACTTTTTAACTATAAAGGTACTATTTATTTCCTTTGGGCACTATTTGGTACTATTTGGGTACAGTTTTTTGACATACTAATTAAAGTTGTAGTTTGCTCAGATTTCCCAAACTGAGGTGAGTACGCTAGGCGTAACCTACGCCTAGCGTACTCACCAAACTATGTCTATAACTTTTGAACCATAAGGGTACTATTTATTTCCTTTGGGCACTATTTGGTACTATATGGGCACAGTTTTTTGGCATTCTTGAAATAACAGAATTCCATGGTGAGTACGCCAGGCGTAGGTACACAATATTTAAAATAATGTCATAGAGTAAAAGCATTCTAGAAAACTGCCAGTGCCCTTGCTGAAAGTCATAAAGTTTTACACCTCCCCGCAACAAGGACACCCTGTATACAATGTAAAATAAACTAACTAATTACACTGTATACACCACTAACTAACACTTAACCTAAACCTTAACACTAGACAATACACACACTTAAATATTCACACACTGTAAAAGTTATAAAACAAAGGATGATAATACGAATTAAACAAAACCTAGATATTTTGTACATTGCTGATGCTTCAATTTATAAAGACACTTTGTCAGAACATCAGCCGGCATTTTAGTAGTAGGCATATATTTAAAGTTTATATCGAGACAAGTGCGAATGAAATGATGGCGTATGTCTATGTGTTTTGATCTGGAGTGATATGTGTTACTGTGAGCTAGCTTTAGAGTGCTTTGGTTGTCACAGTACATGGTAATGGGTGTGTTTGTGTCAATTAGTTTATTTACAATATCCCTCAGATAGATCGCCTCTTTGCATGCCTCGCTGAGAGACATGTACTCAGCTTCTGTTGTTGAGATGGCGACCGTGCGCTGCTTGCGTGATTCCCAAGAGATGGGAGCCCCACTCAATTTGAAAACGTATCCGGTATAGGATCTGCGATGTACCAGGCAGGAACCGTAGTCTGCGTCGGCGTAGCCGTTACGTCGAGGCACGACTCTGTCTTCGATGATTTCTCGGAGTGGTATTTTACCTTTAGATACTTGGTTGCCTTGAGGAAGCGAACGACCCGTTTAGCGGCTCGCCAGTACACCTCCCCGTAATGTATGTTGAATTGGCTAAGAACTGATACCGCGTGTGCGATGTCAGGTCTAGTGTCCATCGCATGATACATTAAAGAGCCGATAAGCTGCTGGTAGGGTAGGTCTGGGCGTTCGTCCTCCTTGTTGAGCAACACAAGTTTCAGTTCTGGTTCGAGTGGCGTGGAGACAGTGTTGGCGTCACTCATGCCAAACTTGGCCACGAGTTTCTCGATATAGTTAGTTTGATCCAACGTGATGGTGCCATCTGTCTGCGTAACACGCATCCCAAGACAGTCTTTTAACTGGCCTAGGTTTATGGTGGTGAACTTTTGTTGCAGCTTGTTTTTGAAGTCAGATGTCATGGCTTCACTGCTGCTAAAAATGAAAAAGTCATCAACAAAAACGGCTACAATTAAAAGATCGTTGCCGCTTCTGGTGTAGTAAATGCAGTGCTCCGTCTCAAGTTGTGTCTTCGAGAGACACTGCATGGCTTCGCGAACTTTTAAATTCCATTGCCTTGGAGCCTGATTTAAACCATAAAGCGACTTTTGAAGTAGGCAGACCTTACGCTTGCCTTCGGGAGCGTAGACTGCGGGCTGCTCCATGAAGATTACTTCTTCCAAATCACCATTTAGGAAGGCGGTTTCCACGTCAATGTGGTCAACTTTTAAATTTAGCTTTACAGCTAGGGCTAGTAAAAGCCGGATTGAAGAAAGTCTGGCGACTGGAGACTAAGTCTCTCCATAGTCCACTCCATGGACTTGGGTAAACCCTTTGGCGACAAGTCGAGCTTTGTACTTGACGATTTTGCCGTCTGTGTCCTTCTTGACTTTAAAAAATTTTAACAAAAAAAAACGACTCCAATAAATTTGACTGAAATAAATGCACTAAAACGTAAAAAATAATTGCGTGGTTTAGTTTGTTCAATTTACTTGCAATATTAACCTTTATTCTACTCAATCTTATAATCTTAAAAATATTTTTGGAGTCGGTGCCAGCCAAGGTAAACTTAACATTAACATTAAACGACATACTATATTATTATTATATTAGCCCATTGCTGTTGCTGGGCAAAGGCCTCCCTCCCCCCTTCCAGCATTTGCGGCCTTTTGCGTGTGTTGGCCAATCCTTCGCGTAAGCATCAAGCTCATCTCTCTACCTCCGTCTAGGTCGGCCTCGCTTGTAAATATGTTTAATTAGCCTTTTACAGTTGTTGTATTCATTTGTAAATAGATTTTATTAGGTATTGCTACATTGTCGTATTAGGCTAGCACAGAATCAAAAATATTATTTAAGATCTACTCCAAAAATATTATTTAAGATAATAAGATTGAGTAGAATAAAGGTTTATCAAAGTCAAAGTCAAAGTCAAATTATTTATTCAATGTAAACCTTTACAGGCACTTATTGACGTCAATACTAATAATAATAAAAAAACAGTTAACTAACTTATAGTTAAGACTTAACAACTAATCTAACGAGCTATTTATAGTCTGTGCCAGACAAATGCGCATTGCTACCCCCAGTACCACTGCACGCCGAAACAGAATCGCGTCGAACCGAAATATAAGCCGTGGTCATAGAATTGTGTAAACATACGTATCCTGGTACGAGAAAAAATAGCGGGCAAGTGTCTCTCCCCTAGCGACACAAACGTCAGGTAATTTATCGTTTTTTTGGGAGGAAAGGTGAAAAATGATAAATCATAATGAATTGTTAACTTCAAGTTATAACTTAATGGAATAAAATTAAATATCATTTCCAATTATCGTATTGATACTGTGGTAAGTAATAGAAATTGGAGAGTTTTTGAAGTAAAATAAAGTAACGGCTGAAATGAGTTTTGGAAAACATTAGTACCTAACCAATAAGGTTGACATTTTTAATCATTCAAATATCTTTTTTTCTAAAAACTTAAGCAAAAAAAACGTCAAAAATTAATAAGCATAAAGGACATGGCTAAAAACAGTATGGACGATGTGTCCATGTCTACAGCTTCCTCATTCGACATAGAGAAATTCTAAGCATACCATATTTTTGTGCATATTATGTGCAATCAAACGTGTCAGTCCTAATTTTTGTGCCACCACAACTTCGTTACTATGAGTTGTTTTATGTGTGTAAGCTGGAGACACGTGTCACCAGCTCGCACACGCCCGTTAAGACAAACTAGTGAGGATAGGGCTTTAGACTATAGCCAGAAATTTTGTGCATAATTTGTGCACTAGGAACAAAAAAAACTAACCATCATACTCAAATACTGTTGAAACTACGATCATAAAACTGTGTGCGAGCTGGAGACACGAGTCTCTGGCTTGCACAGTTGTATCTTCGTAATTGTTTAAGCTACGGTTATGAATTATACCTCAAAATTTTGTGCATAATTTGTGCATAAGGCACAAATTTTTTTAAAACTTTAACTCAAAAGGTTTTTGAGCTACGGGCTAACACATGGTGAATTACTGTAACTGTATAAGATAGCGTTTCGTTTTAAAGATCAACTAATACGTTATAATTTGTGCAAACACGAGGCAAAATTTCAAATCTCTGGGCCTTTTATTTTAAAAATTATAAGCCAAAAACTGTTTTCCCGCCAAAAAATTCAAAATAATGGCTCGGAAGTGGCTAAGCGCGCCGTTGCCGTTCCGTGCGCTACACGATTGCAATCAAGTTTGAACTTAGAGCTAGCAATATTTAGAGTCATTTTAATTTGCGCTCTCGATTGTTTTAATTTATGCACCGAGAATTTTAGACTAGGAGCCGTTTGTTAAAGCGATGCGCGACGCGACTAATTTAGTTTCACATAGGTACCTAACTAACCTACCCTACTTTTTATTTTAAGGCCCCAGTACTAGTGTTGTTGCAATAGTTATAGTTTCACTATCGATAGTTGACCTTGAAAAATAGTCGATAGCGCGAATAGTCCTTTCGAAAATATCGAAATGCTGCGATACTATCGATAGTGAAAGTTAGGTAATACTATTAAACTTGGTCGATACTATCGACATACGATACTATCAATGGGATCGATACTATCTATAAACTATTGACACGTTTCGATAGTATCGATAGTTTTGCTTTAGTAACTATCGACGAATTTTCGATATTATCAAGTGAGTATTGTAAATCTAATGATATGATGTGATAGATGACCTATGTAGGACCTTCGATAGGACTATTGATAGTATGACTGATTTTCGAGGTCTCGATAGTATCACGATACTATCGATTGACTATCGCTATCGCAACAACACTACCCAGTACACATTGGCATTTGGCGTATGTTGGCCCATTGTGGGCAATCGCCATTGTGTAGAGGGGGTAAATTGCGCGCCACTATCGATAAATTGCCCGCGACTGTACACCATTACCCCGTCTACACAATGGCTATGGCCAGTAGTGGGCCAACATACGCCAATGTGTACTGGGTAGTGTTGTTGCGTAGGATTGTGATACTATCATGACTTCGAAAATCAGTCATACTATCGATAGTCCTATCGAAACTATCGACCCTTGACAATACTATCGATAGTACCGATTGATAAAAATAAGTAATACTATTGCTAAAGATCAATAGTTTCGATACTATCGATAGTATCAGCAAAAAACCATTCGATCGATAGTAACAGTTGTTCAACATCGATTGTCAAACATTTTTCGATACCATTGCTGGCTCATAAAAGGTAATATAGCTGGTAATTACGTAGGTCATCTATCACATCATATGATTAGATTTACAATACTCACTCGATAGTATCGAAAATTCGTCGATGGTTTCTAAAGCAAAACTATCGATACTATCGAACCTCGTCGATTTTTTATAGATAGTATCGATACTATTGATAGTATCGTATGTCGATAGTATCGATAGAATCGACGCGATTCTGTTTCGGTGTGCAGTGGTACTAGGGGTAGCGATGCGCATTTATCTGGCACAGACTATAGCTCGTTAGATTTGTTGTTAAGTCTTAACTATAAGTTAGTTAACTGTTTTTTTATTATTATTAGTATTGACGTCAATAAGTGCCTGTAAAGGTTTACATTGAATAAATAATTTGACTTTGACTTTGACTTTAGAATCGATAGTATCGACCAAGTTCAATAGTATTACCCAATTTTCACCATCGATACTATCGATAGTATCGCAGCATTTCGATAGGTCTATTCTCGCTATCGACTATTTTTCAAGATCAACTATCGATAGTGAAACTATCAGTATTGTAACAACACTAGTACTGGGGCCTTAAAATAAAAAG
Organism: Scoparia ambigualis; assembly: GCA_963921215.1. NCBI lineage: Eukaryota > Metazoa > Arthropoda > Insecta > Lepidoptera > Crambidae > Scoparia > Scoparia ambigualis. Next base: position 36,884,041 of record OY992510.1, read on the forward strand.
TAGGGTAGGTTAGTTAGGTACCTATAGTGAAACTAAATTAGTCGAGTCGCGCATCGCTTTAACAAACGGCCTTAGATTAAAACAAAAAGGGAAGATACGGCATACTCCTACTTGTAGTCATTCAAAATATAGTCCTACTCAACTACTTAAGCAAACACTCACACACGCACACCTATAAAGTGTAAATCGAGCGAGCGAGACAAAGCGGTAAGTTTCAACGTCAGCGCGAGGGAGTCAGCGAGTAGCGCGTTGACGTCTCGGTCGCTTCGCAACAGACGAGTACGTACGACCGATTCCGACGCCACTGCGGAGTAGCGTCTTTCTCTTTTTCACACAGTAGAATATCCGCAATAGTGCGATGTAGCCTGTTGGCTCGGCAAATTGTGACTGAAGTGAAATTGTGCCTTTAGGCCTAATTTTGGCGGCTCACTCACGAGACGCTAATGCCGTATCTTCCCTTTTTGTTTTAATCTAAGCAAACGGCTCCTAGTCTAAAATTCTCGGTACATAAATTAAAACAATCGAGAGCGCAAATTTAAATGACTCTAAATATTGCTAGCTCTAAGTTCAAACTCGATTGCGCTTAGCCACTTCCGAGCCATTATTTTGAATTTTTTGGCGGGAAAACAGTTTTTGGCTTATAATTTTTAAAATAAAAGGCCCAGAGATTTGAAATTTTGCCTCGTGTTTGCACAAATTATAACGTATTAGTTGATCTTTAAAACGAAACGCTATCTTATACAGTTACAGTAATTCACCATGTGTTAGCCCGTGTTACGTGTCACCAGCTTACACATACTTATCGGTTCGTAGCTCAAAAACCTTTTGAGTTAAAGTTTTGAAAATTTTTGTGCCTTATGCACAAATTATGCACAAAATTTTGAGGTATAATTCATAACCGTAGCTTAAACAATTACGAAGATACAGCTGTGCAAGCCAGAGACCCGTGTCTCCAGCTCGCACACAGTTTTATGATCGTAGTTTCAACAGTATTTGAGTATGATGGTTAGTTTTTTTTGTTCCTAGTGCACAAATTATGCACAAAATTTCTGGCTATAGTCTAAAGCCCTATCCTCACTGGTTTGTCTTAACGGGCGTGTGCGAGCTGGTGACACGTGTCTCCAGCTTACACACATAAAACAACTCATAGTAACGAAGTTGTGGTGGCACAAAAATTAGGACTGACACGTTTGATTGCACATAATATGCACAAAAATATGGCATGCTTAGAATTTCTCTATGTCGAATGAGGAAGCTGTAGACATGGACACATGGACGATTGCCCTGAAATAAAGTGCAATGTATAAACATCGTATCTAGTAGTACTTAATGCTGGATAGCTAAATATTGTTATTTGAAAAGAAAAACGATACAGGAACTTTTCAAATCTTTGCAATCCTGAAAATAAATCACAAAAACTCCTATCATGTAAATAGGTTAACAAACTTCAATTAGACAGTTTGCTAATAAACTTTAGCTAGGCGTTTGTTTAGAGACTATAACAACTAGGTAAAAAAGTATATTTTGCTTGGAAAAACTAAATTATCAATGATAAACAACAATTAATATTATTTCAACTGCCTGCCTGATGATATAAAGGTATTAATATAATCCCACACACATACAAAATATCGTTCGTGTTTTAGTTTTTAGATTAACCAAATATGTTATTGTACTCGGGCATTGACTGTAATCTATTTACGTGCCCTATTAAATAAATTACAAATAGTATTTACGCCACACTGGTTAAAGATATTAATAAGAAACAATATTAACCGCCTCTTTGGTCCAATGTTTAATCTAATCACACCTAGACCAGACGTCCTATGTTGGATTCCCAGGGTAGAGTACATGTTTGTACTCTTGGTTGGTGGCTTGTTTTATGGCGCCCTGACTAGCTATCACAATCTACAACTAATAAGTCGCCATAACATCAATGTGCATTCTTGTGGTTCAACAGAATAAGAAAGCTAGTGCCTTAGTAATTTAAGATTCTAGGTCAAGTGCACTCCTACCTTCAGCCTTATCATTATTTTGAGGAATGAAATAAATAAAACAGCAAGAACGAGATTTACTTTTTATTACGTCATCATTATCATAGGCCTCTTACATCAAAGGTCATAAGCATCATATAATTCTAAATGTACTTGTGAGATTAATAAAACAATATACATTATTCTGTTAATCTCACAAGTACATCATCTAAAAATAAAGCCGGAGCAGACAACATGTTCTGATGTCTCGCCCATCCCAAATACCAGATTACTGTCATAACATGACAGCAACAGCCACAGTAATATGCAAGAATCTCCTCTAAAGAATTATTAGTTCTTTCGCTTTCGTATAAAATATACACATAATATATTCTTTGGCTAATATGCCTTGATTTAATTCGGCCTCTTAATAATTGAGGTCTTGTTCCACCTAAATGCATAAAATTGTCTAGGTCCGGGCACACTTCGACTTCGTAAACACCATTAGATCTAATATGCCTGAGTGGTAGAGCCACGCTGCGTTGCAGCACACATTGGGCCGGCTCGCCCGGCGTAATACCACCCTCTCACTAATATTCGGCGTGAAATAATGGCACTTGGTGCTGTTGTGTTTCGTCCGACCAGTGAGGGTTCCGGAGGCCCCTTCCCCCCCCCCCCCCCTCCTCCCAATTCCTATTCCTTCCTTAAACCTATTCCTCCCTTAAAGGCCGGCAACGCGTCTGCGATTCCTCTGGTTTTGCGGGTGTCCATGGGCGGCGGTGATTACTCTCCATCAGGTGACCCGCCTGCTCGTTTGCCTCCCTCTTATATAAAAAAAAAAAAAAAAATATGCTCTCCGTAGTATGACCGGGCTTGTTTTATTTGATAAGGTCCTAATGCCAACAACAATAACTGATTGTGTTCCAAGATAGGAAAATCCTCTAACTGGGGCAGCTTTCCATCCACTTTAGAAAAAATAGCTCTGCCTATTTAGATTTCTGTCTCTTACAAACATTCCTAAATAATTGGGCTGCTCCATGTACTGTTCCACTCTTTGAATAATTTCACCTGAGTTTGGACCATCCTCTAACCATATGGTATTTGTTTAAAATAGCAGCTGCAATTTTAAAATCTTCCATCAGGTGGGGTGTAGCAAAATTAAAAAATCTTTGACGAAATAATTTAAACTCACGTTTGAAACGTCCATTAACCACTTCTACCACCCACCTGCATAAAGTAACTTTTCTACTTTTATTTGCTTGGTCACTTGTCAATTGAGTTTGACCATGGTCCAGTGACTCAGGTTTACGAATCTGAAAGCCTATTCTTTCTAATAGTGGTATGGCATCCCTGAATCCCCTATCTAAAATAAAAACATCATTTTGCTGAAAGAGTTGACGATATGGACTATCTTCCTCTTGAAATAAATAAGTCATAATGTCGGCATCAGTTTGAGTAGCAGCGAATGGTCCTACAACATCAATAATATGCACATCACAAGAAACAAATATAAATGGTTTCACAAGATTATCATATTTATGCAAGCTGTATGTCTTTTTATGAAACAGATAGTTGGAACTTTTTTGTAGGTATACGTATGTGCCATCAAATATGGCTATGGCAGGTCTATTTTCATTGCCAAAAAGAGCATTTGGTATGCTTAAGTTCCTATTTACAATGTCCAAATGGGTCATGTGGTTAGGGCCTATATGGTTAGGTACAAAATATTGTGTTAAACACTGTCTGACTTTTTTTAATATTAGGGATATCGTGGGGCGTGACACTGCAAATATAGTGGAAAGTCGTCTGTCAGTTTCACCGGTTCTTAATTTTGCCAGATAAATAGCTAGCGCATTTTTAGGCCTCTTAAAATTGAGGCCATGCAAACTATTAAATAGACTCAAAAAATTGGCTGTGCTTAAACCTGTTCAATAGTGGCAAACAACATTTTGCATTTCAGTGACCTTTTCAAAATTAAATATTGACTTTTCACTTTTTGCGATTGAAATTATATCTTCAATTTGGTTTGCAGTAAAATTAGAGAAAACATTGTTGTTTTCAAGCAACATGTGCCAAATATTCAAAGTTCAATGTGTCTCACACACCCTTGTACTGCGAGGAACATAAATATTATGATTTTCAATAAGCATTTTTTTTATAAATCCTGGAATTACATGTAATTGCTCTCCAAAGAAACAACCATTAAACACACAGTGTGTGGAGGTGTTCGCAGCTCGCTTATATGTTGGCAGATTTATTACTGGTTCCGACACAGGTCTAAGTGCTGGTTCAGGTTCAGGTTCTGGTTCTGGTACTGGTTGTGGTTCAGGTCCAGGTATATTAAATCTGTTTTGATCCTGATTTGATCTCCGTTGATGTCTCATCCAACAGGCATGGCAAGCATAATTCATAACCTAAAAGAAAAATATGATTTATTCTTCATTAAGTAAATACATAAGAGTAATACAAAGGGGGATTGGCATAGCCTCATTTTAAGCATAACAATGCTCATACCAGGAGACTCCAAAAACATACATAATAGAGGTCAGGTACAGGACCGACGATTGCAGGCTATTGAAACGATTGTTGTCATAAAGGAAGATGTCCCATCCATCAATTGCACAGGTCAGGTACAGGACCGACGATTGCAGGCTATTGAAACGATTGTTGTGATAAAGGAACATGTTCCATCCATCAATTGCACGGGCATATAAATACAAATGAACACACTATGTTTTATTTTAATTACCTGATGGAAAGCTGGATGTGACCTTGGTAAATTCTGCAACATTGAATTATTTCTTTCCACTGCATGATGTTGTGCATTTCTCACTGAATGGCCACAAGTAATGCAAACCATTGTATGCCCAAATAAACGCATATCACCAGCTCTTTCTAAGCTCAGATGTTCAAAACATGGATGACAAATGTTAGCATCCATTGGAACCTAGAACAAACATACATAGGTACTATTAAATATACACTTGTATAAGTCACAGTGTTAGACATTTTTACTATATCGGATATTTATGGCAATTAGTCAATCGTCGTGACAATTACGAGATGAGTCTATAAGATCCATTGTCATTGAGTTTTCAATACACTTTGAGAAACACGTTAGAAAGCTGCAAACACATTTGCTTCATGATTTAATAGGTAATTTCTTGTAGAATGACTTTAAATGACTTACCTCGGTTGTTAACCATCCTGCTAGTATAGTGAGTAGAAGTCGAGGCAAAGATGCGGTGATATATGCCTTCGCAGTCTTTGCGTGGCAATCCCACAGTTGATGCATCTCATGATGAATCGGTGGGCAAGGCAAGTCCGTGTAGAGTAGCGAGAGATCAATCGGTGTGCAAGGCACATCAGAGACATCGCATATGAAAAGTATTTAGTCGACGCTCCTGTCTTGCATACGACGTCCAGGTTTCAGCCCCGTACAAGAGTATGCTCAGTATACAAGCCTGATAAATACCTATTTTGGTTTTAATTGTAAGGTGTTTGTTATTCCAAACTCTTGTAGTAAGCCTCCCAAACATGGTCGATGCTTTTCCGATACGAATATCGATCTCGCCATCTAGAGCAACTGTGTGGTCCAGAGAGGTCATTGATTGAGCTCTCTACAGCAAGATAAGACTTATCACTAACTCTGCTACCGTAATACAAATTTCTTAAAAGTACTTACATACTAGTTTTCCTCTCGTCCGCCGCGCTGTTCGCGGTGGTCCCGGTGACTCGCCGGCCCGCCGGCTGCCGTCTGTGGTGCTGGTAGACCGCGCTCCTGCGCGCTTACTGGAGCTGGTGCTGTGGTGGGTGGAAAGGCCCTAAGCGTCCCGGCTACCCCCAGAGCTATTAACCTAGAAAAACATACGTGACCTTCACCACAGCACGTGGCTCACTGCACACTAGCGAGACTGCATCGCGATGCGCCGATGCAAAACAACACTTAGTACTTAGTTCAAAACTTAATAAAAGTTCACACTTCAACGCGAGATACGACGTATGCGTCTCATAACCAAAAAGACCAAATGCCTCGTGCTTGACGACCGCCGTCGAAACTCCAATCAAATAACTAGTTTACAACTAGCCCGCCCTGAATATTAACACTTATGTTCTACACTGTTTCACATTTTATTACTACTTAGGAAGCGACCGCCGCTCCTAATTCCAAAATTACAAGTTCCACCTTTTACGCGACCTCGCCATGATGATGTCTGTTCTAACCATGAGAACCCCAAATCTGTATGTGTCACACTGACAGCCGTCTGTCCAATATTTTTAAAACTACAGCGGGGGCGCACGCAATGGCCGTTTAATTCAATACAGCAACATTGTGTGACAAAGTTGAACCCAGGTAGCAAAACTTGTCAACTACTACTAAGGGTGTGCCCTCCAACATAATATTAGGAGTATGCGCACAGCCCTGTGCTAGCACCACCGTTTTTCGGGCGTTTATGCTCATGGTGAAAAGAGATCAGGCATGGGCAAATTTACTCACCAGCAATTAAAGTTCCCCTTCAGAGATCGCAACAAAGGCTACGTCGTCAGCGAAAAAAAGAGCGTCTATGAACAGGTCTTCGCGGAAACGCTTTGATTTGAGTAACGCGGCATTGTAGAGCTTTCCGTTACTCCTTGTGTGTAGATGAATACCCTGCTGGCCATTACCAAAAGTAATACCATTACCATTAATACCATTGATCATGTGTTATTTTGTTATCTTTTATTTTTAATATATATTTTTTTTGGTCATTTATATTTACTGTTAATGTGCTGTATTGTGTGAATATTTGTGTGTGTCAATAAAAAAATTTCTTATTCTTATTCAAAAGCTGCCTTTAGTAAAAGTGAAAAAAATGAAAAAAATATACCAAACAGGGTTGGAGCCAAGACTCAGCCCTGTCGGACTCCTCTAAGTACAGGAAATGGATCAGACTTATGTCCGTTAGAGACTGCACAGCTCTTCATGTTATCATGAAATGATCTAATGAGGCTTAAAAGCTGTGGTGGGCATCCTATAGTCTCAAGAGCCGCAAACAATCCTTCCCTGCTTACGGTGTCAAAAGCTTATTCAGGTCAACGAATGCGATGTACAGTGACGTCTGTTGCTCTCTACACTTTTCTTGGATTTGGCGAAGTGTGAATATCATCTCTATTGTAGACCGCTGGGCGCGGAAGCCACATTGAGCCTCAGGGTATCCACGATCTGCAAGTAATTGCAGTTTATTCAGAATTACGCGCCCGAATAGCTTGCCAACAATACTCAGCGATGCCACGGTAGTTGTTGCATTCGCCACGGTCTCCCTTGCCTTTATATAACGTGATAATATTTGCGTCACGCAAATCACGAGGCACAGACCCCACTTCCCAACATTTACACAGTAACCTGAACAATATCGGTGATAAACATTCCAGTCTAATAATCTCTGCATAGGTGCCGTCATTGCCAGGACTTTTCCCATTTTTTAGTTTAAATAAAGCCTTATGAAACTCGCCACAGTGGGTAGGTCATCCAGTTGAGTCCACAAAGGTTGAATATAGCGAGCTGTAATGCTCCGTCCAGCATTTAACTATTTGTGATGACAGTTCCATCAACTTCTTTTAATAGCGCCGTCTTTGGTGTAGGACCTACAACTTGCTTAAGCGCCGAATAAACTCCGCTAAAATTACCACTATCTGCATAACCTTGGATGCTGCGATAGAGTTCAGTCCAATATGCGTTAGCAAAGTGGCGTGAAGCCCGTTGAAGCGATGTCCTTGAACATTTCAGATCCTCATAGGAGCTGTTACTAGGATACATGCTATGATTGAGAGCAGATTGACGCTTACTATCAAGCAAAGACTGCAAGTGTTCTACGTTGGCAGCGAACCAGTCGTGTGTCTTAGTTTTTCGTTGACCAAATACCAGAGTAGCTGTGCTGGTTAGAAGTCGTTTTACTTTATCCCACTCCTCCGCAAAAGAAGCGTCAGCATCCCAGTTAGCAACTTCCTGGTGCACTAAATTCTCAAAGGTCTCAAGTAAATCGGCATTCTTAGTTTTTTGTACGTCAGGTCTTGTTCTTCCTTGTGTTTTGGAGTTATGGATTCTTTTAGGACCGACTGCAATCCGCGCCACTACGAGAGAATGGTCAGTATCATAGTCAGCGCTAATGAAGGTACGTTTGTTGAAATACCAAATCGACAGCATTGAACCGAGGATATGTAAGTATTGACACAGTCAAATAATATACATTTCACTTTTTTGCTCGATATAGTACCCCACCTCATGATAAAAATCAAGTTTGAACCTTATTACAGTGGAGCAAAGTTCAAGATTGATCGACAGCCTATATTAAGAGTATTATGTAGAAGTTTACATTAGATTTTTGGAAAATAGCAATGAAGAATTCTTTTTATATTAATATCGTAAGATTCACAATTTCACACACAACTTTTTCATGTATTTATTTGTTTAAAACTTCAAACCCGTTTCTCTGGAATCGCCAACGCAAGAAACGTCATGTTGGCAGCCCACTTAGAGACCATAATATCTCTGATTGTATTGAAGTACAATTATTGAAATTTTTCGCATACGATTCACTATTTATGTGCATACAAAAAATTTTTTGACATATAAACCACATTGATACAAACTGTATTTCTTAAGGCTCCTGCTATCTTGACGTCAAGTTAGCAGCCTCACCAAGATACTGAAATATCTTTTGAACTATAGTATCACTTTATATGCTCGTCACTATTTATACACAATTTTTGACATAGTCAAAACCATCTAATTCCGTTGTGTGGCTGCTAACTTGACGCTCTAAATGTTTAAAGTTACTTGGCATAAGTTCATAACTCTTAAGTTTGGAATGCATAATGGTTGAAATATATAAGTAGATAATAATTACAATTTAATGAATGGTTTTGACCAACACTATTTATTTTTTTACTAACCGTGTTGCGTAGCGGTGAAAGAATACTACCGCCCCCCCCCCTCTTCCCGTGACAGTCGTAGAAGGCGACTGAGGGATTAACCCAGAGGATAGGCAGCAGCATCCTCTGAGCTCACTGAAATATATAATTACAACTTATGTTACCTAGCATTTTGTTATTATGTAAGTAAGTATTTCGACCATTAGGTATCCTTACTTAATAGATTATGATTATTATTTCTTTTCACTATAATTTCATGTATTTTCAACTGATGCATTCTGTATTTTGACTTTATATACGTACCCCTTTTTGCAAGGTATTGCGATAGGTGTTAGACAATTGATTTATTAGCCCCTAGATCTGGGTCTTATTTGTTTTGCTAAGATCGTATGTCTAAACCTGACGTTTATTAATTAGGGTGTACAGATCTCAAGAGGCTCTATTATCTTATTTGCTGATGCCGACGGAGCTTCAAAATTTGAAGATTTGCAGAAATTAGAAGAAGCCTTAAAGAAGCTTGTCAAACATGATCTTATCAAAGAACCGGCCCGCGTCGCCGCCGCGCACGCGCTCGTCATTGGCTCTAGGGCTCACCTGGAGAAGGAGTCATTAGCAACCAGAAGTATTTTTAGGTACCTTACCAAAATAAAACATCACATAAGTACTTATAACTTTAATTTCAAAAGACGTCATATAATAGGATAATTATATTTTTTCACAGGAACATCTTAATGTTAGGATTTCACTTCTTAGTGTGGTTTTTCACCGTTAAGGGCATTAAAGACACACAATGTGGGTTTAAACTATTTACGAGAATATCTGCCCAGACGTGTTTCAGCAGCCTCCATGTGAATCGATGGTAACACCTCTTTTACATCTTTAATAATGTTTGGTACCATAGCAAAATCTAAATACTGTTTTTCTTTGCAGGGCCTTTGACGTAGAACTTTTGTACATAGCGCAAAAACTTAACATTCCAATAGCAGAAATTCCCGTTAGGTGGACCGAAATAGAGGGCTCCAAAGTCACGCCCGTCCTCTCTTGGATCCAGATGGGCTGTGACCTCGGCCTCATTTGGCTGAAGTACACGATAGGTGCATGGAAGATCAAATGTGATAAAATAGATTAAGACCAAAATAAATCATGCGTGAGACATTTTTGGAACGATAGTTTTTCTCTTTTTCCCTCCTATATATAAACCCCTTTTACTTTAAGAAGTCACCGCCCGATCAGAAGCAGGGTCCGCATTTCCATTCATAAACTTTACTTTTTTGTATCAATGTAATCATCAAAATACTTAGTTATTATTCTGAATACTATACAATAGACAGATAGAAAGCTATGCACCCTCGAAACAGAAGACAGCTCTGCAAACATGACATGCGGTAGTTTAGCTGAAATGATAGAGCGGAGACGAATGCCAGCCGTTTATATATGTATACTGCCTAGGGATGATCGATATTCATCGATGTTAGATAAACATCGATGTTAACCCATTGGCCGCCACGTCAAATTCTAACGATTGGCTCTCAACGCCGCGCCTTTTTTTCGACTAAGTTGTACTAGTGATGTACAACATGTAATATCGACAATAATAAAATGTGATATTTTTAAATTTCTTGATAGTTTTAATTACGCTTAATCCTACTAGTATTTTGAAATACAATATTATGTTAACAATATTAATGCCCACAACAAAAAGACAGTGAAATTATTGTAATTGGAAGTGATATTTAAGTTACGATGTTTTTAAAAGATCGATTTTTTTTTCAACAAAAAACAAGTAAGGAATTATAAAAGCATCAAGTAGGCTAACAGTTATATTTTAACCTAAGTTAAATATGACCAACAAAACGTGACGCCACAGTATAAATATGAGCTAAAGCAGTAAGGACATACAAACGCTCGAATCGACGCACGCCCACAGACGCACGTCTTTACAGGGCCCCTAAGCGGACATCACAGTGCTCTCAGTAGCGCGTGTGGCGTCGAACCGAGTGTTCACTGTGGCATTTTGCGGGCGCTGTGCGCGCGATTTTTAAAAATGCCGTGAGTGTATTGCGTAGAATACGGCTGCTTGAACTCGGCTGCTTCAAAACCGGAGCTTTCGTTTTTTAAATTTCCTGCTGATGTTGAAAGAAGAATGATTTATTATTCATAAATAAATAGCTTTTTCTTTTAAATAAATCGTTTGGTTGTTTAGGTGATAATTGGAGTACTTACGTATATTTTTTTATTCCCTTAGTCAACCATCTCCCCTTTAGTCCACTGTTCGCCATTTTTACCTTTATCACTGGAAAGCACAAATCAAAGAATAGTTTATATGTTTCATGAAAAGTACCAAAACATGCATCCACTTTATCCTGCTTGTAAACGTTCGAGAAACTCAAATCGGATATACACGTGACAAACTTATTGATGTTCTGCATACTAAAATCGCGTTTATACTCAAACCAAAAATAATGGTAATTTTTAGCCTTTACTGGAATTGATAAAGTTTGTCCAGTCTCATGATTGGATAGACAAAGATGGTGCACATCAGAATTAACATTCGGAATATTGCTTGCTATCTGGTCTATACAGGACTGTTTTCTGGTTGGTTTAGTAATATGAATATCTATGTTATAATTATTTAGTAAGCTTTTCAGTTCTCGACTTAGTGGATTATTTTTTAATATGTCTATATTCCAATCCCCGGTTAAAACAATCTTTTTGTTTTTATTTTGTGTTAATTTATGTAGTAAACATTCTAATTTACTAAAAAATACTGAAGTGTTACTTTTTGGTATTCTGTAGATACATCTAATTACAATGTTATACGTTAACAATTCAATACCGCAACATTTGAAATTGTTTCTGCATGCGATTTCCTTAGTTAGATCTATTAGTTTAAAATCAAGTTTATTTTGCACCAATATACAGGTACCTCCACTCTTTCCTTTTTGTCTGGAGAAATTTGCAAATCACTTAGTTGCTGTATCTAATTGTAACAAAGCTAAGTGCAGTGAATCAATTTTATTTAGGAGTCCTGCGATATTTTGGTGTAACACATTTATCTTAGAGGTTGGTGTTCCGACGAAAAAAGTGATTTATTGTGGTATTGTTTTTGTTACAAAGTAAAATGAAATAGTGCCCTTCTTGGGCTGACTTGGTGAGTTATTTAATTGTATAATATTGAAATTATTATTAGCACTATTTATCACTTTTTGTTTATTTTTTTGGTTGTTAAAATAGTATGGAATAGTGCCTTTAATTAATTTTTTACCCGCACCATTTCTTTTATACATAAATTGTTTTATTTTGTTTGTATTTAAAAAAGTATTTTCATAATCCTCGACGTCAATTGCGAAACTAATTTTTTTTGCGATGTTTAAAAGAGAATAATACTGTAATGAATAGTTTGCACATTGTAAGTATTTACAGTTTGTATATGTTTTTGTGACCGACGAAATGTACTCATTTAATTTTAATTCCCGAATATACTGATTTTTAAGAACCCCAATGACATAGACTTTTATATTTTGAAGTTTGTGTAAGGCTATATTTAAATGTTTTATTAATAAAAATGGATTTGTCTCATTAGCTTCAACCGCAAGGATAACTCTGTCGTCTTTACATAACTTTTCTTTTAAAATGTCACAATAAGATAGCACTTCTGAGCACAATGCATTCGGTTTTACAAAAGATGTAACTTGGTAATCATTCCACTTTTTAGACCTAGTCTTAGTTAAAGTTTGAGCTAAACCGCTTATTTGCTGGTCGCCTAGAATAAATAAGGTTTTCTTTCGCGCAGCCCCGTCATCTTGCGTAGTCAGTGCGGTCGGAGAAGTTACCGATGCTGACGTAAACGTAACAGTCTTCTGTTGGGTGCTTGTTGGTGCAATGTTATCTATTGATGTAGTTGGTTTTTTTTTGTGTTTTGTGACTGAGTAACAGGTGACTCCTGAGACGTCGTCGCTTGTGCACTACCTATCTTTACATCAATAGAAGGCTCTGAGTAACTGTTGTTATATTTAGGTATATGCAGATCGCTACGGGGGTCAAATATACGGCAGCGTGCCGGAGTCGATGAAGTTAATTTCGGCCTTCCACTCAATATCACAGGAGAGCTAGTATTTCCAATATAAGGAACAAGTTTTTTATAAATTTCAATTAATTTTTGATATTTATAAAATTCTATTCTCATTTTCCTGTTTTCCAAAATTAAATTATCTATTTCTTGATCTGCTGAGTTTAATTTTAAATTCAATTCTTCTACTTGCAACTTTAATTCAGTAGTTGTAGTGTCGTCTAATAATGACAAAGGAGATGTTTAATTTTATGCCAAGACCATGTACACCTACTCAAAAAATAGTATAAAATACATGTATTTAGTTGGTAAAAGTAATATTCCGATAAGCTTTACCATTTTCGTGTAGAAAAATAAAAATGAAAACATAATTTTCAATAACCTGGCAACTCGATATGCCTTCCCGAGTTAAAAACAAGTGTCCAAAGCTGTAAAGAAGGTAATAAAAAGTGTAACTGTCACCATGATTTAAAAAAATAGACCGGCGTTTTTTTTTTCATTCCGGTTTTTTGGTGGTGGATCAAAAAGTAAATTAAATAAACCAATGGGTGGATTCTGAGTAGTTGTGGTGTGGTTTTGTGCTGTGCTGTTTTTCTATGCTGATTTCATTGAGGTATTTCTGATTTGGAGCGATTACCTGATAACCTGATATATAACCGTTTACTGCCTCACTTCTTGACTTCTGCCTGCTATCCTGGACTTTCGTTTGCTGCCTCACTTGTTGACTTCGGCCTGCTATCCTGGACCTGGCCTGGACTTGGATTTGCATTTGATTGACCTGTTAAATTGTTGATACCATTGTTGCTACTACCTAGGTACATTCGTTGTTTTCAGGTGAGTTTTTCTTATTTTAATTAGGCATTTACGAGAGAATTAATAAAATACTTATTATCACTCCTTTACAAGGAAATAGATTCCGAACACGGCTCTATTGAAATAACAGTAACTATAATCAAAGTGAAATACATTAAACTAAATATAATATCTATTTCAGGCAGCAAACAATGTCTTCTTTGTGTGTGATGGACAGGATGTGTTCGGTAGACCATTATCTGGCATCTAATCTGGGGATAGAATTACTAGGTACCAACTAATCTTGGAACAACATGTTGGACATGAGGTTAGTAGTGCATGTTGTATTTATGAAAAACTATTTTTATTGCATTTTTATTTTATTATTATTTAGAACCTAACACATTCCTCACAAGACAAAATAAATAGTAGTTTATTAACAAACTTCTGAATTTTAGGTTGACACTGATGAAATAGTTTGTCATCCATGTTTCTCAGGACTAGGCGTAGGAACGTCATTATCTGAAAATGAAGCTTCTAGCCATCAAGAACATGTTTGCGTTTGGTGCAGATCAGCATTGTTAAACACAAAGACAAACACATTCTGTCTCAGAAGGACCTTAGAGAGAACTGATTGCTGCTAGAATTTATTCTAGACAGGTATTGATTAACTTTTTTAATACATAATATAAATTCATGTTCAAATAATAATAATAGAAGTACATAGATTTTTTTATGAATTATTTAAATTATGGTCTTTTTTGTAGATTCCTGAAGGAGGATTAGTACGTTATTCATGCTGGGTCTACTTTAGGGGCTCATTAGTCAAAATCCCAGGCCTCCTAGAACTTTGGCATCACAGGACTCAAATGTCTGTGTATGGTGCAGAAGATCACATGCATTGCTAGAAGGCCCCGATAGAAATAAACTCGCAGAAAGAATTAGTCCAAAACAGGTATCTTTTTATAGTTTTATTTTCAAGAGATACAAGTGAGTGATCTAATGTAAAAAAATTACTTTACATTCCTCACATTTTATAATTTTTTGTTTACAGATACCTAATAGTGGACGTGTTTGCTATGCTTGTTGGGTGGCTGCTCAGCGAAATATTCGCAGACAAGCTGCAAACAATGCTGTGAGGCAAATAGAGAATGTAATTGTTGAGAGGAACGAGGATCAAGCAATCACGTATGATAGAAAGGTTTGCTTGGGGTGCAGATCCTCTTTGCTCCACAGACGGACACATATGTAGGGAGATGGTCCTGAGAGAAATATAATGTCAGAAATAATGTTTTCAAGAGAAGTAAGTAGTCTTATTTATCAAAAATCTTTTTATATAATTGCCCTGAAACACTATGCCCCATATCTTCGTTCTACTGTACGGGGGGATGACAAAAAAATTGTTTTGAGCTCACAATTCACTAAATAGTCGATCTCATTTAGTTTTTTAAAAATATCTTCAGTGTTTTATAATAGTATAGATAGATGTGGTAACAATTTTGTGTTTTCAGCTTCCAGCGGATGCATTAGTATGTATGGGATGCTGGAGAATGGTCCAGGAGTTACGAGAGAACCCCAATATTATCGCAGCACCAGAAACAAGTTTGCAAATAAAATAAACATTAATTATGCTTCTTATATTGTAAAAATGTTTTATTTCATTACTACCAGTTACCTACTTAGGTGTGTTACTTTAACTAGGTATTATTCACTGCATATTAGTACATACACTAGGACTAGTACCATGTTCTCATATGGTTGTGTTCTTTAATGTATGTTAGATTTGATTTGATGTAAGGGTTGAGGTGCTGCTCTTCTGTTATGTGTAGGTGCAGCAGTAGGTAATAAAACGCTGAAATCTAGCAGTCAATTACAATAAACAGCTTAATTATAACTCTACCTACATGTTATGAAACTAATAGAAGATAAGATATAATTGTTATTATTATTATTAGCCGCAACTGTCCCACTGCAGGGCAAAGGCCACCCTTCCCTTCTTCCATTCCTCCCTACTAGCAGCGATCTGAGACCAATCCTTTTAGGAAAAGGAAAATTATTTTAAGTACCTATAAAAACAGGCTCATTTGGGTAATCTCCTAGTGCCCAGTTATAGGCAGCCAAATAAAGATAAACAATGTTCCTCATGTTTGTTGTACTCGTTTGTTACCCTAGGCACTACTAGTAGTGTCATATGCCTACTCCAATAAGAAAACAATAGGTCTACCTTAGATTAAAACAAAAAGGGAAGATACGGCATGCGCCTACTTGTAGTCGATCAAAATATAGTCCTACTCAATTACTTAACTGGCGCGCCTTGCCGTCTCTCGTCTCTCTCGTACGTACACGACCGATTCCGACTGAAGTAAAATTGTGTCTTTAGGTCTCTAAGCATTGCTCTAAGCCTAATTCTAGCGGCTCACTTACTAGACGCTGTATCTTCCCTTTTTGTTTTATTCTTAGAGGTCTACAGATGGAATGGATGCCTCAGAAAACTGCATTGTTGTGCAGAGCAGCAGGCAGATGTATGTTTGTCTATTTCTCTTTTACACTTACACCAATAGAAATTGCTTTGCTAGTAAAAATACCTCGATTTGACCTGGCCAAGAGTAAGTTAATTTATAAGTAACATTAACAATGTCAGTATTGGAATATAGAGTAATAGGACCAAAATCACAGAAAACAAATAATAAAGACCAAAATGCTGTACGTAGGTAGGTAGGTACCTACTACGCTAAAGAAAAGTACTTTTGTTTTGACAGCTACTTGACATGTCACATGACGTTGACAGATTACCGCCTGCGATCACGAAAGTTGCTATTATTTGTTAACTAAAATAAATTCTACATGAAAACTATTCATTTATTTGAAGAAAATCATTTCGAATAAGCTTATTCCATTAATTAGCTACATTTTGGTATTGTGTACATGGTGTTGGCATTTTCTCCATACAAAATTAAACATCTCCTTTGGCAGGCTTTTTATAGTCGTATCCAAGATAGAAGTGTCATTCACAGTACTGTTGGAATCTCGGTTGGAATCGTGAAATCTGTCAACAGATTCGGATCTTTGCAAACGGCGTCTTTGTGTTATATTTTCCTGTGAGTTGTCCATTTTTTTTGTTGTCTATGTTATGTTTTGCCTTTGTAAAGATTCTTACACTGCCCTCTAGTGGCGCGTGGTAAATTATTATGTTATGGTCGTTTTTGCTGCTCTTATTATCTTGACTAGAAATTGCTTTGAAACAAATTTAATAAACACAAAAAGAATAATCCCGTCTGAGGATAGAACCGAGATTTATAGGTCTAAGACACCTGCCTGCTCGAATGCGCCAATCGCTCAGTTACTAAAGCGACAAAATTAGGTGAGTGTTTCTGTTTACTTGACAGTAAGACCAAGGTCGTTGACCCTATTTGAACAGCTATAGAATCTGCGATTGTACTCACGAATCAGCTGATTCATTCCGTTTGAACTTCGTAACGGCTTAACTCAATCTTGATTTAAGGTGAATTCACTTGTTTTTGCTGTGTTGTTGTAGATGATGTTCTAGTTTAAGTATTTATTGCAAACCTTGCCACTGATTTATTAGGTTTTTCAAGTTATTATTGGAGGTTTGTATAGAAAACACCACTGCAAATTTCACATCGTATTTCTTACTTGTTACTTGGTTGAATTTGATGCAAACACTTTCACACTCGATTTATCACCCACTATACAGATTTATATAATTTAAATTGCAGAAATCCCAACTTGGATATTTTTAAGTAACTTTACGGAGCCGATCTTTAGGTTACGGACGGTGGCGCCCTCTTTATAAGTATGTTAAGACATACCTTCTTTTATTGTTTCTATTATTTTATATTTTACTCTGAAAAACTACATACTACCATCGTAAACAATTCTAGGTTAATCCTGTATACTTACTTACTTTTTCCTTTCATTCAATATTAATAACTTAGATTGACTCTGCTACCAATTTTTGTTTATCGTACAGACACTTCAAGTGAGACAAAACTAAAAATTAAAGAGATTGTCAAGAATATTACATCACTTGAACAAAAGGAGTTCTATCTAGTGAAACGCAATGTTTGGAAACAATATCGTCAATGACAGACCCATTTTCCAACTAATAAAATTATTTTATTCCACTTTGTAAGTCGGTTAATATTATTAGTCGCTTTGGCGCGCAAATTTCGTTGTGAGCAGACGTTTCGAAGTTGGCCACGTAATTATTAAATATTTAATTTTAACTATTCTGGAGCCCCGGGTGTCGCCCCTGCAGTACTCGGGAATACGCCACGCCGCTTCTGAAGACTCCATCATTCACGAGAAATATCGAAAAGTTGCTGCGCACCGTGGATTCGATCTCCGGACCTTTCGCGTGAGTAGCAAACCTTTACTCGCTCGGCTACGGTGGCTTGACGCGGCGCGGCCGAAAGTATCGTTCGTATCGCCAGCCCGTCGTGAATCACCACCGCTACCACTGTACGCTGCGATTAACGAGCGACTATCGGGCGATACTGCCTGACTTCAACAACTTCGTGGTACAAGTCCTTCGCAGTGCAGCAGTATGCCTAATATTGTTTGTGCCGGTTGTCGCAGTGCTGTGCAGAACAGGCAATTTTTGCAATGCTGCCTCTGTCGG
Source organism: Scoparia ambigualis (assembly GCA_963921215.1). Taxonomy (NCBI): domain Eukaryota; kingdom Metazoa; phylum Arthropoda; class Insecta; order Lepidoptera; family Crambidae; genus Scoparia; species Scoparia ambigualis. The sequence continues at coordinate 36,902,429 of OY992510.1, forward strand.
GAGTACTATGATCTCTAGTGTGCGAGTGTTGCGAAAGAGCCATTTTTAAATACAATGACCTAGGAATAAAAGCTGCTTGGAAATGTCAAGAGTGTTTGAGTAAAGCGCCTAAAACAGACTATACTAGTACACCTGCTCGTTCAACTAAGGATAGTCCAGATAACATTACTCTCCGACGTGGACCTGGCTCCTCGAAAGTGGCAAATGAATCCTTGCCAGTTGATTGCGACTATTTTCCCACGCTCGATCAAATAAGATCTTTTTTTCCGGTTCCGGTATAGAATAGTAAACACGTACGTTACAAACCTCAGTGAACAATAACTTAAAAAACAGTGCAAATTAACATTACACTGCTAGAAGTTTCCACTCTCTGCTGAAGAACATCCTAATTTTGTAAGTAGGAAGAAATACAGTGAAGAATTTGCTCATTTTTATAGTTAATTACTGCAAATTGTACGCAACATAACCTAAACTGCTATTGACTATATACATTGTGTCAGCCGGCGCTGCCAACATAACCGCTTCGTTTGACGGCTGCTGTCCAGTGTTGCCGCTGCCAATAATATATAAGGAAGGCCATAAACGGTGCAACACGGTCGCACCGAATTGCTAAAGGGGAACATACACGCAACGTCTTGGTCGTACGAAACAAGAGAAATCTTTTTGCTGGTTTGACGATCTCAAAAATGAAATGTTCCGGCTGTTTAAAGGTCATCAAAGACACCGATCTTAGTGTGACGTGTTCGAAATGCCGAGTATCTTACCATGGCTCCTGTGTTGCCTTAACACTGGATGAAAACTCGGTGGAGTTGACCATGTGGTTGTGTCCTGCGTGCAAACCAAAGAGGGGTAATGCAGATAGTACTCCCGCGCGGTGTAATCCTCATAAGTCAATGAGTGAGACTAATGTGACAATCCGTAGCAAAAAAGGCATCCCGGCAGATTCTCCAGTTGAAATGGAGACTGATAGTCCGGTGACGTCTAGTGAAGTGAGAAGCATTATCCGCTCTGAGATAGCAGCACTCATGAAGCATCTAAATGAAACATTAGCACAGTATGTTAATAGTGAATTGAAGTCTATTAAGGCCGAGATTGAGCAGGTTAAAGAATCAATGAACTTTATGAACGATAAGTATGAGACTGTCAAATTAGAGATCTCAACTAAATTTACTGAGCTACATGAACTTCAAAAAGAAAACGAGCAACTGAAAGCATCTTTGAAAGACCACAGCGTGAGACTTAATATCATGGAACAACAATCTCGTTCTTGTAATGTCGAGATTCAGTGCTTGCCTGAATATAGAAGCGAAAACCTTTTATCCACGGTCTTGAATATCGGGAAGGTGATATCATGCGCAATTACTGAAAGTAATATACACCAGGTAACTCGAATCGCCAAAATTAATGCTGCCAACGACCGTCCCAAGTCAATTATAGTACAGTTTTGCAGCCCAAGAGTTCGCGATAATTTCTTAGCAGCATCAATTAAGTTTAATAAAAACAAGAAGCCAGAGGATAGACTGAACAGCGCCCTTATTGGGATTGGAGGCAAGAAAGAGAATGTCTACATTGTTGAGCATCTTTCACCACAGAACAAAAGTCTACATGCTGCGGCAAGGTTAAAAGCAAAGGAACTGGGCTATCAATATGTGTGGGTCAGGAGGGGCAGAATATATATGAGAAAATCAGATGGTTCTAATCACATATATGTTAAAGATTTGGAAGTGCTCGATAAAATTGAATAGTGCGGTTGAGGTTATTAAACGGGTCTTTTTCTTGCCGATTATTGTTTAAAATACGCGGATATAAGCATTTATTACCAAAATGTTAGAGGTATCAAAACCAAATTGACTGATATTTATTGTAAGGTAGCTTGCTGTAATTACGATATAATTGTATTTACGGAGACTTGGCTGGTGCAAGGTGTTTATGATTCGGAGATACTGGATGACCGATATACACTTTTTAGACAGGACCGAACGATTAACATTCTTAACAGTAAGGATGGTGGTGGCGGCGTCTTGATAGCAGTTTCCAAAAAAATCAAATCTTACAGACTTTGTGACTATGAGAGTTCTTGTGGTGATCTGTGGGTTAAGCTGTTGTTGCCTACTGGCTTTTTACCTCGGGAATTTTGCTTATGCGCTGTATACTTGCCATCTCCTCTAAAGTTTAACGTTCTGGAGCACTTTATAGACAATACCAACAAAGTTATGGAAATAGAGACCAATTGCTTAATTTTAGGTGATTTTAATATAAACTCTATTAATTGGCTCAAAGACGACGGATCCATTATTAATTCACCCAGTACTGTGGGTTCCCGTTTCGAGCAGTCATTGTGGGACTTTATGGCTTTAAATAGCTTAAGACAGTTTAACCACGTGTTAAATCACAAAAATAAAATTTTAGATCTAGTGTTGTCTAACATCGATAACCTTGCCTTGGCTGAATCTACCCAAATATTATCCAAGATAGACCGTTATCATCCACCATTACAGTTGCTACTCGCTCTCTCAAACTTCACCGTGCTGCCTCAAAAATCGGCTGTTCGTTCAAGATTGAACTACTTTAAGGCAGACTATAATTCTATTATTGCGGCGCTTGATGGCATTGACTGGCATAAGGATTTATCTAAGTGTACTTCGATCGATGACGCGGTTGATAAATTCTACATAGTTATTCGCGATCTTATACATAGACATGTTCCACGAAATACACTAAAAAATAGACGGTACCCATTTTGGTTCTCAAAGCAACTTATTAGACGATTAAACGAAAAGAATAGACTTAGAATAAAAGTAAAGAAATATAACAATCCCTTAGATAAAATTGAATTTGACCTACTTAAAAGGCGATGTGAACATATGGCCGTGACTTGTTATAACTCTTATACTGCGGATTTAGAGGGCAAAATAACGCGTAATCCTAAGCTCTTCTGGAGTTACTTGAAGCATAAAAAAGGCTCGTTAAGTAGCTATCCTAGTATTATGTCGTATGGAGAAGTTAGTTCTGGCGACGTCGAGAAGATATGTGACTATTTTGCGTCTCATTTCTCTAAGGTGTACGATAGCTCCACTGAGAACGACCATGTTAGTAATACAGATTCTTCGAATTGTATAACTAATAATATCTTGAATAATATTACCTGAACTGAAAACCAAGTTATGAAGGCTTTAGAACACCTTGACATAAATAAGGGTACCGGTCCAGATGACATACCACCTGTCTTTCTGTCTAGGACTGCCGATAAACTTGCCCTGCCACTGACGCTGATTTATAACAAGTCACTAAAAGATGGTGTTTTTCCTACACTTTGGAAAAACACTAAGATAGTTCCTATTTTTAAAAATGGCAATAAATCGGATGTTACCAATTACAGGCCAATAGCTATTCTTTCTGTAGTCGCCAAAGTATTTGAAGCCCTTATTTGTCCTATAGTGTGGTGGCATCTAAAACAATTAATGTCTAATAATCAGCATGGTTTTGTAAAGGGAAGATCTACTGCTACAAATCTAGCAATGTATGTTGGGAATCTTGTGGAAGCGGTAGACTCTCGTGTGCAGGTTGATGCGGTGTATACCGATTTTTGCAAGGCTTTCGACACAGTGAGTCATAACATTTTGATTCAAAAGTTGCGCAATTGCGGAGTTTCGGAGCCGCTGCTCGGTTGGTTTCAGTCATATCTCACAAAGCGTGACTTAAAAGTTGTCATGAACGGAAGTAGTTCAAGTCCATACATTGCAACATCTGGCATTCCGCAAGGATCCCATCTTGGGCCCTATTTGTTTAACGTCTTTATTAATTACGTGGATCAATGTTTCCTTAACTCTCATCTGTACATGTTTGCTGATGACTTAAAAGCTACTAAAACGATAAAAAATGATTTAGATCGATTTGCGGATTGGTGTAAGCAAAATAAAATGTCGCTTAATACTAAAAAGTGCAAACATATAAAATTTACTCGAAACCGCAATATTAGACGATCTGAATACCGGTTAGGTGATGATATACTCGATGAAGTTCAGGAAATACGTGATTTAGGCATCCAAATTGATTCCAAGCTTAATTTTAATAGCCATATGAATATCTGTGTTTTGAAAGCATCTAGAATGCTCGGATTTGTTTTGAGAGAATGTAAGAATTTCAAAAAACCTTTAACTAAAGCTATTATGTATAACTCTCTAGTCAGAAGCGGTTTAGAATACTGTAGTATAGCCTGGTCACCAACCTACAAAATACATATTCAGCGCATTGAAAGGTTGCAAAAGAGGTTTATGTGGCACTTGACCTACTCTTGCAACTTAGGCAAAAAACTTAGATCGTATGAGGATCGGTTACAACACTTTAATATGGCTACATTGGAAGCTCGTAGAAAAGTGGTAGACTTGGTGTTTTTGAAAAGAATTGTTACAAGCTCTGTGGATTGCCCTGATCTGCTCTCTAGAATTGATTTTCATGTCCCGCGTTGTTTGCCGCGACACGGTAATAGTAAGCTCTTCCAAGCGCCTAAATGCCAAACAAATTTGAAATTGCACAGCTTCTTATTGCGAGCTATAACATTGTACAAGAATTACCAAAATGCAATTGATCTCAGCTTTGATTCTATACCCAGCATCAAGAAAGCAGTATTAAGCTTAAATCAAAGTAAAATTTAAGTTTTTGTTTTTTTTTTTCTTTAAATATTTATTGTATACCTAACCAAACCAAACATTTTTCTTATTGAGCATGTGGTGCCCTCCTTTAAGTAATGGGACACTTAGTTAAGAACTCTCTGTAATAGCATAAGTATTGATTGTATTAGTGTACTCATTGTTGTGAGAGCCTAATTAAATAAATAAATAAATAAATTATATGCGAGGAGTTACACCTCTTTTTTTCTGATCGTATACGTGATGTAATCACTAAATCTATAACTGAGACAGCAGCGACAGTATTCTCGGAATCGATTACTCATTTAGCTGAAAAGGTCGCAGCGATGGAAAGAGGTTTGGAGCTTTTAGTTAACGCTCAGCTACGGAATACTTCTCCTGTACTTGACATCTCTTCTACACAAACAACTACAGCGCCTTCTGCTCCATCTTTGAGTATGTCAAATACCAATGTTGATGTGCAGAAAAAGTCTATGCGGCCGCTGGTTGAGACCTCCGATGATATGGATGCAAAGCGAAAGGAAGGTTGGAATGAAGTAGCCAAACGACCCCATCGCAATAATAGTGCGCCAACACCGGGTGCTATGGCTGAAAAGGGTAATGCAGTTACAAACAGTAAATCACAAAGCATTAAAAAGGATGGTCTACGCCGCGCTCGAGTTCCCGCTGGGCTGTTACGGGGCACTGCGGAGCCAGGTAGTGTTGGACTTTAAGCCTCCGAAAGACAGCGCAATTTCCACTTTTACTACCTCAAACTTGGTACTACTGAAGAGCAAGTGAAGGCGCACATTTCGAACATCACAGGAGGCGCAGACTGCAAAGTGGAGAGTTTCAGAGCTCGTGGGACTTATGCATCTTTTAAAATATTTGTTCCCGCAGCTTCCTCTGAACAAATATTAGCCCCCGATAACTGGCCTGAGAATGCATGTGTTAAGCTTTGGAGGCGCTCCTTTCGCGCAGACCAACGCAGCGGCGGCGGTGAGTCCTAACGACACCGAGAATTTCACAGATACAAGTGACAGCATGGCTCGTGCAAATTTACCAAATCATCGATGTGTCACCAGATCTTCGTCCACCGTCAACATACTAAAGGGTCTTTCAGATAGAGCGGGTCGATGTTCGTTAAAATGAATGTTCGTTAGTGCAAACGTTGCGCGCATTGCGCCCATTTTACGGCAGACGCGGTGGACCTACAAAGTCTACTCTCCAACGATTGGTGACCAAATTTGAGACGACCGGTTCGGTAAACAACCAACCAAAACCTTTACGTCAAAGGAACGCCAGATCGGCCGAGAACATCGCCGCTGTACGTGAGTGTTCAGGAGACTAAGAGGCAGTCGATTTCTCGCCGTGCACAAGAACTCGGCCTTTCGCAGACTTCAACTTGGAGAATTTGGCGTCGGGATTTGGGCCTGCATTCGTACAAGATCCAACTGACCCAAGAGCTCAAAGTTAATGACCATAGACAACGCCGTATGTTCGCTGAATGGGCTTCGGAACGCTTGGAAGAGGACCCCGATTTTGGCCGAAAAATAATCTTTAGCGACGAGGCACATTTTTGGATGAATGGTTTTGTTAATAAGCAAAATTGCCGTATATGGGATGACCACAACCCACATAAGGTTCACCAGGTGGAAATGCATCCACAAAAAGTTACTGTTTGGTACGGATTTTGGTCTGGCGGCGTCATTGGTCCGTACTTCATCGAAAACGACGATGGCGAGGCCATCGCCGTCAACGGCGAGCGCTACAGATCAATGATTAACAATTTCTTTTGGCTTGGATTGAACAATATGAACGTGGACGACATGTGGTTCCAGCAAGACGGCGCTACGTGCCACACAGCGACGACACAATGGACATTCTGCGTGAACGGTTTGAGGGTAGGGTTATCTCTCGCAGAGGTGACGTGAATTGGCCACCAAGATCGTGTGATTTTACCCCGCTAGACTTTTTCTTGTGGGGTTTTCTGAAGTCACCGGTCTATGCCAATAACCCACAATCGACCGTTGCTCTGAAAGCCAACATAACGCAGGCCATCGCTCAGATTCAGCCGGATCAATGCGGCAGAGTCATTAAAAATTGGACCTCTCGGATTCGTGCCACCATTCGAAGCCGCGGCGGACATTTGAACGATGTTATATTCCATTCATAATGGCATTAATGGGCCTTTCAAATAAAAAAAAATTGTTAATATCTCACACACATCTAGTTTTATTCAATTTTAACATCGACCCGTCCTTGTTGAAAGACCCTTTATATCAAAATGTGAGAGGATTGAAGACGAAACTTCTTAACTTCAATACAAGCTTGATGCTGCTTGAGCACAATATCGTTGCCGTTACAGAATCTTATTTAGACCACTCTGTTAGCGATCCTGAACTGAACCTGATCCTGAACAGCGGCTGGACTATTCTTCGTCGTGATCGTGAGGCGGAGGTGTGATGTTGGCAGCACGGCCTGGTGTTACGATGCTCCGTCTTAAAGATCTTGAAACCTTGTCTGGCGAGGATCTCTGGGCATCTGTCACTGTACAATCTCAAGTTATGTATGTTTGTGTCGTATACATATCCCCAACTTCAACTGATAATATCTATCTGGAATGGTTTACTAAAGTCGAGAGTTTTATGCACAATTTAAATAAACCTGTAATCATTCTAGGAGATCTCAATATGAATAGCGCTTCTTTAAATGTTAGTAATTATTATTGTTACTTTTTGTTTTTTTGTGACATGGTACTTAGAAATCACATTATTAATTCTCACGGTGATAAACTCGATGTTGTGTTGATACATGAGTGCGTTTATGCAGTAAACGTGGCTAATTCTGAGTTTGGAAGTCTTGTATCGCGTACAGACAAATATCACCCCCCACTTGACGTTGCCGTCACGCTTGCAACAACAGTTCAGCGCGGGTCCATGCAATGCAGTAACATAGATTAGCAAGGACTGGAACTTTTATAAGATCGATCGGAATGTTCTGCGCCAATATGTAGATGATTTGGCAGTCCAAATCATCTACATATTGTTCCAGTGGAACACTGTGCTATAATCCCAAGATTTGTCTTACGCCTTGGAATTATTTTATGAGGTTCTTTATTACGTTCTTGATCGAGTTGTACCTAAGAAGCGAAGGCCCAAATCATCTGTAAGACGATATCCAGTCTGGTTTACAGCCGACATCATCAGAGATATGCGAACTAAAACAAGTCTTCATCAAACTTGGAAACGATCTAAGTGTCTTGGAAAGCAATCTTCGTTCCAATCCTCGGAATTTTTGGCGTCACATGAATAGTTTAAGGTCCGTTGGTGGTTTTGAGCCTACTATTTATTACAAATGGCTTCAGTGCTCTGGCGCCGATGCGGCGAACGCATTTGCGAGTCATTTTTCAAGTATCTACGCTCAGGACCATCAAACTCTGGAATCAACACCTGTCTCCATCTCAATTTTATGGGAGTATTTTGCATACGTCCCTTGGAGGTAGGGCATCGAAACCCGGTCCACTTTTAAAAACCCAGGTTTCGGGTTTTCTTGTAGTCAAAACCCGGGTACCCGGGTTTTTCGAGCTTATTCGGTCTTTTTGATATATTTTTTAATGTGAGGAAACTGTATTTTAGTATGGATTTGCTATGTGTTCCTTCCTAGCACGGCCCCCCGAGCTAGGCACGTAAAACTAAAGCTAATGCTTCAGATGCTCAATGTACCTCTAGAATTTATCAACAGAATTCAATGTACCTCAACCGTTTTGACAGAAATTACGATAAAATGCCTGATCTTCCCAGCTGGGCCCTCGGCTGTATAACGCTCGAAATACATAAAAAATATACTGATCTAATGTACCTCCAATGTACCTCCCGATTTATGTATTAAATTCCAGAAATTCTAATTAGAACAGAAGATATTCAGCTTTAAAGTTTTGACATCCTAGCGGGGCCCTCTGTAACCAAAGTGAATACGAATAAAAAAGTATACCATTTTTATGTTTTTCCAATGTACCTCTTCGTTCTTCGCAATTTACCAAATTTAGATACCAAATTATGATATTAGTAAATAACAGTACACGCTTGGTAAGATAAGGTCAGCAACAGGTAATATTTGCTGCAGTGAGGGTAGCTGTGAATAGTTTATTTGTTAGTTTTCCTACCAAAAAGCAGTTTTAATTTAGTTAGCATACCTACTAATATGTTTTGTTGACCTTACCTTACCAAGTATCATAATTTTGTATCTAAATTTGGTAAATTGCGAAGAAATAACAGGTACATTGGAAAAACATAAAAATGGTATACTTTTTTATTCGTATTCACTTTGGTTACAGAGGGCCCCGCTAATATGTCAAAACTTTAAAGCTGAATATCTTCTGTTCTAATTAGAATTTCTGGAATTTAATACATAAATCGGGAGGTACATTGGAAGTACATTAGATCAGTATATTTTTTATGTATTTCGAGCGTTATACAGCCGAGGGCCCAGCTGGGAAGATCAGGCATTTTATCGTAATTTCTGTCAAAACGGTTGAGGTACATTGAATTCTGTTGATAAATTCTAGAGGTACATTGAGCATCTGAAGCATTAGCTTTAGTTTTACGTGCCTAGCTCGGGGGGCCGTGCTAGGAAGGAACACATGGATTTGCTAAGTCAATACGACTAGGTACCTATATAAAAAAAGGGAAGGATTCATATCAATTAAACAGTACTTTAAACACTACTACTTAAACACTACTTTTGGGGGTTAAGTTACTCGCGTCCGTAGGTTTACCCTTGAGACCCTACACGTGACCCCTGGGTGGTGCTAAATGAGTGACACCAACTGAGTGGTAGAGCCACGCTGCGTTACAGCACGCATTGGGTCGGCTCGCCCGGAGTAATACCACCCCCTCACGAATTTTCGGCGTGAAACAATGGCACTCTGTGCTCTTGTGTTTCGTCTGGCGAGTGAGGGTTCCGGAGACCCCCCTCCCCCCCCCCCTCACAATTGATATGGCAGCGAACTTGAAATTTTGCATTCACAATGCTATATAGATATAGGATAAAATGTTTACTAGAAAAAAATCAACCAGTCTCAGGAAGCTCGAATGGGATTCGAACCTACGACCTTTGGATTGCCGCTCCACTGCTCTAACCGCTGAGCTACCGAGACCTCAGAAAATTCGCTGAATTCTTCCTAGTAGTTTGATTTACGCTGCAAGCCAGCGGTATTACGTCACTGTGAAGTCAACCCTCACAGTCGAAAGAAATACTATTTCAAGTATTTAAAAATCGATAAAGACGTAATTGCTTCTAAATATCTTTATTATTGAAATATTGCATTCACAATGCTATATAGATATAGGATAAAATGTTTACTAGAAAAAAAATCAACCAGTCTCAGGAAGCTCGAATGGGATTTGTGATATTGCAATTTCGCATTCACAATGCTATATAGATATAGGATAAAATGTTTACTAGAAAAAAATCAACTAGTCTCAGGAAGCTCGAATGGGACTCAGCTAGAATAGAATTCAGCTAGTTTTCTGGGGTCTCGGTAGCTCAGCGGTTAGAGCAGTGGACCGGCAATCCAAAGGTCGTGGGTTCGAATCCTATTCGAGCTTCCTGAGACTGGTAGATTTTTTTCTAGTAAACATTTTATCCTATAACTTTAATCTAGATTTACCCCAGGGGGGTACCGACACATCCAGTGTCGGAGAATCCCCCACTGAGCGTTCTCACTCGGGCTGCCCTACGTATTCTGGGGAGGGCAAAAGTCCGCTCGTGTCAAGGCATGCTGCAGGCAGAAGAAAGGCAAGACAATTGGCACCCCCTCCTACGCTTCGCGTGGACATCTGCAACATTAGGGGAATGCACTCTAACTTGAGCGCCGTCTATTACCACCTCGAGACGGCGAAACCGGCCTTGCTCTTCCTTACCGAGACGCAGATATCCCCCCCTTCTGACGTCTCCTACTTGTGCTACCCGGGATACAACCTGGAACATGCATTTGTGCCACGAGCCGGTGTTTGTGCCTATGTCAGGAATGATATGTGCGTCCGTCGCCTTGGCAATCTTGAAGATAGGGACCTTTCCATCTTATGGCTACACGTCGACTGCGGACGTCATCCTCGCGTCTACGCGTGCCTGTATAGGTCCCACAGCGGTAACATCGGAACTGACCAACTTATGGAGACCGTCCAAACAGCGACAGACTCCCTTCTCCAACGGATCCCCTCGGCCGAGATTGTGGTATTGGGAGACTTCAATGCCCACCACGTCGAATGGCTTGGTTCACGCACAACTGACCACGCGGGTAGAGCCGTTCATGACTTCGCTTTGGCCTACAGTCTGTCCCAATTGGTAACCGAGCCAACACGGGTTCCAGATGTGGAGGGCCATGCACCTTCTTTATTGGACTTTCTGCTGACCTCGCACCCAGACGGTTATCAAGTTTCTGTTGATGCACCACTAGGCTCATCAGACCACTGTCTGATTCGCAGCACTGTGCCTCTCACAGAAACTTCAAAACCGCAACCAGCGGCTAGCCGTCGAGTCTGGCATTATAGGTCAGCAGACTGGGATGGGATCCTGATGTCGCCGCTGACTCTGTCGTTGATGTGATACTGCAGGGAATGGAACTTTTCATTCCAAACTCTGTGGTTCCCATTGGCGGCAAATCCCAACCATGGTTTGGTCGTGGCTGTAAAATGGCGTCTCGCCAAAAGCGACAACATTACCAAGCCTGGGCTAATGCGGTGTCATCAAAGGATCCAAACACCAGTGCGCTCAGAAAGAAGTACAACTTTGCCGCCAGATCCTTTAAGAAGGACATTGCCAAGGCGAAGTCATCATTCATAGGTAGAATCGGCGAGAGGCTAGTGCGTCTTCCTTCGGGGACGCGTGTGTTCTGGTCTCTCGCCAAAGCTATCTTTGTCTTTGAATTTTTGTCAGCCGTCCCTACCACCATTGCACAAGACCGATGACTGCCTGGCCTATACTGCAAAGGAGAAAGCCGATCTCTTGGCTCTCTTTTCGCATCAAACTCGACCTTGGACGATGGGGAAAACTCTCCACCAACCATACCGCATTGCGCTTGTACAATCCCAAACGTTCAGTTCCTGCAAAGGTCAGTTCGTAAGACTCTTTTTTCCCTTGATATCCATAAGGCGAGTGGGCCTGATGCATTTCCACCCATTGTGCTTCGAACGTGTGCTACTGAATTGGCACCAGTTCTAACGCGCCTTTTACGGCTCTCTTACACTACTGGCGTCGTCCCGAGCTCATGGAAGACCGCCCTTGTCCACCCGATTCCAAAAAAAGGCGATCGCTCGGATCCGTCCAACTACAGCCCAATAGCTATTACCTCTTTACTCTCCAAAGTAATCGAGTCCATTACAAACCGCCAGCTCTTAAGGTACCTAGAAGAGGACCAGCTACTAAGTTATCGCCAGTATGGTTTTCGTCGCGGTCGTTCGGCTGGTTATCTTTTAGTGCATCTTACTCACCGATGGGCGGAGGCAGTCAGAATAAATGGGAGGCACTGGCAGTTAGCTTGGACGTAGCGAAAGCTTTTGACAGGGTATGGCACAGGGCTCTTCTCTCTAAACTTCCATCATACGAGCTTCCTGAGAAATTGTGTTCATGGGTTGCCAGCTTTCTTACTGGGCGTAGCATCAGAGTCGCAGTCGACGGTTCGTGCTCCGACATGAAGCCCGTGAATGCTGGACTCCCGCAGGGGTGTGTGTTGTCCCCTACTCTGTTTCTTCTGCATATCAATGACATGCTGCATAACAACAGCATTCATTGCTATGCAGACGACAGTACTGGGGATACGCTCTACACCGGGCGAGCTAATATTTCTCTGGAAAGCGTCATCGAGAGCCGGAATAAACTTGTGACTAACACCGAGAACATGTTAAGTCATGTCTTGGATTGGGGCCGACATTACCTAGTCCACTTTAACCCCTCCAAAACACAAGTTTGCGCATTTACCGCGAAAAAACATCCCTTCGTCGTACCTCTGAACTTTGAGGGAGCTCCCCTTGATACCAATCCGACTATTGGAATCCTTTGGCGTCGATATTTCGAGTGACGTTCAGTTTCGTGGTCATTTTGAAGGTAAAGCTAAATTAGCTTCGAAAAAGCTGGGTGTGCTTAATAGAGCGGGTCAGTATTTCACGCCGGCCCACCGTTTACAACTGTATAAAGCACAGGTCAGGCCGCATATGGAATACTGCTCCCATCTCTGGGCTGGAGCACCCCAATACCAACTACTTCCATTTGACCGCATTCAACGCAGAGCTGCTCGAATTGTCGACGACGTGGTTATTTCAGGTCGGCTCGATCCACTGGCTCTTCGGAGAGACGTGGCGACTCTCTGTATATTGTACCGTATATATCATGGTGAGTGTTCTGAGGAATTGTTCGGCTTGATCCCTGCCGCTGATTTCCTTCACCGCACTACACGCAATCGACTGTCATTCCATCCACATCACCTTGATGGATGGCGGTCTACTACTGTGCGTTTTTCAAGAAATTTCTTGCCTCGAACTACAGTGTTGTGGAACCAGCTCTCGGCGGCGGTATTTCCGGACCGTTACGACTTAGGGATCTTCAAGAAACGAGCCTATTCCTTCCTTAAAGGCCGGCAACGCGCCTGCGATTCCTCTGGTTTTGCGGGTGTCCATGGGCGGCGGTGATTACTTTCCATCAGTTGACCCGCTTGCTCGTTTGCCTCTTTCTGCTATAAAAAAAAAATAGTTTCAAAATCACGAAACACTTTTAATAGGTATTAAAAAGTCTTTTGGACAATGAGTATTTGTTTAAAATCAAATATAAAATAGAGAAATATCTAGTATTTATCTAGCTAATAGATACTTAATTATTTTTGATCACAGACTCACGCAGATCAAATTATTTATATTAATTTAGTCTTTTGGTAATAGTCAGTTCTTATACTGCTAATAATTATAATATGCTGAAGACTATTTTTGATACCTATATAGAAATATTAATAAATTATTAAACTCTTTTATTAACATTAACAATAAATTTGTTTTAGTAGCTAACTTACTCGTATGAAGTCAGATTGGAATCAGAATAAAATTTTAATTTAAGTCTTTCAGTAATAATCAGTTTTTCTCTTAACTAAAAATCTGCTAAAGACTATTATTAAACTTATTTTAACTTAAATTAAACTTTTTTCTTCACATTAACAATAAATTCGTCTAGTGGCTAACCAACGCGTAAGAGGTAGATTTTTTTTATGTGAAACATCATAGTGACTGCATCCTGCCTGATGGTAAGCAGCCAATGCAGTCCAAAATAACGGAGCGCTCCTCACCGTGGAACAAGCACACCCATTCAAGATGACAGCCTGCATAAATGCCGTTTCACGCCCCGCTTAAAAGACCCGGGACTATAGGAGCTGGGGGGAAACACATGCGTCTAGCCGAATGGTCTTACAGGGGAACGATTTGCAATTTTTTTTGGTACGAGTACTGATAGTCTGCACAGTATGATGGTGGTTCCTAAGACCAGCACGTGTAGTCCGGGACAGGAAAGGAGAGGGCGGGATTAGATCAAAAAGTTCCTCAGAACACTCTCCGTAGTAATTTCGGTAGAAGACTGAGAGAAGCAATGTCTCTACGCACGCAGCTGGAATTCCTCAAAAGAGGCTGTTACCTCACCATCTCCAATAATGCGTACCGCTCACTTTGCAGTCTATCAAGTGCATTTAGCGGGGCCGTCCCATAGATGGGAACAATACTCCATACTCCATCCCACCTGAGTCTTGTACAGCAAACAGCGCTGCTCGGGAGTGAAAAACCACCTCCCTCACCTTATTGAGAATACCCAACTTACGGGAGGCAGTTAAAATAACACTCTCGATGTAGCATTTTGGATTCAGTTCCTGGCCGATGTCTATGCCAAGAATGCTGAGGTCCACTGAAATGGGTAAAGGAGAGTTCTGAAGAGAGGGAGGACTGACGAAACAAAATGGCGGGGGAGTCACTCGCAGCTCACCGCTCCCGTTGCGTGTCAACAACGCGACGACGCATCTTGCCTCCATCTTTCATTCCGTTTATGTCATTTCTGATCTGAGTCAAACGCACGCATAACGTGCAACTTGCTTTATTAATTTAATCTATTTCGCACAAAAAACAACTGTAGTTCATTAGGTCAAGCAGAAATCATTAGTGCCTAGTGCAAAAAAAGTTAAGAGAGAAGTAAACTTCACTAACTTGTTTGTATCTTTGATTACATACAAAGGTTTGTATGTAGTGAGATACAATAAAGTTAGGTACTTTTTGACCGTGTTCAATCAAAGAGATCATTTCGAAAAGGCGTAAATATACTTATGATACAAATAATTACCGACAAGAAAGCGATTGCAAAAAAGCTCTAAAAACCCGAACACCCAGTTTTTGATTTTCCAAACCCGGGTTTTCTTGCGACCCAGAAAACCCGAAATACCCGGGTTTTTTCGGGTCGGGTAAACCCGGGTTCGATGCCCTACTTGGAGGCAGCGCTGCTTTAGTGGAAAGGACCCGACCGGTAGCGCCACTGCCGTTGCTGATGAGATAGTATTAGGAATGGAATACTATATTCCACACTCCTATGTCATCAGCAAAGGCAGACGCAACCGCTGGTTCAATCGCGAGTGTGCCAGCGCTGTTGAGAGCAAACAGACGGCATACCGCGCTTGGATCAGAGGTAAAGCTCATGGGGATCCCGAAACTCGCTCGCTAAAAGCAGCCTATAAAAGGACTACATCGAAACCGTGATTAAAAATGCCTCACGTAAACTCGGTGTCCTGAACAAGGTGCGGCGATTCTTCACGCCTAAACAGTTGTGTCTATTATACACGACACAGGTGCGGTCGATGCCTTAGACAGATTGCAGCGCCGCGCTGTGCGCGTTATTGGCAATGCAGTTACCGTTTGAGGTGGAGTTCACTAACATCCGCGGACTCCATGCAAACCTCAATGCCGTCCACCACCATCTTGAGACGGAACGGCCAGCAATGTTGTTCCTGACGGAGACGCAAATAATCCGCCCAGCTGACACCACTTACTTGAACTATCCTGGCTTTGTGCTTGAAGAATCCATCAAAGCCAAAGCCGGAGTTTGCTTATTCGTTCGGGCGGATGTTTGCTGTCGCCGTCTGCGCTGTCTGGAGGACCCTTCCTTCTCCCTCCTAGTGGTACACGTCGACTTAGGCTCTCATTGCCGTGTCTACGTCTGCGTCTACCGATCCCATAACGGCGACATGGAGACAACTCGACTAATTAAACATCTTAGTCGGGTTGCAGATGATGCGCAGGAGCAGTTTCCATCGGCGGAATTGGAGTTTTTGGGGGACTTCAACGCCCACCATGAGTTGTGGTTAGGTTCCTCCAAAACAGACCATGCTGGTAGAACTACCCACGCATTCGCTCTCACGCATGACCTGACGCAACTGGTGAATCAGCCCACCAGGATCCCAGACATAGTTGGCCATGCGCCCTCCTTACTCGACCTTCTACTGACAAGTCGCCCAGCTGGATACCGGGTGTAGATTCGAGCTTCTTTAGGTTCCTCGGATCACTGCTTGATATCCAGCACAGTGCCCTTGGCGTCGCGCCCGCCAACAGCGATTTCGAAACGCCAGATTTGGCACTACGCGTCGGCAGACAGGGACGGGATGCGGGAGTATTTTGCATCCGTCCCTTGGAGGCAGCGTTGCTTTAGTGGGAAGGACCCGACCGCTAGCGCCACTGCCGTTGCTGATGAGATAGTATTAGGAATGGAATACTATATTCCACACTCCTATGTCATCAGCAAAGGCATTTATGCAGGCCGCCATAGTGAGAGCGTTCGGCATAGCGTGGTAGCGCTGTGACGAACGCTTTTACTTCTTGGGCTTCACTGGCTGCTTTTCATCAGGCAGAGTGAAGCCACTATGGCGTGCCACAATAAAAAAAATAAAAAAAGACAGACGCAACCGCTGGTTCAATCGCGAGTGTGCCAGCGCTGTTGAGAGCAAACAGACGGCATACCGCGCTTGGATCAGAGGTAAAGCTCATGGGGATCCCGAAACTCGCTCGCTAAAAGCAGCCTATAATAATGCCACCAAGTCGTGTAAGAGGGCCTACATTAGAGCGGATGCCCAGGGCGTTGCACGAGTAGGCCAAGAACTCCTGACGCATCCTACGGGCAGCCGTAGCTACTGGCCTCTGGCCAAAGCCGTGCAATCCAACTTCTACCAACCCTCGCTGCCACCACTGAGATGTCCTGACGGAACTTTAGCTCACAAGCCGCAGGAAAAGGTCGATCTCCTGGCCAAACTCTTTGCCGCTAACTCCCGGATCGATGATTGTAATGCACAGCCACCCTCAATTCCTCACTGTGGCCACACAATGTCTGATATTAAAATCAGACAGTGTGATGTCCGTGCAGAGCTGCAGTCAATCGATGTCCGGAAAGCTAACGGTCCAGCGGAGTTGTCCGTGTTGTCTGTGTTAACGCGTCTGTACCGTCTCTCACTCTCTTCGGGTTGTGTGCCGGAATCTTGGAGAGAAGCTAATGTGCAACCGATCCCTTAAAAAGGAGATCGGTCAGATCCGACTAATTACCGCCCTATAGCCGTAACTTCAGTGTTGTGCAAGATCCTAGAACAAATATTGAACAAACAGCTTATTCGATACCTAGAAGATCACTCCCTAATTCACGATCGTCAATATGGGTTTCGGCCAAAACGGTTAACGGGTGATCTTCTAGCGTACATCACACATCTCTGGGGTGAGGCTATTGACAAGCGTGGCGAGTCACTGGCAGTTAGCCTTGACATAGCCAAGGCTTTTGATCGGGTCTGGCACAAAGCTCTTCTCTCCAAGCTCCCGGCATACGGTTTGCCCGCTCAGTTTTGTACCTGGATTGCTAGCTTCCTGCATGAGCGTAGAATCCATGTCCTTTCGGATGGATGCGCTTCGCGGTTCATGTCAGTGAACGCTGGTGTTCCTCAAGGCTCCGTTCTTTCCCCCACGCTGTTCCTTCTGCATATCAATGACATGCTTCCTCTTGGAAGCATTCATTGCTATGCAGATGATAGCACAGTGCACGGGGGATATAACGGTCACCCAACGGCTGGGCGGGTAGACACCGAAATGAAGCGAGCAAATCTTGTCATTGAGCTCGATCGGGTGTTGGACCTCATTTTTAAATGGGGCTCCGATAATCTAGTGGAGTTCAATGCCAAGAAAACACAGGTGTGCGCGTTCACAGCGAAAAAGTCGCCATTCCTTCCCCTTCCCTCTCTTCAGGGTACATCTCTAGGCCTGCAGAGCAGTATTAACATGCTCTGTATGGATATCGGCTGCGATCTGAACCAAAAGGACTACATCGAAACCGTGATTAAATATGCCTCACGTAAACTCTGTGTCCTGAACAAGGTGCGGCGATTCTTCACGCCTGATCAGTTGTGTCTATTATACAAGACACAGGTGCGGTCTTGCGTGGAGTATTGCTCTCACCTTTGGGATGGCTCCGCAAAGTACCTTTTTGATGCCTTGGACAGATTGCAGCGCCGCGCTGTGCGCATTATCGGCAATGCGGAGGTCACTAAAACTCTCGAGCCTTTGCAACTGCGTAGAGATATTGCGTCACTCAGCGTCTTTTACCGTTTATACCATGGCGAGTGCTCTGAAGAACTCTTTGACCTCATCCCTCCTCCCTTCCTCCATAGGACTACGCGTGCTTCTCTCCGGAGTCACCAATTTACAGTCTCTAATATTCCATCACGCACAAAGAAATTTGGTGACTCATTTCTTTGCCGCACTTCCAAAAGATGGAATAGTCTACCAGCACACGTATTCCCTCCTACCTATGACATAGGGTCCTTCAAACGAGGCGTGAAGAAGCACTTTGTGGGCCGGCAGAGTGAGGGTGACTGATGCTACGTCTCTTACGCTGCACCAGTTGTCCTCGCGCCTGGACTACATTTCCACTTAACATCAGGTGGAGTGGGGTCATTTGCCGGGCTTATTATAAAAAATAAAAAAAAAATGCAGAGGTCACTAACACTCTCGAGCCTTTGCAATTGCGTAGAGATGCGTCGCTCAGCGTCTTTTACCGTTTATACCATGGCGAGTGCTCTGAAGAACTCTTTGACCTCATCCCTCCTTCTTCCTTTCTCCATAGGAGTACGCGCGCTGCTCTCCGGAGTCACCAATTTACAGTCTCTAATATTCCATCACGCACAAAGAAATTTGGTGACTCGTTTCTTTGTCGCACTTCCAAAAGATGGAATAGTCTACCAGCACACGTATTCCCTCCTACCTATGGAGGCGTGAAAGGCACTTTGTGGGCCGGCAGAGTGAGGGTGACTTCATTTCCACTTAAAATCAGGTGGAGTGGGGGCATTTTCCGCGCTTTGTATATAAAAAAAAGCGTTTGCACACATTGATGTCAGTGATTTTTCTGTCCCAGATGTTGAGAGTGCCATCAATACTTGAAAGCCTAGTTGGTCATCGGGACCCGACGGTGTACCGGCAAATCTCTTGAAGATGTGTAGGAAAACCCATTGACATTCCTCTGTGCCATCTGTTAAATCTTATTTTGAATTATGGTATTTATCCATCAGCATGGAAGATGTCCCGTGTAACGCCAATCCTCAAAGGCACTAACAAATTGCTCGTAGAAGAGCACAGGCCGATTGCTATCCTTTGTGCACCAGCGAAAATTCTAGAAATTCTCCTACACAATGTTATTCGCAAGCAAGTCCATCCTTACATCTGTAATGCCGCGACCGCACGCTTGCCAAACCTCGGCAAGCCGTCACAAATTCAAACGTGTGGATAGAGCGTTTGGCTTGGTTTGCAAGACAAATCACAAATCCAAGCCTCGTCCGCACGCTTGCCACTTACCACAAACTCCAAACCTCTACAAACGTTTGGATTGATTTGGGGAAACAAACGTCGCCATCCACACACGCTTGCGAGTGCGTTAGTTGGTTCTGAAGAGGCAAGCATGACGGACATGGATGTTGTTGTGTCGGCCATGACATTTGGCGTTGGCGTTTGATATTTTTATTACAAACATGTTGGTGGCATGATATGGCAAAAAAGATGGTGAATGTTTAAATTCATAAAAAACCGTATTAGGTAGGTATGTAATTATTTTAGAATAGGAAGGTGCATATTTTATTTAACAATTGAATAGATTGCATAGCAGGCAAGATCGCAAGCCGAACGCGCTAGCCCTGCGCCATCGAGCTCTTCGAGAATATCCTCCTCCTCCTCGAAATTATATTCACTCATTCCATAACATTAGTAACATTCCAGGGGCCCAAGTCTACTAATTTACGAATGGCTTAATTGAATCGCAATTGGATCGCATTGTAATTGTTTGACACATTTGGTATTCTCTTACTCATTTAAGAATACCAAATGTGCCAAACAATTACAATGCGATTCAATTATGCCATTCGTAAATTAGCAGACTTAGACCCCAGGAAGTATACGACTTCTTCATTTGACCAGTCACTCATTTTTCACATGAGTAAAACTAAAATCTAAATAAATTAGCACGTCTGTTCGCCACCAGTGCACTAACGAGACTGAGTGCGCACAAACGTGTGGACGCTTCGCAAAGCGCTTGCGGCCAATTCTCTTTGATTTGTGACAAAAAACCGACACTCGACGGATCGCCTACAAGCGCTTGCAACCTACGCAAACCAAGCCAAACGCTATAACCACACGTTTGAATTTGTGACGGCTTGTCGAGGTTTGCCAAGCGTCTGCCTAGGGTTTGTAGAGGTTTTGAGTTTGTGGCAAGTGGCAAGCGTGCGGTCGCGGCATAATGAACAGCACGGATTTAGGCCGCGAAGGTCGGTAAATTCAAATCTGTTAACATTGGTAGAGTACATTTCGAAAACGATGGATAAGGGCAAGCAGGTGGATGTGGTGTATTTCGATTGTTGCAAGGCCTTCGACAGGGTTAATTGTCAAATCCTTATATCTAAGTTCGATGCTCTTGGTTTATCCACTAAGCTTATTAACTTACTTTCGAACTACTTTAAAGGTCGGCAGATATATGTACGCCACGGTTGGTATGTTTCGCAGCCGTACCCAACATCTTTGGGTGTGACGCAGGGATCAATACTGGACCCTTTTGCTTCATCAACGACGTTGTTAAAGTTCTAAAATTTACAAATTGTCTTCTTTATGCTGATGATTTGAAATTATATGCGGAGATCACTGATAAAGCGGATTGTCAGCTCGTTCAAAAGCATATTGATTCCATGCTTAAATGGAGTAACGACAATGGCTTAGAGTTAAATTACAGTAAGTGCTCGGTCCTTTAGTCTTCAGCGTAATCCTACCCAATATGTATAACTTGGGCAGTGTCATTATGAATAGCACTGATTCAATGAAAGACCTTGCAGTGCCGGATTAACCACGAAGCAAGAGTAGCAAATGCTGCGGGCCCCACGCACTTGGGGGCCCCGCGCACCAACGTTTTCTGACCATAAAAAAGTATTACTTATTTATATAGTTTAACAGTTAGTCACTCACAACTCACAATTACTAAGAAAAAAAAATATTTGCATCAAAATTATCAACTATATATTTTTTTTCTATCTGCTGCTTATTGCTATACGTAAGTACTGAAATTTCAATCTTCTTCGCTTTTATTAAAAATATATACACCTTTTTTTCTGCTTCTACTCATCGATGGGGTCGCTTACGAAGGCACTAAACGAAAATACGTCGAAAATTCCTGTATTGAAAATGTTGATGCTGATGCTACGAAGGCGCTTTTTTGTAGGTTTACTACTATCAAGAAGACTTTGGAAAACATTTCCAATGACGTGGATCAGAAGGCAGAGTGCCGCAATCAAGCTTACGGACTAGTTCAAAGTTGAGAGTTAGTTGGAAACGGGAATAATGACAATATTGTGGAATATAGTACTAGAACGTTTGTAAGCGACTAGTGCTGCGCTGCAATCAGATGATCAAGACCATAACACTGGGTACGCCCTTTATGAATCATTGATGACATCACATGAATACGCTCAAGCAATGCGATCTACATTTTCAGATATTGAGACAAAAGCCAAAGAGCTGACTGGCTGTGAACTGTGAAGCATATCAGCAAGAAACTTCTAGACGCAGGAAGCGAAATACAAAATACGACAATTATAGCGGCTCATATATGCCAGACGACTTTGTTGAAAATCAAACACCTGGACAACGGTATGAAATTCAGGTGTTTATTGTTACCATTGATAACGTACTCACTGCTTTAGGTAAACGTATGAACAGTTATGATAAAATTGCTAGCATTTTCGGAATATTCCGAGAGCTAAAATCTCATCCACCAGAATAAATTTTGAAAAAATCTGCAACCATAGTAAGTGCTTGCTTGCAGATGATTTGGAGGATAGTCTGGGCGACGAATTAGTGCAGTTCGCTGCAATGCTCAATTCCGATGTGGCTAGTATTATTGACAGCAGGAATCATGAGGCTCTGGAAATACAGGTTTACAAGCTGTTGATAAATGATTCTTTACAATCTTGTTTCCCAAACGTTGAAATTGCTTTGCGCATTTATTTGTCCCTCGATGATCACCAACTGCAATGGTGAACGATCTTTCTCAACATTAAAACGTGTTAAAAATCATCTCAGTTTAATGAATATTTAACATGATTTACTCCGAGAAGTCGATATCAACAACATTATTTTATAAATTTGCCCAAATTAAATAAAAAAAAGTATGTTTGTAACAGTTTTGTTTTATTTAATACCATAAACTCGATAAGTACCTAACCTAAAACAGTCCTGTAGCAAATTCTATCAAGGGCCCCTTGATAGAATTTGCTACAGGCCCCGCGCTGGCTTAATCCGGCACTGAGACCTTGGTGTTACCTTCGATCCTTCCTTGACATTCAATGTTCACATTTCTATACTCACTCTTAGCTGCTACAGTAGTCTAGGTTTATCTTACGTAATTTAAGTGATTTCCAGAACCCCGACGTCATAAAACTTCAGTTCCCTGGTCTTATAAGGAGCTTGCTGGAATCTAGTTCGTGTATATGGAGCCCACACCAAGCCAAATATGCACCAATGCTGGAAAAGGTTCAAAAGGCTTTTCTTCGTCATTATTATAAGCGTATATATGGCTACTATCCGTTTATGTATCCTACAAAGTATTTATTGGGTATGTTGGGAATGGACTCCTTAGAACTCAGGAGAACTCGTACGGATATTTCAACCGCTCTGTCGATTTTGCGGGGAGTAATTGACTCGCCTGAATGTGTCGAACAGTTGTGTCGCCTTTATGTTCCTAATAATTATTCACGAATACGTGCCGGTCGTAGACATAGACTGTTTGCGAATCCACCGTAGTAGGTAATTATTGGGCATCCTGGAACACTTTTTTTTTTCACTCCATTGATCTCACTGCCGTTCGAGCAATGTCGTAAAAAAGTGTTCCAGGATGCCCAATAATCATTTATGAAATGTTGTGCAGACTTACGGAATATTGTAGGTTTTCCATATTGAGTCACCAAAATTCACTGTTTTTATCACTATGATACACTATTAGCTAACCAAAACCTAAATTTGGATTACGCACAGTAGCTACCACTATGAAATTTTTCATTTTCGTCTAGGCTGGTGGCACCTAACAGCAAGTTTTTGTCGTGATCTGGTAATGGAATATGATTTTTCAATTTTTCCCAGTGGCTGATGCTAAGGAATAAAATCTAGGCCGATTGCTCATGCCTGTCGCCCAGTGGCTGGTGGCATCCAGATATTATTCCATTAAAAGTATCTAGGCCGATTGCTCATGCCTGTCGCCCAAGGGCTGGTGGCATCCAGATACAATTATTCCGTTGAAAAGTATCTAGGCCGATTGCTCATGCCTGTCGCCCAGGGGCTGGTGGCATCCAAATACTTATCAGCGTAATAAATAGCATAGGTAAATCGATCATTCATACCCGATAACATATTTTTTTTTTTACTTAGTAGCTTTACCTTAGCAATATAATACAGTGCAAAAAAAAAAAAAAAAAAAAAAAAAAAAAAAAAAAAAAAAAAAAAAAAAAAAAAAGCATTACTCACTTCAAATCGATTCTTGGATACCAATGAACTGAAGTTTGCTATTTATAATTTATTCGACCACCCACCTCAAGAGTTTAAATGTTTTGGCGCTATGTTATAAAATCATTTTGTTAAATTCCTTCGAACTCTGTGGTCAAGTGCAAGCAGCTGATTATGAAATTCGTCAAACAAAAACAATCGTTAAAAATAGAATGCATATGTCCTCCGCTATCGAATGAACCAAAACGACATGGTAATTTGTTGCCGAATAGTATACGTTGTATTGTTTGTGGTCCTTCCAATTGTGGAAAGACCAACTTAGTAATTAGTCTATTATTACATTGTGACGGTCCTCGTTTTCATAATCTTTATGTATATTCAAAATCTTTATATCAGCCTAAATACATATTTTTAGAAAAGGTATTAGATATGGTAGCAGGTACATCTTTTAACAAATACAATGATAACAGTGAAATTTTAAGTCCACACGAAGCTTTGGCTAACTCAATTATCATATTTGACGACG
Organism: Scoparia ambigualis; assembly: GCA_963921215.1. Lineage (NCBI taxonomy): Eukaryota > Metazoa > Arthropoda > Insecta > Lepidoptera > Crambidae > Scoparia > Scoparia ambigualis. Next base: position 36,926,656 of record OY992510.1, read on the forward strand.
TTGCTTGTGAAAACCAAAACCACATCCGAGATTATTTTGCTATGGGACGTCATAAAAATATAGATTGTTTTTATATAAATCAAACCTATACAAAAATACCTAAACAACTTGTAAGGGACAATGCAAACCTAATAATATTATTCAAGCAAGACGATATAAATTTAAAACACGTTTATGAAGAACATGTAATGTCTGACATGTCATGGTCTCAATTCCGTGTAATGTGCTCAACTGTTTGGAGAAAGCCGTACAATTATATTGTAATAAATAAGGATTGTGAACGAAATAAAGGATGTTATAGAATGACATTTGATACGTTCATTGTGGTAGATTAATATACATAAGCCGTTGTAATTTTATTTATAAATCACTTTCTTTTGTGATTTGGAGTTGAAAGGAAACTTCATAAAAAAAAAAAAAACATGGAAATAGATCTAAAAAAACAATTAGTAAAATCGGCAACAGCTGTAAAGAGAAAAGTAGATATGATCAAGGATGCAAAAAATACAAGCAATATGACCTTGGAAACCATATTCAAACCTATAGTTGACCCTCTTAATTTGTTAACAAGTAAAAATGATGGAAAACACAATGTGGAAGAAAAGAATGATACTCCCAGTTTTAAAAAGATTAAAAAAAATGTAAGCGAGGAGTCCTATTCTTCTATTGAACAATTTAGTGAACCTAGCAGTGAAGAAGATGAGCCAGATCAGGAGTTATATGAAAAATCTAACAAAACCCTTACTGTAACAACTACTCAAGACCATAATGTGAGTGATGGATCGTTTAAATCTCTACAATCGTCACCAAGCTATAAAAATCAGTCTTTGTCTTGGTCAACATCATCTGAAGTAATGAATGATATACCTTTTGGAATCAGACATGACAGAGGTAAACTAATGCTCGGAAAATCTCGTGTTTATGACAATGACAGCACTTTGAAAGTTGGAAACCGTGTTTATAAAAAAACTCTTGGTTTAAAAGAGCTATTGTTTAAAAAGAAACCAAATGTAGATGTAATCACAGAAGATGATTTAGATAAATATAAACTACTACTAATAGACACCAATGCCCATAAATTTTGAACCAACCAAACCAATAAACAGCAATAAAGGGTATAAATATATGAATATTATCAAACCACTATTTAAATTCTCTAAAAATGTGACTACTAGCATGGAAAGCCTTTCACAGGGAAAAGGTATTAATCTTTTAAAAAAAGTTAAGAAAAATACAGACCTTGTTTATTGGGACGATCCGAATGAGTTGGTAGATCGATTAAAATTGCTGTTTGCGTCACGAGATGCAGGTAACACCGGTTTAGATAATGAAATTATCGCAATTATGGAAGAACTGTGGGAAGCAGGAATAATCAAGAATATGAAATATAAAGAACGTTTGACAGGGAAATGGTTCACTTTGAATAACGCATCAGTGCAGCAATGAACATTGACAAATTTGGTCATCATGTTCATAAGCGTCTACGATTAGCGGAATACATTGATACCTTCAGCGATACATTGGTGAAGTCAGATACAGGACACTACGATTTGAAATCATCAAAATTGAAAGGTTTAACCTCTCCAGACGAAGACGACGAAGCAGTAAATAAAGCCTATTTAGATAAAACAGTTCAAGACCTAAGAAACGAAATAAAAACAGTTTATCTTGATGTTAAGAAAAACCTAAATAGCTTGGATAAGGTGACTTCAAATCGTTTGAGTGATTTATATTATACTAAAACAGAGATTGATTTTTTGATAAACCAAAAAAATAAAAATGAGTAAAAAAGACATCGTCAATGAACTACACAAAGCAGCAAGAAGAAATTTCCCGCGTCGATATACAATCATAAAAGGAATAGATGATTTATGGCAAGCTGACCTTATGGATTTTCAGAAGTATTCACATTTTAATAAAGGATATAAATATGTTTTAGTAGTAATTGATACTTTATCGAAATATGTATGGGTTAATCCTTTGAAATCAAAAGATAAAAGTTGTGTTACAAAAGCAATGCTAAATATATTATCTAATTCATCTCGAAAGCCTAAAAATTTACAAACAGATTTAGGCAAGGAATTTTATAATGATACCTTTAAACAGTTGATGGTAAAGTATAGCATTAATCATTATTCCACTTACTCTATAAAAAAAGCATCAATTGTCGAAAGAGTAATAAGAACACTAAAAGGTCACCTTTACAAGCTATTTAGCTTATGTGGTCAATATCAATGGATGCAAAAAAATTTGAAACACGTAGTCCAATGCTATAATAACACTAGACATCGAATAACAAAATTTAAGCCAATTGAGGTTAATAAAGGAAACCAAATAGTTGTCAGATCTAACATTATTAAATCACAAAGTAACAAGATGAACCATAAATTAAAGTTGCGAGTTGGAGATCATGTTCGTATAAGTAAATACAAAGGGGATTTTTATAAAGGTTATACCCCAAACTGGTCATCAGAAATATTTAATGTTATTAAAGTCAATCATACAACTCCAGTAACTTACCACTTAGAAGATAACCATAGGCAGAGAATTTTAGGATCTTTTTACGGTTATGAATTAAGGAGAACAAAATTTCCAGATCTATATCTCATTGAAAAGGTTATAAAAAGAAAAGGAAACAAACTTTTTGTTAAATGGTTAGGTCTCAGTGATGACGAAAACAGTTGGATTGATAAAAATGCATTGGTGTTATAATATAAATTAAGAATTAATATTTGATACGGTCACTTGATAAACATCGATGAAGGAAGGAAGTGGTATTATTAACGACATAATAAATAATATACCGTTTGAGTTACATTTACCTGGTTATCAATTTTGTGGTCCCGGAACAAAACTTAAGAAACGGTTACTGAGGGGCGACCGGGGCATAAACAAATTGGATGAAGCTTGCATGTATCACGATATCGCATACAACAACAGTGATTTACACGTTCGACATAACGCCGATTTAGAACTTTTGAATATGGCTAAGAAAAGATTGCAATCGAGAGATGCTGGAAAAGGAGAAAAGGTTGCTTCATGGATAGTAAAGAAAACTATGAAAGCAAAACTCAAAGCTGGGGCTGGAGTAAGTTCATTTATGACTGGTGTTAAAAAAATCCAAAATAAAATTAAAAAATTAAAATCTAAAGACAATCACACAGCTATAAAATATGCATATGCAGCTGCAAAAAAACTGTTTACTAATAAAAAAGGAATACGCTTGCCGCGGTGTATTCCTATACCAAAAAGTGGGGGTTTCTTACCTCTTATTCCAATTTTCGCTGGATTGTCAGCTCTAGGTTCACTTGGTGGTGGTGCAGCAGGTATAGCAAAGGCTGTCAATGATTACAAGGCTGCTCAGAAAAATCTTCAAGAATCTGAACGACATAACAAGATGATGGAAGCTGTAGCTCTAGGAAAAGGACTGTATATCAAGCCTCATAAAAAAGGAGCTGGTTTATATCTAAATCCTTCAAAAAACTAATGAAACGGCTACCCAGACGCCCTCTCACTAATTTCGATATATTGGAGCATGCTACTGATATTCCACACTTTCGAGGAGTTTTTATGAGAGATGCACTGCCTTCAAAACCAAGAAAGATCGAGTGTGCTATAATAAATTTAGATAGTTCTGATAATCCCGGAACCCATTGGGTAGCCTACGTTAAGCATAATGACGACTGTGAATATTTTGATAGTTTTGGCAATCTAAAGCCACCGTTAGAGTTGATAAATTATTTAAGGTACATGTCTATAAATTATAATTATGTTCAGTATCAAAAGTTTGGAACTATAAACTGTGGTCATCTTTGTTTAAATTTTTTAAGAGACTATTGGAAAAAACATTTATATTGATAATGAAATAAAAAAACTTATCAGTACAAAAATGTCTTTCACTGTGTCAATAACTGGCAGAGGAGAATCTTTAATAACAAATTACTCGCCAACCTTGCAATTACGCGGAGAATATGAGTGTGGACTCTTATATTTTTCAACTTTTAATTCTATCCCGAACATAGATGAAATAAATAATAAATTTTACTATGGCAGTGATAGAATTATCGAAATACCTGAAGGATCCTACGAACTTCAAGATATTTGTGACTTTTTGAAAAGTAACATTAAGGACGCTGCGCTAAAATTGACTTGCAATAATAATACATTAAAAACATGTATTTACTGTTCTGAAAATGTGTATTTCGATAAAAATGATTCTCTTGGTAAAATTTTAGGTTTTGGTATGGATACAATAACAGCTAATATAAGCACCGAGTCTCGGTATCCCGTCAGCATTTTATCAACAACTGTAGTGCGAATCGAATGTGATGTAATCAGCGGGTCATTTGTGAACGGGAAAGCAAGTCATATTATTTACGAATTTGTTCCTAACGTACCACCAGGTTAAAGAATCATCGAAATACCTAAAAACTTAATTTATTTTCCCGTCAATCAAAGTTCAATCAACTCTATTAACATAAGGTTGCTAGACGCTGAAAATAAGCAGATCAACTTACGCGGTGAAGAAGTACAGCTGTATTTACACTTTAGAAAAAAATGTTAAATTTCAATAAAACCCCATCTACGTCTACTGTTCAAGTCAGTTCCAAAAGATCCTCTCAGAAAAGAACACCGCTTCGTTTAAAGAAGAAGCTAACCAAAAGCAATAAGGAATTTTTAAAACTACTGGGTTTGTTAAAATGAATATTTTAAATATAACTCAACCGGCATCGTACGATAACAGCATCGAAAGTTTCGAATATCATTCGTATAAACCATATGTAACAAGTTTTAACAAGAACGATGAAATTCGAATACCTATTAATCAGCAAGATTTGTATGTGTTGCCTGCACTCAGCAGTTTGTACATTGAGGGCAGAGTCAATGTGTATAAGTTTAACAGTACTACTAAACAACAAGAAAAAGTGACAAGTGTGCATTTTGTTAATAATCCAGCTTTATTTCTTTTTCAAGATATTCGATATGAATTAAATGGTGTAGAAATAGATAAGGTAAAAAATACAGGGATTTCTACAACTATAAAATCTTATCTTTCCTTGAATGAAAATGAATCGAAATGTGCAAAGGTTTGGGGCTGGTCACCTACAGGTACGACCAATGTCAGCAATGGAGTATTTTCTGCATCAATTCCTCTAAACAAAATATTGGGTTTTGCAGAAGATTATGAAAAAATCATAATTAACTGTAAACATGAGTTAGTATTATTGAGAAGCAACACAAATCTCAATGCTTTGAAACTAAATACCGATGAAGTTGTGGAGGATATAACAATAAGTAAAATTGTTTGGCGAGTTCCTCACATTAAAGTTTCAGACCGCGAAAGAATTAATTTATTAAAGCATTTAGAAAAAGATCGTCCCATTACAGTAGCATTTCGTAATTGGGACTTGTATGAGTATCCATTACTACCCACAACACGTAAACACGCTTGGTCTATAAAAACCTCATCTCAGATTGAAAAACCACGATTTGTAGTAATTGCTTTACAAACTAACCGTAAACATAATGTGACACAGTCTATGGCAGAGTTCGATCATTGCTTTATTCGTGATGTCAAAGTATTTTTAAATTCATCATATTACCCTTATGAAGGAATGAATATTAATTTTGCTGACAACAAGTTTTCATTAATATACGAACAGTATGCAAGATTTCAGCAGTCTTATCATGGTCGTCGACCAGAGCCGTTGTTGAGTTTGAAAGAGTTCAAAGATATCGCTCCTTTATTTGTTATTGACTGTTCTCGCCAACACGAAACGCTAAAGGGATCAATTGACGTTCGGGTTGAAATAGAAACAGATCAAGAGATACCTGATCAGACCGCCGCATATTGTCTTATACTGAACGACTGCATATTTGAATATAAGCCTCTGAGTAACATCGTTAAAAAACTATCATGAATAAAGATGTTATAATAGTGGATGTGCAAGGTTTTAAAAATGAGAAAAATGAATTCATTATCAAGGAATTAGTTATAGGCACATCAGAACACACTCAAATATTTTTAATTAAACCTCCATATCCATTTTCTACACTTACTCTCGAAGAAAGGAAACATGTTTGGTGGATAGAAAGAAACCGAGGATACCGATGGAGTGAGGGACATATTGACTACAGAGAATTTAAAAGACTCATTAAACCTTACTTCAAAGAACGCAAGATCATAGTAAAAGGAGAAGAAAAAATTAAATGGGTGCGAGAATTATGTGGACATGAAAATGTTTTAGATATAAGTGATAAAGGTATACCTAATTTAGAAACTCTAAGTAAACTTTACTGTAAAGATATGTTTTCATTCAATTGTTTCAACCATATAAAGTATTGTGCATTAAGAAATGTTATATGCATTAGAAAATGGATTATAGAAAATAATGTATCGATGTCAGATATTTAAATAAATAGAAGTTAAATAAAAAAGTCTTTCAGTTTTAATAATTCCCTCACATAGTAAAATAATAAAACAACTTCAGTATCTTAAAATATCATTTAATTAAAACCACATTAAAATCTAACAATGTTACAACAGTTCGTTACATTAAAAAAAAAAAAAATATATATATATATAAATACTAATTTGTTTTTTTTTTTATTTAACATTAAACTTAGCTTCAAGTAATTATTACATATTTATGTTTTATACAAACTCATCACTAAGACTTATTTATTTATTTGAAATTCTTTAACTAAGGTTTACCAATTAAATATAATAGAAGTATTTTACTTACTACATATCTTTTGTTGAATATTTTACACATAGATTTTTTTACTATTTTCTTTTTACTTAATAATTTTACAATAAATCAAGTACTTCTTACTTAATTATATGTTTTCTACAGATTACCACTAAGACTTATTTATTTCAAATAACAAACTAAGATTTACCTTAAAAATTTATAACTTTAAAATTTTAATAGTTTAACAATAAAGTAACAATTACTAAAAATAATCATCACTAGTAATTTTCCTGGAAATCTTTTTTATTAAGTTTTCAGTGAGGTCCATTATCTCATCTATAGAGTCTCGCATCACATATTGCGCACTAAGTATCACACAACCATTGTCATTGTCATTTTCACTGCACTGTGTAGTTTCTGCTGAAGATCTTGAGTATGCAGCAGCTTCGTTCTCCAAGTCCACTACTTGAATTTGTATCAGCCGTTTTCCTTTTTTTTGATCCTTGGTGATTACATATGAAGTCGACGCCACATCTCTACAGTTTCTTCGTGCTGCATCTCTTTTTTGTTTCTTCTTAAGAGCTGCTTTTTTTGCCAATGCTTCTTGTACATATTTACCGAGGCCTTCGGTAGGGCTACAGAAATTAGGATCTTGTGCGTATATGGATGGAGAATAGGTTCCACATATGTCTTGAGAATCTTCCATGATCTGCGAAAAATTAGAAACATTTATTGATTAACATAAACTATACAACATATAAATAATATTAAATGCTTAATATTAGGTAGTAATACTTACAAAGAATAAATTCTGAAGTGCAATAAGGTAGGTAGGTACTAAACAGCGGGCGGCAGTTGCTCGGTTGTGTATAGATCGGCTAACGAAGTGCTACTGACTGGACTGTGGAAGGGAACTACTGTCGTATGCATCAAAATTACTGAATTGCAAAACGTAATATAGCAGCAATCGTGGGAATGAACATGTATAGACTTGTTCTGCTGGCACCGGGTATCATATTATTGAAAAATATATAATAAGTAAAAAAACAAAAATCTAGGAAGATGTATGCATTCAAATTACAGATTTGCATAACGTGACATAGTGTCAATGAACATGTTTGAACTTGTTCGGGCACCGCATCTGAGGTTTTACGTTATTGAAAATATTATAACCTACGGTAATAACATTAATATTTAGGCAGAGAGAATGTAGGATACTTAATTGTAGTTAATTTACAGTGGAAACGTCATGGTGATATTTGAAATAATACAATTTTTGTATTACTGAAAATAAGTATATTTATTTATAAAAAGCTTATCTTACTAAATAATACACTGAATACATTTATAAAAGTATTTACTATGATACAAAATATTAGATACAATGTAATAATATTAAATTTCATTAACTCATGTAATAATATTATACAAATTAAAAATCTTTTAATAAAATAAAGGTGGTTTTTGTTATGAAATCGCAATAACTATACATAAGTCTTGTAGGTTTTACATTCAAAAACAACATGCAAACTATGAAGCATATAGCATATAGCTAATCGTGTAACAATAGCATCAGTAAGTAAATGCGGCCGGGCAATCTTTTCCAACCGCTTTTAGAAAATCTTCTTTTTTTTCTAGAACAAACTAGATTTATGCCCCCATGACAAAGTGGATATTTTATCTTTAAGTATAATTCGTTTGTCATCATTTGAAGATAAGGCAACTTTGTTAACAGATTGAGTAAAAATTTCGTGTTTCAGAGACTTAAACACAACATTCTTTTTCTTTATCAACTTATTGTGCAATAACACTTTATTAAAATCTTTAAAAGTAAGAGTTTTGACTACAGGTCTCTTTACTCCTTTTGCTTTTTTTAACTCGTTATTTTCAGTTTTCACGCAATATAACTTCGATCGCAGTCCTACAAATTCAACAATAAGTTGCCCGCCTAGCTCGTCCTTAAATAACCCAGGAATCTTTTTGTTTCGACATACAATATTATACTGATTATTTTTAGTATAATTGCTAGTATCGAAGTACGACTGAAACTTTAATTTTATATCGTTATATATGTCAGGTGTCTCTATACTATACAAAAAACTGTCAGTGTCCGTATAACATAATTTTAAACGAGAACCATAAAAAGGTTTCATTGTGGAGTAGTGGAAATCATACATATGATTTTTAGATATTTCCAGAACAGCGAATCCTATATAGATAGGTTTATCCAAAGTAATTAACTCTGGTTTCATTTGCACTGCTACAAAATTTTCCGTAAAAACCGTGGAACTATGGAAATTAGGCCTCGATATCAATTGTTCGGCTGTGTAACATTTTTTTGTTTTATTTCTGGTGTCATTCCACTGATTAACCAGATGAACGTTGAGTCTTTTTTCAGTATCTTCTAATGTTTTCCCAAAAATGCTGTTATTTAGTAATTTAAAGAAATCCTGTTCAAATGTAGATTTAGCCTTTTGACGTAACTCTGTGTTTAAATCTATATATGGTTTTAAAAAAGGACTTTGTTTAAATTTGATTACTCGGTGAATACGTTTTAATACTAAACCGTGTTGTAAGCACGTTTTTAAATGTACGTAATGTATTACATAATTAAATTTATCGTACAAATTAGGTATCAATTTGGGATATTTTGATCCGGGTGGTGTAAACTTCTGAGGACAAAAAGGAAGGTCATTGTGCAACTCATGTAAGTATTCCGGATATTCCAAATCAACTTCTAAAATATACCCATACTTCGAGTCATTGGGTACTTGGAGAATATTAAGTTTATCTATTTCCGTTTGACTGATTAACTCAAAATCAGAATAGGGCAAGTATGAACACATTGCATACCCATATAAATTATTACAATCAATGTAAAATAAATAGTTATCGGAGATGGACGGATTATAATTTGACAAATATTTGTTATTCGCTTTGGAATACCTAGTGGAGCATAAGCATACCCCACCACGAATGCCCTTTTGAAGCATACGTACGATTTCTAGGTTTTCAATAAGTTGTAATTTCACTTTAGTTTTAAGTAACATTGCGTCGAAACTTAGTCCTGGAGCGGTCATGTAAAATGCAGGATCTAACCTATAATTATTTTTACAAGTTAGACGAAAATTCTCAAATACATCTGCTAGTAAAATTACATCTGTTTTAAGGTATAAGTCGGTGTATTCACCGAGATTTTTCAAATGAAACGTTTTCCAAACATGTTGAGCGTGATAATAATCCGATTCAGAAATGGTGTCATTGGTCAAAGTACTATAAAAACATTCTCGCGGCGGTAACACATCTTCATCATAACAACTCCAATTCGTCATGTGTTCATAGGGATACACGCCTTTGCGTTTTATTAGATCAAAGTGCTCTTTATTTGGGAAAAGATAAGACAAATGCGCAAAGTCATTACTAGTCAAGTTACCTACAAGTTTTCCTAAACTGGTACCTAAAAATTTAAATGAATCTACAAATCTAACTGGAAAATATTCCTGAAGTTTCATATGAAAAAACTTCGTGAAAGATATATAATTTTCTTTGTTTTTGGCAATGACTTTTATTCCCCCCGGGGTATCTCCTAGTTGTCGAATAAATAAATGGCTGTCATACCCGCTTAAATTGTGAAAAAATACGGGAACAAATTTAGGTAAACAAAACTGTAGATTACAGTAAGAATGTGCCGCACCTCGATATTTGCCTGTCAAATGACAATGATCTTTGACTTTATCGTCCAATAATAACTGATCACAGAGGAAACAATTTTTACATTTATCGAAATTTTCTTGCTCTTCAGCTGATAATAACGTTATTGGAATGGTTTTTTTAAAGTTTTGTTTATTTCTTTTACGTCTTTTTTGAGAAATTCTATGAATTTTTCAACGCAATCTTTTCCACGATACGATACGTATTTATTGCGAGAGCTATCATACGAACAGACAATATAATACGCAAAAGCGGCTGGCAAATGTTTTTCTAACACAATTGTATTTTTTGAATCTAGCCCGTCACCACTCGATTTAGGTTCTAATAAAGATTCGAAATCCGCATAAATAACGAACGGCATATCTTGCATTCTTTCGAAATGGTTAAATTGTATTACGGTTCCTTGATCCGGTAGCACAGTCCGAACACCGCTACAAATGTGAGCATCAAATGTTTCCATTTTATTAAAAAATATCATACAGTCGTCACAAAAATATATTTTTGAATGATGTTTTGTTAACTGGGGTCTTAATAATTTATTTAATTTTTTTATTAAACAATAATGTTTAAAATTACCCTTTTCTAATAGTAGTAAATTGATATGGTGTTTTTTTCTACGTTCTGTTTTGTACAGAGGACCGACAATCTGTGACTTGTTTGCTAGACCATACACGTTTATGCTAATTTTAGGATTATTTTTCTCAAAGGTTCGAATGTCCAAAAACCCTACAGGAAAAGTCATATTATCAGTATTGAGAATTTTTTCGTAGCGCGGATACGATGATATGCGATGGGCATTATTGCTTACGGGAAATAACGCAGCCATTACACTCCACAAAAAACAGAACGCATCATTATTTCGAATATTTATGCATGCGTGTCTCGATTTTAAACATTTCGGTAATTCTATAAACTGACCAGCCCTCAATGGGTTATATTTGTTAATATTGACTTCTAAGTATAAATTGCTTATAAAAGCCCAACCACTATCTCTTTCTTGAAATTCGTCAATCTTTGTTACAATAGTATCGACTGCGTTCGAATATATTTCACTAAAACAATAATTCTGATGAAATATCACGTTTTCAGTTGCGAATGATTTTATTTCACTTGTGCTGTTAAGTAAAGCAAAATCAGCAAAAAATTCAAAATTGACTTTAATAGAATGATAGGTAGCTTGTCGCGCAGATAGCAACTCCTGCACACGAGATCGGAGCCCGCGTAAAAACACAGCTGGCGGGCACGTGCTGCGATCGCTGACGTCACCGTCTCCCCCCGAGCCCGGCCGCACCCGATACGATGCAATCCGACTGCGGAATGCACTACTTACTTTTTCAATGCCACTACTTACTTCAATAGAATTATTATTTTTGTGTATTGTACTTCGTAAATGGGCTGAGAAAGCGCTACTTTTAATAGATATGTCACAAACTGTGCAATAAACTGTTCTCTTTGCCATGTCGGTTTCAGAAACTCAATATTTTATTACAAACAAACAATTAAACTAAACTGCTAAGAGGCTATGCTGTTGGAGGCTGCTAGTTTAATTATGTAGATAAGATAGTAAGCATCTGTATTTAAAACGTATTTTACCTACCTATGTTTTTAGTGACAGCATTAGTAGGTAAGTAAGAATTGTAATTAATACTAATTAATGAGGTTTACTCTCGAAGATTTTTTTTTTTTATTTTATTTATTTTATTTATTAGTTTTAAATCTTATGATACCTAATTACAAAATTAAAAAGTTAACAAAACTAACACTAAATCTGTCTTAATTTTAAAAAAGTAAAAAGAAAAACTAATATTAAAAACGACTTAAACTTAGTAGTTTAAAATTATAAGTATAAGTATAAGTATTAAAACTAAGTAGTTTTAAAAAATTTGCCCTCGCTGGTGAACTGCCGCTTACAGTCCTTTATGACCTCTGTTAGCTGAACCATTTGGGAGCATTCCGAGTCACATTGAAACTTTAAAGAGACAACCGCGTGTTCCCATCGGTCTTTAGGCTCTACCGGTAGGATGTCCCTTACGTTGTAGACTTTGAGGTCTATAAATACGTCGCCATCCAAGTCAGCGGTGCGCCGCAGCACGCCGTCCGCCACCCGGCGCGACAGCGAGGACGTTAGGGTTCCTTGTTTAGCCGCGTGCTGGGCAGCCGTTTCGTCTTCACTGTCTGAATCCAGCTGCCACCCGGTCGATTTCTTCGTTGAAGACGATATCTTTTTCGGTAGCTTCCTCTTCACTGGCAATTTTGTTTCTTTTTTCTTGATACTAGAAATAAAAAATAAAAACAAATAAGTACTCTATATAGGGGAACTGTGTTCAACTGCTGAAACTAATCTTCATAAGTTTTTAAAACTATCAACGATTTCAAAAGAAACACGTTTTTACGTAAATGTACCTATGTATATGTATCCTTATAACCAGATAATAAAGTTCAAAATTGATTGTAGAAATTGGCAGTTTTGGGTAGGTTGATCTGCCACCGTGAGTACAGCAAAAATAGAATTAAAAAAAAAAAAAATATATATATTTTTCGAACACATACTTTTTACTAGAAGTCGTTGATCCTTCGTCGTTGTCCGAGAGGAAGTGGTTGGCAAACTGCTTCTTGTTCTTGGTCTCCTTGGGGCGCTTGTACTCAGTGTCCGACCTGAAAGCCAAATGAAAATATAATTAAGTATGCATACACGGGATAATAATTAGTTAAATTTATCCGAGACAAGATAAAATTTTACTAGAAAAAATCAACCAGTCTCAGGAAGCTCGAGTGGAAATCGAACCCACGACCTTTGGATTACCGGTCCAATACTCTGACCACTAAGCTACCGAGGCCGGTAAGTCTCGTTTAGCGTAGTAGGAGCAACCGAGGCGGGGTCTAACTACATAAGTATAGCATTGTAATGCTAAAATTAAAATAATAAAAATTATCCGAGACAGTTTAAAAACTTACGAACATAATTGCAATTGCGCGGATCTTCGTGGTGCTAGCGGGACTTCGGTGAGTAGCGCAGCAGCTGGCTAGGGCGAGCGGGCGGTGGCTATTGGCGGCTGGCGGTGGCTGTGGCTGGCTAGCGACGGGCAGCAATTTCGGCGCACTTGTTGTCACTTGTTTCCCGGTCAGAATTATCAAGATGGCACGGAGTCGACAAAAGATATGAACCGCATTTAGATTTACTGAAGATTAAATAGGGAATTTTACATATATCGTAAACCTTGAGGCAAAAATATTACAAAGCATACCTTAACCTACAATGGCTTAGCGTCGTAAAGGGTATTTAATAACCATACAAATTAATATTAAATAAAACAGTTTAGAATCTCAACTTTTTCTGAAACGTTTGCAAAAAATTATAAATGAAAAACAAAAGTTTCATGTTACATGATATTTCATTCGAATCTGAGAATTCGATGCACACATATTGACGATAAACATACCTGTAAGGCAGAGTTCACAATTGTGATGCTATCGCTAAGATTTGTACTTGAATAAATAATTAATGTTATTGGTGTACATATATCAGTAAATAAATAAATGATATATACGATGTTATAAGTTTCTTCTCGATTATAAAATTTTGGTACTCTACAACTTGTTATTAAATCAGTATTTACTATGGCACCACATATATTTAGTAATAATTATCTACATTATTTATTCCAAATTAATTCTACGCAAACGATGTCACGGGTACAGCTAGTTGATTTGATAAAGGTGTAAAACTATAAATACAAAAAAGTACAACATTAAAAAAAGTCATTGCATTATTGTAACACTGTTGTGTACACATCTTTATTGCCTTCACTTATAATGTATTACCAAGTAGCATAGCGGCCGGTGGCCTATACCATCAATAGATTCGATTCCCGGTGCTATTAAGTATTGAGTACTATTTGGGCTAAGGATGTTTTTTTTTTTTTTAGTGTTTGCTTTCGTTACTTAAGTTTTGTTTTTGTAAAGTTGACAATTATTGTAGTGTGCAACATGTATAATATGCACACTAGTGCATGTTATAATTTTAAATTTAATTTTAATCAATAAAAGCCATCCCATTGATTCGCGATTTTAGGACTCATTCATTTGTTTTATTATCTAAGTAAAAGTATCGTGTATAGTGTAGGTCGGCTATCGTCCGAATAGAATCTGCGTATTACGCAAGGGTCGCGTCGCGAGTTCGATTACCGCACCCAAATATAAGTGTGTTTTTTTTTTTTTTGTTTGGTGTTTCTGATTTCCATTACACAAGTGAAGCTACTAACTTTGGGATTTGAGTATGTAGGTGTGTGATGTTGTCCAATATGTATTTACTTATAATTAACTAAATCGCTTTTATATATAATAAAAAACACAAATGGAACCATAGGATAGAGCTTGTACATCAAATTTGCATAAATGCAATTTTCAAGTTCCCCTGACTTCTTGTTACTATGTACGTCAATGTACTTAAATGCTTAAATTACAATTTATTACATTTACTGCATAAAACTAGTTTTACTTTGTAGATGTAATTGGTTCTTTATATCATAAGTATTACAATTGACATTCCTATAGTCATCTATTTTTAACAACGTAACACAAGTATGGACACACACGCGTGTACGAAGAAGCTGACTTTGCATCGTTCATGGTTCACAGGTACTACAGAGTAACATAAACCATTCCCACGCTGTTAGTGTACGGTGCATGTACCTAGTGCAAGTGATGTGAAAGTTTTGGCTAAACAAACCGGAATCCTGGATAGATGGGTGACCACCCATCACTCACTGGCTTCGCAATGAAATCATCATTTTGCTGTCTAGGGGCTACCAGCCTATACGTAAAATTTTTTGTTAACATCTGTTATCGGGTATGAATGATCGATTTACCTATGCTATTTATTACGCTGATAAGTATTTGGATGCCACCAGCCCCTGGGCGACAGGCATGAGCAATCGGCCTAGATACTTTTCAACGGAATAATTGTATCTGGATGCCACCAGCCCTTGGGCGACAGGCATGAGCAATCGGCCTAGATACTTTTAATGGAATAATATCTGGATGCCACCAGCCACTGGGCGACAGGCATGAGCAATCGGCCTAGATTTTATTCCTTAGCATCAGCCACTGGGAAAAATTGAAAAATCATATTCCATTACCAGATCACGACAAAAACTTGCTGTTAGGTGCCACCAGCCTAGACGAAAATGAAAAATTTCATAGTGGTAGCTACTGTGCGTAATCCAAATTTAGGTTTTGGTTAGCTAATAGTGTATCATAGTGATAAAAACAGTGAATTTTGGTGACTCAATATGGAAAACCTACAATATTCCGTAAGTCTGCACAACATTTCATAAATGATTATTGGGCATCCTGGAACACTTTTTTACGACATTGCTCGAACGGCAGTGAGATCAATGGAGTGAAAAAAAAAAGTGTTCCAGGATGCCCAATAATTACCTACTCACCGTGTCGCACAGTGGCGCGCGCACAGTCGCCATTGTGTCGAATGCATGAAGCAAGCAGTTAAAAGTAGATATATTTTTGGATGAACCAAAATCGATTCTAAGTAGAATTCGACTCTAAGTATATATTAAATAAGCATTCTAGTTTACATAATTATGTAATTGGGTTTATACCTGTTTAATTATGTTTAATAATAAATAAATAAATAAATAATTATGGTATTTTCATTTTCACAAATGCTTCTTCAATTTATTATTCTTAAGATTTATTCTGATTTATTGATAGATACTACAAGGGGGTTACTCCCGAAAGCAAACTCAATCTTAATACAATTCCAATGCAATTAATATGTATCGATATTGGGATAAGTAAAGATAATTCCGGAACGCCATCTCGATAATAATTTGTTCAATCAATTTCCACGCAATTTAATTCCAATGTGACGCTATTGTCGCTTACAAAAGTGCCATTTGACATTTTTTAGATTTGTGATTGGAAATTGATTAATGCAATTCTGTTTCAAGAGTAGCCTACCAAATGTGTTTGGTTGATCTAGAGTTTAATAAAAAAAAATACAAGTATCAACGTCGGTTTTTCAGAGTACTCGTATAGTGAGTGTTGATACCCCAAGAATTTTTGAATTTGCCGCCATTCTTTCTAGTCACGTTTCGTTGGTCAGACTATACAGGACAAAAATTGCGCTTCTGACGTCATAAGCGGACCTTTTAAGACGTCCATGGCGACCATGGCTATGATAATTTAGTGGCAAATAGTAGATAATGCTTCAATCTTAACATGTCGATTTTTTTTTACTTGTCCTCATTTCTTTTCATACCTAGTAATAGTAAAAAAAACGATTTATTTGTATTTGGAAAGAATTTTGAAAGTCTATTCTTACTGATTTACATTGTTTGATCGCATATTCTTATTATTGTTGGCTGAGTATTCACAAGATTGACAATGGTAAAATCACTTACCTTTACTTTTATAATTTTTTAAAGTTTACATGTGTATTAATTAACTTCCCAAAAACACTTGCTTTTAAACAAAGATACCCAATGGGTATCTACTGGTGAATAGGTGTTAGCAGAACGTTCGAGAATTAACTACTATGCCGATGGAAAAATAACAATCTACCCACATGTGGTTCCATCACTATTCGACGCTTTAAGACGTCTATGGCGCTGAGGGCAAATCGTTTTTTACTTAAAATTTTAGAATTCATCCATAAGATAACTTTTCACTAGAAAAAGTAATGGGGGTAGTACAAAACTATTAATATAATGCAGGTAGGCTTTACATATAATAAAACCAGTCTTGGCTCGACCACTATCTTTGATTGCCGTCTCCGGCGTCCGTCCCGAACATGACATGGCGCAGTCGGTAGTTAACGTATAAAGTAAATCACTCATCGGTGAAACTGTGGGGCTATTCAGGTAATAGCATTCCAGTTATAGGAAAATGTTATTTAAAAACGTCATACAAAAATAATATATATTTTCTCAAGTTTGTTGTTGTTGATGTTTCATCACCACCCACCCGTATTAGGTCCCCGTAATAAAAAACGTTTATCATCATCGGTGTCGGTGAATAGTGATAAATGTCGTATCAACGATATTACGACACGCAGGTATTGGAACATAACGCTAATTTACCTGGAAAATTAACTATTAAGGAATGTATCATAGTTGTAAGGAACTAAGATAATTTATCATTCAAATTATCTACCCTCATTTTTATTGGTTTTTCTTGGGTTCTAAAGTAATGATTGTAACAAAATTAAAAGCCATTTACAACAAGAAATTCTTTAAATGCAAAACTACTTACTTAGACACCATTGTAACAGAGTTTAACTTAATAAACGTATGATGTGTCGAGGATATATAACTGCTCATTGACAGTGACATTGAATGTCATTGATTTTACTCCATACAAGCCGTATCGAGGTTACTTACACCAATTAGACAGTGCTGAGGTTCTATTTTACACCACGCAAGTCGTGTCAGGGTAACTTACTCCACTTTAACAGAGTTGAGGCTCCACACATGCCGTGTCGAGGATATTTACTCCACTTTAACAGTGTTGAGGCTCCACGCTAGCCGTGTCGAGGATACTTACTCCACTTTAACAGTGTTGAGGCTGCACGCAAGCCGGGTCGAGGATACTTACTTCACTTTAACAGTGTTGAGGCTCCACGCAAACCGTGTCGAGGATACTTACTCCACTTCAACAGTGTTGAGGCGCCACGCAAGCCGTGTCAAGGATACTTACTCCACTTTAACACTGTTGAGGCTGCATGCAGGCAGTTTCGAGGATACTTACTCCGCTTTAAGAGTGTTGAGGCTGTATCTTACTCCAAGCAAGCCGTGTCGAAGATACTCACTCCACTTTAACAGTGTTGAGGCTATATTGATGTTGTCAATTGGTGGATACATCAATAAAGAAAATTCCAAGGAGCCCCTCTGGATTGGAAGCAAAGGAATCGCCACGCGGTTTTCAGGTCAGACCTCAGCATTATATATACTTATTGATTGTATTAGAATAATAATTAGACTTACTCCGCGGCACAGCGGCTACACAAGCCGTGTCGAAGATACTCACTCCACTCTACCAGGGTTGAGTGAGGCTATATTTTATTTCAAGCAAGCCGTTTCGGGAATATGTACTTAGTACATTTTAACAGTGTTGAGGCTTTATTTTACTCCACGCTAGCCGTTTCATAGTTTCTAACTCCACTTGAAGTGTGTTGAGGATTTTTTACTCCACATTAACCGTGCGTGGCCATACCTATTTCACCCTAACAGTTTCACGTTTCTACGTCCTCCGTAGAACAAAGCAGAGTCTCAACATGGTTGAGGACGTGGGTTCGATTTCCACCGGAAGTGGACATGTTTTCAACGTTTCGTTATCTTCGGGTTTACTTATCAATAATGATTTGGTGAAGACATCTTAAACTATGTCATTGATGTTTACAATGACTCAACCAGTAGCGGCAGAAACGAAGCTTGGCCATTCGCGCTGCTTGCAGCGCTAGCGCCTGTGCCCGTGCCAGCTGCGCCACTAGGATCTTCGATCTGTCGCCGTATATGACGGTCAGTCCGACGATAGCCTACTTTCATTTGACACCCATAGATTTTACAATTTCTCAAAGAAGAACCTCATAAAAAATAAAGGGTTACTCATAACAATAATTAAAAAAAAATAAAATAATAAGACTTACTTACCTACTTAAACAAATGAAAAATAATTAATAATAATAAAAAATGGTAATAATGTACATAAGCCTCGAAGCTCCAAAACTAAATTAGGAAATTGAAAAAATAATAATAATAATAAGCTCTGTTGGAGGTAAATATGAATAAAAGTTTTAAAACTTCACTTTCTGAGCGTAATAATATTAAGACTCCTAATACCATAACCAAGTTTGATTCGGAAAGAAAACAAAAATCCAACGCTCTGTACAGGGCTCTCGGGCTGATGCCCGGGCTGAAGTTGTGATCAACTTCGAGGTTATTTAAACTCTAGGGGGGGGCGCCACTGCGCGTAGTAGTATCATCAGCTATCGAGCTGCGATCAAGCCCACCTGCACCATTCACACCGCCGATGGACTGCCGAGGTTCCGCCGGATATCTGACAGGGAGACGTTGGAATCAGAGCTCCTGCAGTCGCTTGATCTATTTTTATGATTGAATGACAGAAAGTGTGAGCTCACTAGGGATCGTAATGTTTTACATTGGATTCGTAAACGTAATATTCATTTTCCCGGCAAACCTATACAAAACAACTATACCCCAAAACCATGTCTGTTACTTACTATCTCAATCTATGTACATAAAAATGAATCGCCAAATGTGTTGCTAAGCGCACGAAAACGGCTCGACTGATTTGTCTGATTCTCTTTTGTTGTGTTTACAAAGGTCAGGAAAAGTTTTCAAAAAAAAAAAAAGGTAAAGGATCTCACAGATTCACTTAAAATTTAAAACAGCTTCAAAATAATTATATCTAAAAGAATCGAACTGCCCTTAAATTATTAAATCACAACTACTATTGTCAACAATTGATAATCAAGATGCTTATTTTTAATTAAGTATCTACTGCAATTAAAGCTGATCGAAAAAAGTTAAGGTTTACTTTAGGCCTCAGTTGAAATTAATGTTCTTCTGTTCGGCCTATTTGTGTTTGCGAAATTACTGGAACCGGTTCTAGAACTCTACAATAATTGTTTAGTTTATGTTTTGTACCTACGCACGAAAAATAAGCTCAAACTATGACGAGTGTGTATTGAATAATAAAACTACGAGTACAAGCACCTTTTTGGAGTCATAGGGTTTGTCACAAACACTTACAAAAGCATTACTAAAAAACCGAGCAACAGAACTTGTTTTTATACATAAATGTATAATGAGGGATTTAGATGAATTCAGGAATATTGACTACAGCATGCACAGGGCCGCTGGTGTGCTTCAAGCTGTAATCCTCATATTTGAAATCTTAATGAAAACGAATTTTGACAACGCTAAAAAATAGTCATAAATAGTCGTACATGTAAAAAAAATAGTCGCATTATAGTTTCGGCGTTATAGCCATAAGTTAGTAAGGATTATGGCTTGAACGTCAAGCTGTAATCCTCATTTCTGGTGCAAGCAAACGGTAAAATGTTTCGGATTGGTTTAGGTTCCAAAAAATAGTCATGAAATAGTCGCAACGACATGCCAAATCCCAGAAATAGTCCTTAAAAGATTCCAGAGATATAAAGGTACCCTGGTGAGGATTACGGCTTGAACATTTGAAAACTATAAATTTCTCCGTAACGCCTACGATTTTCGGTTTAAAATTTGTACCAAAAAATAGTCATGAAATAGTCGTATAAAGTGATAATAAATTTGAGCTGATTTAATTTCAAAATAAAAAGTTTTTACTTTCCCTACATTTCTATGGATGTACAGTCGTGTTCAAAATTTGTAACTTCATTTGATATGATTGTGAAATATTCTGCTTAATATATAACATTACTTCCAATTAGGCGTTTTCCATGGCAGCTGTTATAATTAAACAAAAAAACCAACATTTATGTATATTTTTTTTATATAATAGAAGGTGGCAAACGTGCAGGCGTGACACCTGATGGAGAGTAATCTTCGCCGCAACACCAGAGGAATCGCAGATGCGTTGTCGGCCTTTAATTAGGGAATAGGTTTTAAGAAGGAATAGGAATTGTGGGGGGGGGAGGGAAAGGGCCTCCGGGACCCTCACTGGCCGGACGTAACACAACAGCACCAAGTGCTATTATTTCACGACGGATATTAGTGAGAGGGTGGTATTAGAGTCTTAAGGGTAAACCTACGGACGCGAGTAACTTTAACCCCCTTATCCTTATTTATATTTATACCATCGAAAGCTTGCTTTACATAACTTGTTTAAATCTCAGTACATATATGTTTATATCACAGCAATTAGTTTTGATCTTATTTATCATAGTTAGTTCAATATCTGTTGGTGTTGGATTAGTTCATTCAGTTTATGTTTCTAGAAAATTTCAATAGGGATAGTGCATATTCTAAAATCACAAATTCAATAAACGAATCAGACACCAACAATATCAACAACTTTTAATTACTTACATCGAATAAAAGTATAATACTATGTAATAGTATGTTTAAGGTATCACTGATGTTAAAAAGTAACAGAACCTTCCACTCCAAGAGTAGCGTCTGTTGTATCCACAGACGTTATTATACGTCTGTGGTTGTATCAATCCGGGATCGACCAAATAGCGATATATCCTTGTCTCTATCGTTAACGGACGAAACCGGACGGGTGGCTTGTTAATTGTAATCTAAGTCGAAAGTACGTTTTATACTCACAATAACTTCAAAAACGACACCGCGTCTTCGTACACGGAAAGAATTTATTAGTTGGTTTTACCATATTTCAACAAAATTTTAAGGTTAATATAGCACCTACTCTTGAGTTTTGTTGAATGAACAAAAACTATATTGTTGATCAGTTTCGGTAATTTTAACTTATTACATATTTGTTGATTCAACATTTCATTAAAATGGTAAAATTAACCCTCTGAGAAGGGGTTAATATAGCACCAACCCGTGGAATTTAGTTGTTTTTACCAGTAGCACAATGGTAATTTTAACCGTCTAGCAATATGTTAATTCATTACCTACCTTTAGATTTTTGTCAGTTTTACTAGTTTGCACTTGGTGCAAACCTGTAAAAACAACTAAGCATGACAGTAAAATTGACTCTCTAACAAGGTTTGCTTTAACGTATTCGAAAAGATAAAAATACAAGTATGTTTGTGTTGAATCGACTTGTTTTTAATGGTTAGTTTTACTGGTTTGCACCTAGTGAAAACCTGTAAAAACAACCAACCATGACAGTAAAATTGACCTTCTAACAAGGTTTGCTTTAACGTACTCGAAATGTTAAAAACACGAGTGTGTTTGTGTTAAATCTACTTGCTTTTAATGTTAGATTAACCTTCGAACTCAAGGTTGTGTTAACTGAGTTACTATATTGGATCAACTCGTACTATATTGTTGGGTCAACCCAAAATATTTTGGGTATAACCAACAGTATTTTTGCAAAATCGTTTTGTTGATTCGATCAATGTCAAGGTGTTGAATTTACCAACTTTAAAGGTTAAATGTACTTTCAAAAATGGGTAGGGTTAACAGTCCTGCACTGTTGAACCAACTTTTGCTGTAATAGTTAGATCTATATGTATGTTTTGTTGAATTAACCTCAATTAAATGGTAAAATTAACAGTGTAGTTTTGTTGAGGCAATAAGTGTCTTGGTGTTGTATTAACCCATAATCAATAGTAATTTTAACAAAGCAGTTTTGTTGTGTCAACATCTACTAATTTAGTTGGGAACACTCAAAATATTTTGTAGTATCAACCTAGACATAATAGTATTTTCAACAAAACAGTTTTGTTGTGTCAATAAGTGCGTTTGTGTTGCATCTACCTGATAAAATACTATTGAATCAACCCTTTCGAAGTAGAGGTTGGATTAACACGAGCTACAATGTTGTATCAACTTACGCTATAATTGTTAGGACTAAAACTTGGATTATATTGTCAAATAATTATTCAACTTAGGGTGAATATACTTAAGAGGGTTTACGCATTTCGGTTTCCCATTTAAATTTCCAAGTCAACATTTTTAAAAACCAGTAGGCCATTTTTGATGAAACTCGGCATGCTGTGGTAAAATATAGAAAACTAAATAGTTTGTTGAAAACATTTTCAAGAAACGTTTATTTAACTGAGTTATTGCGTTTTTAAACTTTCTATAGTGAACTTTAAATCGCAATAACTTAGACAAATAAACCTTTTTTAAAAATGTTATCGACAAACTATTTAGATTCCTGTATTTTACTTTAGCATGCAAAGTTTCACTAAAATTGGCTTATTGGTCTTTAAAAATTTCGACTTGAAAAATTGTATGGGAAACCGAAATGCGTAAACCCTCTTAATGGATTACCTTAACTTGAATTATGTTGAAATTTACCTCGTATACCATTGTAAAGTAGTTAATTCGGCAATATAATTCAAATGGTCCTAACAATTATAGCGCAAGTTGATTCAACATTGTACCTCGTGTTAAGCCAACATTTTCATTGAGAGGTTGATTTAATAGTTTTTTTATTTGTGAGGCTAGTACGCTAAGTTGTATGTCGGACATAAAGTATTCGTCCCTTTCTGGCAAATATGCGTGTGCGACAAATGTTTTACGTCGGACAATTAACCGAGCGTGCTAGGGGGACAGGTAAATGCAACAAAAAATATTGACACAACAAAACTGTTTTGTTGAGAAATACTATTATGTCTAGGTTGATAATAGGTACAAAACATTTTTAGTATTCCAAACAAAATTTGTAGAAGTTTACACAACAAAATGGGTTTGTCATAAATACTATAGATTCTAGGTTAATACAACACTAAGACACTAAAATAGAATGACATAACATTATTTAAATCACACAGATAGAAGGTAGGTAGAAAGTAGACACGACAAGTAGACAAACAAAAGTATCTTCTAACTAATACATAGCTATACATATCTTTAGCCTAACTAAGAAAACAAGTTGGTTCGACATAGCAAGTACTGTAAAAAGAACATTAAAAAACGATTCATACGGTAAAAAGTTTATTCTTAAACAATTTGGTGACGGTTTTTACAATCTTTAAACGATATTAAATCATCTACACAGTATTTAAAGTCTATATTACCCAGCCGCGCGTCGCAGCATACTTCCGGCTACGAAAGATTGCGTGTCGCGGAAGACGCCCGATGTCAAGCCGTTCGACGGTGCCCCGACGCGACGACGCCTGGAAAATAAAAATTATTTGAACTTATATAATACACTCACAGGCACAATTGAAATGTTTAAACATAGATCACATTTTATGAATGCTACGTTATAAAAAACATTTAAGGCGAAAAATAAAATAAATGTTTGATTTTAAAAAGTAGTTTAATACAGAATTATGACAAAAATCGATATTTTTAAAATTTCGACCAAAATTAGACATTTTAAATTTTGAAAAAAAAACGGTCACACTAAAAAAAATTAAAAATTAATAATGGGTGTTGCCGCCTCTGGCCCTTATGACTTCTTGGAGCCGGTTTGATAGTCCATCCATCACATCTTGGATATCTGATTGGGGGTATTGTGCCACTCCTCTACCGCAGCCGTCTTGAGCTCTCCAATGGATGTAGAGGCTGGTACTCTTGCTCGAATACGTCTTTTGAGGTTGTCCCATATGTGCTCTATTGGGTTGAGATCCGGACTGCGTGATGGCCATGGCAAAACTTGAATCCCGGTCTCATTAAGGTACTCAGTAACAAATCTTGCGGTATGACATCGTGCATTGTCATGCATTAATCTAAAATTGTCACCAATAAATGGTGCGAACGGTATGACATCTTCTTGGAGAACTCCTTCCACGTATCTTTGAGCATTTATACTGCCTCTGTCGAACACTACAAGATCGGTACGGGCCTCGTAAGAGATACCTCCCCAAACCATTATGGACCCTCCCTGGTAACCCACTGTTTCCGTTATATTCTGGGGCGCGAGCGGGACGAAACGCCCTTAGATTTCTTACTGCCAATCTTCTTCTAATAGTACGTTCACTCACACTGACGTTTTGTACTTCAAAAAAACGCGTACGAGCTTCAGTAGCGGTAGAAAAGTGATTTCTCAACACGTTGCCGACAACGAAGCGGTCATCTCGAGCCGAAGTGCATCGCTGTCGACCTTGACCTAGCCTGCGAGTGTATGAACCTGTCTCCCGGAACCGTCTGTTGGCATCCCGTATGGTTGTTCGTGGTACACCGAGTGTACGAGCGATGCGACGTTGGCTGTACCCAGCGTCAGCTAAGGCAACTGCCCTGGCTACACCAGTTGCATCGAGTGGCATTTTTTGCAGTCACAAACAATAAGCTAACACTAGAAACTCGAATTAAACAATAATCGCACACTATGGCAGAAAAGAACAGGAAATGATAACACAGTAACAAATTTGCAACAATGTCAAAGAACGACTAAGTTCCAAAAAACCCGTCATTGACACAAATTTAAGAAACGAAATAAGGGTAAAAGTGTTTAATTTATTGCAGGACTACCCACTTAACAAAAAACAAAACACTCGATAAGCCATAGTTAACAAAAACAATCAGGGAGACGAATGATATAGGTGGGCGGTTAATTGTGCCTGTGAGTGTATATGTGACGATAATAATTATAATAGGTTTAAAATATTATTTGTTAGTTTTTACAGTAAGTATATTTTTTGTGACGGGGGGCTTTTTAATTTTTTAATTTTACTTTTATTTTGTCCTTTTTAAAGTGATGAACTTCAAACGGCTGATCAGGTCATGGTTACCTTACCATATACTTTCAACATCATTGAAGTAACGCGGTACCAAATTTCGAATCGATAGGACATAAGGAAGTCAATCAAATCCCCTTATCAACTAAAAAAAAGAGCTGATGATATTCAAACGGCTGAACAGATTTTCATGAAAAGAAGAGTCGGGATAAAATTATCTATAACACAAAAAAAAAACTAAACGAAAATCGGTTCATCCGTTTAGGAGCTAAGATACACAGATAGATAACTTTGTCGCACTTCCAAAAGATGGAATAGTCTACCAGCACACGTATTCCCTCCTACCTATGACATAGGGTCTTTCAAACGAGGCGTGAAGAAGCACTTTGTGGGCCGGCAGAGTGGGGTAATTTGCCGGGCTTAGCATAAAAAAAAACAGACAGACACGTTAAGCTTATAACACCCCTCTCTTTGCGTCGTGGGTTAAAAATATTTACAAGTAATGTTTCATTCAAACACTTACGCGTGATATTCTTCAGGATTTCGAGTATTTGTTACTACGTAATGCCGGGCTCGACGGCGCTGATATTATATCATAAACATTATCACTTGCTGTTGCCGCATCCGGAGATGTGCCCTGTAAACACAAACATTTATATAAAGAAGGGAAAACTGTGGTTTTAACGAAAAATAATGTGTTTTATTTAACTGATATTTATCAGTTGAATCAAACGCTTTCCTTTAGTTGAAGTAACACATTATTTTTGTTTGATTCAACCGATATATATCAGTTGAATCAAAAGCTTTGCTTTAGTTAAAATAACAATAGATTAGTTAATCAAATCCCTCATCAACTAAAAAATAAGAGCTGATGATATTCAAACGGCTGAACAGATTTTCATGAAACATGGCTAAGAACACTCGGGATAAAATTATCCATAACACAAAAAAAACTAAACGAAAATCGGTACATCCGTTTGGGAGCTAAGATACCACAGATAGATAAACAGACAGATACGTTAAGCTTATAACAACCCTCTCTTTGCATCGTGGGTTAAAAATATTTACAAGTAATGTTTCATTCAAACACTTACGCGTGATATTCTTCAGGATTTCGAGTGTTTGTTACTACGTAATGCTGGGCTCAACGGCGCTGATATTATATCATAAACATTATCACTTGCTGTTGCCGGCTCCGGAGATGTGCCCTGTAAACACAAACATTTAAATAAAGAAGGGAAAACTGGTTTAAACGAAAAATAATGTGTAATTTTAACTGATATATATCAGTTGAATCAAACGCTTTCCTTTAGTTAAAGTAACACATTATTTTTGTTTGATTCAACCGATATATATCAGTTGAATCAAAAGCTTTGCTTTAGTTAAAATAACACATTATTTTTCGTTAAAACCACAGTTTTCCTTTCCTTTCCTTTAGTTAAAATAACACATTATTTTTCGTTGAAACCAGTTTTCCTTTCTTAAAATACAAAGCTTTGTATTGAACGTGGCGACACGCGGTACTGAAGACCGATTTACACACCCATAAGTAAGTAAGTAAGTAGAACTTACTACTTCCTTGCTTACTTAATGCGATAGGTAGACATACTTACTTGCCGCCCGGCGTCCACACGTAGTTTTTACTTACTTAAGGATGTGTAAATCGGCTATGAGCTAATGTAACCACGTTTATGAAAAAGGTATGTAACCGATTGCGTCGCGACACTCAGCGTGGCGCTAAGCTTTAGTAATCAGACAACGAAAACAATAAACATGTAGGTACCTTCAAAACGTTTGACTGTTTCCGCCGTAATACCCCATTCGGCTAAATATACGAAACATAAAAATAAGTATTTAATTAAGGTACCCAGGCCAGTCGCGTTTTACGGCGAAAATACAATAAGCACGATAAAACTTATGTGCTAGATGGGTAGATACACGTTTTTATATCAAAACACATTTATATGTCCGCATACTTACCTAAATCCATTACACACTGAACTGTCCCCCTCACCTCCTTAAATACGTACAGCAAACTATATAAGTTAATCGTATGCTGCAAACCGTGCGTGCTCTTTATTCGAATTTTCTCGTTCAACTAAGCTGTCGGCATCACAGCGCGACGGCGGCGCGCGCGCGTGCGGGATACGGCAACGTCGCTTCATCTATCGATAATTTTTGTACAGGACTTTACATGTTTATATTTTTATTTTAACCCTAGCTCGTGAGTTAGTTTAAACTATGTGAATTAGTTGATTTAGTTATAAATCTTGCTGTTGTTTTTAACTGTTTATATTGTTATCCCAACTGTTTATATAACGGTTAAAACAAACATTTGAAAGGGCCAGCTATGCGATTCTATAAGCGACACAT
This sequence comes from Scoparia ambigualis, assembly GCA_963921215.1. Taxonomy (NCBI): domain Eukaryota; kingdom Metazoa; phylum Arthropoda; class Insecta; order Lepidoptera; family Crambidae; genus Scoparia; species Scoparia ambigualis. The sequence continues at coordinate 36,954,739 of OY992510.1, forward strand.
ATACGCTGCGCGCATGGCTGTGATCTGCTGTCTCTTTTCAATTCTATGAATATGAAAGAGACAGAGCATTTCTCAGCGCTGCGGCAGCCGCAGCTATCAAGGCTTTAGCTTAGAGAATCGCACGGCGAATTTTATCCAGTGCGTTGCAAGTATTGACACGATGAATGTTTCTTTGTAGACTAACGACACGCCCTTTTTGTATACGGTTTAATCTACAAGGCTGAGCTAGATGAAATACCTACGAGCATGGTTAGGCAGAATATCCAGTTGAACATCTGACTAAAATTCTCCTGGCGCTCACTTATTTTTAAGCTAGATTTAGTTATTAGTCGATAATAAATACCGTAAACGTGATCAAAGTGCCCGTTATTTTAACGGGATCCCTCTTTTTCGCCTTATTTTTTTGTCCTAATTTAATTTGGCATAACGAGTTAGGCATATTTTTATTTGTCATAATAATATTTTGACCTAATTGTTTTTTGGCATACTATTTCATTAAGCATAAATATGGTTTAGGCTAATGTTTTTCGCCCTAATTTTGATTTCCATAAAGTTACAAGGCAAATTGTTTATTCGTCTAATAGTTATTAGGCATAAAGATAGTCTGGTAGATAACATAAAACAGAAGGTGAGGTTACAGTTTCAAAATCGGCTATAATTTGAATTGGTTTTTGAACAGGTTTTGTCTTTGCAATATTTTATATTTTAGTGATAGATAATTGAATCTGAAAAACCAAAAGTAGGTATTAGGTATATCTAATATAAATTGGTTACTGTAGTGTAATAGTAGGTTAGGGTGCGGCGTGGGTGTGGCCCTTGGGCCACCATTATGCCGCCAACATGTTTATTTTATATACGAAAAGTATTTTATCAAATGCAAACACAACGTTTCCAAACCTTACTTTTTCCCTATAGTATAATTATTATGCCCAACAAAATTATGCTTAAATATAATTATGCGTTAGCAAGTATTAGGCTTTAGAATAGTATGTTTAACAATTATTATGCTAATACAAGTTATCCTTAAAAAAAAGTGTCTTAAAAGTTATGCCTAATTAATATTGTGCGCAACTATTATTAGGATAAGTAAAACCTATTTTAACACCCAGGACAATCCATAACAATATCACTATCATGCTAAATTATCGGGCAAAAATTCGTGTCGCATTAACGCGATAAAAACTTCGTGTTTTTTCTACGGCAAACTATTCTACCTATATAATTATATAAAATTTTCGGGCGAACTACATTGGATCAAATGAAAACAATGGCCCTGCGCCCCATTCCCCCTCCCTCCCCCCGTTTAAAAACAAAAGACTGTTGCTTTACAGGCCTAGGTAGGTGTATTGGGCTGTATGAAATTCCTTTACATATCATCTTTACTCATCGCACCGGTTACGTAGTATTTCCAGACCTAATTGAAGTAAGTCATGTCAACATTTCATTGCAAGTTTGAGAAAATATCCCTTTGATGTGCGGTAGGTTCAGCAAACTGTTTGGCTATAGCTACACGACGCGACAGGTCAAACATTCACCGAATCGCGATAATGTAACCATAACATCATAAGTGTCCACTCACATGTCATTGTCAACAGTGCGATTCTCTTAGTTCGGCTGCCGCAGCGCTGAGAATTAACTGTGTCTCTTTTATATTCATAGAATTGGAAAGAGAAAGCAGATCACCGCCATGCGCGCTGCGTCTGTGTCGCTTAGAAAATCGCATAGCCGTGAATAGACGCCCTTGCTTCTTGAGCGCGCGCAGATAGTAATTTGCGACGTTGCCGGGAGATCAGCACAAATTATTTAAATTGTTATTTCAACTATTTGTGAAAGGGTTAAAACAAACATTTGAGAAGTTTGTGTCCTGTTAAAGCACTAATTATAGCGTAAACATCGAAATCGTTAAGTACAGCCGTTTTCGACAATCCATTAAAAAATCAAAGCTCGTTTAACAGCAGGTAAGTATGGCGTTTAATTCCACTTTTCATCTTGTTATCTTCCAAAACAAGATCATAGGGCCGGACATACAAAAGTATTTTGCCCTAACTATAAATAGGTATCGAACCCGCTCACAAATTTTCACGAGAATCGGTTGAGAGAGTGACCTATACTATAGACGGAAAAGGTGAACAGCCAGACATACGAAAGCAAATACAAATATAGATATAGTTTCGCTATGTCGGTTTGTCTGCATTGTAGGTAGGTATGTGACACAGTAATTTTATCTCAGATTACTCGTATTTAGCATTTAGGTAACGTTTAATTTAACAACATACATTTGAAAGCGTTAGCTCAACCATTCAAACTTGTTGATTTAGTTTTTTGTTTTGGTGTTGTTTTTACCTGTTTATATTGCTATCCCAACTGTTTGTGTAACGGTTAAAACAAACACTAGCAAGGGTTGTGTGAATCGTTTTTTTTGTTTAGGACGTAATTTGTTTATATTATGATTTTAACCCTAGCTCGTGAGTTAGTTTATCCATTCAAACATGTTGATTTGGCCTCATGTGTTGCTGTTGTTTTTACCTGTTTTATTGCTATCCCAACTGTTCGTGTGACGGTTCTAACATACATTCGAAAGCGTTAGCTCAACTATTCAAACTTGTTGATTTAGTTTTTTGTTTTGGTGTTGTTTTTACCTGTTTATATTGCTATCCCAACTGTTTGTGTAACGGTTAAAACAAACATTTGAAAGGGTTGTGTGAATCGTTTTTTTTGTGTGTAGGACTTAACTTGTTTATATTATTATTTTAACCCCAGCTTGTGAGTTAGTTTATCCATTCAAACATGTTGATTTGGCCTCATGTGTTGCTGTTGTTTTTACCTGTTTTATTGCTATCCCAACTGTTCGTGTGACGGTTATAACATACGTTCGTAAGCGTTAGCTCTACCATTCAAACTTGTTGATTTAGTTTTTTGGCTTGTGTTTTGTTTTTACCTGTTTATGTTGCTATCCCAATTGTTTGTGTGATGGTTAATACTAACACTTGAAAGAGAATTTTAACCCTTGCTCTTGAGTTAATTTTATCTTTCGCACATATTGATTAAGCTTTATGTGTCGCTGTTGCTTTTACCTGTTGATAACTGTTATCTCAACTGTTTGTGTGACGGTTAAAACAAACATTTCAAAGGGTCGTGTTAATCGATAATTTTTGTACAGGACTTAACCTGTTTATATATTTATTTTAACCCTAGCTCGTGAGTTAGTTTAACTATCCGAATTTGTTGAATTAGTTATAAATCTTGCTGTTGTTTTTAACTGTTTATATTGTTATCCCAACTGTTTATGTGACGGTTAAATCAAACACTCTGAAGGGCTAATTTAAACATTCAAACAGGTTTATTTAGCTTTTTTTATTGGTGTTGTTTTTACCGGTGTACATTGCTATCCCAACGGTTTGTGTGACAGTTGAAACAAGCACTTGAAAGGGTTGTGTCAATCGTTTTTTTTGTATAGGACTTAACCTTTTTATGTTGTTATTTTAACCCTTGCTCTTGAGTTAGTTTTACCATTCGAACATATTGATTAAGCTTTATCTGTTGCTGTTGTTTTTACCTGTTTAATACTGTTATCTTAGCTATTTGTGTCACGGTTAAAACAAACATTTTAATGGGTCGTGTCAATTACTTTTTTTGTATAGAATTTATATCATTATTTTAACCATCATTCGGGTGTTTGTTTGACCATTCGAACGTGTTGGTTTAACTTTATGTCTTGCTGTGGTTTTTACCTGCTTATATTGTTATCCCAACTGTTTGTGGATCGGTTGAGACAAACATTTGAAAGGGTTATGCCAATCAGTTTGGTTCCAACATTAAAATTTACATTAAATCAACTATAGGGAGTAGGCATAATTAACAAATTTATTTTGTTGTTTCTGGTAATCGACAAACGGTTGACTATCTTTTGTTGTTTTAACGTATTTATTTTGTAAATTTAACTTTAAAAATGGTTATTTCAACAACTTGAACAGTAAAATCAACAATTACCTATTGAATTATGCATGAATTGTTACGCCAACGTGTACAAATAGGTAAAAACAACTGTTTTCATACCAACAAAAACTTTTCTGTAAAAACAACAATTTGTTCATGTTGCTTTAACCCATCACTTTGTTAATTCAACTAATGTGTCGCCAACCCGTGCAAAATCAACCTTTTTGTTCTTTCAGTGTAAAAGTTCACAAATACATTCATACGGTTTCTTAGGCATTTAAAATCCTTCACCAGAGTACCCATCACAAATTATTTCATGATTTCAATATCACTGGACCAAATAGCCATTTTTTTCAAAATTTTGCGAATGCAACAACCAACGACACACGTGATCTATGACCTTGACTTACATTCAACTGAACTTGATAATAACATAACAAGCAAAACCAACTTCTGCCCATCGCACTGCGATCGATGCGTTTGAGTAGAGACAAGGATAGCGCTATTTGACCAATCCCGAGAAACAAAAGCGCGCTACTCAAAATGGCGCCATGGACCCAGCTTTTTTGTATTTATAGGTACTTTCTGGTTTTTGTTGGAATTATATATGTTAACATAGTTATTTAATAACAACAAATGTGTGTTACATTAAAGTTTCAAAGAGACAAATAAACTTTTTTAAACTAAATGCTGTTTTTCTTCATAACATGCTTAGGTATAAATAATGTAAAACATCTTAGAAAGTTTCACCACCCTGTACCTTGCTGCCGCTTTCAATTTCAAAAAGTATTATCTAGAATGCGTTGCCGTTTAAATTTGAGCCTTTTTGTTTAGGTGGTAAAGTTGCTATTATCATAAAATATTTTGTTGTTTATGCGTTTCGCTGTGCACTACTAAAAGCGGTCGAACTTAACAATAGATAACAATACCATTCATTGGCATCGAGCTATTATTACTACGTATAGAGAAGACACCGCTCACCACTGCTATGTTCCGTTCAAGTGCGGCCTGCCGGTCGCACTTTCGCTGCAAACGCCTCAGTGATTGCGCGTGATTCGAGCGATTGTGGACCTTGCGGCTGCACCTTAGTGCGCACAAACTTGCTTCGCGGTGTCTTCTCTAGTTTATTGTACCTCAATGTTCATTGGAAAATAAGCTCTTAAATGGATTCCGACATTTTGCAAATTTTCTACTCTACATATACATATTTCGTTTTCATTGAGATTTCAAATATGAGGATTACAGCTTGAAGCACACCTTATTTTCCAATGAATGGTATTGTTATCTATTGTTAAGTTCGACCGCTTTTATTTATTTATTTATTTATTTATTATCAGGCAACAAAGTTTAACAAAGTTTAGTAGTGCACAACGAAATGAGTAACACTGACTGAGTGGTAGAGCCACGCTGCGTTGCAGCACGCATTGGGCCGGCTCGCCCGGCGTAATACCACCCACTCACTAATATCCGGCGTGAAATAAAAGCACTTGGTGCTGTTGTGATGCGTCCGGCCAGTGAGGGTTCCGGAGGCCCTTACCCCCCCCCCCCCCCCACAATTATAACAGCTGCCACGGAAAACGCCTAATTGGAAGTAATGTTATATATTGTTACGCCAAGCAGCCTCAGCCAATCACAGCGCGCCAATCGAGACAGCCAATCGTAGCCAAGCCTAGCCACTACTCCAACCATCGCATGCCTGTGGTGGGGAAAAAGCCATATAACGCCTTGCAAGCTCATTTTGTGTCCTATTCCACTGCGGTCGAGCTTGTAAGCCATAACTCTATCCAAATTTCTTTGTCATTAAGAAACCTGTTAAAATAAAATCAGTGTGATTAATCGATTCGGATTTCTTTTATTTATGCCCTCTGTTACATCTCAGAAGTGGGATAAATAAAAATAAAGCTATGAAGCGTAATCACGCCGATATAGGCCATCTGGTACGCCCTCAAGGATGGAGTGCATCCTCACGCGAAGATTTATCCGAAACGAGTGACAATGACAAGAAAGTCGACTCACCGGCTACACCTCCAGCTAGAAAAATCCTCAGAAGACTTTTGGAAACGGAGGTCCAAAAAGCAATACGTGAGTTGAATGAAGAGATACCCACCATCACAAAAAGAAAAGAACATCGCGCAGCGTCATTAATTCCCGAATTTGACCCTGATAGCGAAGAGTGTACTACTGCATCGGCATGGCTGAGAAAGATCGACCAACTCGGCGAGATTCACGGCTGGAGCGAAACTACGAAATCGTTCTACCTACAAGACAGATTAAGAGGTCAAGCAAGAAGATGGTATAACCGACTTGATGAAAAATTCAAAATTCAAAATTTCTTTATTTGCTAGAATACATGGTAATTAGGATGGTGACAATATTTACGTACATCATGATTCGCCTAATTATTAAGCATGCAAATACAAAAACAATACGACATTGTTACAATTTCCATTGAATTAATTAGTAAGTATAACGAAAAATTATTAGGTATATTAAAATTAAATTATTAAATTGTAAATTGAATGTCAGGGTAGTGAATTAAGAATAGAATAGTGTCAATAGTGTTATCACAATATCAATTAAATGTTATGTCTATTATTTAAAAAATCCTTGATGTCATAAAAGTTTACGGTCAATAGCCATTTATATAAACATTTTTTAAATTGATATATATTTAATGATTTAATATTCTCTGGTATATTATTAAAAAAATTTACACACATAGTAAGACAGCTCTTGGAATACTGCATTGTTTGAGGTTTTTCTTGCAGTACCAATCTATTTGGATTTCTCGTGTTTCGGGGGTAAACATCACATGCTTTCCTAAACAGTTTTTTATTTTGCATAACGAATACACATATTTCAAATATGTAGAGCGATGACAGAGTTAACATGCCTAGTCGCGGAAATAACGCACGACATGATGTAAGTGGAGGAACACCACATATAGCTCTTACACATTTTTTCTGAGCAATAAAAGCTCTATTGACACTTGTACCATTACCCCAAATAATTAAGCCATATCGTAATAAAGACCCAACATAAGCATGGTAAGTAGTAATGGCGTTTTTTACGTTTGTCACATTCTTAACTTGCTTTAGCGCATACAAGAACCTATTGACTCTTATACAAACATTATCTACATGCGCTTTCCAATTTAGGTCACGGTCTACAGTCAATCCTAGAAATTTCGTCTGCTTTACTTCTTCTATTTCCACATTTTTATAATTAATGGCAAGCTTGATATTTTTATGATTATTGAATTGTATATAGTTAGTTTTAATCAGATTTATTTTTAATTTGTGTATGTCAAGATAATCAATTAAATTATGAATAGTGCCATTAATGTCATTTTCATGTTCATTGTCGGTACAATTTTTATTATTTGATGTCACTACAATAGAAATGTCGTCCGCGAATGCAATACATTTATGGTTTGTTACCTGTGTAATATCATTAATGTACAGTAGGAACAAAATTGGACCTAACACGCTGCCTTGGGGTACACCATATTCGTTATTTTTGTATTTTGATGAATAAGATTCAACTTCATTGTTTTTATTTAATTTATTAATAATAACACACTGTTGCCTATTATAAAGGTATGACTTTAGCCACTCAAAAGCCGGACCCCTGACACCGATGGTTTCAAGTTTACTTAATAGTAATGGGTGCGAAACGTGGTCAAAAGCTTTAGACAAATCAACGAAGACAGCAGTGGTTAAGTATTTTTTATTTATACTTGTTAATATTATATTCAAAAGTTTATGTACTGCTAACGTCGTGGACTTGTTTTTTTGAAAACCATACTGTTCTGTGTTTATAATATGGTATTTTGTACAAAATTCAATTAGTTGTCCATACATGCACTTTTCAATGATTTTTGACAGTATCGATATTAATGCAATAGGACGGTAGCTATCCATTTCATCACGATTGCCTTTTTTATATAACGGCTTTATTAATGTCTGCTTGAGAACTTTAGGAAAGACACCTGAAGAGAAAGATAAATTTATTAAATAAGTTAAGACAGAAACCACATCGTCAATGCATTTCTTTAAAACCTTTGTACAGATTTCATCGTATCCTACTGAATTTGTAGGTTTTAACAGCATTACTTCTTTCCGTACTTCAGCTTCAGTCAAAGGTTTTAGGAAAATTGAATTTGGTATACGTTGTTTATTTTCTACGTTTTTGTGATTTACACTGCAGGTCGCATTAGTGATGGCAATAAAACAATCGTTAAAAGCGGTAGCTATACTCATTGGATCGGTCAGAATCAATTTATCCTTTTTAATTTTGTCGATGTAATTATAAGACTCAGCGGTATTTAATTCATTTTTTATTAAGGTCCAAGATGCTTTGCATTTATTTTTGCTTCTACACATATAGAGTTCTTTTTGGAATTATATATGCACTTTTTTAGTATCTTTGAATATTTTATATAAAGTAACTTATTTGCTGGAGTTTTGTTTTGGTAATACCTGTAACGAGCCCTCCGTTTGCCTTTACAGCTTATTTGTAACCCATTTGTTATCCAGTTTTCTTTTCTTTTTTGCAAATTAATTTTTACTCTGAGTTTAGGAAAACATAATTTATACAGCAGAGTGAAAAACTCATGAAAATTTTCAAAACTTTTATTAATATAGAATACGAATTAATTATTGAATACGATTATTCCTGGGAGGACTGGAAACGGATGATGATACGCGCCTTTCCTAGACATCGTGATTACGGGAATATGTTGGAAGAGATGATGCACCGAAAGAAACTACCTGCAGAATCTATGACCAAATACTACCAAGATAAAGTTGCCATGTGCTTCCGATGTAAGCTATCCGACAGCGCGACTGTTTCCTGTATCATACGTGGGTTGCCACCATCCCTTCAAGCTAATGCAAGAGCTTACCAGTGCGAACGACCAGAGGAACTATACGAAGGTTTTCTCTGCGCGCTGGATGACTATCAACCACCGCCGACATTATTGGCAACAAGAGCGCCTTATCGAGATACTAATAATCGACACGCAACAGATAAGAGGTATACGCCGATCAATCTGGACGTTGACCCGTGCCCACGCTGCAAGAAGATAGGCCATACACTTCGTAACTGCCCATACCCAGATTCGCGAACATGCTTCAAATGTGGTAAGCCAGGTCATATTGCCACGCGCTGCCCAACTGCCACGAAACCAGTAACAATCGCTGATGAGAGAATCAAAGACAAAGCTTCTGATAAACCACAACAAGACTTACGAAAAAGCTGTGAAAATCAATGGTATATATGTCAAATCCTATATAGATACCGGCAGCCAAGTTAATGTACTTTCCACTCACATATCAAAACTGCTGAACGTGGACATCAGCCCGACTAACACGATTCTCAAGGGCTTTTCTGGAGAACCTTTACCCAGCCGCGGGGAAGTAGTTCTGGATCTCGAAATCGATGGCATCCGGATTCCCTGCAAGGCTCATCTAACAGACGTCGATATGGGGAACATCAATTTATTGATTGGCCAACCCATTATCAACAGCGACGGCATGACCTTGATGATCAGCGAAGGAAAGGCAACTCTTGAACAAGACATCGACTTCACAAGACACATGGATGTAGTTGAAGAGCGTACCCGTTTCAAGGTCATCACTGCGGAAAACGAGTGCCTATTACCGGGCCTTTCCATCATCAAAGTGAACGTGCTAGATAACGATGAAGACAACGATGTCGTCACTACGCCACAACATTACGAACTACAATGTGTGTCCTATTCAATTCCAGCCACCTTACTGCGAGGCGCTGCCGGCTACATCAAGATCATCAACAGCGGCACACAGAACGTAGTCTGGGGGCAAGGTGAAGTGCTGACCAGAGCAACCAGCTGCATCGCTTCACCGCCATCTGAGCCTAAGGTTAGTCAGAATCGAATGTTGCCATCAACTCCACTAGTCGAAGCCAATAATAGCCAGCCTTTTGTATTACGGACTAGCCTAGCCAATGTTAGCCATATTGGGGGGGTAGACGTAGAAGATATCAAGTCAGGGCCATTGAATAAAAACGATTACAATAGTTTAATAATTTTATTGACTAATTACAGTGATTGTTTTGCAAGTAAAACACAAGACTTAGGATGTACAGATTTATTACAAATGAAAATAAAATTAACAAGTGAACAGCCTATATACCGCCAACCTTACCGTTTGTCACACAGCGAACAGGAGATAGTTAGGTCTAAAGTCTCCGAATTGTTAGACGCGGGTATAATCCAAGAGTCAGAGTCATGTTTTGCTTCTCCAGTTATTCTTGTTAAGAAAAAGAACGGCGACAGTAGGCTCTGTGTCGATTATCGTGCTCTTAACGCCATCACTATCAAAGACAGGTATCCGTTGCCCAACATAGACGATCAAGTCTCAAAATTAGCGGGCAAGAATTTCTTCACTAGTCTTAATTTATCACAAAGTTACCATGAGGTTAAAAATTTTTCGGAAGACACGCACAAAACCGCCTTTATAACACCGCAAGGGCATTTTGAATATACGCGCGTTCCATTTGGTCTAGCCAATGCACCATCTGTTTTTATGAGACTCATAGACAAGATAGTCAGTTCCATAGGAAATCGCAAGGACAGTTTAAAAACTGATACTTGTGGCCATCGTTCGGAAACTAGCAACAACTTTTCAAAAGAGTACGAAGTATTAGCATTTTTAGACGATTTGTTACTACCCTCGTACGATGTACAATCGGGCTTAGATATTTTAGAAAAGATTCTTGATAAATTCAGATCCGAAAATTTAAAACTAAACATGAACAAGTGTTCGTTTCTACAAAATAGAATAACTTATTTAGGACATGAAATTTCATCGAATGGCATTCAGCCGAGTGAATCAAAGCTGGCAGCGGTGTCGCAATTTCCCATCCCTAGCAACGTTCATGAGATGCGACAGTTTATTGGGTTATGTAGCTATTTTCGCAAACTTATTAAAAATTTCGCAATAATCGCCCGTCCCTTGACGGATTTGACTAAGAAAAATGTAAAGTGGCATTGGGCAAGTGAACAGTGTAATAGTTTCGAACAATTAAAAAAGTGTTTGTGCACAAAGCCCATACTGGCTTTATACGATCCTGCATTGCCAACAGAGATTCACACGGATGCATGCAAATCGGGTATTGCAGGTATTTTGTTACAAAAACAAACCGACAACACATTACGTCCTGTTATGTATTTTAGTAGGGTAACGAGTAAAGAAGAAAAGATGTACCATAGCTACGAGCTCGAAACACTTGCCGTGGTAGAATCTTTGCGTAGATTTAGGGTGTACATTGTAGGTAAACACATAAAGATCGTGACCGACTGTACGGCTGTTCGAGCCACCTTAACTAAACGTGACATTATCCCGCGTATTGCTAGGTGGTGGCTGTCAATCCAAGATTTTGATATGAGTGTAGAGTATAGGCCGGGAGAGCGTATGAGACATGTAGACGCATTAAGTAGAAACCCGGTCGATACAATTAATGTTAATCGCCTCGAAGTAACAGATTGGTTCTACACTGTCCAGTATCAGGATGATAAGTTGAAACGGATCATTGACCAGCTTCGTAATGGCTCTGCTAACACTGAAATTTCTAATAATTATGTATTCTCAGATGACCGATTGTATAGAAAGACATTGCATGGCAATCGTCTTGTAGTGCCACTATTAGCTCGATGGAAATTGGTTCAGATGCACCATGATGATATAGGACATGTAGGGTTGCAAAAGTGTACAGATTTGATGAAGAAAGATTACTGGTTCCCAAAAATGACTCGTTTTATACAAAAGTATGTTACTGCATGCCTACATTGTGCTTATGGCAAAGGTGACCATGGAAAGAAAGAAGGAAAATTATTTCCTATACCCAAACCCACAGAGCCAATGCTAATGGTTCATATTGACCATTTAGGTCCTTTTTGCAAAACAGTGAAGGGCTATCAATATATGCTGGTAATTACAGACTCTTTTTCAAAATTTGTTATAGCTGAGCCTACTCGAACTGTCAATTCTGTAGAATCTATCAGAGTTCTCAAAAGGGTATTTAGCTTATTTGGATACCCAGACAAACTTGTTAGTGACCATGGGAAGGCTTTTACCAGTAGATACTTTAAGAAGTTTTCAACTGATAAACAGTTTAAACATATTTTAACCTCTGTTGCATGCCCACGAGCAAATGGTCAAGTAGAACGCACCAATCGAACCATTCTGAATGCTTTGCGTGCCACAGACCCAAGCGAGGCTGCTAATAATTGGGCAAATTGCTTACTTGATATACTCTGGGGTATCAACAATACGCGAAATGAAAGTACAATTTACCGACCCTATGATTTAATGTTTGCCAAGAGCTCTAGATCTCGTTGTGATGTTGGTACTAATGAAAGTACCATTGAACCAATAGGTTAGGCGTAACAAAGCGTGCTCTCGGTTAAAGGTAGCAAACGATAGAATGAAACGCAACTTTGATAAAAAACGCAAGCATAGTCGTGTTTATAGGAAGGGGGATTTAGTTCTGTAGCGGCAAGCACCCACAAGTAGTGCGGCTAAGGTAAACACTAAACTCGATGACTTGTACTCGGGGCCATATGTCGTTACCAAGGTGGTGGGTAATGACAGATATAGGATTCGGAGTATTAAAGGTCTTAGAGGCTACAAAGCCTTTACAGGCCTGGTTGCAGCAGACTCCCTAAGGCCTTACATCAGCACAGTTCCTTTATCTGACAGTGCCAGCAGTTCAGATGAACTACTTGAAACTGAAGATCTTATTGACCTACTAGAAAGCTAAGCAATTTTCCTCCCATTGCGGGAGCAATCATTGTTTCAGGACGGCCGAATGTTACGCCAAGCAGCCTCAGCCAATCACAGCGCGCCAATCGAGACAGCCAATCGTAGCCAAGCCCAGCCACTACTCCAACCATCGCCTGCCTGTGGTGGGGAGGAAGCCATATAACGCCTTGCAAGCTCATTTTGTGTCCTATTCCACTGCGGTCGAGATTGTAAGCCATAACTCTATCCAAATCTCTTTGTCATTAAGAAACCTGTTAAAATAAAATCAGTGTGATTAATCGATTCGGATTTCTTTTATTTATGCCCTCTGTTTCAATATTAAGCGGAATATTTCACAATCATATCAAATGAAGTTACAAATTTTGAACACGACTGTACATCCATAGAAATGTAGGGAAAGTAAAAACTTTTTATTTTGAAATTAAATCAGCTCAAATTTATTATCACTTTATACGACTATTTCATGAATATTTTTTGGTACAAATTTTAAACCGAAAATCGTAGGCGTTACGGAGAAATTTGAAGTTTCAAATGTTCAAGCCATAATCCTCACCAGGGTACCTTTATATCTCTGGAATCTTTTAAGGACTATTTCTGAGATTTGGCATGTCGTTGCGACTATTTCATGACTATTTATTGGAACCTAAACCAATCCGAAACATTTTACCGTTTGCTTGCACCAGAAATGAGGATTACAGCTTGACGTTCAAGCAATAATCCTCTCTAACCTATAGCTATAACGCCGAAACTATAATGCGACTATTTTTTTTACATGTACGACTATTTATGACTATTTCATGACTATTTTTTAGCGTTGTCAAAATTCGTTTTCATTAAGATTTTAAATATGAGGATTACAGCTTTTCCTACCAGTTCCAGTTTGAATTTCCTACCTACACCAAGTTGTTTGAAAAAGAGAAGTTCTTAGCATTAATTGATTCAGAAACTTTTTTGTATTGGCATCCTACATCCAGTCTTGTGAATACATTATACGGATATACTTAGATACGGAGTAGGTAACTCTCCTACCATGCATTTTCACATATTATTAGTTTATTGGCAAAGCCATAATTTGACCTTACAAACCTTTACAAACGCAGAATGCATCACAAAATCCTGACCAAGCCATAACAAAAAAAAAACACTTAGTTACATTTAATATAAATTTGATAAAGCAGAAGGTATTGTTGTGGTACAGATTAGAATTTACATCTTTGGTATACAATGTGGCCCAAACTTGTTGTCCAAGAAAAAATGTTCTTCGGCCCTAAATAATATTTGTTATACCTAATTTCCTTTCAAGGCGACCCATCCGCTTCAAGATAGCCTTATCCAGGTGGCGCCAAATTATTAGTGAATCGTTGACCAGACATGGTATACCACGAGCATCTTGAGATATATTTTTACATCTCTTGCAACAAAATCAGTAACATTAAATCAATACTATATTTGATAATATCTTGGTAGCTTTATTCGAAAAATAATAATTTGAATCTTTTCAAAGCTGATAGTTATAAAGTTATCATATGTAACCAAAAAGTTTGAGGAAGGTTCTATGTTGTTTAAATACGCATAGGTCCACTTTACCTGTCATCTAAGGGATGTAATTTACTTTACATGAATGACTGTGTTAAACACAGTTTTGTTAAGTGTACACTAACTAAGATTTATTGCTCCAAATCAAAAATACAATTCAACATGGGACACAAATGTCATGTTAATTAAACCATATTTCCAGGACTATCCTTAGAATCAGATCATATAATCATTGATTTGTCACATATGATTCTTACACTATATTTTCTATTGTTTCTGCTCAAAAAACGCAGTGTATTAGTTTAATCAAAAATGATATATCAATACAAAATTATGTGATTGTGATTGAAATTACCGACTTCATTTAGACTTCAGGACCCGCGTTTGGCAACCGCTGTCAGATTGTCCAATATTTGTAAGAATCCCAGTTATTTGTTGCTGGTTGTGCCAACCTCATAAAAGGCGGTCAAAAACATTTGTTGCAGATAAAAAAAAAAAAAAAAGAAAGGGATTCCAAGACAGTGGACGACATGCCGATACCGATATTTGTCTGTCTATTTGGAGCTCACAGTCACAATACTCGCTCGGCATTTACTGCTCACACTGCTTACAGATCTAGTCTGGAGGTGTTTCGCAGAGTTGTGGTAGGCTGAGTCACTTAAATGTATTTGTTAATACTGTTGGAGAAATGTTTAGGTACAAATCAGAATGAATTTGTCAATGCAGTATTTACACAACAAAATAATAATACTAAATTAAATAAATAAATGAAATTGTTAAAGTCATTGTTTAGAAAACGACCAATGCATCGATAGCCATTAAATGCATCTTTTAAGGTTTAAAGGAGGCTTAAGCACTTATAAAAAACTACCTATATATTGTAAAGTTTAAATTGACAAAATTTTTTATTTTTATTGTGTTAACATTACAATGCTCTGAACATCTGCATGTAATAAGTAATCGTCTTTGGTTGAGACCCGAAGTATAATTAAGAATCAAACGAACTTACCTTGTGAAGTTTGATTCCAATTATGCGAGGGTCTCAACCGAAGACGATTACGTCAACCCATCCCTCCCAACCCAAAAAATAAAATAAAAAATTGTGGAGGATAACACAAAATTCTCTGAAATAATGACGTCTCGTGACGCGGGGTTGCCAGTGCAGGAAACGGAAATAAGATATTTCTTTTTAGGATATATCTAAAAGTGTAAAGAAGATAGCACCATCTCATGTACTGCTGCATGTAATAAGTAATCGTCTTCGGTTGAGACCCTCGCATAATTGGAATCAAACTTCACAAGGTAAGTTCGTTTGATTCTTAATTAAACATAAAGTACATAGAGATAAGACATGTTGCATTCAATATACATACTTAATATAAGGAAATAAGTGCCTAGCTAAAAAATATTATTAAAATTGACTAAAATCTTATTATTACATTAGTTACCCTAACATGGTTCATTTTGTTGGTGCTTATTTATTCTACTGTATTTTTATTGCACAATCAAAGCATTTTAAACTTGTTGAATATCTTCATTTTGAATACAACTTCATTATAGCTTCATTATTATCCTCAGACTGGCGTATTCCTTGGCTCTTTGTCAGATAACCGAAGAAATCAATTCGCACTGGAGGTAGCTAGTAGCATTTAAGTGTCTTATGAAGTGTAATAATATCTCATAAAACCATCGACTGGTAAAATAATGCTTCTAAATATCTCTTCCCGTAATTATAAATAACGTACCTCAAACCACTTTGTCAGTCGGTAAAAGTGAGGCGGTTAAACGGGTGAATACTCGTTGTATACATATATGCTTATTTTCCTTTGTTTCATTTTTCATTACAGTGATGAATAAGTGACATATTGTGTTCTTTCTGCAGTGAACTTGACCTTGCGCAAGCGTAGAGCAAACGGCGAAAAATGCTGCGTCGGAAATTCTTGCGCGTTCGCTGCGCCGCACAATTTATGACATAATGTGTGCAGTTATGAAATCGTTAGTATATTTTATCTCGCATTGTTTTTCTGGGTACCTTATTTCTTTGCCTTGGTCGATGAAACGTTCTTGATACGATGTGCCGGAAAGGAAGCCAAAGTTGTGGGAGCCATAAGAATTATGTTAAATGACGCAGTCGCAGCTCGGTGTGGCTCGGCGTAGTGATTTTCTTGTTGTATTCGTCGCTGAATAGAATTTTGCTGCCATGGTCAATGTGTAGATATTGCAAATGACTCACGTGTTCTTTTCGGGGTACTCCATTGGAAGGTTGCTTGTTGCTTGAGCGGGGTCACTAGTGTTCCGTCGTGGAACGTATGCGAGGTAGTGATGGAGGGAGTTCCATGGCGATGGTAAATAACGACTGCGTCTCTTTATATGTGTTGTATATTTACAGTGACTACATTGTGACTAACTTATTATCTAAACCTTACAAGACTATTTATACAATAATAACTACATAGATGTTGGAGGGATGATGCCGTGTCATATCTTTATCGGATCTGCACTCGTTTAGGAATGTGCTTACAAACTCTTTAACCAATACGTGATGATAATAAATTATGTGGCGACGCAGGCCGCCACAAGTTGCCATTGAAAACATGATAATCCTTGCGTAAGGAATTACTTATTAGTCAAAGGTTACTTCAGGTTTATTTATAACGATGCAAATTTGAAATTGATTAACACTAGCGTTATATGGATCTAACTAGTCCAAGCGTAAGTTCGGATTGAGATATGTGTAGGCCATTTTTATTTATGAAACGGTTTGGTTTATTGCGCAGCGAGTGAAACATTAGTGAATACTACTTATAGTTTTTCATTACGAATAAAGGGTATCTTTGATTATTGATGCGTTATATATGTAGGTATATTTTAATCAGTATCTTATACATAGACAACTGGTCTACCATTTACTATAATAATGCGAATAGATTTTTTTAGTGGTTTCTTATTTATGCGTTATCGTGTATAGCGACGTAACATTTTAATAAAGAACGTTACTCTTTGCCACATAGTGTTAACATGGATAGTTTTAGTTTCTATTCGTTCTATCACAGATTAGTGGTAGCCCTTTAACATCATGGAACAAAGCCTAATTAATATTTTGAAAGCTAGCGTTGTCAAAATAGAGAAACTTATCTTATCGGTTAATGAATTGAATGAGACCCAAACGAGTAAGACTATACTGATACATTATTATTTGAAGCAGAGATTAATTCATCTAAATTAGAACCTTGTCTTAATAAATAGAAAACAATTAAATAATTACTTTGGTTATGCCAACGATCTAGCCATCAAAGATATCTCAGATATAACCACCGTTTAACTGAAAGCCGAAGAAGTCCTGTGCGAACTTAAGGTTAAAATCGAGCATGTCAAACCTTCCACGTCTAGAGATAGTGCGTTACAGGTCACCGGGAAACTACCGAAGCTGAGTCTACCTGAGTTCGATGGCGATGTATTTAACTAGACTTTGTTCTAGGTCCAGTTTGAATCACAAGTGGGTAGCAGGAGACTTAGCGATGTAGACAAACTTCTTTATTTGAATTCGGCGCTTAAGGGCTAAGCGAAGAAATTGATCGAAGGTAAGTACCACCAATAGGAACTACGAGGTTGCAGTTGCTACGTTAAAGAATAGGTACGGGAAAACAGAAAGAGTAAAGGACGACATCATTGTGCTCGCTAGAAAGTCAATAGGATAACCAAAGCTATGGCGGCACCTAAAGAGAGAGTACTCCACCGAGACGTTGCACACCATGGATAAGAACATACGAAACCAGTTCAGAAGAGGATCCAATGTGCAACATCGTCTGGGAGGCAAGGGTCATCAGCGATTTGATAGAGATTATCTGAGGAAGAGTAATTAATACTCAGAGCAATCAACGATACGACAACGCGAATGGGTATACTAGGTACCATACTTTACCCAAACTCGATTTCAAGCGGAAGTATGAGGATTTAATGAGCAGAGGACCACATCATCCATTCCAAAGAGACCTGAGCAAGAGAATGAGAGGAAACTTAATTCATTGGAAATCAATTTAAAATCCATCAGAACATTTAAAACCATCGCTGTTGTTGGAGATATCAATATTGACATAAAAAATCTGAATAGCGACCCCAAAAGTCAATCCTACCTAAATTTGCTAGCTGAAAACGGCCTTCTGCCGGCTCACGTCCTACCGACGCGAGAATTAAACTGTTTGGATCATGTAAACCTCAAAACTGATTGTAAAGCCAAAGTCTTTGTCATCAAAACATACATAACGGATCACTTCCCCGTTTTACTAAACTTAGAACGCACAAAAAAAAGAGATAAGGATGTAGTTTTTAAAAAAGTAACTAATTTGGACAACGCTGCTACGGACTTTATTAACGCTAATCCGAGCAGTGTGCTTGTGATCAACGATCCAAATAAAGCTACTGACACACTTATTGGCATTATACAACAAGTGATCTCTTCTAATACAACAACTAGGAAGATCCCTAATAGAAAGTATCTTTTAAAACCATGGCTTACAATGGGATTACTTAAGTGTATCACACATCGAGACTTCCTCCATAAACAAACAAAAGCATCACCGACCAACGAAATTCTCTCGACCACTTATCGCAGATACCGTAATTTTTGCAATGACCTAATAAAAAGGGTAAAAGAGGAATATGAAAGCTCGGCAATAAGTAAATGTAGTAATCCTAAAGACACATGGAAAATGATTAGAAAATTCACTAACACAACAACAACAAAAAATCCTGCCGAAGAACTATTAAAACTCAACCAAACTGATCTACTTTCATCTGTCAATCAAATAAATGAACACTTTGTAAGTATTGGCCAAAAATTAGCTGATAATGTAAAAAAGCGTGACCAAACACAAATAGATTCCGAAATCACTAGTACACCCTGTGTGAAATCTTTTGTGATGCTGGAAACGGACGAACACGAAGTCGAGTCTCTGATTGTTGGGTTAAAAAATGATTCAGCTCCCGGTTGGGATGGAATTCCAGTAGCTTTCCTGAAACTAGTTAAAGATACCATATGCCCAATTAAAAATGGATGAATATACACCATATTCATAAGGGTGGAAGTAAGGACTGTGTCGAGAGCTACCGCCCAATCTCTGTCTTAACTGTCATGTCTAAACTCCTGGAAAAACTTATCAATAGACGCTTGATGACATATCTAAGAGACAATAAAATTATTTATGACTCGCAATATGGTTTCCAGCCAAAAAAATCCACAGAAGATGCAATAGCTGTACTCACAAATGAAATTGTAGATAATTTGGACAACGGCCGTAGATGTATAGGTGTTTTCCTGGACCTGGCTAAGGCATTCGACACCGTCTCTGTTCACTTACTTGTGAAGAAGCTGGAACATGTTGGAATTCGCGGATTACCCCTGAAGCTGTTTGAGAGCTTTCTTACTAATAGACTGCAAACTATTAAAGTGGGTAAGCATGTTAGTCATCCCCTCCCTGTTACTTGTGGCGTCCCACAGGGAAGTGTTCTGGGCCCAAGTCTTTTCCTGATTTACATCAATGAGCTCTGTCAGTTCAAACCACATAACGGCAAAATTATCTCATATGCTGATGACACAGCTCTGATATTTCGGGGAGAGACTTGGGCTGAGGCACGCTCGTGCACGGAACAAGGACTTCTGCAAACCTCTTCCTGGCTAAATAAAAACCTTCTTACTCTAAATGTAAATAAATCAAAATATATCACCTTCTCTATCAATAAATCCACTCAACCTAAAACAAACTAAATTAATCTAAAACTACACTGCTGTTCCAGCCCAAACTTATCATCATGTCTATGCACTCCATTACAGAAAGTTAATGATATTAGATATCTTGGTGTCCAACTTGACGAAAATCTATCGTGGAATACCCAAGTTGATCTGTTATCCACGCGTATAAGGAAACTAATTTGGTTATTCAGAAAACTTCGTAATATACTTAAACCTTCATTACTAAAGACTATATATTATGCTCTTGCCCAATCGGTCCTAAGCTACTGCATTCCAGTCTGGGGTGGGGCATGTAAGACAAGATTCCTAAGATTAGAACGTGCTCAAAGATCACTGCTAAAGGTAATGTTCAGGAAACCCTTCCTATATCCCACACTAGACCTTTACAAGGATGCGGAAGTTCTGACGGTGAGACAACTATTTGTCATGCAAGTGGTTTCACGACAGCATAAACAATTAAGCTACGACCCGTCAACCCAGCAGACCTGCAGTCGCAGGCGGCACAAAATCTGTCAAATTGGTAAGCACAACACCACTTTCTTTCGACGCCAAACAATCTTTTTTGCTAGACATTTTTACAATAAATTGCACTCGGCTATAAATATTTATCCAAAAATGCTTTATGAATGTAGAACTTCCCTTAAAAGCTATTTGTTGGAACTTGACTATCATAAGACAGAATCTTTACTAACATGAAATCACGTACGCTTACAGCACACACTCACATACGTGAACATAAGCACTCACACACACACCCGTACGCACACGCACCCCCTCTCTCTCACACACCCACACACACACACACTCCCCACCCCCCCCACACACACACACACCCCCACACACACACACACACACACACCCCCACACACACATACACGCCAAGTTTAATCTAGTTTTAGTCGCTGTTTTTACTCGTATTTTATTCCTATTACGTTACATATATTTATAGGTAATGCTATTTTTGTTACTCCCTTTTTTCCTATGTTTGTCTTGTATTTTTGTTATTTTTGTTTTGTTACTATTTTGTATACCTACTGTACATGGTCTGGGCGGAGACACTGGAGTCCTGAAATTCAGGGATATCCTAGCTTAGGCTCCAGTCCTCCTAAATATTCTAAGTTTGCATTGGCACTGTCTTGTTTTTTTGTTTTTGCTTCTCTGTTTGTCCGTCCCAAGCTTGTAATGTTTTGGAGGAAAAATAAACAATTTTTTTTTTTATTATTGCAGACAGATGTCAATTTAGATGCGAGCTGTGAAGACTCCAAAACTGAAGCAAGTCTCTGATTCAAGTACTAGGAAAGTAACGTCTGATGATAACCTGAGCATAATCTACAACCGTTATAGATATTAAGAAAATACAAGCGGAACATATTGCTAAAGAGTTAGCTGGTAAGGAAACAAGCATGAGAAAGAGCCTACACTTTTTTACAGATGGATATGGGATATTGCGGCTTAGCTGTTCGAGCAGTTCATTTGAAAGAGGTGCGAGATTTGACTGCCGAAGAAGGCCATCTTGCTGTGCAGAGATTTGTATCCACCAGAGGAACACCTGCGGTGATTACGTCAGATAACGCTACCAACTTGAAACTGATGTCAGAAAATTTAACAAAAACTTACTGGGTTGACAGGAATTTAAAATAGAGATTAATCCTGCAGCTAGCTTCATGGTTTGGTGGATATTACGAAAGACTCGTAGGCATTGTAGAGAATTGCTTAAGGAGAACTTTACAGATGCACTTAATGACGGATAATCAGCAGAACAGTTGTCAAGGAGATAGAAGCGGTAATTAATTCTCGTCCACTTACATACGTGGATTCTGAGCCAGACTTCATGGCCATGGGAAGAACTATATCTATGGGATCCGGAGACGGTGAACTTTGAGCTCAAGGAACACAAACAAAGATGTATCTCAAACAGCTGGAAAAGAGGCATCACTGTTCTCAACGAGTTCAAAGGTATGTTCACGAACCGGTATCTTCTGAACCTAAGGGAACAGTTTATCCCTTCTCATAAACAACCTAGATGTACGTCAAATTTAGTACCATCTGAAGGACAGATTGTCAGATCAAAGGAGACGGAAAGTATAGGGAAGATTGGCAAGTGGGGGAAAATTTCATCTTTAACGAAAGGAGCGGACGGTATGATAAGAGTTGCGAAAGTAAAGGTTGGTGACAAGGAGTTTACTAGATCTATCAATCCTAGATCTGCTCAACTCCCGGTTTGACCCATGACTGCGAGCTGCGTGCGCGGGCGCTTTTTATAAGGCTCGCGGCTGTGACGTCACGCAGCTGCCCGGTATCTGTGGAAGCAAGGGAGATTTTTACCTACGGGAAAAATCACCTTAAACAAATGCATGACATTGGTATGAAAGCCTATCTACTATGGCTTCTACTGGTAAACTTGTATAGGTACTTACTATACTTAACATTAACCTAAATTGTGGAAGAACAAATTTTGCTTCCCGGTAACGATACCAACAAAATGACTATGTAGTTTGTACGTAATCAATTAACGACAACTAAAAATTTAGACTAGTTGAAAGAGAAATAGTGCGCAGTTGGTTCGTGGAAAATAATGGTTTATCAACCTGCGTAATAAACAATATAATAATAATAATAAAAAAACTACGTCTCCACCCATCTCCCTACTACTAACTACGCCTACACTGGGACTATCTCGGCGACTGTTTCGTTTTCGCGAGGCGAATGAGCCCCCTCTTTTGCCCGCCGTTCCGCTTACGGCCCATCCTGCGTGTCCCGTTTTTACGGACCGGCCCTGGTGGCTGCGGGGCCTCCTGTGCCGCACTCTCGCCCAGGCTGTCTTCAACCAAGTTGACGTACTCTGTTCGGTCGGGCTGTAGTTTCCGGGGTGGTGTGGACTCTCTGGGGGATCGGGTGGTTCCCAGTGCTTTCTATGTAAAAAGCAGAAGACATCTTTCTTTCTCTTTGTTATGCGGTATTTTTGTGGTAATTTTAACCCTTTTTCTACTTGTTTTCGTTTCTTACTGTCCCCGGTTTGTTCTGTTGCGGTGCAGATTGGATTTCGGGATAGCTTATCTGCTATTTTTGCGGTTCGGTTCGGCTTTGGATTTCTTAGACAGTATTTTTGTAGTGATTCTAACCCTTTTTCTACTTGTCTTCGTTTCTTATTGTACCAGGTTTGTTCCGTTGCGGTGCAAATCGGATTTCGAGATAGCTCATCTGCTATTTTCTTGGTTTGGTTCGGTTTCGGATTTCTTGGATAGTATTATTGTTTCACCGGTTCGTTGTGTATCCTATTGATCTTTTGTGTGGCGGGTATGGCTGGCTCTTTTTTGTTCTGTGTACTCTTGGCCACCTCTGGCGATGTCTCGGGGTTTTGTTCGGGGTCTTTTTGGTCCTCCGGTGTCACAGTTTCGCCTGCCCATGTTATTACCATGCCTATCCTCCTTAACACATCCATACCTATTATTGTGTATGCTGCCGTCGGTAGTACCCCTACACAACGTTTTATTCGTACATTTTTCATTTGGAGTTCCATCACAACTGTCTTTCCCACCTGTGTTATTGTTCCATCCGCGAGTATGACCTCTTTTCGGGCAGGCATTTCTATTGCTCCCCGTGCTATGCAGTCTTTATATACTGTCTGGTTTATGTATGTGTTTATGGCTCCCGTGTCTACTAGGCATCGGTGCTTGGTTCCCATGAATTCAGCTTCTACGTAGACTCTGTTGTCTTCTTTGTTTCGGTCGTTGGCGGCCCCCACGGTGTCTTTCCTGCAGCAATTTTTACTGAGGACCCCTAGGACACCACAGCTACTGCAGAATATCTGGCGCTTTGACCGGCAGTTTCTCGTATCATGACCTGGTTTCCCGCATGACCAACAGCAGGTTTTTTCATCATACAGGGGTTGTATTTTCCCCCGTTTCCCCTTCCCGGTTCTGGACTGGTATGTAATTTGTTCCCGGTTGTCGTACCTGTCTCTGCTGGGCTCTGGTTGTATCGTTGCGCGATTTGTCTCCCTATGTCCCTGTTGGTACGTGCCGGCGTCGGTGCTGCGCGGCTCCCTGTATCTTATGTACTGGTTTTCATGCGGTGTCGTAACTATGTTCTCGTACTCTGCGACTAGTTTCAGCAGGCTCGAGAGGTCTTTGTAGTCTTGCTTTTAGATATATAACTTATATTCCTTTGCAATGTTCTCGTGTATCCGGTGGATTTGCTCTTCCTTGGAGAGTTTGGCGTACCTTCGCATTAAAGTTTGTAAATCGGTTAAGTAGTCGGTGAAGCTTTCTCTGTACCTCTGTTTTCGGGCGACAATTCTTATAATGAGGTCTTCCTGGTAGCTATGTGGGTAATAATACAGTTTGAACAGCTCCAAGAAATATTTCCACGTGTCACATGACGCCGCGTTGTTCCTGTACCACATTAAGGCTTTTCCCTGTAATATCCGTGGTAGTGCCGGTAGTACGTCTTCCTTTTGTATGTCAGTAATAAATAAATTGGGCATTCTGGCTCACAAAGTTGTGTCCTCACCGCTCGCCGTGCTTGCTTCGCACACAACTATTGTGCGCCAGAACGCCCAATTTTTACTACTGTCGTAGATAACAAACAAAAGTATTAAATATAGAACCGTTATAATTTTTTAGTCATTTTGTTGTAACCTTTGAAACAATGCAGTCAATTTTATTATGAGATTTGTTGAACAAAAAAAATCATTGAAATTGGAATGCATCTGTCCTACGTCATCAAACGCTCCAAAACGACATGGTACCTTATTACCAAATACTATTCGCTGTATTGTTTGCGGACCGTCGAATTGCGGAAAGACCAACTTAGTGATTAGTTTATTGCTTCATAAAGATGGTCCACGTTTCCGTAACTTGTACGTTTATTCAAAATCATTATACCAACCTAAGTATATATACCTAGAAAAAACTTTGAATTTGGTAGCAGGCACGTCGTACAACAAATATAATTATAATAGTGAAATTCTAAGTCCGCATGAAGCTTTACCAAACTCAATCATTGTTTTCGATGATGTTGCTTGTGAAAATCAAAACAACATTCGTGATTATTTTGCTATGGGGCGTCATAAAAACATAGACTGTTTCTACATAAATCAAACATATACCAAGATCCCAAAACAGCTCGTGAGAGATAACTCAAACCTTATTATATTATTTAAGCAAGATGACATCAACTTAAAGCATGTTTATGACGAACATGTTGGGTCTGATATGACATGGCCTCAATTCCGCGAAATGTGCTCAACAGTTTGGAGTAAACCCTTCAGTTATGTTGTAATTAATAAGGACTGTGAGCGAAATAAAGGTTGCTATAGAATGAAGTTTGACACTTTTATAGTTATTAACTAATATTCATAAGTGAATGTTCTAATATATCTGGATCATTTTCACTTTTGATTTGGAACGGAATACTTATATACTAAAATGGAAAGAAATTTAAAAGAACATATTGTAAAATCTGCAGCAGCTGTGAAAAGAAAGGTTAAAATGATAAAAGATCTAAAAAATTCGAATAATATGGCTCTGGGTACAATATTTAAACCCATTGTGGATCCTCTAAATCAATTGGCAAACAAAAGTGATACAATTTTTCACAACGAAGAATCAGTTCAAACCCCAATGAAAAAGAAAATAAAGTACAGTGATGCTGAAGTATCGTATTCGTATAACGATAACATTCAAGAAAGTTTTAGTGAAGAAGAAAACTTAGCTGATGATTTTTATGACAAAACTGATCAAACTCTTACTGTTTCACCACCTGATGAACATAATATCAGTGATGACTCGTTTAAATCACCCGAATCATCGCCAAGCATGAAAAATCGATCTTTATCATGGTCACTATCATCTGAAGTATTTAAAGATGTGCCTTTTGGAATAAGAACTGAACGGGATAAGTTAATGTTGAGGAAAGCCCGCGTTTATGATCAGGGTCGTATCTTAAAGATTGGAAATCGCACTCTGAAGAAGACGCCTGGTATTATGGAATTATTATTTAAAAAAACACCAAATATAGATATAATCACAGACGAGAATATGCAAAATTATAAAGTAATTCTAATAGATACCAACGCACACAGACGTAATTTTGATCCAAATAAACCTATAAACAGTAACAAAGGCTTCAAATACATGAGTATTATTAAACCCTTATTCAAATTAACTAGAAAAGTAACTACAAGTACTGAAAGCATCCCAAAAGGGGAAGGTATAAATATTTTTAAAAAAGTTAAAAAGAATACCGATTTGGTTTATTGGGATGATCCAAATGAATTAGTGGAACGACTAAAATTACTGCTTGTATTATAAACGTGAAATATAAAAGGCATGTATTGAGAAAATTAAGCAGTTTAATAGCAGTGAACAACCCATAAAGACTGCAATGAATATAGATAAATTTGGACATCACGTTCATAAGCGTTTAAGATATTCTGAATTTATGAATACTCTTGACTACACGTTAGCAAAATCAGAGACTGGAGATTACGATTTGCAATCCTCAAGATTAAAAGGTTTGTTACCTCCACAAAATGATGATGAAGCTGTAAATAAAGCTCAAAGAAATTGAAGACTTGAAAAAAGAATTGAAAAGTTCTTAACGACGTTAGAGTTTATCTTAAAAACTTAGAAAAAGTTACTTCTAATAATATGAGTACTTTGTATTATACAAAAACGGAAATCGATTTTCTGATTAATACTAAGACAACCAAAAATGAGTAAACAAAACATAGTAGATGAGCTTCATAAATCTGCTAGAAGAAATTTTCCACGACGATGCACGATAATAAAAGGAATATATGATTTATGGCAAGCAGATCTTATAGATGTACAAAAATATGCATCCTTTAATAAAGGTTATAAGTACATATTAGTTGTTATTGACACTTTATCTAAGTATGTTTGGGTAAAGCCCTTAAAATCAAAAGAGAAAGTCTGTGTTACTTTTGCGATGCAACGTATACTAGCAGAGTCTACTCAAACACCAAAAAATTTGCAAACTGATTTAGGTAAGGAGTTTATTTATTTATTTAGGTTCACCAGTGTTTGTTTACAATAATACTACAATACAATAAAAATACAAAAATTATTTAACTTAATGTAACAATCTTTTAAGGCGAACACAACATGCAAAAAGGTAAGAAAGACTTACTACTAATTACTACTTACTACTAATTATTATATGTATTATTTTCAAAAAATTTAATTATCAACCTTAAGCCATGATCGGCTTAAGATTGTTTTGAGTTTGGCAAATGAACCGAAATGGAGATCACCCAAGTCACTACATCCATTAAGCAATTTACACAACCTCGGAATCGGAGAGTTTGCACCTAAAAGTGACTTGCGAAAAGGAGGGCAGTTAGAGTTTTACAATGAAACAACTGATGAAGAAATATAAAATTAATCATTATTCAACCTACTCTGTAAAGAAAGCAGCTATTGTTGAACGTGTGATAAGAACTCTAAAAAGTCGTCTTTTTAAACTTTTTAGTTTATGTGGTCGATATGAATGGTTAGGGAAAAATTTAAACTCAGTAGTACAATGCTATAATAATACCATTCATCGCATAACCAAATTTAAACCAGTCGATGTTAACAACAGAAACCAGATGTTGGTAAGAACCAACATAATTAAATCCCAAAAGCACAATACTTTGAAAAGACCAAGTTTCGTGTTGGTGATCATGTTCGTATTACTAAATATAAAGGCGATTTTTACAAAGGTTATACCCCTAACTGGTCTACTGAAATATTTACTATCACAAAAATCAATCATACAAACCCACCAACTTATCACATAGAAGACAGAAAAAACCACAGTATTTTAGGTTAATTTTATGAATATGAATTACAAAGAACTATGTTTCCAGACTTATATCTCATAGAAAAAGTTTTAAAAAGAAAAGGGAACAGGCTTTTTGTGAAATGGTTAGGCCTAAGTAATGAAGAAAACAGTTGGGTAGAAAAAAATGCATTAGTGATGTAATATAAATAAAGAACGCAATACCCGCTCAATCATTTTGTGAGTATCAATGAAGGAAGGAAGTGGTATCATTAACAGTTTAATTAATAATTTACCTTTTGAATTACATTTACCTGGTTATCAATTTTGCGGTCCTGGAACTAAACTTCAAAAACGGTTACAAAACGGCAATCGAGGTGTAAACAAATTGGATGAAGCTTGTATGCACCACGACATTGCATACATCAATAGTGATTTGGATGTACGTCATAAAGCTGATTTAGATCTTTTGAATATGGCTAAGAAAAGATTGAAATCAAAAGACGCTGGAAAAGGAGAAAAGGTTGCCTCGTGGATAGTTAAAAATGCAATGAAGGCAAAGCTTAAAGCTGGTGGTGGAGCACGTTCTTTCATGTCTATCGTGAAAAAACTACAATCTCAAGTAAAGAAATTGAAATCCAAAAGCAATAATTCAGCTATTAAGTATGCATATGCTGCTGCCAAAAAACTATTTATGAACAAAAGAGGTATACGCCTGCCACGCTGTATTCCCATTCCTAAAAGTGGTGGGTTTTTACCTTTGATACCAATCTTCGCTGGATTGTCAGCTTTGGGTTCATTAGCAGGAGGTGCGGCAGGTATAGCAAAGGCCGTGAATGATGCCAAAGCTGCTCAGAGAAGTCTTCAAGAGTCTGAACGCCATAACAAGATGATGGAAGCGGTTGCTCTTGGGAAAGGATTGTATATTAGACCTCATAAAAAAGGGGCAGGTTTATATTTAAATAATTCAAAAAACTAGTGGAACGGCTACCCAGGCGAGCATTAACAAATTTGGTTATTTTAGAACACGCATGTGACATTCCGTATTTCCGTGGTGTTTTTATGAGAGATACTTTACCTTCAAAACCAAGAAAAAATGAGTGTGCTATAATTAATTTGGACAGTTCTGTGAATCCTGGAACTCATTGGGTAGCCTACGTTAAGAAAAACAATACCGCTAGAATTACAAAAATATTTAAAAAATATTCCTATAAATTATAATTATACACAACATCAAACTTTTGGCACATTAAATTGTGGACATCTTTGCTTAAAATTTTTAAAGGAATATTGGAAACACCATTTAAATACAGAATAGTAAATATATTTCTCAGTATAAAAATGTCTTTCACTGTGTCGATAACTGGTCGAGGAGCCTTTATGGCAACTAGCTATTCCCCAACCTTAGACTTATGTGGAGAATATGAATGTGGACTACTTTACTTTTCTACGTTTAATTCAATCCCAAATGTAGACGAGAGAAATAATAAGTTTTATTATGGTACCAACGAAGTTGTTGAAATTCCTGAAGGTTCATATGAACTTCAAGACATCTGTGATTATTTAAAAGCAAATATAAAAAATTGTGTTTTTAATTTAACTTGTAATAATAACACACTTAAGACCAATATTTTCTGTACAAAGGATGTGCACTTTGAAAATGATAATTCGCTTGGAAAAACTTTGGGTTTTGGTATGGAAACGGTGAAGGCTAATATAAGTAGCAAGTCACAGTATCCTGTTAGTATTTTATCAACAACCATCGTCCGCATCGAATGCGACGCAGTAAGCGGATCATTTGTAAACGGAAAAGCAAGTCACATAATCTACGAATTTGTGCCTAACGTACCACCTGGTTATCGAATTATTGAAATACCTAAGAATATAATATATTTTCCAGTTAACCAAAACTCAATCAGTGCATTAAACATAAGATTGTTAGACGCTGAAAATAAGCAAATCAATTTACGTGGCGAAGAAGTACAACTATATTTGCACTTTAGAAAAAGATGCTAAATTTTAATAAAACCCATTTACCATCCGGGACTCAAGTCAGTTCAAAAAGAGCACTTTTAAAAGTAGCACCTCTTAAATTCAAAAAGAAGTTAACCAAAGAAAATAAAGAGTTTCTAAAGTTAATAGGCTTAATAAAATGAATATTTTAAATATATCTCAACCATCGTCACACGATAATAGCATTGAAAGTTTCGAATATCATTCATATAAACCACACGTGACAAGTTTCAACAATAATGATGAAATACGTATACCTATTAACCAACAAGATTTGTATGTGTTGCCTTCCCTCAGCACTTTGTATATATTGAGGGCAAAGTACATGTTCATGATAGCACTACTAAAGCAAAAGTATCCAGTGTGCATTTTATAAATAACGCAGCATTATTTCTATTTCAAGATATACGATACGAACTAAATGGTGTTGAAATAGACAAAATAAAAAATGTTGGCCTTACGACCACCTTAAAATCATATCTTTCGCTAAACGAAAACGAATCAAAATCTGCAAATGTTTGGGGTCTACTATTGGTACGACCAATAATGGAGTTTTTTCCGCTTCAATACCTTTAAACAAAATACTGGGGTTTGCAGAAGACTATGAAAAAATAATTATTAACTGTAAACACGAATTAGTTTTATTAAGAAGCAGCACTAATATTAATGCATTAAAGTTAAATAAAAATGAAATTATCGATAACCTTGAAATAAGTAAAATAGTTTGGAGAGTTCCGCATGTAAAAGTATCAGATCGTGAAAGGATTACTTTGTTAAAACATTTAGAAAAAGATCGTTCTGTTACCTTAGCGTTCCGAAATTGGGATTTATATGAATACCGGTTATTACCAAAAACACGCAAACATACATGGTCAATTAAAACTTCAACGCAAATAGAAAAACCACGTTATGTAATTATTGTACTTCAAACCAATCGTAAAAATCAGGCGGACATGTCAATGGCTGAATTTGACCACTGCAATGTTAGTGACGTAAAAGTTTTTTTGAATTCTTCATATTACCCTTACGAAAATTTGAACGTCAGCTTTACGGAAAACAAGTATTACTTATTATATGAGCAATATGCTAGATTTCAACAGACTTATCACGGACGCCGAGCAGAACCGTTGGTGACTTTGAAAGAATTTAAAGATATCGCTCCACTATTCGTAATTGATTGTTCTCGACAACACGAGGCATTAAAGGGGTCAATAGATGTAAGAGTTGAAATTGAAACTGAAAAAGAGATACCTGATCAGACAGCTGCATATTGTCTTATATTAAACGACTGTATATTCGAGTACAAGCCTTTAAGCAACATTGTGAAAAAGTTATCATGAAAAGTAATACAATTATCGTGGATGTACAAGGATTTAAAAACCTAAACAATAAGTTTCTGGTAAAGGAATTAGCTATAGCCACTGAAGAATATACCCATATTTTTTTAATAAAACCACCTTACCCGTTTACCGCTCTTACTGATAAAGAAAAGCAAAGTGTTTGGTGGATTGAACGAAACAGAGGATTTCGATGGAGCGAAGGGTACATAGATTATAGGGAATTTCGAAGAATTATCAAACCGTATTTAAAAGATCGTACAATTTTAGTTAAAGGTAAAGAAAAGATTACATGGATACAAGAATTATGTGATCATAACAACGTGTTAGACATAAGTAATTTAGGGCTTCCTAATTTACAAACTCTTTCTGAATTGTATTGTTAAGATGTTTTCGTATATAACTGTTTTACTCATAGGAAAACATGTGCATAAAAAAATGTACTGTGTATTAAAAAAGTGGTGTTTACAAAATAAAGTGATCTTATAATTTTGTAATAATTATAGTTTTATTTAGGTTTTAATCATTGAATTTTATAGAACTAGGCATTAGAATAGAACTTTTTATTTTTATGTGACTTAAAAGTATTTTTTTGTTTTTTATAATGTAAGTATGTGCTTTAATACCTATTAGCTATTTTTTAATAAACATAAATTTAAATTGAATGCTGTATTTTCTTTATTAAACTACGAGTATAATCAATATAACCGAGAGCAATAAAATGAAAAAAACGTTATTACTATTATTTAATTTTATTTAAGTTTATTATAACGCTTATTACTAAATTTACAAAAAATTTAACAAGTTTCAATAACATTTAAAAATATATACGTTAAATTTATTTATATACTAAAAAGAAAATTGTGTAACTAAGTATTGTACCCCTCAAAATAAGATTTTATACAATTAAAATATTTTATATATTTAAATGTGTCTCTGGAGGTTTACACGTAAATATGGAAATTACGCTTGAAACCTTTTGAGAACTTTAATTTACAAATAAATCTGCGCCATATAGCCTCAATAGAAGTTATAGCTATAGCCGCACAATTTTTTTGAAATGTTACTAATAACTCCTTCTGTCTGATCCATAATTGGATCAACATCATCCTCCACAACATATTGTGCGCACAACAGCTTCTCTGGAACAGGCACTCTTGATTGTAAGTCAATAACTTGAATTTTGATTAAATAGCGACCCTATTTCGGCGCGCTTTTCAATACAAAGGAATTTTGTTTGTTGTGAAAGTGTCTAAGAAAACATCTTTTCTTTTGATGTCTATGTTTCAAATTCTTTATCTCCGGCTCCGGGTTCTGAGGTCTGAATCCATAGTGAAAGGGGCCCGCTTCGTCAATTCCCTCATGTTGGCCTTGTGTGTATTGATTCAGTACTCGATCTTGGTGTTCCTCGTCAGGCAGAATGTAGACCGGTGAAGTGGGTGGAGTTTCCTCTAATAAAATAAAATAATATAAAACACTTACAAATATAAATTATGTCCATCATCTTTAAATGCATAATTCCACTTACCATGATAATAACTTTTTATTTAGAACAAAAAAATAAAAACAATTGAGACAATGCAACTGACAACGTTCTGTCTATTAATGTAAATTAATTACATGACAAACCACGCTTTATTTATCTAGTTTACTACAACCGATAATATGTGTGCGTCGGTGTAAGTTGCTTCGTTGCATGTTTAAACATGCAAAAAACTAACCGCTGACTAGGTGTTATTTTCAACAACATGACACGTAATTATTGTGAAACGTGTGCGAATAGCATCAAATGACTTCCCATCATAATCAGCATTATATTGTCGACATGTAATGACTTGTTTAAATCATACAGTTCGGTACAATCTTTCTTAGAATTTGATAACAACTTAAAAAATATAAAATATGGTGCGGTTAAAATTGGTTTAAAAAAGTCTTATGCTTTTGTATACCTAGTCCTCGTAGAGTTTACATTATATGATAATTCTTTAATTGAAATTTTACTCAGCTTTCATATTTATTACACCTAATTATGAAATAATGTAATAATGTATTGTAAGGTAATTGTATAAAATAGTAATTTTAGGCACATCATCAAATAAAACCATTAATTCAAAGTAATCAAAGTAATTAGTAATAAACTAAACAAGTAGGTAAGTACTTTTAGTTTGTATAATAATTTTGCTTTGTAATAGTTAAGTAAAAAATACTCGGGCTAAGTATAAATAAAGCATAAAAATTCACTTTATTGTTTATTCACGAATTAAGTAACAACAGTTTTTATAAAGAGTGTATGGATAGGTACATACTAAAATGAAAGTAACACATCAAATTGATTGTAGACAATACAAAACTTTTTTTGTATATTATATTACAACAACATTTATTTAGTAACTTAAGAAAAAAACAATTATTAGACATAAACTTAAATAAAACATACAAAAATGCACTTCATTGTTATTTACAGTTTTAGTTTCAACAATATAAAGTGTAATCCATACAAAAATGAAAATTACACATCAAATTGATTCTAAGAGACGCAGTAGTGTTCCATCGTGCGTAGTGTGAGAGGTTGTGATGATGGAGGGGCTCCATGGCGATGGTAAATAACGACTGCGTCTCTTAGAGTGATGTTGTATATTTACAGTGACTACATTGTGACTAACTTATTATCTAAACCTTACAAGACTATTTATACAGTAATACTACGTAGATGTTGGAGGGAGGATGCCGTGACATATCTTTATCAGATCTGCACGCGTTTAGGAATGTGCTTACAAACTCTTTAACCGATACGTGATGATAATAAATTATGTGGCGACTCTGGCCGCCACAGTACTCCCCCTCTAGAAAAGGGAATGAAAAAACCATCAGGTCTTCAGCTTGGAGATGCCAGTGGTGCTCTAATCCACGTTAAGTCGTGATGAGCGTGCTCAAGTCTTCATTGACAAAACGAGCGTTCTCCGGTCTACATGACTCGAGACGAGCGTGTGCTACCATGTCTGCTGTGAGTCGAGACGTGTGGAGTGCGACGGTACTTATTTTGACCGTCGAGTGATGCCGAGGATCCAGGAAGCGTTACGTTGCTGCGATGGAACCTTATGGCTAGCTGGCTTGCTGAATGCTGCTAAGAGAGCTGTTTCCTTGTATTTGAACAAAATACTTATTATAGGTATACCTTTTAAAAAACAATCGATCGTTTTACATTTACGTACACGAATATTTTTTATAATTCCTCTCAACATCATAATATTGTTACTAATATTATTTTAATATCACGTTATACCAAGACTTATATTATACACACAAATTAAGTGGCATAAACCAGTACAACTTTAAATTATGCATATTCTTGCAATGAACTTCAATTTCGCATTACATGTTAATAATAAATTGAACTATTAGGCTTAATAAAATACATAATAACAAAACATAAAAATTAGAATTGACTAAGATTAAACATTAAGTACATAGAGATAAGACATGTTGCATTCAATATAGTATAAGGAAATACGTAAATAACAAAAAATTGAATTAAAATTGACTAAAATCTTATTATTACATTAGTTACCCAAACATGGTTCATTTTTGTGCTTAATTATTCTACTGTATTCTTATTGCACAATCAAAGCATTTTAAACTTGTTGAATATCTTCATTTTGAGAACAACTTCATTATAGCTTCATATTATCCTCAGACTGGCGTATTCCTTGGCTCTTTGTCAGATAACCAGAGAAATCAATTCGCCTGGAGGTAGCTAGGAGCATTTAGGCGTCTTATGAAGTGTAATAATATCTTATAAAACCATCGACTGGTAAAATAATGCTTCTAAATATCTCTTCCCGTAATTATAAATAACATACCTCAAACCACTTTGTCAGTCGGTAAAAGTGAGGCGGTTAAACGGGTGAATACTCGTTGTATACATTTATTCTATGTTCCTTTGTTTCATTCTTCATTATCGTGATGAATAAGTGACATATTGTGTTCTTTCTGCAGTGAACTTGACCTTGCGCAAGCGTAGAGTAAACGGCGAAAAGTGCTGCGTCGGAAATTCTTGCGCGTTCGCTGCACCGCACAATTTATTTATAACGTAATGTGTACAGTTATGAAATCGTTAGTATATTCTATATCGCATTGTTTTTCTGGGTACCTTATTTCTTTGCCTTGGTCGATGAAACGTTCTTGATACGATGTGCCGGAAAGGAAGCCAAAGTTGTGAGTTGTAAGAGTGATGTTAAATGACGCAGTCGCAGCTCGAAGTGGCACGCCGTAGTGATTTTATCTTGAAGATTTTGTTGTGTCCGTCGCTGAATAGATGTTGCTGCCATGGTTGATGTGTAGATATTACAAATGACTCACGTGTTTTTTCCGGGGTACTCCGTTGGAAGGTTGCTTGTTGCTTGAGCGGGGTCACCAGTGTTCCATCGTGCGTAGTGTGAGAGGTTGTGATGATGGAGGGGCTCCATGGCGATGGTAAATAACGACTGCGTCTCTTAGAGTGATGTTGTATATTTACAGTGACTACATTGTGACTAACTTATTATCTAAACCTTACAAGACTATTTATACAGTAATACTACGTAGATGTTGGAGGGAGGATGCCGTGACATATCTTTATCAGATCTGCACGCGTTTAGGAATGTGCTTACAAACTCTTTAACCGATACGTGATGATAATAAATTATGTGGCGACTCTGGCCGCCACAGATTGTAAACAAATATTTATTTTTAAATTTAAATCAAACTTAACACCAATTAATTAACTTAACATATTATATAGCTGATTAAAGGTCTTAGATTATTTAACTTTTTAAAACTACCTATCAGATTAAAATTAATCTTAAAAATCTATGTTTATATTTTAAATTTATCGATGACAGTAAAACATCAAATTGATAGTATAAAACGTTAAAGTTTTAGTGATTTAATCTAGATATAAACCATCATACATTATTATCACCTATGGTAAAAACTATCTATTGCAGGATAGTGATATAGATTATATTGTAATAGAATAATGTCCCCACGATATCGTTGACACGTTATCACCTAAAATAAAACGTTTATCATCTTTTCTCGACAATGCCACTTTATACTGTTCTCTTGCAAAAATTTGATGCTTTATGGTTTTGAATAGAACGTTTTTACCTTTAAGATCTGTTCCTGTTAAAGAACATTTACGTAATCAGAAAATTTTAACTTTTTAGTTACAGGTTTTTTGACTCCTTTTGCTTTTTTAACCTCATTATCAATTGTTTTAATACTGTACAGTTTGGATCGCAATCCTACAAATTCCAAGAGAAGTTTACCACCTAGTTCGTCTTTGAACAAACCAGGGACTTTTTTGTTCATTGGAATAATACTAAAGCAGTTATTACTAGAATAATTACTAGTGTCAAAATAACTCAAAAAGTGGTCTTTCAAATCGCGATAGAAGTCATCCGTTTGAATGGAGTATAACAAACTATCAGTATCTGTGTAACATAAAGACAGTTTTTCGTTGTAATATTTTTTCATAACAGAATAATGAAAATCGTACATATGGCTTTTTGATATCTCTAAAACTGAAAACCCTATGTATATTTGTGGGAGATTATTTAAATGAAATGACGATATAATAATAATAACAATTTTTATTATAACATTAATCAGTTCTTATAAAAGTAGTGATCATGAATTGTACAAATTTTACCATAAACAATTTAATAAGTAGCAGCAATAAGAGTAATTTAATTTATAGGACATAAAATGAACATAGTAACAATACCTGAGCATTAAGACAGTTCAGAGCACCGATGTTGTGCCGTGCCCGCAGTCGGACATCGTCTGATCCGTCGACAAGGCCCGAACTACCTTTTTATAGTACGGCGCAAACAAGCGGCTGAGTAGGAGTGGGGAAACAGCTGCACAGTGCACGCGGCGTGCAGCTTGTTTACAATAACGAGTTGTTTCGAACTAATTTGACTAAGCCGCACGTGCATCACAGCATAAAAGAAAACGTGAAATATTAATAATACAATAATTATAATAATATTCCCCAATCTCCCACACGGCCATACTGACAAGCAGCCGATATGGCTCGCCTGCTTTTTTTTTTATTTAAGTTTTAAATCACATTATAGTCATTACTCGCAACAAATATATTACAACCTTTCAAATGACTTAACTTTATAAGTAGTTCATATTCGAACAATTCCATGACAACAGTAAAATCACATGACAATTAAACTTTTAATTTACACGGCAGTAAAAAAAACTACTAGCCAAATCACATGGCAACAGTCAACCCACACAACCAAAGGGTTTTAATCTGTTCGATAACATATTAAGTACCTGCCAAGTTACATGGCAACGGTCAAATCACATGACCAAAACTTTAATTTACTTAAAAAATATATTAAATACCAGCCAAGTCTCATGGTAATGGTCAAATAACATGACCCGAAATTTTTAATATACGTCAATGATCAAATCGCATGATCACTGCATCACGTTTTTGATGCCCAATGGTTGATTTTGTCAACTGCCAAGCATGCCAATGACTTGCTGGCCAAGCAATCACTCGCATACAAGACAATTGAAAAAAAATCGAGTTGACAATCTTTACAATTTAATCATCATCAATATGATCTGCAAGTAAATGTCCCATATCAGGTGATACTAAGCGCAAGTGGTCGTGAGACACGTACAACTCTTTTCCCGTATCGTGCACCTTGATGGTGTATCTATCATTGTCATTTATTTGGGTTATGACACGTGGACCCTTGAACTTGCTGTCAAGCTTACTAATTGTACGTGGATTTAGTTTCACCAAAACTATGTCTCCGACCTTGAAAGGCACAATTTTCGCTTTGGTTTTGTCGAATTGTTCTTTTGAAACACGCGCTCGATCATCCATTTTTTGTTTAGACTCTAGGCGGCAAGCGTTAAGATCTAGACGTTCTACATCTTTTAATAGAGCTGATATAGCGGGTGGTGACTGATCGCAACCCATAAGAAGCTGAAAAGAAGTGTGGCCAGTACTTTTATTAAAAGTACTATTGATTGCTAGTTGTACTTCGCCAACTGCATCCTTCCAACTTCTGCTGGTGGTATTTTCGACCACAGTGAAGCAGTTAGTCAAGACTTTCATCATTCGTTCCACCTGCCCGTTTGCACGACTCACACCACTAGCAATAAAGTGCAACTCTATACACCAACTTTCGCAAAAACCTTTTAACTCTTTACCGGTAAAAGAAGCTGCCTGATCACAAACAATTCGCTTGGGTGTACCAAAATTATATATGAATTCTTTTAAGCAATTGACCGTGGCGGTGGCAGTGAGATTATTGACTGGTTTTAAGAAACAATATTTAGTAAAGGCGTCTATAAATACGACAGCATACTGTTTGTTGGGCTTATTACCACTTGATTTACCGGTGGTGTCCATGTGGACAGTGTGAAAGGGCACAGAGGTTTTCTCAATGGGATGGAGTGAAATTTGCTGAGAACCAGATTGACTTTTGTTGATCTTACACGTTAGGCAGTTTTCAACGTATTTACGTGTAAATTTAGTCATATTGGAAACCAAAATTGATTACGAATCTTTTCAAGCGTTTTTTCCCAGCCAAGATGTTTTAGGGAATCGTGATAAATTTGTATTATGTGCCAGCGATAACTTTTAGGAACAAAAAGACATTTTTTTGTCTTGTTATCTCTTGTTGCAAAAATTCTGTATAATAATCTATCCTTAATTTCATAACTAGAAGCCAAATTTTTATCAATCGTACATATATATCTTTAATAGATCGCATAATACTTTTGGTTTCCAAAT
This sequence comes from Scoparia ambigualis, assembly GCA_963921215.1. NCBI lineage: Eukaryota > Metazoa > Arthropoda > Insecta > Lepidoptera > Crambidae > Scoparia > Scoparia ambigualis. Next base: position 36,993,718 of record OY992510.1, read on the forward strand.
CATTGTTTTGTTCTACCTCCAACCATTCACTGTAGTTAAGGACGTTACTTATGTTAAGGGTTGTGGGATTGCGACTAAGGTAATCTACGTGAGGGATGCGCTCCCCTTTGCGGTATTCAATTTTAAAATCAAATGACTGTAAATATGCCCACCACCGGTGTACCCGAGGGAGCAACTCTTTTTTGTTGCGTGATGCTTTGAGCGAATTACAATCGGTAATTACGTCAAATGGTCTACCGAGTAGATAATGTCGGAAATGTTTGATAGCTCTTACGACTGCTAATGTTTCCAGTTCGTAAGAGTGGTAACGACTTTCGGTTTCAGTGGTACGCATACTAAAGTATTCAACAACTTTTAATTTATCGTCATGCTTTTGAAAAAGGACTGCGCCAAAGCCTGCCGAACTGGCGTCCGTGTGAAGCTCGGTTGGTTTTGTTGGATCAAATAAGGTAAGTATGGGTTCGGAGGCAAGCTGTTGTAAAATAGTATTTCTAGCAGTATCCTGCTCGCTTGTCCAATTCCACTTTGTATTATTACGGGTGAGATTGTACAACGGGATCATTGTGAGGGAGAAATTTGGAATAAATTTCCGGAAGTATCCAGCTAGACCACAGAATTGACGGACTTGCTTTACCGTTGTTGGAACTGGGGAATTTAAAAGGGCTTGGACTTTTCCTGAACTTGGTTTTACCTGGCCGTTGGAAACAATTCTGCCTAAGTACTCAACCTCTGTTTGAAGAAATTTACATTTTTTAATGTTTAGAGAAAATCCAGTTTTCTGTAAGGCGTCAAGTACTTTCTGCAAATGGACTAGTCCTAGCTCAGCGTTTTCTGAATAGATGATAACGTCATCAACATATATCAAAATGAAATCGTCAATAAATGGTTTCAGTGCTTTAGTGATGGCTCTCTGAAAGACAGATGGTGCATTACAGAGTCCGAAGGGCATGCGCATAAACTCGTACTGTCCGTCGGGCGTAACGAAGGCAGTTTTCTCGATAGAGTCTGGTGCTATCGGAATTTGATGGAACCCTGCAGTCATATCCAATATCGTAAAATACTTGGCATTGGACAATTTACTGATATGATCATCTATCAAGGGCAACGGGAAGTGATCACGAATTGTGTTACTATTCAGTTCCCTGTAGTCCACACACATCCGGTCACTTCCATCCTTTTTACGAACCAACAAGATGGGACTAGCAAATGGCGAGTTACTTTCACGAATAATTTTATTGCCTTTAAGATCGTTAATAATTGCTTTAACATGTTCGCGTTCAGTTGGAGCTAAGCGATTAGGTCGCCTTTGTACTATTTTGTCTGGGTTTTAGACGAATAGTTAACTCACCTGTAGTGACTTGAGACACTGCATTACCAGAGGTGAACATATCGTGTCGGGAACTCAATAGGTTGCATACCTGGGTTTTATAGTTAAGATTCACGACTAAGCAGTCAGGGTCAAATTTTTGGACAGCATTAATGTGATAAGAATTACGAGATATTGTCGCATTATTTTCCACAAAAGTAATCTGAATACCAGGAATATTAAATAAATTTTGACCAAGCAACATATCATATTGGATGAATCCATCGGGGACGAGAACAAACTCCAACTCGATATTTAAGCCATCAACAAAGACTGTACAGAGCTTTTTACGTGATGAAGAAAAAGAGTTGTTTCCAACGCCTCGCAAAATTGTTGTGTCATATACAATTTTGCCACTAACTGAGTCGCCTACACTTTCGCGCATCAGGGAACACTCGGCCCCGCTATCTAGTAAGCACGAGAAGTCAAGGCTATCAATTTGAACCGTGCTAGCATTGGTATTATTTATAATTAAGGTGTTAACATTAGCAGATCTCTCGTTTTTAGGTTTGCTGTTCACACGAGAGAAACAATTTTCCTGAGTATGTCCTAGCTTTTTACAGAACGTGCAAGATTTCGCTGTAGACTTTGGTCCATTGGATGTTGAGGGAACGCCTTTCAGAACATCGGAAGTAATCTTTAAATGACAGTCTCTCTGCAAATGACCTGTCTTATGACATTTGTGACAACGCTTCTGCCTATTATTAGTGTCAAAGAAATTCGGTTTTGATCGTTTGAACGGAACATTATGATCAGCATCTTTACTAGACCTCTTTCGTTTGTACGAGTTAAGACTTTGGATTAACTGTGGCAAGTTCTTAGGTGTGAGTCGTAACAAGTCAGAACGCATACGGAAATCAGACATACCAGAAATTACTGCTTCAACCAGTCGCTGCTCAGTCATCTCCACGCCAATCGCCCTTCTCGCCAATTCCCATTTACGAGTCGCATATTCTGCCAAGCTGCTAGCCTGCTCGCTCGTGTATTCCATGAAGAGTAGCAGATCGTCGTAGTACCGTGCTTCGTCTGCAAAAGTTTCAATAAGCCTATCCTTAAGTTCGGTCCAGGTAACCAGGTCCGTATAATTGCGACGTGCCCACTCGGCGGCTCGTCCACGCAAGTTTTTTCTAGATAAATTTAGAGTTTCTCTATCGGTAAGTTCATATTCTGTTTTGAGATTTTCAATATTACAGCACCACACTTGGATAGTATCGCTTCGGTCATCGGGATCGAATGCGTGGACATAAATATGATCAAGGTTTCGCATGCGAGGAACTGGCCTCGTATTAGGCGTGCTGATGGCATTTGCTGTAGTTTGTATCAGGTTTGTCATCATTTCTTGCATCATTTTTTGCATAAAATGTAGAGGAACGAAACCTGTCCTTGGGCTAGGATCCCAGTTAGTTGAATCCCCGGAAACCGCCCTGCCGCCGCCTGCTGTGGAACCATCAAAAGGCCGCGATGACCTTTGCTCGATGATTGGTGATGTACACGCAGCATTAATATCTGGCGCTGCTTCACCCAGACGGCGCTCATCTTCCGGCTGGACATGATCCATCTTTTGATAGTCCTGAAATCATAAATTCATAGGCGTAGTTTGGGTTTACATATCCCACTTCTGATGTGGGAGATTATTTAAATGAAATGACGATATAATAATAATAACAATTTTTATTATAACATTAATCAGTTCTTATAAAAGTAGTGATCATGAATTGTACAAATTTTACCATAAACAATTTAATAAGTAGCAGCAATAAGAGTAATTTAATTTATAGGACATAAAATGAACATAGTAACAATACCTGAGCATTAAGACAGTTCAGAGCACCGATGTTGTGCCGTGCCCGCAGTCGGACATCGTCTGATCCGTCGACAAGGCCCGAACTACCTTTTTATAGTACGGCGCAAACAAGCGGCTGAGTAGGAGTGGGGAAACAGCTGCACAGTGCACGCGGCGTGCAGCTTGTTTACAATAACGAGTTGTTTCGAACTAATTTGACTAAGCCGCACGTGCATCACAGCATAAAAGAAAACGTGAAATATTAATAATACAATAATTATAATAATATTCCCCAATCTCCCACATATTGGTTTGTTCAATATTACTTTTTCTCGTTTTAATTGAATAGCTACAAAGTTTTCATCAAACACTGCTACGTTATGGAAGTTAGGGCGAGCTATCAGTTGTTCGGCGGAATAGTACTTGTTTGTTTTATTGCGATCGTCATGCCATGCATTAACAAGTTTTACATCGACTCTGCGCTCTGTATCTTCTAATGTTTTTCCAAAAATACTGTTATTTAACAATTTAAAAAAGTCTTGCTCAAAAGCAGAGTTAGATTTTTGTCTTAACTCCGTATTTAAATCAATATATTGTTTTAAGAACTGACTCTGCTTAAATGTTATTGCTCTGCGAATTCGTTTAAGGCGTAATCCATAATTCAAACACATTTTCAAATGAACGTAATGTATGACATATTCATATTTATCGAATAAATTAGGTATCAGTTTTTTATGTTTCGAACCCGGTGGAACAAAATTTTGGGCGCAAAATGGAAGGTCATTGTGTAAGTCATGTAAACTCTCTGGGTATTCTAAATCTACTTCTAAAATGTATCCATATTCATTTTCATTAGGAATGCTCAGTATGTTAAGCTGACTACATTCCTCCTCATCAAGTAATCTAAAGTCCGCATAGGGCAAATAGCTACACATAGCGTAACCATATAAGTTATTACAGTCCAAGTACATTAAATAACTATTAGATTGAGATGAATCAAAATCAGGCTGATATTTGTTATTTGATTGAGCATACCTTTTTGAACATAAACAAATGCCTCCTCGAATACCCTTTTGTATCATACGAATTATTTCCAAGTCAGATAAAAGTTCCAACTTTATTTTAGTTTTTAAAAGCATTGCATCGAAGCTTAGGCTTGGTGCTGTAATATAAAAAGCCGGATCTAAATCATAATTTTTTTTGCAAGTTAAGCGGAACTTTTCGAATATATCGGCTAATAATAAAACATCATTTTTTACATATAAATCTGTATACTCTCCTAAATTTTGTATGTCAAAAGTTTTCCATACGGTTAAGGCATGTTGGTAATCAGTTAAGCTAATTGATTCACTCGTAAGACTACTGTAAAATTTTTCTATCGGCGGCAAACTAGTTTCTTCATATACCTCCCAAGCAGACATATATTCATATGGATATATACCCTTGCGACGCAACAATGAACATTTTCGTTCACTATCGCAATTTTTACGTAAATGTATAAAGTCATTAGGGTTAAGACTTTTAGCTAACTGGTCTAAGCTTGTCCCTAAAAATTTAAAAGAATCGACAAAACGTACTGCAACGAAAGTTTTATCTGAAAGTGGAATAAACTTAGTAAAAGAAATATAATTTTCTTTGCTTTTCGAAATAACTTTGATTGAGCCTGATATTGTGTTTAATTCCCGAATAAACAAATGGCAATCGTAACCCGATAAATTATGAAAGAAAATGGGGATAAATTTAGGAATCTGAAATTTAAGATTACAGTATGAATGAGCTGCGCCTCTGTAAACACCTGTGAAGTGACAGTGATCTCTCATTTTATCTACGACTAATAAATTTGAACATAAATAACAATAGTCTGCGCGATCAAAAGCACGCGAGTCAATATTACTAAAAATTATAGGCACCGGATTCTGATTCTGAATAATATCATAAATTCTTTTCACGTCTTTCTGTAAATAAGTAACAAATTTGAATGCACAATCAGGACCGCAATACTTTACTAGGCGGTTAAGAGAGCTATCATAATTACAAACAATATAATACGCAAACGCAGCGGGAATGTGCCGTTGAATGTTAGCTGTGTGTTTACTTTGACTTTCAACGCACGGTTGTAATAATGTTTCAAAAAGATGTACGGGTTATGTACGATCTTTTATGATAATTGATAAAATGAAAGTCTTTGATATAAATTAAAATGATACTATATTGATAAACTGATACTAATGCTACAAATGATATGCGGTTATGAGTACGCGCGCGATGAGAACGACGATTGGTGACGAACTAACTATACATTATTTTAAAATGACCTAAATTAGCGAGTGTGGCGTGAAATGCTGATGAGACAAAACTGTACGGTGCTTGCCCGTACATGCTCCCGGGCCGACGATGGGAGCTGAAAAGTATGATCGTGAATGACGTGATTTACAAGGTGATAGAACAATGTAAAACTTATAAGCTAAATTGTCTTTGAAGTATAGGCGACGAGGCCTTATTAAATACGCGTGCACTTGATTTTACACTTTTGTTAACACTTTTTTCACTTTGATTGCCCTTGTTAACACTAGCACTGCACAAATTCACATCACTTTCACTTATACACTGAACCATAGCCTGTGAGGGCTCAGCGTGGTAGGCGACCTGCAGCTGCGGCGCTGGCGGCGGCGCCGGCGTGGCCCCGCCGCCGGCACCGCTCGGCTCCGGGCGGCCCGCTCGCCTCCGTAGTCGTCGGGCGACGACAAATACCAGCGCCGCGACGCCGGCTCCCCCGATGATGTAGATGGCCACGTAGTGGTGTAGATCGTGGTATGACACCCGATCCGATAGTACATCCTCCGTGGCGGCAGCTTTCAAATCCTTGATTTGTTTACTAATATTCTCAATATCCTTCTGATGATCCTCAGCCACATCTTGGGTATCAATAGCGGAGGTGGGTATAGATAGGTTGATAAGATTGTTGATAGGTGGGATGTCGATCTTGATGATGTCAGGTTTCTGTTCCATAGTATTTGATAGTTTTTTATGCGGGAAAATTGCAAAAGTTCTGCCTTTGATAATGCACTCATTGCTTAATGTTATTATTCCAGCCATTTCTAATTGCAAAGCGGTAACATGATGCTCACATATGATTCGTATGGGGCATTGTCCGCAACAGAAATATAAGTACGTATTTATGTTACGTAACTCGATCCATTCATGTTTACATGTTAAGCTCGTTGTTTCGCATTCGTCGCTGATAGGACTTTTTACACATAGATTTTGATCTGAACTCATTTGATAAACTGGTTGGTTAAGTGGGCATATGTAGGTTTCGGTATCGTAATTAATACAATTTTGTAGGTTGTTCTCGATCATTGTTACGTAAGAGTCCTTTTGTATGTTAACTGCTACATAATCGGAAATCGGAATTAATGTGATCATTTTGTTGTTTACTTCTTGTGGGATAGGTATTAACTTATAAATGTCGAAACTATCTCGTCGCACCAAGGGAATGCCGACTTCAAAAATTATAAAGTCTTTCATGGCTTTAGCTTTTACGGTTAATAAATGATAAATTTTTGATATGTCTGATTGAATATTTTTGAACGGCAACGTCAAATCTTGCGTTAGCAACCCAGTGATTAAATTTAATTCATTCCTTAATTGATCGGGAGTTAAAAGATGAAAGTTGAAGCGGCCTAAGTAAATATTAGTAAGCACGTCCACCAGCGTTTCTTGTATGTTTCGCAGGTTCATCAAAATTCCGTTTGCTATAACTGACGACAACGTTAAGTCATTGGCCTTAATTGCGTCATCTAGTTCACTTCGCTGCATGTTCATTTGTTTTTCTAAAGTATTTAGATGTTGATTGAAACCCTTGTGTTGTTTATCTATCGCTGTTTCCATCCTTTTGATTAAATTTAATTCAGCTTCTACAACAGATGTCTGATTCTTCCACAATAACGCGAGATGTTTTTGGTTATTCTGAAGGGTTTCTATATCTTCGGCATATTGTTGAGCGAAGCGGTCGTCGAGTACACCGAACAGTGTATTTGCAAGATTACCGACGCCGTTGATAAGGCCGCGCCGCTGTCGCGTGCGCGCGGCTCGCCCGAGTCCGGGAAGTTGCTGACCGAGCAGTATGGCATTGTAGTGCTCGAGCTCGGCGAGCCCGTGATGTAATTGGAGAAGCATTAATTTGTATTGTGATATCTTTGAATTCATGCAAGCAGTTTCAATATGATTTATATATTTTTCAACTAATTCTGTTCCTTGCCAAAACGGAGTCATGTCGTAATAAACAATTAGTTTCCATTGATCTTGTTCTAGTCGCATTTTTCCTACATTGTCAAAGTAAAAGCCACGACTTGAGTTTAAGCTTGATATTTTATATTCGCAGCGTACTGCAGGAGTTATAACGAATAAACTACATATTAAATATAAATAGTAGGGTAATTTTAATTTCCAGGGCGATCTTTTTTGTTTTTCTTGTACGGCTGCGGCAGAAATGATATTTTTTGATTCGATTGATTCTTTGTTTCCCTTTGTTATCTCATTTGTGTTTGTTACAGGTAAGCGGGATATTTTAGTAATAGGCCTTTTGATATACCCATTTTTTGTTTTTAAGGTAACGACACGCACTAAGCCGTCGGGGCCAGGGTGCAATTCAATGATGCGGCCCAACGCCCATTTTCCTGCGGGCAAATTGTCATCTTGTATTATAACAATATCCTCCGTTTTAAAATTTTCCTTAGGGAGGCGCCATTTACTTCTAACGGATAACTGACAAAGGTACTCAGATTTCCATCTTTTCCAGATGTCATTAAAGATCTTTTGTGTCAACTGCCATCTGGTTCTTAAGTCTTTTTCCGTTTCTATGATAGTCAGTGTGGGTCCGCTTGATAAAAAGTGCGCTGGGGTTAGATAGTCGATATTTTGAGGGTCTTCGGTCAAAACACAAAGTGGCCGTGAATTGAGGCACCCTTCAAGTTGAGCTAAGAGGGTTGAATATTCTTCATAGGTTAACTTTTGCTCCCCAATCACCCTTTTTAGGTGATGTTTCAGACTTTTTACTGCGGCCTCCCAAAGGCCTCCCGCGCTAGGCCACGATGGGGCGTTAAAATGCCACGTGATCTCCATCTGAGTGATAGCATCGAAAAAGTCTTCATCTAAAGTTTGTTTTAAGTTGATATAGTTTTGATTAAGAACCCTACTGGCGCCGACAAAGTTTGTCCCATTATCACTGTATATGTGACACGGGGCACCCCTTCTTGCTGACATTCTGCGTAGGGCTGCTAAAAAGGCAGATGATGTTAAATCTGACACTAGCTCAAGGTGCACGGCTTTAGTCACCATGCACACAAATACAGCGACGTAACCCTTCGTCGTTTTGATACCTCTGCCCTTGTTTGATTTAACGTCGATGAACCCTGAAAAATCGACACCGCAGTTATAAAAAGGTCTTGTAGGGTTAACGCGTGATGCTGGTAAGTCTCCCATGATTTGATTATGTTTATCTGGATTATGGTGTCTACACTTGATGCAATTACGAAGACGTTTCTTAATAGCTCCGTATCCTCCTATAAGCCAATATCTTTGTCGCAGAAATGACGTAGTAATGCGAGCTCCGCCATGAAATGATTGTAGATGTGCATGGTCTATTAAAAGTTCAGCTAAACGGCTATTTTTCGGTATGATAAGGGGGTGTTTCATTTCCGGGCTAATGTTAGCTTTTCTTAAGCGTCCTCCTACCCTTAGAAGACCGTTTTGATCTAAATGTGGGTTCAACTCAATAATCTTGCTTTTTGAATGAACTTTGTCGCCTTCTTTCAAACAGGTAATTTCTTTTGAGAATTCTGCATACTGGACATTTTTTATTACAATATTTCTTGCTCGTTCTAGCTCTTGTAATGGTAAGTATTTTGGTTTGTTTTGTTTTGTTATCGTAAATCGTAGCATCCACGATAGTATTCTGATAATTTTGTTGATTGAACTGTAATTTGATAGTAAGTGATTAATTATATTATTTTGTATATATTCTCCTGTGACCACGTTTACATGTTTTTTAATTTTTATTTCTTGTTCCGTTTTAAAACTTTGTATCTGTTCACTGTGAACGTAATCTGAGAGCCAGGTGGGCCCGTTCCACCATAGTGAATGATCTTTTAGCTGTGTAACAGTCAAACCGCGACTAGCGCAGTCCGCTGGGTTCTCTTCGGACTTTACGTAGTTCCAGCACTCTCGAGGCATGATGTTTGTTATCTCCCTCACTCTATTTGCAACAAAGGTGTTCCACCTCGTGGGGTCTCCGTTCAACCATCCCAAAACAATCATAGAGTCTGACCATCCGTATACCTTAATGTGATAGCTTTTAAAACATTCCTTGACCTTTGATATTAATTTTGATAAGAGAAGAGCTCCGCTTAACTCTAATCTCGGCAGAGAAAGCTTAGTACTAGCCGGAACTAACCTCGATTTTCCTACTAATAAATGTATACTAGAGTTTTGATTTCTTACGATTCTGATGTAAATAACACAGGCGTAAGCTTTGATCGAGGAGTCACAGAATCCATGCAACTCAATAGTGTCACTTTCTTGTGTTTGTATCCAACGTGGTATCTCCAACTGATTGATATTTTTAATGTCATATTTGATTTTCTGCCATTCTAATTCTATTTCCTTTGTTAAGGGGTCATCCCACTTAATTTCTGATAGCCAGACATTCTGAAATATTTTTTTTAATTTTGTTGATAGGGGTGATAACCAACCTAAAGGATCAAAAAGTTTGGATATATTTGATAAAAGTGATCTTTTCGTCTCGTGATCATTTGACGTGTCGATTTTTGACTCGAACACAAAAACATCCTTTTGTGGGTTCCAACCCAACCCTAAGGTCTTTGTATGTTCTGATCCTTTAAAGTTAAAGCTTTCCAAAATGGATGATTCGACTGCATCTGGTAATATCGCTGGAAAGTTTGACTTCCATTTTCTGAGATGAAAACCACCTGATTGTAATAGTTTCTTAAGGTCTCTACATAATTGTTTCGCTGATTCGGGATTATGGGCCCCATAGACTACGTCATCAGTGTAGAAAGACTGTTCAAGGACATCAGGAGCTGGGCTGGACGTGAAGTTCTGCCGCTCATCGGAAGCTAACTGTCTTAAAGTCATCATGGCCAAAAACGGAGCTGCTTTTGTGCCATAAGTTACAGTGGTAAGTTGATATTCCTTGATAGGTTCGTGAAGAGAGCTACGCCAGACTATTTTTTGATAGTTTTGATCATTTTCATTCATCATGATTTGGCGAAACATTTTTTCTATGTCCGCTGTAAACCCATACTGATATTGTCTCCACTTGATGATAAGAGACTGAAGGTCTTGCTGGAGATTTGGCCCAGCTTCCATGACGTCATTTAAACTTTGTCCCGAAGATGTTTTTAAAGAAGCATTAAAAACAACTCTAAATTTAGTACTTGTTGATTCGGCCCGTTCTACACAATGGTGAGTCAAGTAACAGTCGGGTGTCGAGTGGCTGATAACTGGCTTCATGTGTCCGAGTGATTCATATTCATTCATAAATAATTTGTAATCCTTTGATATTTCTTTGTTACGATTGAATTTTCGCTCTAATGATTTAAATTGCGCAATAGCTTTGTATTTTGAGGCCCCCAAATTTTCTTTAAAATCTTGTTTTAGCGGTAACCTCACCTCATATCGCCCGTCTTCGCGCCTGACAGTTGTATTTTTATAATATTCTATACATAGTTTATTTTCATTTGATATAGGGGTTGTTTCCGAAATGTCTTCAATTTCCCAGAACTTATGGATCTCTTCTAAATGATTTAATATGACGTTACACTGCAGTGTTTTGATATTTCCGCTAAGTATCCACCCCAAGCGCGTATTTTGTGCGAGTGGTGAGTCATTACTTATTTTGCATACGCCTTCCAAAAGAATTAACGAATAAATGTCAGCTCCTAGTAACAAATCTACTGGGCGACTGTGATAGAATTCGGGGTCAGCTAAATTTAGATTATTCAAAAAAGTCCATGATGGTTTGCTAAATGAATGACTTGGTAAGTTTTTAATTAAATTATTCATAATTAGGGCATCTGTATCAAATTCAAAGTCTTCATTAATTGATAAACACTGGATGCGTATGATCCCTTTACAACTGCTCTCCTTAGCGCCTATTCCTGATATTACTCCCTGGCATTTACGTCGAGGCATCCCTAACAGTTGCGCGGCATTCTCCGTGATAAGTGATGTCTGAGAACCCTGGTCTAATAAGGCTCGTAAATTGATATAAGTACCATCACTGGTTTGTACTTTTATAACAGCTGTCGCTAAAAGCACCTCCGGGGTTTCGCCTTGTAGCGATACGTGCGAGTTGCTACGGCCCGCGTGCGAAGTTTCAGGTTTCGTGTTAATGTCCGGGCGGTATTTTGCGGACGCTGCGCCAGACGTACGTTCTGATTGCGTAAATGATTCGTGTAGTAGTGTGTTATGCGCCTGATTGCATTCACGACACCGTTTTTCAGAAATGCATGCTTTACCGTAGTGGCAATAAAGACAATTTTGGCATATGTTGAATTTGTAAATAGTTGTTCGTTTCTGTAAAGGTTTCATATCTAAAAACTGTTTGCAGCAATATACGGCGTGATCGTCAGCTTTGCAAATTGGGCATTTATATAGTTTTGCTGTATAAACATTTTTGTTGTAAAATGATTGCGAAATTGGTCGTCCCTGTGGCGGAAATGACTGTTTATTGTCGTAATTAGAAATTGGTTTATTGAACTTGGATGTAGAGGAATTCGATTGATTAGGGTTGCGCATGATAGGTTTGTTCGAATGCTCCGGTTTTCTCTTTGAACTCTCCATGGTAGTGAATTTGTTCTCCAAAAATGATAGAAAATCTGATATGATAGGTACATCTCGCGGTTGTTTCAGTGAAGCTATGTATTCACCGTGAGATTCAGTATCTAGTTTCTGACACAAGATGTAAATTAGAAGTGGGTCCCATGAGTCGACCTTTATTCCTAGATTTTTAATAGCATTTAAAGTTTCACGGGTCGTATCATGTATTCGCTTTAAATGATTTATGGACGGATGTGGCATAACAGGAATGCTAAATAAAATATCGAAGTGCGAATTGAGGATCAGCTTCCTGTTGTCATACCTATGGGTCAGTATATCCCAGCAAATGGCGTAATTTTCTGATGATATTGATAAATGTTGAATAAGGCGTTCAGCTTCCCCTTTTACCTTTGACTTCAAGAACTGCATTCGTTGTGCGCTCGACAGAGTCGGGTTGTTATGAATGGTCTCGACAAAGAGGTCCTTGAAGGATGTCCACTGGTGGTAGCTGCCGCTAAAGGACGGTAACTCAATATGAGGGGTTGATTGTTCCCGATGAGATACGCACCATAATTTTCTGTTAATTGATTTGATGACTTCATTGTACTTTTTCTCGAACCTGAAGTATACTGCCTCATAGTCTGGATCCCTGCCGCCCAACTCGCTGTCCAACTCCCAATGTAACGAGTCTATTGCAGACCAACGAGCTTGGACCACACGTAACAAATGATCGAACTCCCACTTTTCCGTAATAGTTTCTAAATTAATGTTGTTAATTGTATGTTCAAACGCCTTGAAATGGCTGGTCTGTTTCCTCAGCATTTCGTCTGTTTTGCTACTGATACCTTGTGAGCGAGAAGCAGCAGCAAGCTCTGCCGCCTGCTGAGAAGTCGACGGCACGCTCATGGGCGTAGCCGGCTTGATTAGTGGAGTGGAAGGTCTGCTGGTGTCCTCCCTCGGTTGATAATTTTGAATCGTGGCCCTTATGTTGGAGAACCTATCCCTTATTACCTCAAAACGGTTAGATGTAAAGTAGTGGTGCGATTTATCCCCAAATCCACACAGCTTGATGTGATTAGATTGATATTCGGCCCAATAGCTATCTAAAGTATCAAGTCGTTGCCTAATATATGTGCTTGTCTTTCTATCAGATCCGTCCTTTTTAAAGTTGTTATAAATTTGTTCAATAGCTGATGCATGCTGTTCTTGGGTCTGAAGTAAATCCTCCATGCTGGACATCTTGTAAATTGTTGAAAAAAAATTAAATGATACGCCTTACTTGATTCGCTGATATTGCTCCGACCGTGACTGCTGGTTACTCACGATCCAAATCCAAATAGGTGTTGATTCACTTTATTTCACCTCACGATTAACACAGAATAACGTATTTTAACTGTCCACGTATACCGGGTCACTCGCGAGGACCTTTTCGAAGGACCAAAAAGATGTACGGGTTATGTACGATCTTTTATGATAATTGATAAAATGAAAGTTTTTGATATAAATTAAAATGATACTATATTGATAAACTGATACTAATGCTACAAATGATATGCGGTTATGAGTACGCGCGCGATGAGAACGACGATTGGTGACGAACTAACTATACATTATTTTAAAATGACCTAAATTAGCGAGTGTGGCGTGAAATGCTGATGAGACAAAACTGTACGGTGCTTGCCCGTACAGTCTGCATATATTACATAAGGTATGAATTGCTTACAATGAAAATTTTTAAATTGAACCAAAGTACCTTTTTCGGGCAAAATAGTTGCGACTCCACCGCAAGAGTGATTTTTATATTTTAGATTAGACTTAAAAAACAACAAGCAATCATCACAAAAATAAAGCTTACTGTGATGTTTAGTCACTTGACTTCTTAATAGTTTAGGAAAGTTTTTTTATGAGACAGTAATGAGACTTAGAACCATTCTGAACTAAAAGCATATTAATATGATTTTTTTTTTCGTAAAATGGTTTTATTTGGGGTAATATTACTGGAGTAGTATTACTGGGCCGACAACGGCCCAGTAATATTACTTTTACTATCCAAACCATGGATATTTAGACTTGTTTTTATTATTTTTTTCAAATGTTTTTATGTCATTATTTGCAACTGGAAACGACATATTAATTAAGTTTAATACTGTACTAAAGTGGGGATAAGATGATACTCGACAAGCATTCTTTTTAACTGGGTACAAAGCCGCCATCACAACCCAAGCAAAACAATATTCATCATCATTTTTTATATTTACACAAGCTTGTTTTGAGTAAATTTTTTTTGGTAATTTTAGATATGATGATCCTCTCAATGGCGTATATTTGTTAATATTAGTTTCGAGGTATAAAGTATCCAACATAGACCATCCACTCCCCTTTTCCTGAAATTCGTCTATCTTTTTACAAATAATTTCAGAAATGTTATTTAGTAGATCATTAAAACTGTAGTTTAAATGTAAAGAAATGTTTGCAGTTGTAAATGATTTAGTTTCCGTAGAATCATCTTTAGGTAAAATTACTTTAACAAAAAGTTCAAAGTTTACTTTTATATTTATATGATTAGATAAAGCTGAATGAAGTATTGTTTGTAACTTTGAGGCAATGCAACGCAAGAAGTGCGTGGGCGAAGTAGCAGCTACTTCGCTGCCGTCAGCCAGACGCTCGCGCTCTGCCCGTATGCGATAAGACGCTATGCGACAACGAAACGCGGAACTTATTTTTTCAATGCCACTATCGAGACTTACTGCACTATTACTTTTATGTTTAATACTGCGTAAATGCCCCAAAAACGATTTACTTGGTATTGACTCTTGATAAATCGAACAATAGATAGATTTACCCATAGTTGAGTGGTTATTAGTTCTGCGGTTGATTAAGCTAAGTTAAAAAAGAAAATATAGTTTTAGAATTTATATTACCTAGATTAACCATTACATTAGTTAAGTATAAGTACAATAAAGTTTTTACAATGTAGTGAAAAAAAAAAGGGGTGAATCGATGGATGAAACTATTGGCTGCCAACCTTGTCACCGTAGTACATCGCCTCTTTTGAGAATCTCTTCTTCGCTTCGGCGCACAATTTCTTTAACTCTTTCCACAGCGGATCGTCTGGTGAGACCCGCAAGCGAAGATTAGCAATCCACTTGTCCGAGCGTTCACGAGAGCCGAGATTAATGATGTCTTCGGTATTATATATTTTGACATCAAAAAATATGTTACCATCAGGCACCAATTCCACCTGACGTAACACCCCGCCCGCGACTCGCCGAGACAACGACGACCACAAGGGGCTGCTGGAGGAGCGCTTAGGCTGCTCAGACTCGTCGTCGGAGCCAAATAGGTCGGACAGCACAGAAGCCGAGCCGTTTGTTTTTGCAGTAGGCTTCCTGAAACAATTGTATTTATAAATTGTTACTGCCAATTCATGAAATCTATTTTTAGCACAGTAACTAACTCTTTATCGTAGAATTATTAAATAACTAGCGGTCGCTCGCGGTTTCACCCGCGTGGTTCCCGTTCCCGTGGGAATATCGGGATAAAAAGTATCCTATGTGTTAATCCAGGTTATAAACTATCTGTGTGCCGAATTTCATCCAAATCCATTCAGTAGTTTTTACGTGCAGAAGTAAAAAACATACACACTCACAAACTTTCGCCTTTATAATATTAGTGAGATTGTCTAAAACCAAAGACGATATATTATCTTATTCGTCTATGCTAAAACTTAAAAACGTTATACATACCCACTTGACTTCTTTTTCGCAGGCTCTTTTTTCGGTTTCGCCGATTTTTTGCCTTCTTCGGAGGACTGTAAAAAGAAAAGAAAGAACATAAATTATAAACATAATAAACTTTCCTACACTCACACCAATTATCTAGCCCAAGAGAAGCTTCGTTATGAAACTCGTTAAATGGTTACTTGACAACGGATAAACATACTTAAAATACTTAAAATAGGTACATAGAAAACACCTAGACCCGAGAAAATATAGAAAAACAATAATTTCTAAAATTGACCCGACCGGGGAATCAAACCCGGGACCTCAGAGATGGCGACACCATGAAAACTGGTGTACATACCACTCAACCAAGGAGGTTGTCAAAATAAGAAAATAAAAATAAAGTATTTAAAAATATGGCAATTATGGCGACATAGTACCAAAGTCTTGAGATATGCATAGCAAATACACACATCAAAAGTGTCTAGGGATCAAGCATTTTTATGCGGATTTCTTGAGATTGAGATGTGGCTTTGTAATAAATTTATGATTTTATAAATTTATATGGATCCTTTTTGGTGCATTTCATAATTTGAAACAGGAACTTTCAATCAATTTCTAGTAAAAGATGAAAATCAGCTGTCAATATTTTCCCTATAAAAACATACAACGCATTGAAGACATTATTAGTGCTACTGTTTCCCTACTACTGATTAAAACCAACGTTATTATGGAGCGGCGACGTCATTTAAGCAGGGAAGAAATGCTCAGAGCCGTGGGAATGATAGAAGCTGGTTCCCGGCAACGTACTGTGGCTTTAGCTCTGAATACAAGTCAGTGTTATCAGTCGACTTTGGACACGTTACCGAAGCACTGGTACCGTGGCTGAACGCCATGGAGGACGGTATCGCTGCACCACACGGAGACAAGACCGATACATTCAAATCACAACTCGAAGAGCTCCAACAATAACCGCCATGATGTTAGCCGTGAGGCTTCATCACTTTTCAGGGAACTTAATTAGCGACCAAACAGTCAGAAACCGCTTGCATGAAGTGAACCTTCATTCCCGAAGACCGCTAAGGGTACCACCTATAGCAATGCACAATCGTAGGATTCGATATCAATGGGCTCTTGAACACAGAAATTGGGTAGAAGAACAATGGCGTTTCGTGTGCTTTTCTGATGAGTCTCGTTTTGGTATAAGACCGGATACAAGACGTATACGACACTGGAGAACCCCTGGACGCCAACAGCGATTAAAATCCTGCCAGGAAGTCCATCCTTATAGTGGTGCAACCATCATGGTATGGGCGGGTATTTGGATCGGCGGAAGAACTGAGTTGATTTGGATCAGAGGCAACCTCAACGCTCAAATTTATGCTGAGACGATTGTATCAGACGTCATCGTTCCTCTACAAGTGCAAATCGGTCCCTTATTTCAGTTAATGCATGATAATGCACGACCGCACACCGCAAGAGTTGTAAGACAGACTCTCGCCGCAGCTAACATCAATGTCATCCCCTGGCCTGCTCAGTCGCCAGACTTGAACCCGATTGAGCATGCATGGGATATGCTACAGAGAAGAGCTCTGCCGAATATGGAGGGTATCCAGTCGCAAGAAGACCTTTTTTTGTTGTTGCAACGAACATGGGCGGCCATTCCACAGCGTGATTTGTATGAACTCATTTTGAGTATGCCAAACCGATGTTCTTGTGTTGTTAGTGTTCGCGGTAGAAACACGGATTATTAATTGTTTAAGTTACCCAATAAAATTTTAAAGAAAACTGTTATTTCAGTCTTTTTTTCGAACTTTAATGTTAGTACTTCAAATGTCAAAAATCCCTTTATTAGGAAAATGGCAAATTTCTTTATTAATGCAAAGGTGACTTGGTTTATCGTTACTGTAGACAAACGAAAACACTTTATTTGATGAATCCTTAAAGAAAATTTTAATTAATATCAATCAGGAGAAAAGTTATTGCAAAAATATATGTTGATCCCTAGACACTTTTGATGTGTGTAATTACCTAGAGTCTTCTTCAAAGTCAGATGACTGTTCACGGTCTGAGTCTAGGACAGCTGCGGCGGCGAGCCGTTTCTTGTACTCGTGTTCAGACCTGTAGAGACACGAACGGAAAATAAATTATAGGTCTGTATGTGAACCATCATACGCATGAGTTTGATGGACTCTCTAGACATTTACGATTCTAAACTAAAAGAAAGTAGACAGGTGTTTGATCGAGATACCAAACAACTACAATCTGACATACAGAGATTACATGAGTCTCTTGATACTTTAAATAAAAAATAATTGTTGTCGCAAAAAGAAATTGAAGAACACATTAAGTCTGCCACAGAGTTAGTAGATCTGTGCAAGTACAATGCAGAACGATATGACTCTCTTTTGAACAATCAAGTAGATTTGTTGCCATCCGTAACACCCATAAAGAGTGTCATAAATGGTATCCCAGTGGTACCCTGTGCTACATTTGCTAATAATAATAATATATCGAGTGATAGAAAGTTAATAAAACGCAACCTACCTTTAGACAAAGATTCTTCTGTTGAAGGAATGTCTAGAAAAACTCTTATCTTTTCTGACAAGATAGGTCAGGGCCTGGGTCCGCAGCTTAAATCTAAACTCAGCCACGAGCTTATAAACTTTTGCAATCCAGGCCAAACATTCACTAATTTAGTAAGTACATTAAGCAAGCAGGAGTTGAATCATTCAACAAATGCTCTAATACTGTGTGGTGATAGTCTCACAATAAAAAAGCGTGACCTTTTAAAAAGCATAGAGAGTTTAATTGATATACAATCTAAAACTCATTGTAAAATAATAGTTTGTGCCTTTCCCTATGCCTGTAACTTATCGTGGAAACAAAACAAACAGATCTTTGATTTGAACTTACTTTTGTATAACTCCACTTATCGTCACAGTGACAGTATTGTATTTTTTGATACAAATAAATTTATATCTAGTTTTAAGTTGACTACTGATTCTATGTATTTAATATACAAAGACAGGCTACAGATAGCATCATTGCTAGCATATAATTTAAAAGACACAGTTATAAGTAGTATAACAATGTCGACCCAAAATTATCGCACTGTTAGTATATTTACTAATGTAAATTTAGTTGATAAGTCTTGCACAACCTCTAGTTTAAACTAAGAGGTAAGACAAAAGCCAGCCCTATCCAAATTAAAATAGTTCATCAAAACATGCAGGGCCTGGCCGGCAAAGAGTTAGAAATTGAACTTTTTTTATTACATGAAGATATAAACATTTTATGTATAACTGAGCACTGGCTTAAAGATTATCAGTTAATTTTTAATATTAAAAACTTTCAGCTTTCCAGTGCTTTTACTAGAACAAATGCAATTCGCGGCGGATCCTTAATATTAGTTAATTACAGTAAACATAAGATTACGGAACGAAAGGATGTAGTTTCCCTTTCTATTGAACGCGTTATTGAGCTGTCATGTGTCGAGTTAGAGAAATTTATAATTGTTTGTGTATATCGACCTCCTTCTGGTAATTTTAGTGTCTTTGAAGCCACTATGGAAGATGTAATTAAGAAGATTTGTAAATCTAAAAAGAAAATAGTAATTTGTGGGGATTTCAATGTAAATTTATTAGACAGTCATTCAACTAGTGTAAGATTAATCTCGTTGTTTAAATCATTTGATTTGGATTACCAATTTAGAGAACCGACTAGAATTACAGCAACCACTGCAACCTGCTTAGACAATTTTTTTTGTAACTTTGCTCCTGAGTCTAAGTTCATACTAACTAATTTATCTTCAGATCACTGTGGGCAAAAAATAGCTTTTACTGAATATGGACACCCTAACTCAGAAGAAATATCTTGTAGGCCAGTGACAGAGAAACGGGTTAAAATTTTCAAGCATAACATAACTGCTAAACTTGCATGTTTACCATTTATACAGGAAAATCCAGATGCTCTTTACAAACATTTTTTTGATCTTATAAACGGTGAATTTAATAAAACTTTCGCTATTAAAAAGTTTAAAACTAATATTTCAATGAAATTTAGGGATTGGGCTACAGCTGGTTTGCATAAAAGTAGGGCTAAGTTGTATGACTTATATGAGCAGAAAAAATATAATAATAGTCCAAGTTTTCTAGAGTATATCAAAAAGTATTCGAAAACTTTTAGGAAGGCTTGTGCATGTGCCAAGTCATTATTTATAAGTGAAAAAATTAAAAAGTCTGATAACAAAATAAAGGCAACATGGAACTGCATAAACCGCGAAACTGGTAAAATAAAGCCACGTGATACTAAGTTTTCTTTAAGAATAGGCAATAGCTTTTTAAGTGAAGACAATAAAGTTGCTGATGCTTTTGAACAGTTTTTTACAAATATACCAATTGATACAACTATGTTACTCAACTCTTCACCAAGTAATGCAGAAATTCTGCTAAAAAAGTATGTACCCATGTGTAATGAAGTGTTCAAATTTAAACACGTAAACTGTAAAGACGTACTTAAATCCTTTAAATCTTTAAAAATAAAAAACACTTGTGATTTGTGGGATATTTCAACAAAAATTATTAATAATATTATCGAGTCCATTGCGCCTTTTCTTGTAGTCATATTCAATAGCTGTGTTGACGAAGGAGTTTTCCCAGATCTCATGAAGCATAGCAAAGTTCTGCCACTTTTCAAATCGGGTTGTAAAGATGACCCGAGCAAATTCAGGCCTATTTCGATTTTACCTACTCTTAGTAAAGTTTTTGAAAAACTTATTTTAGATCAACTCGGCTCCCACTTCGCTATAAACCACCTTTTTCACAGTGAACAGTATGGTTTTACCAAGGGAAGGTCTACTACTGATGCTGGTGTAGCTCTGCTAAAACACATATTTGAGGCTTGGGAGGGATCGCAGAATGCTTTTGGAGTGTTTTGTGATCTCTCCAAGGCTTTTGATTGCGTTGAATACAACACCCTTTTAATAAAGCTAAAACACTATGGAGTGCACTCTGATGCCTTGAAATTGATTCAATCATATCTTAGCGGCATAATCCAAAAAGTTAGCGTGAACGGATCCATATCATCCGGATCTTCTGTGCTAATGGGGGTCCCACAAGGGTCAATACTAGGTCCATTTTTATTCTTAATCTATATTAATGATTTACCATTTTATGCGGAAAACTTTTGCAATATTGTTTTGTTTGCTGACGATACATCTTGGATATTTAAGACTGATCGAAATAAAAATAGTTTTGATGACATCAACAGTGCCCTAACAGATGTGTTGAATTGGTTTACTACTAATAATCTTCAATTAAACGCGAAGAAAACCAAATGTATAAATTTTACTCTACCTAACGTAAAGAATATTATAGGAAATAAAATTAAACTGAATGGTGAACTGTTGGACCTTGTTGATTCAACAGTTTTCTTAGGTATTACCTTAGATTCAAAAATACAGTGGTACCCTCATATTAGCACCCTTGCGGGGAGACTTAGTTCAGCTGCTTATGCTGTTAGGAAAATTAGGCATTTTACAGACGTGGAAACTGCTCGATTAGTCTATTTTAGTTACTTTCACAGTGTTATGTCCTATGGTATACTACTTTGGGGTAAAGCAGCAGATATAGAAACCATTTTCATTTTACAGAAAAGAGCAATAAGGTCCATATATAACCTAGGATCACGTGACTCCCTTAAGGAGCTGTTTAAAGAAATAAATATTCTTACAGTTGCATCACAATTTATTTATAACTGTATTGTTTACGTGCGTCAAAACATTACTCATTTAAAAAAAATTGCGATATACACAAACTAAATACTAGAAATAAGTATAAACTTGTAATTCCTAAATTTCGACTTCAGAAAGTTTATGGATCATTTATGGGACAAAGTGTCATAATTTACAATAAAATCCCGAACGATGTTATAATTTTGCCCTTTGACAAATTTAAGACACATGTTAAGGACAGACTTTTAGAAAAGGGCTATTACACTGTAAGCGATTACATCAATGACAAAAATGCATGGAATTAACATTCCTCTAGTTTCGCATACATTGTTCTAATGCGTTCATAGTGCCCGAGTAAACCTTGTAGATTCACTTTTGTTTTTATCTTTTATTTTATATAATTGTTTTATGACTATTGACTGTATAATTTGGTAACGACATATTGTTTTGTAAATGTCGTTACCTCTATATTATTATAAAGCTGTGGAGTTTGTTGTGCCCGTTCTTCTCCACAGCTAAAAGACTTCCTGAATGGGTGAGGTGGGTGGGTGGGTTCCTGTGCCTATCCATCCATCCATATAAAAAAAAAAAAAATGACGATTCAAAACGCTTAATTTAAGCTTACTGAATAAAGTTATTTTGATTTTGATTTGATTTTGATTTTGATTTTGATACAATCATTGTAAATAATACCAATAAATAAATATATTATAATAAAATGAAAAAAAAAAACAGTAAAATATTATTGACTCACGAACATTATGTCGACGCACTTGATGTGAAGAACAATGGTGACGGAAATAACACTGCAGGCAGCAATAGGTAGACGTGCTTGATGACAAGTCGATCGTAATTGATTTAATGTATTTTATGGAAACTTTATTTATACAAAAACTTGGCAAATACAGATACACGAAAAATGTGTGCAATTATGCACACATTCGTAGATATCTAAATCAGCAATAACGTGTGACCAACAATCACTTCATCGAATTACAAATTATGAAGTAATTAAAATAAAGTGTCATCAAAATATAAATTATAAAACCAGTTACGTGTAGTAATAAGCTTAGGTAAGTAGCAGTGCTAAATTCGATTCCCAAAAAAACTTAGGTAGGTGTACCTACTTACTCATAAAAGTCCAAATAATAATATTAGTAAGTAGGTACATGTAATATTATTGTATGTTTTGTGTACGTACTTGTACTGTGTGTTATGTTTTAGCATAGAATTGAATATATTGACTTGACGACCTCCGTGGTCGAGTGGTTAGCGCGCCGGGTTTGGCGTCGCGCCATCTCTGGGTTCAATTCCCGGTCGGGTCAGTTTGGAAAAACTGTTTTTCAAAATTGATTTCGGGTCTTGGTGTTTTTCTATGTTTATGTATATTTATAAAAAAAAATTACATCTTTGCACTGGCTATTTTACTTCTAAATGATGGAACACAACAATGCAGATAACATTGTTGCTAAGCGCAAGACCTAGGTAAGATGGACTACCATCTAACTACTAAGTTAGCCAGGCGGACTTAGAACAAACTATACCACCAACCAAACCGAACACAACATTGTGCCCTGGGAATCGAAACCGGGACCTCTGGGTCTGAGACCACAGCGGCTGTTATTAATTGAATATATTATTTAACAATATTTAAAAAATAATAATTAATAAATAAAACCTTGCATTGAATTGAGAACCTCCTTTTTTATCAAGTTGGTTACAAGTTATTCCCACAGAGCCGATGCTTTGTTTGCACCTATGTAAAAATAGCAAGTTAATCATTATCGTTCTCATGAAATAACACCGTCGTCATTTTATAAGGCGCATTAATCGCAACGTCCACCGCAAGCTATGAAACGGCTGTGAACTATGAATGGCTATGTTATTTTGCGTGCTATACTGAGCGAAGTAAGCTAAGCTCGCAGTGTACTTAATACTTTGTATCAGTAAGAAATTAAATAAAATTTTAGTCTTCAGTGGTTGTCAACGACGATGGTTGACATTTGCATACATGGTTCGGAAACCGCGATACATCTGTTTTAAAAAATTATAGACAGTTTTGTAGAACTTTTTTGCTTCACAATGAAGGATACATTGATACGTTGTTACTTGACGATTGTGATAACAAGTGATAAATATTCTGAAAAGTGTAATCAGGTGAGTGTTTTTCCTTAATTTTAATAACACATTCAAAAATATCGCGACCTTTGTAAGCTCCGTCAACCAACAATTAAATAACTATGTAATATAAATTTGGTTACCATTAAATTTGATTTAACAGTTAGGTATAACAAAAAAACAGTTCGTAGATCAGAATTTTAAGAACCTCCTTCTTAAAACTGAGCATTTTTGTTTTCCAACGATGGGATGCATTGTAACTTGAAAGAAAAAATAAGACTATTGGTATACTGTATTACGTACTTTATGGCTGATTTGTCGTGTAAGAGTCAAGTGCCCAACATTGTCTGGGATACATAAGTACATTATGTAGGGCGCCTTCACAATTCCCGACGAAGGGATGCACTTTAACTTTGAAAGAAATAACAGTGTTGAGTACTTCGTAGTTGCTTTGTTGTGAAAAGCCATGTGCCTCGCAAGTCCAGGATACATCTCAGTTTTAAGAAAATCTTAGTCTGTTTTGTAGGGCTCATTTCACGTTTCCCGACAAAGGGATGCATTGTAACTTGAACAAAATAATACTTAAAACTATTTAAAAAACACTATAGTGTTACGTAACCTACTTCAAGTCTGATTTGTCGTGTAGAGATAAGTGCCCGGCATTGTCTGGGATACATAAGAACATTATGTAGGACGCCTTCACAATTCCCGACGAAGGGATGCACTTTAACTTTGAAAGAAATAACAGTATTGAGTACTTCGTAGTTGCTACGTTGTGAAAAGCCATGTGCCTCGCAAGTCCAGGATACATCTCAGTTTTAAGAAAATCTTAGTCTGTTTTGTAGGGCTCATTTCACGTTTCTCGACAAAGGGATGCATTGTAACTTGAAGGAAATAATACTTAAAACTATTTAAAAATACTATAGTGTTACGTAACCTACTTCAAGTCTGATTTGTCGTGTAAGAGTCAAGTGCTCAGCATTGTCTGGGATACATAAGTACATTATGTAGGACGTCTTCACAATTCCCGACGAAGGGATGCACTTTAACTTTGGAGGAAAAGATACAGTTACCGATACCTGTTTTTTTCTTTTTAATTTATTTTATTATCGAATATTTAGTCTTAAAGTAAATTTGCTCTGAGCTTGAATGATTTACCTTGCATAAATAAAACGTTTTAGGTATATTTGATCCGTTATTGGCACTAAAATATGAATTGTAAAAGAAGTATTTAGAAATTAATATTAAAACTATAAAAATTTATAAGGAGTAATAAAATGTCGCGCTATTTTTAACTACATATTTCTTAAATCTTTTTTGTATCGATTTACTGCGGTTCGAAGTTTGTGATGGTAAATTATGTATTATCTTGTCGTAATATAATTAGGTTTGAGTTTCCTTAGAAACTGTTTTGGAACCTTGATCTATAAAATCACGAATGTTTTGATTTTTACAAGTTACATTTAATATTTTAAGTAGTTTATTGAAATCTGTGAAACACTGCAGTCAATTTAATTATGAAATTTGTTAAACA
This sequence comes from Scoparia ambigualis, assembly GCA_963921215.1. Taxonomy (NCBI): domain Eukaryota; kingdom Metazoa; phylum Arthropoda; class Insecta; order Lepidoptera; family Crambidae; genus Scoparia; species Scoparia ambigualis. The sequence continues at coordinate 37,018,816 of OY992510.1, forward strand.
AAAAAATCATTGAAATTGGAATGCATCTGTCCTACGTCATCAAACGCTCCAAAACGCCATGGTACCTTATATCAAATACTATTCGCTGTATTGTTTGCGGCCCATCGAATTGCGGAAAGATCAACTTAGTGATTAGTTTATTACTTCATAAAGATGGTTTACGTTTTTGTAACTTGTACGTTCATTCAAAATCTTTTTATACCAACCTAAACATATACTTCTAGAAAAAAAACTTTAAACATGGTAAGTAATACTTTTGTTTGTTATCTACGACAGTAGTAAAAATTGGGCGTTCTGGCGCACAATAGTTGTGTACGAACGTCGTCGCGGAGCGACGACGAAGCGAGCACGGCGAGCGGTGAGGACACAACTTTGTGAGCCAGAATGCCCAATTTATTTACTACTCACCCTCACTTATGATCAACAAATCGTCTTGGTAGGCTAGCAGTGTCACGTCCTGTAACGTAGCGCCGGATCGAAGCCTATCTATGAGACGCTGGAACGTGGACGGTGAATTTTTCAATCCGAACGGCATCCTTTTGAACCTATAAGATCCAAACGGTGTCAAAAATGCTGTTTGTCTCTGTCCTGCTCACGGCCAGACACCTGCCAAAATCCACTACGCATATCGATTGTACTCATAAAACAATTCTTTTTGGTCGACTGTATCAGCTCGTCTATCAATGGCATCGGATAGACGTCGGTTTTCGTCACCGCATTGAGCCTTCTATAGTCTACACAAAACCTTACCTAGCCATTTGTCTTCGGTACGAGAAGTGCTGGGGACGCCCAAGCAGATTCACACTCCTCAATTATATCATCAGCTAACATCTTCTCGAGCTCTACCCGCATGACCTCTTTCTTGGCCGGCGTCAACCTATAGGGCGGGACAGCAACGGGAGGGTGATCGCCTGTATCGATGGTGTTTGCTACAGAGAGATCTGCGAGTGATCTCCATACAGCACGACAAGACTTATCACTGACTTAAATATAATTTAATGGAAACTAACTCACGGTGTGGGCGTCCTTGAAGCTGCTGCTCCTCGAATGCGATCTGTTCGCTGGCTGTCTGCACACCGCTGGTGATGGGAGGTTTACCCTAAACTTCCCTTGGCTACCCCTGAGAGCTCTCAAATACCCAAGATAAATTGATGTGCACCAGTTTACAGGCAGTTCTCACGGGCCTGTCACGCACGTGTCTCAGAGGCTGTCGCCTCAACTGCCAACACCAACTGTCGACTCTTACCGATAATTGCACGGTACAAAAGCACAAAATAATTAATATTAGGTAGCCGCGCCGTCGGCACAATTAAAGTTTTACCCGATCAAACTTTAAACACAAAACAATGTACGCTACTCAAAAATGTGGTCTAGACGCCATCAACTTAGCAGCAATAGTGATGGGAAAAAAGTGATGTGACACATAACAATTGCAAATAATTCGAACTAATTGAATTGAGACAGAAACACAGAGCTGAGTGCCGCGCGACGTCACATCGGCCGAGCGAGACAGCGATGTGTTCTGTTTCACGTTTTATTCCATACATCCCCCCGCTTCGGTCTGAAGGCCAACCTCAGACCGCTAGCTCATTCAATCGGGAGACGAGAGAGAGTTGCTAGTTTCTAAAAACATTACATTAGTTTCTAAAAACTTATAAACATCTTTTAGATAGGTAGCCGTACCCCTATAGTTTGTGCCATTGTCGAAGCTAATAAGTGAAGGCAAACCCCTACGCGACCCAAAACGATCCAACGCGGCGACGAAGGCTTCCGTGGACAACGCCGAAACCAATTCCAGGTGGACGGCCTTGGTGGCCAGGCACACAAACACACACAAATAGACTTTCACAACCCGAGCGTTGCGAAGCGTGGTCGTCTTTACCGAAAAAGGTCCCGCAAAATCTGTTGCGACCCCCGAGAATGGACGAGACTGAGTGACTCTGTCCGAAGGCAGATCCCCCATCTGCGGCTGCATGAGTGACGCCCGCAACCTGTATCAAGGCAAACACCGGAAGAGCACTCCACGGATGGCTCTTCGAGCAGACAATATCCAAAACTCCCTTTGTAGGATGGCTAATAATGCGCCGCACCCTGCGTGCGCATTACGGATGTGTCAATCGGACACCAGGAGCTTGACCAAGGATCCATCTTTCGGTAAGAGTAGGGGGTGGCGACTCCCGTAAGGCAGGTCGGCTTTCCGAAGTCGGCCTCCAACACGCAGAAGCCCCTCCGCATCTGTAAAAGGATTTAACCGGGCGACCGCTCCTTTTAGTTTTGCGCGGCCCTCACGCAGAACTAGAAGCTCAGCCTTGAAGCGGTCCGCCTGCAATACCCGAACCCAGTGCAGTAGCGAGCTCCGACGCTCCTCTGCACTCACAATTGGGGACAAAGATCTTTCCCGCGGATGTCGACAGTTATGGATGAACTTTTTCATCCAGCTGGTCACCACCAGCAACTTGTCCAAACTGCTGTACCGCCCAGGAAGCCAGTCGGGGTCCAGGGCCGTCTCCACGGCCAGGGCATGCACACGCATCCCAGGCAAGATCTGGACCGTCCTGTCCAGCCGCTGGACAGGCCAAGAAGTCTCAGGCGACTCCAGCCACGCTGGTCCCCACCAGAGGTGGTGGTCCACCAATTCCGGAGCAGTGCAGCCCCGAGAAGCACAGTCCGCCGGGTTAATATCACCCGGGACGTATCTCCAGATGATAGGAATTCCAATGCTCTGTATTTGGGAAACTCGGTTTCCCACGAAGATCTCCAGAGTATGTGGCGCTGCGCGCAACCATGCCAGTGTGACTTGGCTGTCGGACCATGCAAAGACATCTCGGATGTCAACGGTGGCGGCCAACTCCCGGCGAACGTGACCTAGCAACCTGGCTAGTAGATGAGCCCCGCTCAACTCCAATTTAGGGATGGTCAGACGAGTTCTTATTGGAGCAACCTTGCTTTTAGCTAAAAGTAATACGACGTTGACCCGGCCCTCGGGGTCAACAGTTCGTAGGTATACTGCAGCAGCGTACCCCCGCTCGGAAGCATCGCAAAAGCAGTGTAGACTTACCTGGGATTTGCCCGGCGGCAAAATTCGACGAGGTAGGGCGACCCGGTTGACTTCCTTCATGGTAGAGATTAGCTCGAGCCAGGTATCTAATGGAGACCCTATGAGCGGCTCGTCCCACGTGACGCCCAGCATCCACAGCTGCTGCAAAAGGCACTTGGCCGAGAAGATCACCGGACTGATCCACCCGTTTGGATCAAACATACGGGCAATGGTGGAAGCACCGTCCTCTTACTTCAGACCCTCTGGGACTCCAGGTCCACCTGAAAAGTGAAAATGTCATTGACAGTTTGGTAATTCATACCTAAAACCGCTATCATGTTGGGGTCCTCCGCCTCCGCAAACAAGTCAGGGTTCTGTTGGTGGTCCACCGGGATCCCTTCTAGAAGACCAGGCTCGTTGGACAACCACTTCCGCAATTCGTATCCCCCGGCTGCAAGAAGTGCAATAAGTTCATCCCGCAGTGTGAGAGCCTCCTCAACACTTTCGGCCCCAGTGCAGACATCGTCGACGTACAGGTCACGTGTCAGCACAGCGGCTGCGCGGGGAAAGCGGGCCCTTTCTCGCTCAGCCAGCTCTAACAAGGATCGGATGGCGATATATGGACTGGACTTCAACCTATACGTGTTGGTGTTGAGCTCATAGACGGTCACCGGGTCATCCGGGTTCTCACGCCAGAGTATCAGTTGGAAACGCCTATCATCCGGGTGGATGACCGTCTGTCTGAACATCATCCGGATGTCGGCTCCAAACACCACCTGATGTCTTCTGAAGTTCAGGATAATATCAACGACATCCCGGTGCAACTAGGGACCAGAATGTAGACACTGGTTCAATGACACCCCTGTAGTCGTGGTGGCTGATCCGTCAAACACTGTTCTTAACTTACCCGAAGTAGCCTTTACCACGGCATGGTGAGGCAGGAATTAGTGCTTAGTTGAGCTCCAATCCAATCGAGCCGGAGACGTGTGACCCAATGCCTCATACTGGCGCATAAACTCTATGTATTTATCACGAAGTACGGGGTCACGCCGCATGCGCCGTTCCATGGCCAGCAGACGCTTTTCCGCCAATATCCTGGACTGCCCTAAAGCAGGAGGAGAAGCTATAAAGGGCAACCTAGTTACAAACCTTCCGGACGGCAACCGTGACGTGTTGGCCTGATAAAAGGCCTCACACTCCGCATGGTCAGGGTCTACCCTAGGGACCATGGGAAGTTCTTCAATTTCCCAAAACCGGTGCATCGTTTTGGCAAGAGACGCAGACAGGATGACTCTAGACTCATCCGGGGTCGAGTCATCAAAGACTGGTCCCATAATTGAAAGACCAAAAAGAGTCGACACTGCCACCAGTGAAGAGGGACCTAGAGCTTTCTGTGTGCCTAGTAGGATCCATCCTAGCACATCGGAGCCCAAGAGGAGGTCCACCGGAGCCGGATGATAAAAGAGTGGGTCGGCCAGATCTAGACCCGTGGTACGTTCCCGTATTCCTGGGGGCAGATCGGTAGAGGGCTGCCAGCCCACAATGGTGTCCATTACCGTGACCATAACCGAAATCTTCAAAGTAGAGGAATGCACCGCTGAGAAGGTGACGTGGGTTTGGCCCGTCAGACCTCTAACTTGCATGCCCCCAACCCCCAGTAACGGCACTGAGGGGGCCTCGAGACCCAAGCCCAATTTTTGAGACAACCTTGGGCTCCCGAGTCCAACAATGCTCTGATGGTGACAGAGTCTCCTTGAGGGCCCCAAACGCGGACCACCGCAATAGGTAGCAGAACCGTCCGCGGTTCTGCTCTTTCAGAGGGGTAGGCTAGTTATGGACTCCCCTGATGCTCCGTCTCGAAGGGGGCCCCCGGGTAGTAGTAGGGGCGGCGAATGCACATCGCCATATTAGGGGGGACATATCCGGTCGCTCTACCATACCGATGGTACGGCGGGTGGTACTCCAGCCGTGGGTACTCGTGCAGCGGCGGCGAGAACCGCTGTGGCACCGTTGGGTCGCGCTGCTCTATGCTAGCGCGCACAGAGCCCGGTGCGAGGAGGGGTCCACCCTTTGTGTCAACTGCCGGGCCCCCGCCCGTGGAGGCCCAACTCACACTAGGGCCGGCCGTGTGGTAGCCTGCAGGCGCGGGGCCCTCTATGGGTGCGCGCGCCGGCGCATGGCTCACCTCCCGATAAGTGGGCGCGCCGCGCGCAGGACTGGGCCTCCAGTCCGTTGGGGGTGGGCTCCGCCCTGGAGCACCTCCGCCCATGTCGCTGTTGTGGGGTCGATGGAGCCGCGCCCGACCTGTTGGCACATAACAACAGATGGTGGGGTCCGCCACACGCACTGCAGCGCTGGGGCCTGGGACAATTTCGTTCAAAATGGTCCCCCAGGCAGCCAAAGCACAGACCCTTGCGCTTTGCCATGCGCCGCCTATCCGCCACTGGCAACCCTTGCCATTCCTGGCATCGCAGCAAAGCATGGCCCGATTGGCCACACTGTAGACAGGCCGGGTCTCCACCGGCCGCTAACGTGAGCGCCGCCAGTCGCGCGGTAGTGCGTCCTCGTTGCGGCTGTACAGTGGGAGGCGCCCGGCGCCCCTGCAAATTGCCGCACCTACAGGCCTGCGCCCCTGATGGCGGCAGGTCAGGTTGGGAGGTCTCCACGACCCTAGCCTCGTATTCGAGGAACTTCATGAGGTCTCCCAACCCAGGCAGAGTAGTTCCCTCCTTTTCTGCTGCTTCCCGCTCGAACCGGGAGCGAATGTCCGTGGGCAGCTTGGTCAGTAGGATGTGGACCAGTAGGAATGACCACTCCTCTACTGGCAACCCCAACGTTCGCAACGCGTTGCATGCAACGGTGACCGGCGTCAACAGCTGCATCCGTAACTCAGCCCGGTTAGTCACCCTAGGGACCGACAACAATTGTCGGGCATGTGCATCGGCTAATAGCCGGACGTTGTGGTACCGGTTTGTGAGAAGCTCCCACGCTGTCTCATAATGGTCGTCCTCGACCCGTAGGTGCTGGACGAGTGCCCTGGCCTCGCCTTGCAGCGTGGACAGAAGGTACGCCATCTTTTGTCCACGTGTCAAATCTGCTCGGGTGTCCACCAACGAGGTGAACATATTCTTATAGGCGACCCATTCCTCCACAGCGCCGCTAAAGTTACCCAACTGTAAGGTAGGCAGCCTACCAGTTATCGCGGGTCCTGCCGTTGGTGGTGGTGTGGACGGTACAACTTCCCCCATTCGTCGCCTCTTGATGTCGCAGGCCGCCTGCACGACATTGTCATGGATTTCCATGATCTGGGCAAAGTCCTCCTCGTATGCCGACCACACCTCTTTGCTGGGCGGCGGCGCAGTCTCCGACAAAGCCTCCATGGCCGTCTCAGCCGAAGAGACCCGCAATCTCAGCTGTTCCGCCCGCTCCAAAATGGCGTCGTCTCGGTCACTCCGGGACAGCAGACCTTGCACGGACACGAACCATCGCAGCTCCTTGGCCAGGACTGCCTTCGCCATCGCGTTGTCACCAAAAAACTAAATGTACGAGAGATGAGAATAATTCTCCAACAATAGCACAAACCCGGGGTAAGATTCCCTAAACACACTTTAATTACAATGCAGCAACAAAAAAAAATTAATAGGTACAAAAAAAACTTATACGGGTTTGTAACGAGAAGCGCACTTACAAATAAGATGTGCAATTATTATTACATAAACCGTTATGCAAAACCAACCAAATTTTAATCAATGTATTTACCAAATAAATCTAAAATGGGTTTTCAAAAATGACGGCACCAACAAAACAAGATGTGCTATTACTATTATTGCATAAACCGTTATGTAATAATCCAACAAATTTAATGCTAAAATTGCCTAAGTCGTTATGCCACAAATGAATCAAACTTGAATTAATTTCCAAGAGAAAAAAAAATAAAAGTATTAATTAAATAATGTACGTTGGCCAGTCATGAAACTACCACAAGTTAACAAACAATATATAATGAATACTGCAATATATATTTAAAATATGTTTTCAGAATGAGAACAACAAATTAACTTTTCAACAATTTTCAATGCTGCTGGGCCCACTGTGTTTTATAGACTTTAACTTTAAATTCTAAATTAAGTTTTCAAGCAATCAAAAAACAAACAAAATGCTTAAATATTTTTCAGACAATTACTAACTCACCGCCGCGGTGAGTCAATCTTATTCAACTAAATTCAAACCCAAATGTAATTGAAATGTAATAATAATGTAATGGAAATTGTAAGCACTACACTAACCTATTCTAAGTATTTGGTTGGTATAACCAACCAACTTTAAAACTTATAACTAATTGAGGTTATCCGTGGATTAACCGCGCTCTGCTAACAAAAATTGTTTGATACAGAGAGATCTGCGAGTGATCTCCCTACAGCACGACAAGACTTATCACTAACTTAACTATAATTTAATGGAAACTACGGTGTGGGCGTCCTTGACGCTGCTGCTCCTCGAGTGCGATCTGTTCGCTGGCTGTCTGCACACCGCTGGTGATGGGAGGTTTACCCTAAACTTCCCTTGGCTACCCCTGAGAGCTCTCAAATACCCAAGATAAATTGATGTGCACCAGCTTACAGGCAGTTCTCACGGGCCCGTCACGCACGTGTTTCAGAGGCAGTCGCCTCAACTGCCGACACCAACTGTCGACTCTTACCGATAATTGTGCACGCTACAAAAGCACAAACTAATTAATATTAGGTAGCCGCGCCGTCGGCACAATTAAAGTTTTACCCGATCAAACTTTAAACACAAAACAATGTACGCTACTCAAAAATGTGGTCTGGACGCCATCAACCATCAAATCCGAATCACAGTCAAAAACATTATCATTACAAACATTTAAGTTACAATTTTTAATACGAAAGTCCCCCACGGCATGCGTAGGGTTACCTTCACTCAACGCTTGCATCGGAGGGTTAGTCGCTGCGCAGAACGATCGTCGGCGGGCCGCGCCGACGATGATGACTCGCGCGAGACGCGCGAATCGCGCGAACTGCACATATGCGCAGTCGGCGGCGGCGGCGAACTCGGCGCGGTTGCTAAGCAACGGCTGACGGACACGGAGGCGCCCCGCGTCCCAACTCGCGAGTTGTTTACGTCGTTATCGACGGAATAGAATGATTCGACCGGATTCAATGATATTTTATGTTTAGATACGTTACCTGGCCTCCGTAGTGGCAAGGACAAATCAAGGTAATTGCCTGGACTTCACTCAGTCACACGTCAGTCAGTGTCACGTCTTTACGTTTATACCTTTTTAAAGTTTTTATGTTGTTTGTTAGATAAAATGCCTTCCTGTGTAATACAGAAAATTGCAAAAACTATACTTACTGCAACAGAAAGAGACAAGAAAAGTATTTAATTTCATTTGTAAGTATTGTAAATATGAATTTAAAATAGAAAATTTTCATTTAAGTACTTAGTTATGACATTTGCGCTGTTGCCAATTCGATATGCGTGAGCGAGAAGCGTGTACTATGTTTTCTGTAAGAGTGATAGAGAGAAAACAATGGCGGCCGAGATAGCCGTGCAAAGGGGAATGCGCTGTTGCCAAACCAATTATTGGTGGTGGTGGTGGACTACCATAAATAGTTTTTATCTCTTTTTAACAACGTTCCATTACACGCAAAAGGCCGGTTATGCTTAATGTGTTAGGCGACACGCTATACTGTTATTTTTACCGTAAGTCCTTCAAGTATGAAGATATTTCGTTTACTGCTTAAGTGACCGCCATTCCCCATCTTACCCTAATACAATAATAGAATAATTATTATTCTCTTGATAAAGTGGTGATAAAAAGGCGACGAGTTAAAATAAAAATAAACACAGCTTTTCCTGAAAATACATGTAATAAAGTTATAAAAGGTTACATACACCGTCACCACAGATGACAATATTAAAATATAACAAATGAGAAACAACTTAAAATAGTTAGGTAATACATACAGTACTTAACATTATAGATATTATTTTTAACAAAAACAATGACATTAATAATGCTTGACACAGGAAGCGATGGAACAACCCCCTTTTCTTAAGAACCTGTACCTCCAGCTCACCGCAGTCTGTTTTCATAAGGATTCATAAGAAAAATCTGAGCTTTAAAATAAAATAGTACTTATCACATTGAATATCGCTAAGGGGGCTGCATCATTGTTTATAAAAAATATATTCATTATATTATAATAAACAATAGAAATAAACAATTTTCAACAGTATTTAACTTTATTATTATTTTACTTACTTATTTATAATAAGTAGGTAGGTAATAATAAAAATAAAAATAATTTATTAGGTACCTATCAGACATATTTTGTCCATAGACTGTTAGTTACATTTTTTTCATATAGGTAACTATGTAAATAAAAACAATTGAATTTTTTTTTTTAATTTAGATAGGTTCACATTTAACTAAATGATTGAATATAATACAATAATATTGATTTATAACTGTACAATTGCAAATAAGTATTACTTACCTATATGGAATTAAATTTATTTTATTTTCTGTTGTAAGTAGGCTATTATCTTTTTTGTAATTTTGTACAAAATTATTTTTTTCAAGTACTTAATGACCCAATAAAGTGTAAAAAGTGCGCAAGCGCTGTGAGGTTCACTTCATTACTTAAATATTTTTGTACATTTTTGAGCGTGAATATAGTAATAAAGGGTAGAAATTGCGAACTATGAAAATTTGGCAATTTTGAGCGATTTCTTGAAACATATATACATATTTTTATTCTACAACGGGTAAGCGCTTGGCCTTCATCTCACCTGATGGTAAGTGACGATAAGGCCGAAGGTGGGAAAGCGCTTTATCCGGAATCCTCAACCAATGAGGAACTGGCTATCTTATCTCAAACTGTCGGAACACAACAATGCTATAAACATCGTTGTTATGGCGACAGGCTTAGATAAGATGTTGGTAGCTAGCCAGCCACCACCCAAATCGAGCAAACCAAGATGTACCCCCGCTGGGAATCGAACCCGGGACCTCTGGGCCTAAAACTGGTGGCTTAGCCACAAGACCACAGAGGCGATTAAAAAATTAAATTAAAAATTCATCCAAATTATAGATAGGTAGGTAATGTAGGTAGTTACTTATCCAATTTTTGTAAAAAATAATTCATATTATGTGCAAGTGATTCATAAACGATAGGTCTAAGCAATTACTTATAACTAAATTTTTAACAAAGTAATTCTAAACAAAACTGACAATGGGCAATCAATGCGCAATCACGGTTTGTTAGCATAACGACACACTTTGACTCTCGGATTCGTAGTGGATGAATGCGTTGATACAAACATAAAAAAATATCGCATAAATAAAACTTAGATAGGTACTTAGTGCTTTTAGACTAGGTATCCAACTATGCGTCTATATGCTAGATGCACATGCAATCACTGCTTTGAATTAGCGATGGTCGATTTGAACCATAAATAGTTATTGAAACTATTTATTGGTGCAATACCCAAAACTATGTATTGGTCTACGGTGAAACTATTTATCGATAGAAACATACAGATATTCAATACCTGACCTTAATACAATACCCATAGCGTTTACAAAAACGGTACCGTATTTATTTGTGCAACCGTTGCAATCGTGTAGGTTTGGCAACGTCGCGTATTACCGCGCAATAAACCACCAAGACGCACAACATCTAAATATTTATTTTAAGCCTTATGTGTAGGGATTAAAGTTAGTTATTAAATGTATCAAAATTAATGAGATAGAAAATATTTTTTTTGCAGTTATTGCATAACAAATTTAGACCCTAAGATAATATTTAAAATCAATTTGTTTACATATTTTTATGACTGACCGCGCGCAGCTCACGGAGGTGCGAGAAATTACAAATTACATACTAATACATAAACAACAGTAAATCAAAAATACATAGGTATACCTACTTACCTAATGTGAAAATGTAAACAGGTGTACAAACAAAAAATAATGTAATATCTCATCAAGCTTAGCAAAAGTAGAAAAAAATACAAAAAAAAGAACTTCTGAATTTAATTTTAAAAATGTAAATAGTGCCAATTAATGTAAAAGGGTAACAACAAAAGTAAACAGGCTGATATAAAATGTAAATATTTCACCCTAAAAAACAAAAAAGAAATAAACTAAAAAATGTAAATAACATAAAAAAACTAATACTTACATATAAAAATTAAAATAGAAGTCCTGTGTAAATAATGTAAAGCAAACAAGTTCTATATAAAATCAATGAACTTTGAAATACGCCTGCATTTATTGACTATAAATTTATGCAGCCAGCAGTCCTAGCCTGGATGAAGTATCAAGGAAAGTTCATTTGAATACCTACTTAATATTCGATACCATAACTTAACTTTATCTATAACATCCGCAAACAGGTATCATGAACTTACCAATACCGTACAATAAACAAGTTATTTCGGTATTCGGTGCCGCCGTTGGACTGGCAATACCATACAACATCTCCGATAAATAGTTTCAAAAATAAATAGTTTTGAAAACCGTTATCGAAAACCAATACATAGTTTCGGTTCGGCACGCGAAAAATCCGTCATTACACCCATTACTACTTTGAATTGTTATCTTTTTTATTTAGTTTATTTTATTTAAGACTTTAAACTATCGCGTTGTATTGCATTAAAACTATTTTAACGGGACCTAACACGATTAATTTTTGTAAGTACGAGGGCCACACCGAAAAGATCGGGAATGGAATACTTTTGAATAAATTAGACTTAAAATCTTTTTGGTATTTGAAATTTAGTATTCTTACGAACTTAATTCCATTTTTGAAAAATAAAAATTTTCAAAAAAAGAAGAGTGGTAGCTATTTCAAATTAAGAAGTCAGTGAGAAAATGGAGCTTACGCGGGAACATTTCCGTGCGATAATTTTTCACAACTTTCGCCGAGGTTTATCTCAAGAACAATGTCTTGCCGAGCTTGTTTCTATTTATGAACTTGAAGCACCTAGTAAAACGACTATATATCGCTGGTATTCTGAGTTCCGTCGAGGACGTTTATCTCTTACCACAGTTCCTTCTACTGGTCGGCCAAAAACAGCGGTAACACAAGAAAACATCGATGCTGTACGCCAATTAATACAAGAAGATAGACATGTGACATACGAGCAGATACGGGCTTCCCTCAGCATTGGTATGACAGCCATTCAAATAATATTGCATGATGAACTGGGTGTCAGGAAGTTAGTTTCCCGCTGGGTGCCCCATCGCTTGACCGAAGAACAAAAGTCGGCTCGTGTTAATTGGTGTCGGTCTTCTCTGCAACGGTTCGATAGAGGGAGCTCAAATGCTGTTTACAATATCGTCTCGGGTGATGAATCGTGGATTTATTCATATGAGCCCGAAAGAAAACACCAATCGGCTGTTTGGGTCTACGAAGGTGAGGTCAAACCAACAAAAGTTGTGCGCTCTCGTAGCGTGTCGAAAAAAATGGTCGCTTCGTTTGTATCGAAAACCGGACATGTGGCTACAATTCCTTTACAGGAACGGAAAACGGTTACTGCTAAATGGTACACAACAGTTTGTTTGCCGGAAGTCATAAGAGAACTTCGTAAAAGTAATCCGAACCGTCGCATAATCCTTCACCACGATAATGCGAGTTCCCACACCGCTCGGCAAACGATCGCGTTTTTAAATCAGGAAAACGTGGAGTTGATGGACCATCCTCCATACAGCCCTGACCTGAGCCCCAACGATTACTTTACATTCCCAAGAACTAAAGATTTGCTACGTGGTCAACGGTTTCCAGGTCCAGAAGAGGCAGTCCAAGCTTATAAATCGGCCGTTTCGACTATGTCTACTTCAGACTGGAATTACTGTTACAATAATTGGTTTGAACGAATGCAAAAGTGCATTGATTGTCACGGAGAATACTTCGAAAAACAATGAAAGTAAATATTATTGTGTTATCTTTGTAGTTTTTTCTATTCCCGATCATTTCGGTGTGGCCCTCGTAAGTACCTACATATCTACTTAGTGCTTGACGTTTCGGCCGCAATGCTGCGGCGCTGGCCACAAGCTTTATTTTTTTTTTCTGAACCTATCAAAATTAAAAAGCGAAAGTAAAATACGTCGTTACGACGTTAGAGAGTACAATAACACAATCAAAGTACTTATTTGCTTCCAGATAGCTCTTAAGCAAAAATTATGTACTGAGAACCAGCAAGAAACACATTAAAGGCTTCTATTTTCTCGGCTTTTAGTGCATGGTGACATAATTTGTGTATGTCATAACCAAAAAGTAGACGTTTTAAGGTGAGACTCTTTCATCAGATCAGAAGTCAATATTGTATGCCCCTAATATTATGTTTCAATGCTCGGACTGCACCTGCTAGGGCCTCTATACTAGCTGTACTAACAATGAGATTGATCAACATCAATGAAACTCACATTAAAATAGCAGATATATAGCGATAGTGAATCAACAAATTGTAATTATACACATGCATTTCTATTGCACTATACAACAAAAGGAAAGTATTTTGTATGTCGAATTGAACAAGGCAATAAGCAAATTACGTCGTTATTCGATGAAATACCACAGGTTGTCCTACAATTCATAAGAAAAATTGCATAACCAAACATTAAGGTAATAAGTAATAAATATTAAATTTTGTAATAAATTGTACACTTAAATCCTATTAAAAAAAAAAAACTACCAACTCTAAATCAATTTTGTTTCAAACGAGATAGTTGGCTTCACCACATTGCAAATTACAGCGTTATTTAAAATATGAATTAATTTATATGACCGAAAGAGACAATGGTCATTTATACATACATTGTTATTAACCCGTCACGCGTCTCATCGAACAACGTTGTGCGATAGAAAAATATGGCGGGCGCGTCTTGTCGAAAAATGTCTCTCTAGCATTTAAACGTTGAGTGATTACTACATGTATTATATATAAAATTACAGGTAAATAAGTGTAGAATGGGTTTTTCATATTATTGTTTTACCCGTTTTACGAAATATTTTGGTGAAAAAGCATCGAACTTTGTTTTGGCGTCATAATCGTACTAACCCGGTTTATGTCCAAAATGGTAGTTTTTGTTTTGTTTTAAATGTTGTGCAATAGATAAATTTGTTGGAAATTTATTCAGGAGTTAATGGTATTATTAGATTTATCCAGATATACTTACATTTTGAGAAATCACGTTATTTTTGCATCAAGTGTCAGTTCATTGTCAGTCACTCGCTACCGTATCGCAACTGTAGTCGGCCATAACGAGCGCACTGCCGCGTAAACAAATATTGTTTCTGAAGTGTTTTGTTTAGTTTCAAATAAACTTTTTTGTAAAATCTACTCGTGAATGCATAATCTTTAGTGTAGTGTAGTGAGAATGTGATAATATATCACCAAATTAGTGTTTCGAACACCGGATTCTGTGTCGTGATAAACAGAAACAAAATGCTGATAGAAATCAACAAATTTTACTAAAATGTAAGTAGATTAGCGTAATTAAACAACATTATCTATTAAGACAATTTCATCCTCTTTCTATTAACCCCTTGAGCACCGTAAAACCAGACAATAGACTTGGGAAAAATGAAAAAAAAAGTTCAATTTTACTTTATACCATTATAGAAGTCGTTATTCTAAAACCAATAGTTTTTATTTCACTTTGATACGAGAAGTATTTACAAAGTTAATGGAACATAAATAATTCGTTAAAACACTACTACCTCGCTTAGTTCGCTGGCACTTGACTTACGTGACGTGACGCCATCGTATCCGATAGTCCCCGCCGCCGCTCTCGCCGCCCGCACCCGGCGGGCATCCGATTACATATCCGATGACGTCACGCCGCGGGTTTCGCACGTATTTTGATTGTCACAAAAACAATAGCGCGTGGTCATTTTAATGAATGTTTAAAAAATTATTGTGAAGTATTTTGAGGAGCTACAGAAAATTTTTTTAATGTCATATTTTAATTTAAAATGTAAATATTTCAAAAATAAATAAATAAGGTCATTGAAAATCTATTGTTTCACGACCGCCGGCGGTCTTATGATCCTTGATCTATTACTATATAATATATATCTTACAACCTAACCAAAAATAAACTATTTCAATTAATATCAATCAAAGTGATTAAAATTCCACACCCCTCGACACTACACGCCAATTTTGTTCTGAAGGCTAGACGCGGGACGGGTTAGTAATATTATAATTGACGCCGTGATATAACTGACGGAGCATGTGGCAGCCGCCCCGAGCATCGAGATAAAATAATCGAATGAAACTTGTTCGCATCATTGATACTTACAGTAAACAGAATTTAACAGTTTTTATAACTAGTATTTCAAATAATCTTTTTAAGTTTTTTCAGATCACATACAAAATACAAAAAAAATCTAAATAAGTGCAACTAGACAAACTTCTATTATATTAATATAATTACCCAAATATCTGTAAGGAGACGTAATACGTAGACCTAACCCGAGACGGCGCGCGGCGCGGCGCCTGCCCGCGGATTGGCCGAGACCACTCGCGGCGCCTCGCGCTACGGCCAGCACTGCGCGCACACAGACACCGGTTAGAGCGCGCGCTACGGCCAGCACAATCATCCGACGACCGACGGATGGACTGATCGAGCACATTAATAAAAAAAATATTAGGAGCATTTACGCATTGCTGAGCAAACCTTTTTTATTTTCTAATTTTAATGTGTTGATTGATTCCGCACACCCTCTTTAAATCTTATAAAATCAAAGATTTTTGAAAGACTTTTTCAGCTTTCTACAACGTCAGTCGGAAAGGGGGTACTAAGCCGAAAGGAGGGTAAAGTATACATGATAGTAAATAACTTATGTCTAAGAATTTTTCCTAAAAAATCGATAATGGACGATGGACTTCTGATGGACGAAAACTTAAAGTTTGAACAACATGTTCGTAGTAAAATAGGGAAATGTTTTGGCTCCCTGAAGAGCCTTTACAAATTACGTCCGTTTTTAAGAAGAGAAATTAGAATTTTGCTCTGTAACTGTTTGGTTTTGTCTCATCTCAACTATTGTGACATTGTATATCAGCCGTGTATATTTAAGAAAACCGCTCAGAGCGTGCAGAGGGTGCAGAACGCATGCATGCGATTCTGTTTTAACATTCCGAAGAGGGATCACATTACACCCCATTTGGTCCAAAGGGACATTTTAAACATCCATAACGCCGTTACTCTCAAATATGCCTGCTTCCTGCACTCATTGCACAACACTAAAATGCCCTTTTATTTGTATCATAAAATTAGTAGTAGAAGAAAGTGTTCTTCGTATTCGCTTAGAGATAGAATTAACAAAATTCCATTGCCTATGTCAAGACTCGCCAACACCAGGGGATGCTTCAAGTATGCCGCCGCCAAAATCTGGAATGACTTACCGCCGCCTATTCGTTCAGCACTTACTCTGTCACTACCTACCTTTAGGCAAAAATGCCGGAAATGGCTACTTTATAAGCAATCCCTGGCATCGAGTGTAACCTACATATAACAAAATATAGGCGTTTCTACTTTGTTATATACATGCGCGTGTTTTTGTTTATTTTGATTATACAGCTACTTAGTTACTACTTTATACAAATTAAATCATTAAATTTGTGTTCGCGTGTTTCACAAATGAGTACCTACAAAATATGTAATCAATTTGTTGTGGGTCATGGCAGAATAGCAGAGGCTGCGGGTTTCCTGCAGTCACTGAGTCATAGACCTTTTTGTTTCACTGAGATCATTATTGGTTAATAATAATTAAGTATTTTTTCTTGTATGTTTTGGGACAAATAAACGAACTTTTATTTATTTTTATTTATTTATAATTTTAGATTAACAGCTGTTTTAAGATTTCATAAGAAATGACGCTGTGGTAGCCCTGGCGGTCAGCTGTTTTGAGAGAGAGAGAGATTTGAGTTCATAGAGTTCATTGGCGAGGTTAACAAGTGGCGTTGGCCCCGCCCCTATTCATGGTTGGACATTTGTTTTAATATGAATATGCATAAAATATTAATGTTTTTCGCAAAGTTTATATTTGCAATATAACAGTTGACAGGAGCACTTTCAGTTGTTCGCGGCTTAGTACTCCCTTTCCGACTAACGTATACAAGTATAAGTAATAGTAATGTAATGTAACTAAAAGGCCCTTGGAACAAACTCACAATAAAGAAATAAGAAAAAAATATAGGAAAAAATATAAAAATAGGCTCTAATTGTTTGTCTTACTTGCTTTTAAGCCTATCCTAAATAAAATGCGTTAGTGCGTTTTTACATTTATTCCATAAATCAATTATAATAAATAACACTTGCTCAACGTAGAATAAATAATTTCTGGATATAACATGCACTAAGAGCGGCAACAGTGAGCATGTATGCTCAACTTAATCAACCACTTTAAATGCTTTGCTTGTACGAATAAAAATACTTATGCGATAGAACCTCATATCAGTGTAAAGCTAAGCGTATGCTGAGACGCGAGCGACGCAGTTCCGCGCAGCGCAGAGTAGATTTTGTAATGCATGGATGTGCTGAGCGCCGCAACGCCGACATGTATGTGCTGCTCTGCGCCTGTTGTAGTGCCATGTCGACCGACACGTATTTTTTAATATTTTATCATAATTCTGTTACAATGACAGCACAGTTGATAGATTGATAAATAGATTGTAAATTGTTTATCCCCTGATATTACAAATTTCCCATTAGTTTCATTTTTAGACTCTGATTCTAAACTCATTTTGTTCATCAACTCCAAAACGTCTATCCTTTGTACTAGCTAGAACGGAAGTCTGTGCTGTATCACTAGCTGCGTTGCAGCGTGCGCTCGCGGCCTATACCTGCCCCGATGGCCCTGTGCTGTAGTGTTGTTGCGATAGCGATAGCTTTACTATCGATAGTTGACCTTGAAAAACAGTCGATAGCACAAATAGTCCTATCGAAAATATCGCCATGCTGCAATAGTATCGATAGTGAAATTAAGGCGATACTTTTGAAAGTTGTCGATACTATAAGACTTTAAACTATCGCGTTGCATTGCATTAAAACTCGGTAGTAAAGTTCGCTTGTGACCACGGCCGCAGCTTCGCGGCCGAAACGTCAAGCAGTAAGTAGATATGTACTTACTTACAAAATTAATCGTGTTAGGTCCAGTTAAAACAGTTTTGTCGTTACTATCGATTCGATCGATACTATCGAAGTATGATAGTGTCGATAGTATCAACGGTATAGATAGTATCGCGTCAAAAAAGTCGATACTATCTATGACTATCGATGCGTATCGATAGTATCGTTAGTTTAGCTTTAGTAACTATCGACGTATTTTCGATACTATCAACTGGAAATAAAACGAAACCTGCTGGGTAATACAGGTACCCAAATATACAGCATGTTTAAAGTATTAATGAACTCCGAATATATAGATGAACTATGTAATCAGCATCTATATTACCTTTTATGAGCAAGCAATAGTATCGTAAAATGTTCGACTATCGATAGTGCGAACCTATCGTTACTATCGATAGTATCGATACTATAGATGGTGTTTGTACTGATACTATCTATATTATCGATACTATCAATCTTATGCAATAGCATTACTTATTTTTATCAATCGATAGTATCGTCAAGGGTCGATAGTTTCGATAGGACTATCGATAGTATGACTGATTTTCAAGGTCACGATAGTATCAAGATACTATCGACTGACTATCACTATCGCAACAACACTACTGTGCTGTGCTGCGTCACCTGCGTGTTAGCATACGCTTAGCCTTATGCTCATATTGCATTTAACCTATTTTCGAGCTATATTTGTGCTCATTGAAGAAGTAATTATTAATTGCATTTTATATTTGTGCCACTTTAACGTATCAAAAATAACGCACAATAATGGCCTTAGTAGTCTAAGCTGCTAGACATCAACACACCTCCATAACATACAAAGGCGACAGTTTACATTAAAGCATAGCAATATTATGTTTTAAGTATAGGTTTCAAATATTAAAATATCTATATTAGCACTCTTCTGTATTCGGTATCGCTTCCACCTACAAGCAACTTGTGCAAAATCCAAAATGTTTCATAAACTACAACAAAACAAAACCCATCGCAAAGGACGAACTGGTGTGGAGTCTTTAGTGGACACTATAGTTCTTAGACTCAAATTAGGAGATTCAGCAAACTACTTAAACAAAATGAGAGCTGACAGTGGCTATACATGAGACATTCATAAGAGTAGGTTAGGTTTATAAGAATCACTTGAGAGCGTCTTTGAGTCACAGCGGGGTCTTATACCTTCAATCCAAACACCATCTTCAGGAATTGTTCATAATGAATAGTGATCACTCCATCTTGGTCTGTGTCAAACTGACGAAATGCTGAAGTTAGAGTCTGGAAACGGGAGACAATGTCAATATGTTATCTTTTTTCACTCAACAGTATTTGGTGCAATTTAAATGTAAGCCTACATTTTACATACATACATATCGATACCAGAAATTTCAATTGACGTAAAAGACATTTTGGCGAAAATTTGTTTTTATACATATTGGAGTGTATTTAAACAGTGCTTACGTGCAATAATTGCTGTAAAGGACGTCATATCATGGACATATATGCATGAGTCATATGTCCTCCGTCGGCGTATTGTACACTCGCTTTAATGTAACAGTAGGTTGTAATTGACATTTTGACTTAAAATACCTTTACAACCTGATTATTCTTAATGGAATCAAATTTAAATGGCTACCGTTATTAACATTATGTGACAAAAAGAAAGGAAAATGAAGCAGAAGAAATGTTAACAAAGAGAAGGGAAAGAAGAGCAATGTAAAATCAAATAAGGGAAAGCAAAAGAAACCGAATCAAATATCAGATATTGAAACCGAAGAAGGTATTATTTAAGTAGTAGGTTTATAAAATTTAACATAAAATTAGTAAAAGTTAAGATTAGTATCTTTACAATGCAAGGTTTTTGTTTATTTAATCCTTAGTGCATATATTAATGCATATTAATTTGTTAGTGTACTGCGAAATAAAAGCACAAGTACAGCGTTTCAGCCGCCACTCACAGCGACAACGCCGATATACTCCTTTTAAAGACATTTGGATCTGAGACAAAAACATCAACATCTGGGCCCTGATTCTGTATCGCAATCTATAGATTCCACACCTAAACCTTACCGCGCACAAACGTCAAACGCATACGTTTTTGAGTAGACATCCTAACTTTTTAAGGAATTAGCGTGGTTTTGAAACAAGGAATCGTTACAGAATAAGGGCCCTGGATGGCCCTGTAAGCTGTAAGTACTAGTTCGTTGTAGAGGCGACACATACGTACGATAGGGTTATAAAACGACGTATTATTGCGAACAATTTGGACTGTGAATATTTTTGGGTATATATATTCGGGTTCTGTAAAGTCTGTTAAAGCTAATAGACGAGAGAAGTGATAAAGAATTAACCACCGAATAAAATAAATGAGTTCACCGCGCCTACGCCTTGCGTCGAGAGTGCTCGCTCATATTAAACTTTTTCAGCCGGTCGCTGTAGGAGCTCAGTTTGCGGTGAAGACCCCTAAGAGAGGATTTTTTTTAAATTTCTTTTTAAGTTTTCTATGTAATAACAATGTTTTTGATATATTGGGGCGGATTCCAAGTTGTTTCTGACTAAAGTGTTGTATAAGTATACTGGCTGTGAGGTTGGCTGAATTGTTTTGAGTTACGTGTAACGAATCCCGAAAGAGCTAAGCGGCTTTATTGTGTATATGATTATAATGCTCTCTGAAACGACAGTTTATTATCAAAGATTAAAAGAATTTACAGTGGAAAATTGTTTTATATCGTCGGCCTATTAGAGTAAACAAGGGTTTTGGAGTTCTTCAGCCAGGTCATTAACGATGAATAATAAAGGACCTAAATTAGACCCTTGGGGTGTCCCCAAGATGACACATGCGCAGGCGTAGAGAGATCTCCCTTTAGTGCGATCAGTTGACTCCTCCGAGTTAAGTATGACTCTATCCAACGAAGCAGCTAACCATTTATACCCATAGCATCCAGTTTTAGACGTAACCACAACCCGTGATTGACTTTGTCAAAGGCCTTTGAGAAATCTGTGTATATTGAGTCTACTTGGGTGTTTTGGTTTTTTTGCGATTTACCTTTGTATGTGAAAAAAATAAATAAAATAAAACGCACACGCTTGCGATAATCCGTCTGAGCAAGGACCGCCGCCGGCGGGGCCCTGATATAACTCAAAATAAGGTTACGAATATGAAAATGTAACCCTTACATTTCATTTATTAAATTTTGATTAAAAATCTTGTAGTCATAAAGGCAGCATTATCTCGGTAAATAAACAATTATTAACCAATTTAAGGATTTGACTGAAAAAATCAAAAAAAAATTAGCCTTGTCTTCCTTGACTTTTCAGAGTGTGTTCTTTCTTGGGAGCGGACGTATCGCTGCTTATTGTAAAATTATTTTAAATAAAGTTATATCTGATCGTAAATAAAATTTATTAAGATCTAGTTTCTGAATATCATTTGGTACTTTGTTGGAAAATCTTACACACAGACCCTTAAAAGAATTATTTATTTTATGGAGCCTAGTACAAGGTACTGCTAATTTGTTCTTACTTCTACCGTCTCATTAATAAAAATGACCTACTCCTGTATTTATCCGAACTTACGCTTAGACTAGTTAAATTCAGATTAGGCAAGTAGTAAGTTTGAATTCGCATCGTTATAAATAAACATGGAGTAAGCGTGGACTAACAAGTCATTCCTTACGCATGGATTAACGTGTTTTCAATGGCAACTCTTATAGCTAAAAAGTAAAAAAGAATGAGTTTTGAATGAACTCCCACGTTAATTGACATAATGTTGACATGTAAAGCTACTAATAATTCTGCGTTGTCATGACAACGAATGGCCAGTACTCGCGGCCGACCTGCATGCATGCATTAACCGCCTCTGTGGTCTTGTGGCTAAGCCACCGGTTTCAGACCCAGAGGTCCCGGGTTCGATTCCCAGCGGGGGGTACATCTTTGTGTGCTTGGTTTGGTTGGTGGTAGGGCTGTCAAGTATGCCTGGCTAGCTACCACCATCTTATCTAAGTCTGTCGCCATAACAACGATGTTTATAGCATTGTTGTGTTCGAGATAAGATAGCCAGTTCCTCAGTGGTTGAGGATTCCGGGTAAGCGCGCTTCCACCTTCGGCCTTATCGTCGCTTACCATCAGGTTAGATGAAGGCCAAGCACTTACCCGTTGTAGAATAAAAAAAATTAAAAAATGCTCTATGACAGCCATCACTCAGTCATCACAGTCCGTCGTAAATTCGATAATTTAAAACAATTGCTTATTAATTTTAATTTTTTGAGCTGTTAGTTACGATTTTTACTTAGACTACAGGACTTTTTTATATACTTAATATAAAATTTACAACTTCACCCCATAAACCAAACCCACAACAACGGCAACAATAGCCCTTTTTATTATTTATTTGTGTTGGTGTATCATTGTTTTGTGGACTCGTCACCGATTAGGCCCCTCCAGAATACCAGCGTTGCAGCGGCTTTATGTCGCTGTAGCACGTGCTGAGGCTGGGGCCTAGTTGGCCACACTATGTCTTTTGTTTTTGCTTTGTATTGTCATTGTGAATATCGTACTTTTGTCTTTACTATTATTCTTTCTCTTTTGTACATGTATGAAATTTTGTAGTGTGTACCAATAAATGTTTTTTCTTTCTTGCTTTTCAATTGGTGACTATTTGTAAAGTTCTCCGAAGAAAAGTGGATGCTCCTAATCTTCACGACGAGCTGTGTCGACTTTTCGTCCTTAATATTTACCGCCGGAGCAGAAAACAAACTGTTTGCTGTCACAACATATCGAACGGTGCCGTGCTCGTGCAAGGTCCCCTATATGCCCCATATAATGCCCTTCTGGGCGCCAGCCCAGACTGTGATGTGGACGAATGTAAGGTGATTTTATCTGAATGCTTGAAGTACTGTGAGAGGAATGTATGATAGTTGTGTTTGTGTATCTTAGTATTTTTATTTTATTGCACAATTAATTGGATTGTTTGCTATATTTAATGTTTAATTATTATTAAATTTATTATTAATCCAAATAATTTTAATGCTCACTTATTATTGCTTGTTATGTTATTATCAGTGGTCGGAGTAGGTATATTGATTTTAGATACTTGCGTCATGATATCATAACATGGACATGCATTTCTTCCGGAATGTACCGGAGTTTCCAAAAATTTGGTAAATAGAGTAATAAAATAAAAAACCATATGTAAGCAAACAAAATTGTTTATTGTTAATACAAATAATCATTATTACAGTTTTATTAAAAATAATTATTTTTAATCCTCATCGGTTACAAGTTCTACATTTTGATTTTTTACTTAGGCCTTACACTTTTATTTAGGCCAAAGAGCCGGCTCAACATTAGCCAACAGGTCGAAACAATAAAGCTTTGGTCACCTATCCGTTGACCGGCCTGTGTGAGAGTGACTTAACCTCTACAATCAACGACCAAATGTGCGGCCAAGTGAGTCAATGAGTTCCAAAGGGGAAATAAGCCCAACAAATCTATAAACTACATTTCCTAAACTAGTTAATCGTTACTTACCCTAAATAATTATTAAAAAGCGACAATTATTAATAATTGTACCATCGTGATGGTTGGTTAGCGTTAGACGGGGGTTTTATAAAGGGGGGACAAAATTTCGTCCATTTTAGCGTAGGACGCACCGTTTCCAAGATATTTAAAGATTAACAAAAAAAAATCACTAATAATAATTTAAGACGTGATTTCTTTTCTTTTGCGAGATTGAGACAATGGATACGGCCAACATTAGAGATGGAGACCAGCGCCACTAGCAGCATAGCGTTGAGAGTATTGATACATTTTTAACTAGTTTCATGTAATAATTTCGATGTTTCGGTATTTTTATCATAATAATCCGGAAACTCGGAGGAGTATCCATATTAACATATACGTTTGATGTCAGTGACCTTAATTCAATATACCTACTCCGACCACTGGTTATTATTATAATTATATATATCTAATTTAATTTATTGTAATGTAATGTAATTTAATTGTAGTAGGTATGTAATAATTTGTGTAATTATCATGAAATAAATTGACATTAACTAAATTAAACACTAACCGAAAAAAGTATATCTAAATAAATTCTTTCCTGAAAACAAGGTTTTTTGCTTGCCCTGTAAGTGTGTCCTTTACGATAATAAAATGGAAATGTCTGGTATCGATATCTCCGAAGGGTTAGTCAGAAACAAGGCAATGAGTACCGCAAAAGCAGTCCTCTGCTATAGTCTACTTTCACCAAATAGCGACTGCACATGTGTTCAGCGTGACAGGTGGTGAGCCCATCGCCGCTCCGTGGTGTTGGGTGTATGCCACCCACGGCAGTAGCTGTCCACCAGCACGCGGCACGGCTAGCACTAGCCCGCATGTCATTTGTCTATTATCTATTTATTGACTTATTATTTATTTTCAGCCATGGTCGTCCCACTGCAGGGAAAAGGCCTATTTATCTAGTACTAGGTAGTTTTAAAATATTTAGCAAGTTTTGCCAACAAATAATGTTGTAAAATGTAACTTACGTAAAGGGTGATACAGCATTGTATAAAATCATCAAATAGTATGGTGCCATTACCGAATCTGTCAAATTTCTGTAGCATTATATTAACTACTTCATCTGACAATCGGTACCCAAAGGCAGTGAGAGCATTCTTTAATTCTGCTCTGTCAATATTACCAGAATTGTCACGATCAAATGACTTAAAGCAATTTTGCCAATCGCTGACATATTTCCAGAGTGCTCCAAAATCTTCAAAAGATATCACTCCTCTGTTTTGTTTATCAAACATTCCTGTAATAAAACATTTTTAATAACAGCTTTATTATTTAGGAAGTGTATACAGTGCCACAAAGGGCACTGTCTTTCAATCGGTTCGGGAACCGTAAGTTTTTGCGGTATATATATATAGTGACGCCGCCTAAAAAGTTTTTTATTAGACAACAGAAATTCTAGCTGCCTTACTCCTGTAGGTCACGTGATTGGTTAGAAATATAAGACAATCGCGAAGCGCGCAGCATAGCGATTGTCTTGAATATGAATGTTTTTTTTTATATACGACGACAGAAAAATATATTTTGACGGAATATTATGACAAATAAAAAATATGTTACGGTTCCCGAACCGATTGAGATACAATGCCGCTTGTTGCACTTTATACACTTTGTACTAGGATGCCGTAATTACGGCATCGTAACCGATTGTACTATGTTGCCGCTTGTGGCACTCTATAACATAATTATAAAAAGAAACTACTACTAGGTCCAAAAAATAAAAAAAATCACTGTGACTTGATGAATGTCCCATTAAGTTAATAGATATAATAATTAAAAATAATTAATATTTTGGAAAATAATTCAATTCAAAGTTTTGTCACCGAAAATCCGTCATACAGTTCACGATGACATTTTGACTTTTGAAAATTTTTAAATTTATGTTTGATCGTGCCGTGACCTGCCGAAACCTCACTAAACACCCGCCCACCGGCCTGCCTTCATTCGTCGACCGTAATTACTGAGAGAAAGACGTTTGATATTGATACTTTTTTAACCAACTTTCGTTCGCAGCATTTTGTCACTACTTTATGTCATTCCGTTTGAACGTATAACTGTAAAAGGATCAACCATAAGTAAATTCTAATTTATGCATTTATTAGACCCTGGTGCCCAACGATAAATGTGTGGCGTTTTACCTATTAACTTCTTATTTAGCAAAAATTATAATTTAACATTGCTCGTCTTGTCATTACGCTCTTAGTCATTACGTTCAAAAGCCAAAGAAATAAAAAGCCTACTATTAAGTTTAAGATTTTTTTTTTATTCTATAATCAGATTACGAACTTAAAGTACTTAGGTGATTTTGAAAGTAAGTACTTTACGAATTAAAAATTCTCTTGATCTTGAAGATTTGGAATATTTTTTATTGGGTAAATGTAAATCAAAGTTGTAATTTATGTTCCTAATTAGCACCTAATTATTCCTTGCTTTTTTATATTGCAGTTAATACATAATTGTTACCTATTATATCTAAGAGATAAAGTATTGTTACTGTTCTGTTACTATAAAAAATCAAAGCCTTGTTAATTCTACGAAGTATATTGTTGTTTATTTTTGTTTCGTGTTGTATTTTTGTTTCGAGTTGTATTTTTGATTCAAGTAGTAGTTTTGCTCCGAGTTTTTTTTTTGTTTTTAATTTATCTTTCACTATATTATGTTTTGAGTAGTATTTGTGTTTGAGTTTATCTTTGAGTAGATTTTAGAGGACCTAGAACCTTACGGCGGCGTAGTTATCTTGCATTAACCCTGAGCATGGTCTCCTGATGAGACTGAAACTGTACGTATATCGCCGTACGCCTATCCGACGAAATCGTACGTATTATTTTTTTGTTTTTAATTTATCTTTCACTATATTATGTTTTGAGTAGTATTTGTGTTTGAGTTTATCTTTGAGTAGATTTTAGAGGACCTAGAACCTTACGGCGGCGTAGTTATCTTGCATTAACCCTGAGCATGGTCTCCTGATGAGACTGAAACTGTACGTATATCGCCGTACGCCTATCCGACGAAATCGTACGTATTATTATAATAATGCCTAAAAATATATTGTTATAGTTATTCAAACTGACTTCTAATATTAAGTAGTTACTTAGGTACTACTATTGTTATTTTTAATTTTTTTATTGAATACGAAGTATTGATAGTTACTTTTTTTTATTAAGTTTGTATAATCCTTATAAGATAAATAAGATAATTACAAGAATTAACACCTACATGTATGCATAATACCTACCTATTGCCACTAAATACCTTCATTCCTATACTGCAATATGAAAATGTCATTACACTCCTGTAGATGTCATTACATTCACGGCAATAAATAAAATTTTCTTGATTACTCAAAATCTACAAGAGATAACATGCTCCAAATACTTGTAAAAAGCTGTCAGTAAGGTAGACTATAGAATGTATCCCAAAAGATTGATTTTATAGAGAAATTCCCGTGGAAGATAAAAAAAAAATATTTTTGTGAGATCCACCAATTGGATGGTTTTGACCATGTCAAAAAAACTGTGTATAAATAGTGACGTATAGCATATAAATAGTGATACTATTGTTCAAAAGATATTTGAGTATCTTGGTGGGGCTGCTAACTTGACGTCAAGATAGCAGGAACCTTAAGAAATACAGTTCGTACCAATGTGATTCATAAGTCAAAAACTGTGCTTAAATAGTGAATCGTATACGCAAAATTTCAACAATTGTACTTCAATACAGTCGCCATCTCTCGGTGTTTCTTTGTACTACGTCAGCGACACTCGTTCACGACACTCGCTCGTCCACCACTATCCGAGACTTTTAATTCGAGTCACTAAAATTACAAATTCCTTGACATACGTTTCCATAGAAATAACGTCAAACTGACATTACAACGGTAGATGTATGTGTAATTTTATGACTTGAATTAAAAATAATTAGACTAAGTAAATTAATAAAATTGTGCACGATTGTACCTAAAATCTAATGTATGGTAGAAAAGTTTACGTTAGAATTTTGAAAAATAGCAAAGAAGAATTCTTTTTTTATTGATATTGTAAGATTCACAATTTCACACACAATTTGTTCATGTATTTATTTGTTTAAAACTTCAACCCGTTCCTCTGGATTCGCCATCGCAAGAATCGTCAAGTTGGCAGCCCACTTAGAGACCGTAATATCTCAGCTTGTACTGAAGAACAATTGTTGAAATTTTGCGTATACGATTCACTGGGTTACTCGCATAATGACTAATTACGTACACGCACATTGACATACACGCATTTTGACTTACACGCATATTGACTTACACGCATTTTCACTTACACATTGACGCACGCATTGACTTACAGTTACTTACTCAAGTTAGCAGCTCCACCAAGATACTCAAATATCTCTTGAACCATAGTATCACTATTTATATGCTTTACGTCACTATTTATCACTATTTATACACAATTTTTTGACATAGTCAAAACCGTCTAATTCCGTGGTATGTCTGCCAACTTGACGCTCACTACACTGCCTACTGCCTACACTTTGTACTAGGATGCCGTAGTTACGGCATCGTAACCGATCATACTAGAATGCCGCTTGTGGCACTCTATCCACAGCCTATAATTTATTTAGCTACAATACAAACTATTGAATCACATTAATGACATTAATTATTTTGTGACTATTTTATTTTGGCCAACTAAAGCACACCAAAGTCATCATGCTTACATAAGAAAAGTTGTAAGTAGGTACCTAACTATTTTAACTGTGATGATTTAACTAAAATATTTGCTATATAAGTAAGTTATTCTTAGTAATTACATATTGAGAGACCTTTTTATAGAGCTACTATTTATTGCCTGAAATAATCAGTACTTATGTATAAGTACCTAATTTATCTGTTGAAAGTTTACTGATAACAACTAATCTATTTTGTATTTTTTTTATGTG
Source organism: Scoparia ambigualis (assembly GCA_963921215.1). Lineage (NCBI taxonomy): Eukaryota > Metazoa > Arthropoda > Insecta > Lepidoptera > Crambidae > Scoparia > Scoparia ambigualis. The sequence goes on from OY992510.1 coordinate 37,047,498, forward strand.
TTGTTAATTTGTTACTTTCTTAAATACTTAAACTATAATAAATAAAAATTAACTGCATTAAATGCTTGATGATTGTACCAAGATGATATAAATAAATTGCAAACATACCAATCATAAGGCGAACAGTTTCAGGATTAAAGGCATTCCATGTGCCATTAGACAGAGCTTGCTGCAACTCATCTGCAGAAATGTAGCCACTGCGGTCTTTATCCACTCTGGAAAAATAAGTAGAGAGATATTGGTTTAAGTACTTTGTTACGTATTGCTAGGTCTGAGGTTGGAATAAGGACTATCAGTTCAATATTGCAAGTATAAGCCCTGATGTTTTATTAAGTGCATCCAATGTCAAGTGTAAGGCTATTAGCGTGTGCTTCAAGCTGTAATCCTCATATTTGAAATCTCAATGAAAACGAATTTTGACAACGCTTAAAAATAGTCATGAAATAGTCATAAATAGTCATACAAATAAAAAAAATTGTTGCGTTATAGTTTCAGCGTTATAGCTATAGGTTTGTGAGGATTATGGCTTGAACGTCAAGCTGTAATCGAATTGGTTTAAGTTCCAAAAAATAGTCATGAAATAGTCGCAACGACATGCCAAATCTCAAAAATAGCCCTAAAAGATTCCCGAGATATAAAGGTGCCCTGGTGAGGATTATGGCTTGAACATTTGAAAACTTCTCTCCGGAACGCCTACGATTTTCGGTTTAAAGTTTGTGCCAAAAAATATTCGTGAAATAGTCGTATGAAGCGAAAATAAATTTGAGCTGATTTAATTTGAAAATAAAAAGTTTTTATTTTCCCTACATTTCTATGATGGGCCGAAGTTTGTTTTGCTTGTTATGTTTTTATCAAGTTCAGTTGAATGTAAGTCAAGGTCATTAATCACGTGTGTCGGTTGTTGCATTCGCAAAATTTTGAAAAAATGGCTATTTGGTCCAATAATATTGAAATCATGAAATAATTTGTGATGGGTAGTCTGGTGAAGGATTTTAAGTGCTAAAGAAATCGTATGAATAAATTAATGAACTTTTACGAAGACGGGGTGTCGTTTTTGAAGTTATTGTGAGTTTAAAACGTACTTTCGACTTAGATTACAATTAACAAGCCGCCCGTCCGGTTTTCTCCGTTAACGATAGAGACAAGGATATATCGCTATTTGGTCGATCCCGGGTTGATTACTCTTGGAGTGGAAGGCTCTGTAACTTTTTAACATTAGTGATACTTTAAACATACTATTACATAGTATTATACTTTTATTCGATGTAAGTAATTAAAAGTTGTTGATATTGTTGATGTCTGATTTGTTTATTGAATTTGTGATTTTAGAAAATGCATTTAACTTACCAGCAAATGAACTAATCCAACACCAACAGATATTGAACTAACTATGATAATTGTGATCAAAACTAATTGCTGTGATATAAACATATATGTACTGAGATTTAAACAATTTATGTAAAGCAAGCTTTCGATTGTAATAAATAAGGATAAGGATAAGGGAGTTAAAGTAACTCGCGTCCGTAGGTTTACCCTTAAGACTCTACACGTAACCCCTGGGTGGGGCTAAATGAGTGACACTGACTGAGAGCCACGCTGCGTTGCAGCACGCATTGGGCCGGCTCGCCCGGCGTAATACCACCCTCTCACTAATATCCGGCGTGAAATAATAGCACTTGGTGCTGTTGTGTTTCGTCAGGCCAGTGAGGGTTCCGGAGGACCTCCCCCCCCCCCACAGTTCTTTCCTTCCTAAAACCTATTCCTTCCTTAAAGGCCGGCAACGCATCTGCGATTCCTCTGGTGGTGCGGGTGTCCATGGGCGGCGGAGATTACTCTCCATCAGGTGACCCGCCTGCTTGTTTGCCACCTTCTATTATTAAAAAAATGTTTGTTTTTTTGTTTAATTATAACAGCTGCCATGGAAAACGCCTAATTGGAAGTAATGTTAATATTAAGCGGAATATTTCACAATCATATCAAATGAAGTTACAAATTTTGTACACGACTGTACATCCATAGAAATGAAGGGAAACTAAAAAACTTTTTATTTTTAAATTAAATCAGCTCAAATTTATTTTCGCTTCATACGACTATTTCATGACTATTTTTTTGTACAAACTTTAAACCGAAAATCGTAGGCGTTACGGAGAAATTTGAAGTTTTCAAATGTTCAAGCCATAATCCTATTGTGGTACCTTTATATCTCTGGAATCTTTTAAGAACTATTTTTGAGATTTGGCATGTCGTTGCGACTATTTTTTGAAGCCTAAACCAATTCGAAAGCTTTTATCGTTTGCTTGCACCAGAAGTGAGGATTACAGCTTGACGTTCAAGCCATAATCCTCACTAACCTATAGCTATAACGCCGAAACTATAATGCGACTATTTTTTACATGTATAACTACGACTATTTCATGACTATATTTTAGCGTTGTCAAAATTCGTTTTCATTGAGATTTTAAATATGAGGATTACAGCTTGAAGCACACCTATCCTACCATACTGCAATAACTGACCTCAATATATTCTATAGCATTTTTTAAATCAATAAAAACTAGTGTTTAAACTAGAGATGGGCCGACTATGGTTTTGCAGACTAATCGGTTTTCGAATTGCCGATTAGACGACTAATCGGTTTTCGAATTGCCGATAAGTCGGCCGACTAGTCGGCAATACCGATTATTTTAAGCTGGGTTTTCTGCGGCGTTTATTATGATGTCTTAGCCATTTTGGCATTGCCATATTATTTAACTGAATTTAATTAGATGATTCTGAATTTCTTATAATGTGACAGTATTATTCCTTTGGCAATGTTTTATATTATAATAACTGAAACTTTGACATGTTGGGTATTTTAGGCCAAGACCACGTAACTTACTAAAAAATATAATAAAATACATGTATTTAAGTAGTTGTTGTTTTTAAATGACCGAAAGAAATGAATACTTTTTACAAGCTTTTATTTAACTTTTAAGGTACTACCGGGTGACAAGGCCCACTTCTTTACAAATTGAAATAAAACCTACATTTTATCATTTAGAAAAATAAATTAAAAGTAAAAAACCTTTTTACAAAACATGCTTTTAATTAAATGCGCTAAAAAGAAAAAAAATAAACTTTTACTATCCACTTATGACGTCATTGCACAATTTATATGATATAAAAGGTTGTCGCGAGATTTAAGTAAGTACCTTAAGTACTTATTGAAAATTTTAATAGTTAAAATCAATCACATCAAGTTATTTAATTTACTTGTTTATTTACACATTTAAAGTACAGTAAATCTCGCGACAACCTTTTATATCATATAAATTGTGTAATGACGTCATAAGTTGATAGTAAAAGTTTATTTTTTCTTTTTAGCGCATTTAACCCATTCTTGCCCACCGTGCCAATTTGGGAACACTTAGTTATTGAGGGTAGATGGGTAGATAAAAAATCTTTAATCGTATTTAATGTTTTGTTACGTAATTGTGAAGTTAAAAGGTGCAGTATTTAGTTTTTTGTTTTGTTAGTAATCTTCCAGTGATAGTCGATTGAATTTGGCTATTGATAGTAGTTTGGACGTAAGTATACTTTCATAATTATTAGATAGTGCAGCTAAATTATATATTAATTTCGATTTATCTTTTTGAAAATTTAGTAAATTACACAATATTTACAAATATTTTTAGCGATATATACCTACTTCTTTGCAATTTGTACTAAGTATTCGAAATATAACTGTGCCAATTCGGATACAATGACTACAAGTGTAGTAATTATTACCACTTTTTACAGGAAATCAATATGAACCACAAGCGATGGTTTAAGTGCTACTATAATAATTGTGGGCTGGAAGAAGCCGTAAATTCAATCACAGTGGATAGTGAGGACGAGATGGAGTATGATTTAGCCACCATTCCACCGGAGACCAGTGTTGTAACTTGTAACTGACGGAAAAGAGAGTTTTGACGATGACATTACTCCATCAAGCTTACCAAAAGATGTTCGCGGTAATATTTCTCGTTCTTTGTTCGCAATGTTGTTTCTCTTTCCGAATCTAAAGATATCAGAGATAACGAGCCATTATCCGCTAAGAGGTCAAGGATAATGGTCAATACATTAGTACAGACTGAAGAGTCTACAGCTGCACCAAGTCGATTTGCACGATGACAACGAATCATTACTCCTATAGGCCGATAAGAACTGTGAAGAGATGATGCCCAGAAAAAAAACAGAAAGCTGAAATGAAGATACCACATCTATTTCAAAATACAATAAGGGGGTGGAGAGGACAAAATGGACCAATCGATATCGTTGTACAGATTTGGCATCCATGGCAAACAGTGGTGGTGGGTTTGGTTTACTTATATGGTTGACATGGCCATATCAAACGCATGGCGACTACATGTAATCACAAAAGAAGAGCCCATAGATCAGTTACTATTTGAAAGCAATATAGCCAGGTTTACGTCCGTCAAGTACAAAGACAATCTGGTCGGCCTTCTTCACCAAATAATGACGGTATACGATCAGATGGTGCTGAAAACGTCCCTGAAAAGCTTCCTAAGCGTGTTCGATGCGCCGTATGCCACCGTAGCAGCCGTTGAGGTTGCAAAAATGTGCAAGAAAACTCTTTAGATAGACATAATTTGTTTTGCACATTTTCACTCATAAGTGGCCATTGTGCCAATTTGGGAACACCCCTGTAATTTTCTAAAATAAATATTTTTTCATAATTTTATTTATATTCATTGCTAACTTAAATATTTAAAAAGATTTTTATATAAATATCAAGACTTTTTATTTGGCCTCAAATGGGTTAAATAAGAGCACGTTTTTTACTTTTAATTTATTTTTTACTTTATAGTTATCACTGGACACGTTTTTCATATGTTCATCTTACAAAATAATTTTTATGTAGATATAAAAAAATTATTCACGTCCACCAAACCACCACCACTCACCGTACCACCCATCAAAAACGGTCCACCCTTTGGGCGCCACGCCATAAACGAATTCCTGTGTCCTGCACGCCAGAGCATAAAATAGACAAAAATACCTACGAAAAATATAGTGCTGCCAAGAGTCGATAAATTGGTAACACACAGCGACCTGTTTTTGTTGTTTTAATTTAAATTTCGTGTGCAATAAATGACTACTTATAATCTGGGATGTTTAATTTATTCTTATGCCATCTCCCACTCTTTGTATATATGTACTTAGTACATAAATAAAAGCATAGCATTGAAAATAAAATGGTGGTAAGCCACAGCACTATTCTCTATAGTGATGTCTTCATTGTCACGACTGGACGACAACGGCAAAGTCAAAGTCAAAGTCAAATTATTTATTCAATGTAAACCTTTACAGGCACTTATTGACGTCAATACTAATAATAATAAAAAAAACAGTTAACTAACTTATAGCTAAGACTTAATAACTAATTAATCTAACGAGCTATTATAGTCTGTGCCAGACAAATGCGCATTGCTACCCCCAGTCCCACTGCACGCCGAAACAGAATCGCGTCGAACCGAAATATAAGCCGTGGTCATAGAATTGTGTAATATGATTTCCAATTATCGTATTGATACTGTGGTAAGTAATATAAATTGGAGAGTTTTTGAAGTAAAATAAAGTAGCGGCTGAAATGAGTTTTGGAAAACATTAGTACCTAACCAATAAGGTTGACATTTTTAATCATTCAAATATCTTTTTTTATAAAAACTTAAGCATAAAAAAACGTCAAAAATTAATAAGCATAAACTTGTGTGTTTTAAAATAGTTTCGTTTTTCGTCTTGGTACAAGCACAGAATAACTAATACTACTACCGTACAGAAGGTTCACCCTCCAACGACCCCCACGCGAAACTGAAACCTATCTCGTGACCCGAGCGTTCATATTCCGATAAGCACAGCCGACTCGATATCGATTTGACGTCCGTCAGGAGCGCAGGGTTTACGCGCGCGCGTAGGGATTACGAGTTAAGAGGAAACACCACGCCGACGCGGCACCCAAAACTCCCATACAAAACACAGAAAAAGGACGCCCCGCAGCCCCCTTCCAAAACCGGACCAACCCCCACCACCCCTTCAGCATCGGTTAAAGAAAGAGACCCTTCACGTCCGCATGCTTAAATTCCTTTGCATTAAGTCATTTATTTAATAACCAGGAGCTTTCAAAATTAAGCGTAATCACTTCGTTTTAAGGCGTCTTCAGAAACATTAAGTAACTCGTTTAAAAAAAAAATCAAACATACAGACACAGAAAATCTCCTCCCCCAACCGACGCTTAAATAAAAATTGGTCCACCTCTGAAGGAGGAAACAGGGGACCACGAAACGCCGCTCCCCCGCGCCCCGCATGAGAATCCCGAACGCCACGCCGACGCAGTGTTTCCTCTCAAGGCTAGATAGATCGCGCTTTAAGTTTTTTCAAACCATCTGAGACATAGAAAATAATGGTTTAAATTCTGGAAAAAAAAAAACTATGTATTAGTTAAGGATCCAATCTATTCAAAGCCTCATTCAGTTACAAAATCCAATAAAAATCACTCGATAAAAAAAAATTATATATATATGTATATATACATATATATATATATATATATATATCCCACAAGCAAACTTCCGTCCACTGAAGGCGAAATTACATTTAAAATGGCGTCCACCGCTATATGACGTCCGCATACCGGACGCCACTTTTTTAATCGATGACACTTGGCGCCTCTAAGATCAAGCTAGCCGTAGAACAAAAATCGATGGAAGCCAAAAATTTATTGTAATGGCAGCAAAAAAATACTAGATAGTTCCCAAAAAAATCTCAGCAGAGGTGCGGCGCTACTGTCGTGCGTATATCCACAGCCGTATTAAACGCGCTGCTTTTCTGACGTATTCATATAAATTTGGCGTCCGCTAATGCGACGTTGCCAGCTTACTCATTGTTTGGTGCCTACTAAAATACAATATCACACTAATATTATAAAGGCGAAAGTTTGTGAGTGTGTATGTTTGTTACTTCTTCACGTAAAAACTACTGAATGGATTTGAATGAAATTCGGCATACAGATAGTTTATAACCTGGATTAACACATAGGATACTTTTTATCCCGATATTCCCACGGGAACGGGAACCACGCGGGTAAAACCGCGAGCGGTCGCTAGTTATTATCATAAATCGTAATCTATTATACTTACTTATTAAAAAATGTATTGTCATAAATGACTTTTTTTTAAACAGGTGACATTTTAGCTTGATTGCGTAATGCTTTATCAGAAGGATAAGTTTTATCCAATGATTGAATAATCAGCCATAAAACTAATAAATAATTAATAAAAAAAGTAAATGTACAGACACCTGCAACCTATCCAAAACTGTAAAATTTCTTTAATACTTTTTTAACCATATATTTAAGGCATAAAGTTCAAAGTCTATTGAAGAAAATTGGACATTTTGTGGTAGGTAGGTTGATGTGCTGGCGTGTGTACATGTTCTTTCATCATCCCACCTGTCGCATATTGTGTTCAGAATGCTCTTAGAGCTGGCACAAACTGTGAAATAGCAATATACGGGCGCCAGATAACAATATAATAACTCCGCAACAAAGGGCCTACGCCTTTCAACTATAAAGACAATAAAGTTAGGAAGCCACTATCCGAGGCGCAATATGAATTCGTATATCGGATTGTCCGACTTGTCACATATTATGCTCAGGATGTTGTTAGAGCTGGCGTGAAATGTCAAATAGCAATATCCGATATACGGACGCCAGTCATCAATATACGGACGCCAGATGTCAATATACGGACGCCAGATGTCAATATACGGATGCCAGTTATCAATATACGGACTCCAGATAACAATAGACAGACGCACGGTAAAAAAGGGCCTAGGCCTTTCAAACTATAAGGACAATTAAGTTAGGAAGCCAGAACCCAAGGCATTTACGCAATATGAATACGTAAATCGGACTGTCCGACTAGTTTTTTTTTCTGTAAATGGGTTTGCTCTTGATCCCAATCAAGCCGATTTACGATGGAGCGAGCTAACCCAGAAGGTGTCTATTCACTCTTGCTTTGAAGATACTTAAGATAAGTACTCGGAAACACAGACGCAGGGAGGGAGTTCAACTCTTTTTCTGTGCACAGTATAAACGATTTTGAGTAGCGCTTTGTGCGACATTTAGAAATATCCTCCAAGAAAGGGTGGTAGCCCGCAGTGCGTCTGGATGTCCGATGGAAGAAAGGGGATGGCGGTATGAGCTCATGGAGTTCCAGGTCTGTAAAAGACCGACAGAAAGGCAACTTTGCGGCGGTGAGCTAGGGTGTGAAACTTGCTCTTCACCAGTTCTTTGTCGCCAATTAGCCTCTTAACTCTGCGTTGAATCGTGTCCAGTGCAGTTAGTTGGTTTTTTTTGTTATATAATTCACCAACGTTTGTTTACACTGATACATTAAATTACTTAACTAAGTTTGTAACATTATTTAAGTGTAACAAACACTTACAGGTAAATACAATATGTTAGGACTCTTTCAAGTTTAGGATAATAATTTTTAAACAATAATAATCTAAAAAAAGTAACAAGAAATACAAATATTCACGATAGATCGATTCGATCAGCGATAGATGTTCACTGTAGTAATCTTTGTTTTTCAAAAAATCACTAATTTCATAATTTTGAGACGCTTTACTGTCACTATCAATATATACAGATGCAAAGTACAAGTAGTATTTCGCTGAGCCGTCCCATAGGTGACTGCAATATTCCATACAAGATCGGACTTCAGCTTTAAAGAGAGTTTAAAGCTATCCCGGCGTGAAATATCACTTGACCTTATTTAGGACGCCCAGCTTTTTGACTGCAGTTTGCATCCGAAAGGTATCTCTCTACGACAGTTCTGTCATCTGCATACCCAACAATTCCTGGTATCAACAGGTCATTGATGTGCAACAGGAAAAGCGTCGCAGAGAGACCCCTGAGGAACTCCGGCATCAATAGCCACTGAGTCAGAGGACCAGCCATCGATGACTACTCTGATCGATCGTGCCGTCAGAAAATCAGCTATCCAACTACAAAAGTACATATAATAATATCTACAGCGGGGACACCATACGCAGGAAGCTTGCGCAGCAGACTTGCGTGCCAGACCCTTTCAAAAGCCTTCGAGATGTCCAGTGATACGGCAAGTGCTTCGCCGTGCATCTCGAGGGCCCCACCCCAGTAGTGCGTCACATAAACTAGAAGATCCCCAGTCGAAATCCCCGGCTTCCTCGGCGGAAGCCATATTGACAGTCACTGAGGAGGTCATTAACTTATAAGTACATACCTATAAGTTAATGACCTCCTCAGCTCCTCATACCAACTTACTGTTTAGAACTCTTTCCATGACCTTACAGAGTATGGAATTGATAGCGATCGGTCGGTAGTTGCATGGGTCAGCATGAGACTTCCCTTTTAGGGTACTGGCTGCACATTGCCAAGCTTCCAGCATTTCGGTACGGTTTTTGTCTTTTTTTCTCTTGTTACATAATTATGCTCAGGATGTTTGTTAGAGCTGGCGTCAAAATGTGAAATAGCAATATACGGACGCCAGACATCAATATACGGACGCCACATGTCAATATACGGACGCCAGATAACAATATACAGACGCACGGTAGCTCCTCAACAAAGGGCCTAGGTATTTCAAACTATAAAGATATTTAAGTTAGGAAGCCAGAACCCGAGGCATTTACGCAATATGAATTTGTAAATAGGACTGTCCGACTTGTCACATATTATGCTCAAGATTTTTTTTTTTTTTTACTGGCAACGGGTAAGCGCTTGGCCTTTATCTCACCTGATGGTAAGTAACGATAAGGCCGAAGGTGGAAGCGCGCTTCACCCGGAATCCTCAACCACTGAGGAACTGGCTATCTTATCTCAAACTGCCGGAACACAACAATGCTATAAACAACGTTGTTATGGCGACAGACTTAGATAATATGGTGGTAGCTAGCCAGGCGGACTTAACAGCCCTACCACCAACCAAACCGAGCACACAAAGATGTACTCCCCGCTGGGAATCGAACCCGGGACCTCTGGGTCTGAAACAGGTAGCTTAGCCACTAGACCACAGAGGCGGTAAAATCGGATGTTATTAGAGCTGGCGTGAAATGTCAAATAGCAATATACGGACGCCAGATATCCAATATACGGACGCCAAAAATGAATATACGGATGCCAGATGCCAACAACGGACGCCAGATATCAATATACGGGCGTACGGTAGCTCCTCAGCTTAGGGCTTGGATAGTTAGTAGAACATCATCTTTAAAGGAAAAAAAGAATATAAGTACTTATTTAGGAAATCAGAACCCAAGGAATGCAAGCAGAACCACTTACCCAAAACTGTCAATTTTCTCGAATCGATATTATCCTTATAGCTAAATAATAAATTGTGTACTTCAGTGCAGCGGCTATTTATGATGGCCGCTGCACTTTTAATTAGATCGAGATCAAACCTTAAGGCATCACATTGATGAACCCAAAACTGATGTCAGTTTCTTTAATGAAGTTAAGAGCGTTATCGCATTTCAGTTTCCCATACAAATTTTAAAGTTGAAATTTTTAAAAACCATTTGGCCATTTTTGATGAAACTCGGCATTAATGTTTTTATATTTTAGCGTTTTATTAACGCTTAAATATACTTAAGTAAAATTTTAAACACTGAAAAAAGACGACAACCTCAGGCGGGAATCGAACCACGCACCTTCCGCATTCCGGGCGACTGACTTAACCACTTGGCTACCGAGGTCTGGCTTTCAAACGTCGACATTTATTTGTCAGTGCTTGATGCTTATGTTTTTAGTCAACATTGCTTCATCAAATCTTAGAAGTTTTCACCTCTGAGATTCGAAAGAAATATTTTTACAAATATTTGAACATTCGGTTAAGATGAAGCTGCGTTTATAGATTAATGTTTTTATGTTTTAGCGTTTTATTAACACTTAAATATACTTAAGTAAAATTTTAAACATTGAAAAAAGACGAAAACCTCAGGCGGGAATCGAACTACGCACCTTCCGCATTCCGGGCGGCTGCCTTAACCACTTGGCTACCGAGGTCTGGCTTTCAACCGTCGAAATTTGTCAGTGCTTGATGCTTATGTTTTTAGTCAACATTGCATATGTGACAAGTCGGACAGTCCTATTTACAAATTCATATTGCGTAAATGCCTCGGGTTCTGGCTTCCTAACTTAATTATCTTTATAGTTTGAAATACCTAGGCCCTGTGTTGAGGAGCTACCGTGCGTCTGTATATTGTTATCTGGCGTCCGTATATTGACATGTGGCGTCCGTATATTGCTATTTGACATTTTGACGCCAGCTCTAACAAACATCCTGAGCATAATTATGTAACAAGAGAAAAAAAGACAAAAACCGTACCGAAATGCTGGAAGCTTGGCAATGTGCAGCCAGTACCCTAAAAGGGAAGTCTCATGCTGACCCATGCAACTACCGACCGATCGCTATCAATTCCATACTCTGTAAGGTCATGGAAAGAGTTCTAAACAGTAAGTTGGTATGAGGAGCTGAGGAGGTCATTAACTTATAGGTATGCACCTATAAGTTAATGACCTCCTCAGTGACTGTCAATATGGCTTCCGCCGAGAAAGCCGGGGATTTCGACTGGGGATCTTCTAGTTTATGTGACGCACTACTGGGGTGGGGCCCTCGAGATGCACGGCGTAGCACTTGCCGTATCACTGGACATCTCGAAGGCTTTTGAAAGGGTCTGGCACGCAAGTCTGCTGCGCAACCTTTCTGCGTATGGTGTCCCCGCTGTAGATATTATTATATGTACTTTTGTAGTTGGATAGCTGATTTTCTGACGGAACGATCGATCAGAGTAGTCATCGATGGCTGGTCCTCTGACTCAGTGGCTATTGATGCCGGAGTTCCTCAGGGGTCTCTCTGCGACGCTTTTCCTGTTGCACATCAATGACCTGTTGATACCAGGAATTGTTGGGTATGCAGATGACAGTACTGTCGTAGAGAGATACCTTTCGGATGCAAACTGCAGTCAAAAAGCTGGGCGTCCTAAATAAGGTCAAGTGGTATTTCACGCCGGGATAGCTTTAAACTCTCTTTAAAGCTGAAGTCCGATCTTGTATGGAATATTGCAGTCACCTATGGGACGGCTCAGCGAAATATTACTTGTACTTTGCATCTGTGTATATTGATAGTGACAGTAAAGCGCTCAAAACTATGAAATTAGTGATTTTTTGAAAACAAAGATTACTACAGTGAACATCTATCGCTGATCGAATCGATCTATCGTGAATATTTGTATTTTTTGTACTTTTTTAGATTATTATTGTTTAAAAATTATTATCCTAAACATGAAGGAGTCCTACCATATTGTATTTACCTGTAAGTGTTTGTTACACTTAAATAATGTTACAAACTTAATTAAGTAATTTAATGTATCAGTGTAAACAAACGTTGGTGAATTATATAAAAAAAAATACCAAGTAACTGCACTGGACACGATTCAACGCAGAGTTGAGAGGCTAATTGGCGACAAAGAACTGGTGAAGAGCAAGTTTCACACCCTAGCTCACCGCCGCAAAGTTGCCTTTCTGTCGGTCTTTTACAGACCTGGAACTCCATGAGCTCATACGGCCATCCCCTTTCTTCCATCGGACATCCAGACGCACTGCGGGCTACCACCCTTTCTTGGAGGATATTTCTAAATGTCTCACAAAGCACTACTCAACATCGTTTATACTGTGCACAGAAAAGGAGTTGAACTCCCTCCCTGCGTCTGTGTTTCCGAGTACTTATCTTAAGTATCTTCAAAGCAAGAGTGAATAGACACCTTCTGGGTTAGCTCGCTCCATCGTGAATCGGCTTGATTGGGATCAAGAGCAAACCCATTTACAGAAAAAAAAAAACTAGTCGGACAGTCCGATTTACGTATTCATATTGCGTAAATGCCTTGGGTTCTGGCTTCCTAACTTAATTGTCCTTATAGTTTGAAAGGCCTAGGCCCTTTTTTACCGTGCGTCTGTCTATTGTTATCTGGCGTCCGTATATTGTTATCTGGCATCCGTATATTGACATCTGGCGTCCGTATATTGACATCTAGCGTCCGTATATTGATGACTGGCGTCCGTATATCGGACATTGCTATTTGACATTTCACGCCAGCTCTAACAACATCCTGAGCATAATATGTGACAAGTCGGACAATCCGATATACGAATTCATATTGCGCCTCGGATAGTGGCTTCCTAACTTAATTGTCTTTATAGTTGAAAGGCGTAGGCCCTTTGTTGAGGAGTTATTATATTGTTATCTGGCGCCCGTATATTGCTATTTCACAGTTTGCGCCAGCTCTAAGAGCATTCTGAACACAATATGCGACAGGTGGGATGATGAAAGAACATGTACACACGCCAGCACATCAACCTACCTACCACAAAATGTCCAATTTTCTTCAATAGACTTTGAACTTTATGCCTTAAATATATGGTTAAAAATGTATTAAAGAAATTTTACAGTTTTGGATAGGTTGCAGGCGTCTGTACATTTAAATTTTTTATTAATTATTTATTAGTTTTATGGCTGATTATTCAATCATTGGATAAAACTTATCCTTCTGATAAAGCATTACGCAATCAAGCTAAAATGTCACCTGTTTAAAAAAAAGTCATTTATGACAATACATTTTTAATAAGTAAGTATAATAGATTACGATTTATGATAATAACTAGCGGCCGCTCGCGGTTTTACCCGCGTGGTTCCCGTTCCCGTGGGAATATCGGGATAAAAAGTATCCTATGTGTTAATTCAGGTTATAAACTATCTGTATGCCGAATTTCATTCAAATCCATTCAGTAGTTTTTACGTGAAGAAGTAACAAACATACACACTCACAAACTTTCGCCTTTATAATATTAGTGTGATATTGTATTTTAGTAGGCACCAAACATTGAGTAAGCTGGCAACGTCGCATTAGCGGACGCCAAATTTATATGAATACGTCAGAAAAGAAGCGCGTTTAATACGGCTGTGGATATACGCACGACACTAGCGCCGCACCTCTGCTGAGATTTTTTTGGGAACTATCCAGTATTTATTTGCAGCCATTACAATAAATTTTTGGCTTCCATCGATTTTTGTTCTACGGCTAGCTTGATCTTAGAGGCGCCAAGTGTCATCGATTAAAAAAGTGGCGTCCGGTATGCGGACGTCAAATAGCGGTGGACGCCATTTTAAATGTAATTTCGCCTTCAGTGGACGGAAGTTTGCTTGTGGGATATATATATATATATATATATATGTATATATATATATATATATAAATAAAAAAATAAAAATAAAACCCAAAGTTACCCCTTTTTGTAATGTTTTTTCAATATTATGACATACTACTGATAGATAGATAGATAAAAACTTTATTTACTGCTAAAAGACACACACATGTTGGTACACAAAAATCACAATAAAAAACATAGTACAAAAAAAAAGGATAATAAATATGTGTGTGTGTGCCGCAGCAGCAAAAGGGTGGCAGCTCATCGTCATATTCGCTAGCCGCGAATCGCTGGTTTTCAGCTACAACCGTGAGTATAAACGCGAGTACGTTTACCAACGTTAGAAAAAAAAATCAAACTAAAAATTAAATACTAAATATTAAACTTAAATAACCTGTGATGATTGTGCCTATTTGCTTGCCTAAATTGCAGCTGAGATGAGATATACCTAATGAATAAGTGGTAGATTTAGATCAATCACACTCAACCACACTCACATCACCATCAATCGAACCAGACCCGCACCGACGCCACGCCCCCAACCCAACCTCCACCACCCCCACCACTCCCCATCCCCGATCCTACGGGGGCAAACCAACATCGCGCCGCGACGCGTCGGCCATATTCACTTCCGATCCAGCCTGCCTACGCGACACGACGCGACACCGGTTCACCCCCACAGGACCGAGGACAAAAATGACGAGGGTAGCAGAAGCCAGGCTAGGGACGCAGCATCGGCACAAGTCCAACTCGATCGACAGTGATGCGAATGCAACCGAATACGACCGATCCAAATCCACCAAATAAGATATAAAATTATTTTAAAATATAATATATATACATGCATACATATATATACACACATACAATTCATTCATACACACTATACACATATATAGATACAATACTGATACTTTACATTTAATTTTTGTACTCAACGAAAGACAAATAATTCGCAGATAAATTAGCAGAGAATCCTATATATAAAGTCTATAAATATAGGCAATAAAACCTATAAAACGCGCCGCTTCGCTGTTATACCCGTCCCGTACCGTCGTACCATCGAGAGAGCGAGAGAGAAGCCGCGAGAGAGAAAGCGACGACGCGCGACGTGGAGCGTGAGAGCCGAGCGGCAACCTTTACTGCGGCGCAGCTGGCCATCCTATAATGCCATAGAGATGTATTCGAGTCACACGTAATGTATAAATTTCGAAATCGATACCTAGAAAGACATCGATTAACCTTTTCACCGCCCAACTATCCGTATTAATACTCTGTTGTATTTACTTATGTTACTATGTCTTACTATGTGCTTTGCTTACAGTGCAGACGGCAACAGATTTTGTGAAAGGTTAAATCCTTAACTTTAAATTTCGTGTTAGTGTATCCGAATGCAGAACAGTAACGCTTTTGTTTCACCATCCTGTGAACTATCCACTTGCGAAAATAAAGTTAACGTGAAACAAACTGCCGCGTCGGTCGCTTTCTGTGTACTGCGTGCGTGCGTGACACTCGTCTAAATTGTCTCCGCGCGCGGACCGAGCGTGTAGGTATATAAATCGACCGAATTACGTAGTGACACGGACCTGCTGATACGCTATTTTAGATCTTAAATCCTTATCAATATATCGTTTTTAGTCTACTCACAATACTTTTCGGAACGAGCGTAATGTCGAAAGTTAGCAAGTCGATATACCTACTTACCCGCTATTTTAGACCTTAATGCTTACTCACGGTTACTTACCTATTTTTTTTTAAGGATTGATTATGTTGAACTATGGTTTTAGACATTTATTTCTGTTAAGAATATTACGCTATTATATTATAAGTTATATATAGCAAACACATTGAGAATTATCCGCTCGCGTGATCTCGAGATGATACCTAAACATCTTTATAGTGATTTCGTCCTTTTTTTCGCAACCGTTACGAACTAAAATTGCGGCTCGCCTTAGAAAAACCTTTGTTATGATTTTTAAGTTGATATTGGTTATTTTAAACTCGAAAACAAAAACTTTAAAAATGTAGGTAATTAGCGGAATGTAATACGTAATTTAGAAACACTATCTCGATGCACATTAGCGCGACAAATTGCGACAAATCAAATCTCGATGCACGAAATTGCGGCAAACCAAATCTCGATGCCATCTATCTAAACATGATGATATCTATCTATATAAACAAAACTGAGAAGGTACCTACTTGGTATTAACCATGTGATATAAAAAAACATACATAGAAAGTTTCAATTTTAACCGGTGCAAAACAGTACAAAAATATTTTTATAAATAAAAACAAACATATTTTAGTAAACAATATAATATATTATATTAATATAATATTATTGTGATTCATTTTTTATTTATTATTAAATTACAAAGCTAACTTTCTAGTTAGCTTTGTAATTAAACTACAATTAAATTATATCACCGTGCACACGTGTTGTATGCATATGATCCATAGTAGATGACGGTACCTATCGCTACCCTAAGTAAAAATAAAATTAATCTACCCGCAATAGTTATGTTGCCGCAAAATAATTAATGCCATAAAGAGACGAGATGACGCAGTGGATGACGTTCTGCGGGCCAATTCTGCTATTTCATTTTTGGCTGAAACGAATCTGAACGCTTTAGTTACACCATTTTCGTATTCTGCTAGCTAAACGCTACAGAACCGCAACCACAACGCAACCGAACCGCAACGTTTAGTATTCCACTAACAAAAACGCTACGCAAACCATTTGGTTCAACTAATGTTCGGTATTCTACTAACCATTTCATTGTCGTGGAGGCCGAAACGTTACGATAACGCTTTGGTTCACCTGTCAAAAGTAGCGGTTTTACAACAGCAGCGATTTATTATCTTATGCGTTAAAAATTGAATAGAAAAGTGCTATTTTATCACAATTGAAGTGCTTAAATATACTTAATAAGGTTTGGGTAAATGAAAATGAAATGAAAAATACTTTATTGCACTATAAAAACAATTTAAAACAATACAAAGAAAAACAGTATGACAAAAGGCGGCCTTAATGCTAGGGTAGCATTTTCTACCAGGCAACCTTTATTCAAATGTTATAAGTTACCTACTGTGAAAAACTTATTTTCTACTTAATTCAATATTATTTGCCCTCCTACATACCTACCTAACCTTTCTTTGATTTTTGTAGAAATAAGGGATGTCTTCCTATCTAGCTTAAGATATGATGATAAGGCCTTCAGAGGCCTGGGTGACCTTGACGATTCGAAGCTCGCATATTCTTTTGCCGATGGTGCTACTTCATGAGGAATAAAGATTTTTTATTGAATTTATTATCCTATTTCGACAAAAACGATAAATACAACTGCAAAATTACAACAAAATGCGATGCGCCGGCCGTTTAAATTTAACTTATGCTCACAGAATGGAGATTTGTAATATTAAGTATGCACAAATTTATTATCCTATTTCGATAAAAACGATAAATACAACTGTAAAATTACTTAAGTACTACAAAATGCAAAAATGGGCATTTTACGCAAAAATCACATTCGAAATGTAATAGGCCTCTTAAGACCTTTCGTTTAGTGTAAAAACTAAATAAAAAGCTTGAGCCGATATAGAGAAATTTTGCAATTTATGACTGAAATAGGGATTCGTTGGGGATTTTTGTTTAAAAAGTGGTGTATGAAAATACAATTTTATTCAATTAAAAATGTTTATTAGATATTCGTTCGTCTTTGACAATTTTTTTATAAAAATTAAATAGACAGTTATTTGGATATTTTGTTTCAAACATGCAAATATTTAGGCATTTCACCCTTCTTAGGGCCTTAAGAGGGCATATTGTGAATCTTGCACGAGCTAGAAGACACAGAAGGAGTCATCGTAATTTACAATTGGGAGTCATTTAATATGACTAATAGGGAGTTTATAAAAACGTTTAAGCTCTCAAAGGACATTACATATTTCCCTCCGTCCTTCCGCAGTGATGCCATAAGCGTAGAAGATAAGATAGGTAGACCCATACATCTATTAGTAATTTTCCATGATCCTCAGCATGATAGAATTCATTCGTTACTTTCCATATTCCATGCACACAAAAATATTTGTGAACCCGCGACTGATATTATTTTCTGAATCGCATATTATTTTAGTCAAGTATTTCTTTTAGGTGTTAACAGCTTTAGCCTTTTTTGCCACCTGCTACCCTATCGGCTAAAAAATATGAATATGGACATGGGCTTCATTTGATATTTGAAGCCCGTAATATGCCCATATAAGGACAAAATATGGGCTTCAAATGTCAAATGAAGCCCGTGTCCATGTCCATATTTTTTAGCCGATAGACCCGCAGGTCATACCAAACACTAGCAGGCCAATGTAGAGTGCACAATGTTTCCCAACCTACAGCACACTATAAAGGAGGTCACTAAAATCTGGCCAGTTAATGTACCGAGGTACACTTTATGGAAAAAATTACTCTATGAAACGCTGAGTAATATAGCAGGCCTACATTGTTTGTTAGTTAATTGAAAAAGACAAAAAAAAACATCATTTCGGTTTAAAAAAATACGCCATTTTAGACCCTGTCTATGTTAAATAATCTGTGATACAATTATGAATATAATCTGTTTTCGGGATCAGAGTGTCAACAGGAATCAAATCACGAGGAAAAACGGAATACCACAGGGAATAGCCAAGTTATTAAATAAAAATACGAATCGCGAACGAAACGAAAACAACGAAGCACCCCGAATCGCCGAAACGAAACGAACGAAATGACATTTATAACATTTTGACATTTTGTAGCGTTTTGTTACTAGCAGAGAGACAATTATTACATGATTTTAATATTATATTTTCTATTTTTATTGTTTTACGTCCATTAAATTATCTGTTGATAAAAATGGACGACAAGTAGATGCATTAGCAATAATTAACAGCAAATAAAATATTTTATTCACACTACAGGTTTTGGAGAGGTCTGATACTAAACGCAATTGAACATCGAATGTTACCACGTGATAAAAATGTGTTACAAGTTGTTTGCTACCGAGAGATCTGCGAGTGATCCCCCTACAGCACGACAAGACTTATCACTAACCTAAACAATAATTTAGCAGCACTTACATATAAGGTGACTGCTAGAAACCGCAAAAAACTTCTAGGGCTGGTCAGGTCAAGTGTTTTAAACATGACAAAAATGACAAAAAATAAATTCGTGTTTTTTTGATTTTTTATTAAATAATTCATTTTGTAAATTTTAATTAGAAGGTCTTTGGGTATCTTATTAATTTTAAACCAATAACATAAGAAAAATAAAATTAAAAACAATTAAAAATAAAGATTATTTACAACGCGCGGGCAATGAACGGCTGGCCGGCCGACTGTTGACCCGTGCGCGTTGTCAGCTGGGCGATAAGTACCTACGTTAGTCTGCAATGTTTTGAATTAGACGTAGGTATAAGGTGCAGTTATTAAGTCCAACGACTATCGATAGCATCAAGTTATGTTATGGCCACATTTTAACTGTAATTATGATAAGTGTATGAAAGTAATTTCAAATCAATCCTAGTAAAAATCTATTACACCACACATTATGAGAAGTTACAATTATCTTTCCTTACAAATGAAAGATCAATGGGATTATCTAATGTCGCGTCCGCACGCTAAGCACTTGCCGCTAACTCCAAACCAAATGACCAGATGACCTTTCATGTCCTCGACAACTAAACAGCCTAAAGCATTGAGATAATAAGTATCAGTCTTACCTATTTATTTACACTAAATTAAGTTAAACTAATGTCTCGCAATAAAGGCAACGTTAATACCTAAAAAGCTGTGTAATTAATAGGTGTCGGTAGGTACTTACATGGTGTTAAATAGCATTCCAGTTTATTCCAGCGAACAGGAAAGGTGATAAGCTTCCCATCACACTTAACAGGCTTTCAAACTAATGTAATATTACATAAAAATTAAACCTCCGCCAAAATTACGTAAGTACTTAAATAAAATAAAATTTATTAAAGGACGAACTAAAATAACTTTTGTAATCGGCACATATTTATTATTACACTTATTCAACTTGTTTAAAACAACACCACCTATTCTACCTACAAGTCTTAATACGACTTAACACCCATTTGTTACTCAAATCATTAATTTGTTACTGAACTGATTACTTTTTTCACGATAGCCTATTCATAATAATACTAATCCTTCACTAATTAACTCATACTAGTTATTAGTTTAATCGCGCATACACAAATGCACCGCACATACAACACTACACAACAAAATTTCCCCGAGGAAACTGAACACACCTGCTGCGCAAGAGAATCAGTGAGTTCAGTGACTGACTCAGCACAGACAGCGCAGCGCAGTGCCACAGTGCGATTCTCTAAGTTAAAGTCGTAAAGTTGGTGCCGCTGCGATGAGAATGACTCTGTCTCTTTCATATTCATAAAATTGGAAAGAGACAGCAGATCACAGTCATGCGCACAGCGTCTTATGTGTCGCTTGCATTCGCATGCAGTCCGGCAGATCTGACAAAAAATCCGTCAATTTGGCAACACTGTGTGTGGCGGCGTTTCTTCAAAGACGCTTGCGACGATCCATATCTATTTAGGGCTGCCGCTAACTATGAGCGGTTCTTTTTCGATATGAATTCGAATTCGTAATTCATATCGTGTGTAAATTGTGTAATGGATGTAAAGTAAAAGAGGTTTGATGAGACACTGTTGCTTAAAACACAAGTCAAATGCGTTGAAAAATTTTGACATGTCAAAAAATATCTAGATGGCGGAGTGGTTAACGCCGCCCGCCTCCCGGATTGCGGAGGATGTGGGTTCGATTCCCATCTGAGGTAGTAAACTTTTTTCGACGTTTTAATATCTCAATGTTAATAACATAAGAATTCGTGATAAAAGAAAAACGTTGATTATTAGAAAAAAGAAACGGTGGCGCGAATAATTAATAAATTGATTTCAAGTACCTATGTAGCATCCACATAAAAAGACCTAATTTTGTTGTTGATTTATTTTTCTTAATTCTGAATTCACGTGATGCAGACCAAAAACAGCTAGTCGCACTAGTAGTGATGCGATGCGTACCAGTTTGAATCTCAATCATTACCATCAGTAGCTTGTTTAACCATTATGTTATGATCCTTTTAAACTTTTACGAGCAAACATTTTTGGATATTTTTATGACCAACACAACAAATCCCATAAAACTGTAGTCAATACAGTAACATGTTAATCTTAGAATTGATATTCCAAGTGTGTTAGTTTGTGTACAATGTAAACCTGCTGGTGCGTTGTGGTTATAGATAATTAAAGTTTTTGTTTTCTTTTTCTATTGAATTGCAATCCAGATTTATTAACATTTACTTGATAGTATAAGTTTTTTGGTTTACCAAATTAACTAATAAAAATTAACAGATAAATTATTGATCTAATCTAATAACTTTTATAATTGTAAATTCGCTAATATGCAAGTTTGGACGATAGCTTTAATTATTTAAGTTTGTCTATTCATGTTTGTAAAAAAAATGTGAAAGAGTTTGTTATCAACAAAAGGCCAAAGTTTTGACATGTCAGTAACTTCTAGGATCTAAGTAAGTAATGGTTTTATTTTCTTGTGCGTGCCAACCCTAATCACGTGACCTACACACGGCTGCTTTGATTTTTTCGGCAGTCAACGTATGCATTCTGGTGCATTCGCGTCGCGTCGCGTGTGCGTAAAAATGCCTAGGTATACGAACCAGCAATATCTTGAGATGCTATTTTGCTATCGTGAGAGTGACGAGGTAGTAAGTGGTGCTATGCGCTTAAACGAAGAGAGAGTTTTTTAGTTTTAAGGTGTAAATAAGACTTGTAAATACATAATACATGAACTTTTAAACACGCCGAATTAGTGTAATAATAATCGTGCCGATCACAAACGTTATTTTAGTTCGTCCTTTAATAAATTTTAATTTATTTACGAAATTTTAGCACAGGTTTTCACTTTTATTTAATTATTATTACATTAGTTTGACAGTCCAAAGCCTGCTATGTGTGATGGGAAGCTTATCACCTTTCCTGTTCGCTGATGTAATAAACTGGAATGCTATCTAACACCATGTAAGTACCTACCGACACCTATTAATTACGCAGCTTTTTAGGTATTAACGTTGCCTTTATTGCGAGACATTAGTTTAACTTAATTTAGTGTAAATAAATAGGTAAGACTGATACTTATTATCACAATGCTTTAGGCTGTTTAGTTGTCGAGGACATGAATGGTCATCTGGTCATTTGGTTTGGAGTTAGCGGCAAGTGCTTAGCGTACGGACGCGACATTAGAAAACTACCCATTGATCTTTCATTTGTAAGGAAAGATAATTGTAACTTCTCATAATGTGTGGTGTGATCGATTTTTACTAGGATTGAATTGAAATTACGTTCATACATCATAACACTTATCATAATGACAGTTAAAATGTGGCCATAACTTAACTTGATGCTATCGATAGTCGTTGGACTTAACTGCACCTTATACCTACGCACATTTCAAAAGATTGCAGACTAACGTAGGTACTTATCGCCCAGCTGACAACGCGCACGGGTCAACAGTCGGCCGGCCAGCCGTTCATTGCCTGCGCGTTGTAAATAATCGTTATTATTAATTGTTTTTAATTTTATTTTACTTATGCTAATGGTTTAAAATTAATTAGATACTCAAAGACCTTCCAATTAAAATTTACAAAATGAATTATTTAATAAAAAATAAAAAAAACACGAATTTCTTTTTTGTCATTTTTGTCATGTTTAAAATACTTGACCTGACCAGCCCTAGAAGTTTTTTGCGGTTTCTAGCAGTCACCTTATATAGTCGAGACGGTGGCTGCGAATCCTTGACGCTGACGTTCCTCGCGTGGAATCTGTTCGCTGGCTGTCTGCACACCGCTGGTGATGGGAGGTTTACCCTAAACTTCCCTTGGCTACCCCTGAGAGCTCTCAAATACCCAAGATAAATGGATGTGCACCAGCTTACAGGCAGTTCTCACGGGCCCGTCACACACGTGTCTCAGAGGCTGTCGCCTCAACTGCCGACACCAACTGTCGACTCTTACCGATAATTGCACGGTACATAAGCACAAAATAATTAATATTAGGTAGCCGCGCCGTCGGCACAATTAAAGTTTTGCCCGATCAAACTTTAAACACAAAACAATGTACGCTACTCAAAAATGTGGTCTAGACTCCATCAACTTAGCAGCAATAGTGCTGGGAAAAAAGTGATGTGACACATAACAATTGCAAATAATTGGAACTAATTGAATTGAGACAGAAACACAGAGCTGAGTGCCGCGCGACGTCACATCGGCCGAGCGAGACAGAGCGATGTGTTCTGTTTCACGTTTTATTCCATACATCCCCCCGCTTCGGTCTGAAGGGCCAACCTCAGACCGCTAGCTCATTCAATCGGGAGACGAGAGAGAGTTGCTAGGGCTTGTCGCAGAATCGAACCGCCGACCAACACCTCCGCGACGCGTGGAGTTCCGTCCTCACCAACTAACAACTTTAAAATGCGGCCCCGGCGCCAAACCAAGGATGGCAAGTTAGCCTCCTTCAACAAAACCAAATCTCCCTCCCGAGGAGGCTCAGTCCTGTCTGTCCACTTTACCCTTTGCTGCAGCAGGTGCAAGTATTCAACTGACCAGCGATTCCAAAAGTCCTGGCCCATTTGTTGCAACATCTGATAGCGTGACAACCGGGTTGTACGCTCTTCCCTCCATGGGTATTCCGGCAGAGCAGTGAGCGGCTGCCCAAACAAAAAATGACCAGGAGTCAGGACCTCCAGATCGTTGGGATCCGGGGACAGGGGACAGAGAGGACGAGAGTTGAGGACCGCCTCTACCTTGCAGAATACTGTAGCAAGCTCCTCAAACGTCAGGACCGTTTCTCCTATCACGCGGCGGAGGTGGGTCTTTGCTGACTTGACGGCAGCCTCAAAGATTCCTCCCCAGTGGGGGCAATTTGGGGGACTGAACCGCCAAGTTACCCCCCTCCGAGCGAGGAGTTGACTTAAATTATCTACATTAGTTTCTAAAAACTTATAAACATCTTTTAGATAGGTAGCCGTACCCCTATAGTTAGTGCCATTGTCGGAGCGAATAAGTGAAGGCAAACCCCTACGCGACACAAAACGATCCAACGCGGGACGAAGGCTTCCGTGGACAACGCCGAAACCACTTCCAGGTGGACGGCCTTGGTGGCCAGGCATACAAACACACACAAATAGACTTTCACAACCCGAGCGTTGCGAAGCGTGGTCGTCTTTACCGAAAAAGGTCCCGCAAAATCTGTTGCGACCCCCGAGAATGGACGAGACTGAGTGACTCTGTCCGAAGGCAGATCCCCCATCTGCGGCTGCATGAGTGACGCCCGCAACCTGTAACAAGGCAAACACCGGAAGAGCACTCCACGGATGGCTCTTCGAGCAGACAATATCCAAAACTCCCTTTGTAGGATGGCTAATAATGCGCCGCACCCTGCGTGCGCATTACGGATGTGTCGATCGGACACCAGGAGCTTGACCAAGGATCCATCTTTCGGTAAGAGGGAGGAGGGAGGGGGTGACGACTCCCGTAAGGCAGGTCGGCTTTCCGAAGTCGGCCTCCAACACGCAGAAGCCCCTCCGCATCTGTAAAAGGATTTAACCGGGCGACCGCTCCTTTTAGTTTTGCGCGGCCCTCACGCAGAACTAGAAGCTCAGCCTTGAAGCGGTCCGCCTGCAATACCCGAACCCAGTGCAGTAGCGAGCTCCGACGCTCCTCTGCACTCACAATTGGGGACAAAGATCTTTCCCGCGGATGTCGACAGTTATGGATGAACTTTTTCATCCAGCTGGTCACCACCAGCAACTTGTCCAAACTGCTGTACCGCCCAGGAAGCCAGTCGGGGTCCAGGGCCGTCTCCACGGCCAGGGCATGCACACGCATCCCAGGCAAGATCTGGACCGTCCTGTCCAGCCGCTGGACAGGCCAAGAAGTCTCAGGCGACTCCAGCCACGCTGGTCCCCACCAGAGGTGGTGGTCCACCAATTCCGGAGCAGTGCAGCCCCGAGAAGCACAGTCCGCCGGGTTAATATCACCCGGGACGTATCTCCAGATGATAGGAATTCCGATGCTCTGTATTTGGGAAACTCGGTTTCCCACGAAGATCTCCAGAGTATGTGGCGCTGCGCGCAACCATGCCAGTGCGACTTGGCTGTCGGACCATGCAAAGACATCTCGGATGTCAACGGTGGCGGCCAACTCCCGGCGAACGTGACCTAGCAACCTGGCTAGTAGATGAGCCCCGCTCAACTCCAATTTAGGGATGGTCAGACGAGTTCTTATTGGAGCAACCTTGCTTTTAGCTAAAAGTAATACGACGTTGACCCATCCTTCGGAGTCAACAGTTCGTAGGTATACTGCAGCAGCGTACCCCCGCTCGGAAGCATCGCAAAAGCCGTGTAGACTTACCTGGGATTTGCCCGGCGGCAAAATTCGACGAGGTAGGGCGACCCGGTTGACTTCCTTCATGGTAGAGATTAGCTCGAGCCAGGTATTTAATGGAGGCCCTATGAGCGGCTCGTCCCACGTGACGCCCAGCATCCACAGCTGCTGCAAAAGGCACTTGGCCGAGAAGATCACCGGACTGATCCACCCGTTCGGATCAAACATACGGGCAATGGTGGACAGCACCGTCCTCTTACTCCAGACCCTCTGGGGCTCCAGGTCCACCTGAAAAGTGAAAATGTCATTGACAGGTTGGTAATTCATACCTAAAACCGCTATCATGTTGGGGTCCTCCGCCTCCGCAAACAAGTCAGGGTTCTGTTGGTGGTCCACCGGGAACCCTTCTAGAAGACCAGGCTCGTTGGACAACCACTTCCGCAATTCGTATCCCCCGGCTGCAAGAAGTGCAATAAGTTCATCCCGCAGTGTGAGAGCCTCCTCAACACTTTCGGCCCCAGTGCAGACATCGTCGACGTACAGGTCACGTGTCAGCACAGCGGCTGCGCGGGGAAAGCGGGCCCTTTCTCGCTCAGCCAGCTCTAACAAGGATCGGATGGCGATATATGGACTGGACTTCAACCCATACGTGTTGGTGTTGAGCTCATAGACGGTCACCGGGTCATCCGGGTTCTCACGCCAGAGTATCAGTTGGAAACGCCTATCATCCGGGTAGATGACCATCTGTCTGAACATCATCCGGATGTCGGCTCCAAACACCACCTGATGTCTTCTGAAGTTCAGGATAATATCAACGACATCCCCGTGCAACTTGGGACCAGAATGTAGACACTGGTTCAATGACACCCCTGTAGTCGTGGTGGCTGATCCGTCAAATACTGTTCTCAACTTACCCGAAGTAGCCTTTACCACGGCATGGTGAGGCAGGAAGTAGTGCTCAGTTTAGCTCCAATCCACTCGAGCCGGAGACATGTGACCCAATGCCTCATACTCAATGTTCATAAAAATATTGATATGTTTTTAAAAAACAGTGATATTCCCAATTTAAATACTAGAAGTAAGAACAAATTAGCAGTACCTTATACTAGGCTTCATAAAATAAATAATTCTTTTAAGGGTCTGTGTGTACGATTTTACAACAAAGTACCAATTGATATTCAGAAATTAGATCTTGATAAATTTAAAGTCCATATCTAAGAAAAGCTATAAAAAAGCTTATTATAAAGTGTCAGATTACACAGAAGACAAAACTGCTTGGCTCTGAACTGAAATGCTCCAAGTACTCCAAAAGCTATTTCTAATTGTATATATTTAATTTATAGTACCGTATATTTTACATCCAAATTATTATTTTGTATTTTATGACCTGGTAATGACATATCTTTTTTTTTTGTAAATGTCGTTGCTTTTGTGCGCTGTGGTTTCTTGCGCCCGTTCTTTCATCATCATCATCATCACCAGCCTGAAGACGTCCACTGCTGAACATAGGCCTCCCCCTTTGACCTCCATCCTGACCGACAACTCGCCACTCGCATCCACCGGTTGCCTGCGACTCTCACGATGTCGTCGGTCCACCTAGTGGGAGGCCTACCAACACTGCGTCTTCCAGTGCGTGGTCTCCACTCGAGAACCTTTCTTCCCCAACGGTTGTCGGTTCGTCGAGCGATGTGGCCTGCCCATTGCCACTTCAGCTTGCAAATCTTACGAGTTATGTCGGCAACTCCGGTTCTTTGGCGAATATCCTCGTTTCGGATTCTATCGCGCAAAGAAACTCCGAGCATAGCTCTCTCCATTGCTCGCTGTGTGACTCTGAGCTTTTCTAAAAGGCCAACAGTTAAGGACCACGTTTCGGTGCCATATGTCATCACCGGCAACACACATTGGTTAAAGACCTTTGTCTTTAGGCACTGCGGAATCTTCGATGCAAAGATATCTCGTAATTTCCCGAACGCTGCCCATCCGAGTTGGATTCTCCGGGCGACCTCTTTGTCGAGGTTGGACCTACCTAACTGGACAATCTGTCCTAAGTAGGTGTAGTGGTCGACAACTTCGATAGTATCGCTCCCAACAATTACCGGTACGGGTTCAACATGGACATTCGACATGATCTTCGTCTTGTCCATGTTCATTTTAAGACCCACCTGTTGGGATACGATATTGAGGTCGCTGAGCATGGTGTTGAGGTTCTCCAGCGACTCCGCCATTATGACTATATCATCGGCAAAACGAAGGTGAGTGATGTATTCGCCATTAATGTTGATGCCGAATCCGTTCCAATTCAAGAGCTTGAAAACGTCCTCCAACGCATTTGTGAACAGTTTCGGAGATATGACGTCTCCCTGT
The DNA here is from genome assembly GCA_963921215.1 of Scoparia ambigualis. NCBI lineage: Eukaryota > Metazoa > Arthropoda > Insecta > Lepidoptera > Crambidae > Scoparia > Scoparia ambigualis. Next base: position 37,075,625 of record OY992510.1, read on the forward strand.
CTCACACCTTTCTGCAATTGGATTGGTTTCGTACTCTCGTCTTGTAATCGGATCGACATAGTAGCGTTTCTATACAAACATTTCAACACTTCGATATACCTATAGTCGATATGGCAACGCTGGAGGGACTGCATCACAGCCCAGGTTTCGATAGAATCGAAGGCTTTCTCGTAGTCCACAAACGCTAAACATAAGGGCCGATTATACTCCTCAGTCTTCTGTATAATCTGGCGGAGCGTATGTATGTGGTCTATGGTACTAAAGCCTTTTCGGAAACCGGCTTGTTCGGGAGGCTGGAAGTCGTCAAACCTGCGTTCGAGACGGTTCGTAATGACTCTCGAAAACAGCTTGTACACATGGCTCAGGAGTGAGATGGGTCTATAATTCTTCAATAAGGTGTTATCGCCTTTCTTGAAGAAGAGCACCACCGCACTCCTGTGCCATGCTTCTGGCGTAGTACCTTCGAGCATGACGGAATTAAACAACCTCTGGAGGACTACGAGTATCGGTTTTCCACCCGCTCGCAGAAGTTCAGTGGTAATTCCGTCATCACCCGGCGCCTTGTTGTTTTTAAGCTGTTTAAGAGCCATACTAATCTCATACAGGCTGATGTCAGGGATATCTTCGGTATAGTGTCGGGTTAACTTAGCTCTGGTGTCCTGAGCTGTACCAACAGCGGGCTCTTGTGTTGAGGTGTACAACTGTCCATAAAACCTCTCGAGCTCTCTCAGAATCTCCGGCTTCGACGAAATGACACTGCCGTCCTCGATCTTCAGCTTAGTCATTTGGCTCTGACCAATAGACGAATTCTTTGCGAACACTTTGGCGCCTTGGTTCCGCGCAATTGCGTCCCTAATGCATTTAGCACTATAGGAGCGCAGGTCGTGTCGCACAGATTTCGAGATTCGTCTATTGAGTTTGCCATATTCCGACATATCAGCTGAAGATTGCAGTATCATTTCTTTCCGGTCTTCCATTAACTTAATGGTTCCGTCTGAGAGCTTTTGAGGCTTTTTCCGGCGTGGGGTCTTAAAGAACTTAGACCCCACAGCTTGGACAGTTTCCACAAGCCCGCTGCTGATCTCGTCCACAGTTTCGCACTCGGCTAGGCACTGGAAGCGATTTTGGAGTTCGAGTTGAAAGTGTTCCGGGCTCTGGATCTGGGCAGGGCCAGGACGGAGTGTGGACTTCACCAGACGTGACCTCTCGAGCTTGATGTTGATATTCAGTGTGCCTCTAACAATCCGGTGATCGCTACCGGTTTTCACCCTACTGATCACGGAGACATCACTGAATATACGCTTCTTGGTCGTCATGATGAAGTCGATCTCATTTCTGGTTGAACCATCGGGGCTTATCCACGTCCACTTCCTGGTTGGTCGCTTCCGGAAGAAAGAGTTCATCAAAAAGAGTTCCTCCTTCTCCATAAAGTCGACCAACCGTTGGCCCCTTTGGTTCCGCTGTCCATATCCATATTGCCCCACTCTCAACTCATCGCCGTTCCTTGTGCCCACCTTTGCATTGAAGTCCCCCATAACAACGGTGAAGTACGTTTCGGAGGAATGTATGGCTTCAGATATCTCCTCATACAGAGCCTCTACTTCTTCGTCAGGGTGTGTCGAGGTTGGTGCATATACCTGTATGACCTTCAGCGAATACCGATCGGTGATTCTGAGTATAAGGTACGCAACTCTACCTGACACACTATCGACCTTGATAACGTTGTTAACAAGGGACTTGTGGACGAGAAACCCAACACCACCCTGGGATTTTCGTTCTCCTTCCCGGAAGAAGAGCATGTTGCCAGAATCAAGGACTACCATATCCTGCCCCTCTCGTCGGATTTCTGATAGTCCCATGATGTCCCACCGCAATCTGCTCAATTCTTCCTCCAGCTCTACAATCTTTGCATCGGTCCTCAACGTGCGGATGTTGTGTGTTGCCAGGGCCAAGGTTCGTTGGTGGGTGTGTGGGTAGCCGAGCAACTGCCGGTGATTCTTCGCACCCCCTGCTCCTCCGTTACCTGACCAGCTACCCGTTGGGCCAGGGATAAAGGAGCTGCCGGGGACTGGGGGCCGTTGGCAAATATTGTCTGTCATGGGGGGGGGGGGGGGGTTTGCCATAATCCCCACGCTTGGCAGGCGGCTTGGGGATCGCAGCGGGTCACCGTTTAGCTAGAGGACGCTGCGGCCCGTCCTCCGGTGGCTGGTCGTAGTTTTAGGACATACCCGGGTACTCCAAAAGCTATTTCTAATTGTATATATTTAATTTATAGTACCGTATATTTTACATCCAAATTATTATTTTGTATTTTATGACCTGGTAATGACATATCTTTTTTTTTTGTAAATGTCGTTGCTTTTGTGCGCTGTGGTTTCTTGCGCCCGTTCTTTGCCACAGTGAAAAAATGACGTCCTGAATGGGTGGTAGGTTAAATATTTGGACGATTCAAAGTACTTAGTAATTGAGTTTATTGAATAAATATATTTTGAATTGAATTGAATTGAATTAAGTCACTAGAGCACAGTACGGTTAGACACTTGACATTGACAAAATGCCGCCTGCCTGCCATCACGGAACTTGCTACATTTTGTTATTTCAAATACTTCAAAAAATCATTTTGAATAATCTTATTCCATGCATTAGCTATCTTTAACCCGCGAGGACTCGCGCTGGGTCTAAAAGACCCACAGCTGTGCCAATGCAGTTGCAATTCCTTAAATATTTGTTATTTCGCGGCGCCATTCTAGGTATCTTAAAACTACATTATAAGCTACCACCAGGCCCCACACCGGTCCGTTTCCGCTAGGCGTTTGCGCTGGAAGGACGCGTAAAGTAAGTTTGGGTCGATTCAACCCACATGCGATGGTTTACGTCAGTGTTTATTTCAAAGTAGTGTTTTTTTAATATTGGTGTTTTTTTATACAGAATGTCGCGAAAACGCGTAGCCGACTCTTTTAGTTATCGAGGACATTTTGGGGGAAGAAGATATTTCAGAAGGTGACTACTCAGGAGGAAGAAAATAAACCTAGAGATGGACTCCGATAATTCAGATTTTTGACAAAGTGTGGAAGATGATTACTCTGAAACACCTACGGTTTACGTCGGTTGACTTGGTGCAGAGACCTGATTTAAGTGACGTTCCACTTTTATATAGTCGCCAAGGTTATTACATTCATGGCAAGGACAAGATCACACAGTGGCATATCCATGAACCACCGAGAGCTGTAAGGACAAGGCGACATAATATTGTTACAGAAGCGTGCGTGAAGCTTCATATTCGAAGGCACCCATGGGTTGTTGGAGTATGATGTTTCCCGACAGCTTTTTCGAGAAGATTGTTACTGAACTGCTGTTCCTAACCTACCTAAGCACATTCGTACCCAGATATCTGTAATACTCGGTGGTGAAGAAAGCACACAGTCAGCCAGTAGAAGGCCAGTCCTATAAAAGAGGATTGTTATTTCGTTTATTTAGAATATAATATTTTGTTTATTGATAATTAAAAGTTATTTTGCATGTTTGTTAAGAGAAAACAGAAAATTTCTATTCTTTTTGTTCCTACTGCCAAAAATTAAGAAACTTTTTGATCTCAGCTTGAAAGTAGTTTTTATTAATATGTTAATTGATAATAAATGTATACAAAATATTAAAATGTTTTTTTGTTAACACTTATCCATTCTGTTATAAAAAAATGCTTTAAAGTATTAGGGTTCACATTAGTAAAGAGATTTAAAATCTGGGTCTTTTAGACCCACGTGCGACCATCCTCGATAGAAAATAAGATGCGAGCCCTCGCGGGTTAAGTATTGTGCATAAGGTGTTTTACATTTCTCTATACAAAATTAAACATCTCCTTTGTGTAAATTATTGGATTATTTCATTTATTAATGCACCCCTATAATCGGCATATTTTGCCGAATAGTCGTCTATCTACTAGTCGCAGACTATGAAAGATGCCAGATTGTCGACCCATCTCTAGTTTAAACAAAAAGCATGGTGAGTAAATACCTTCGAAAAATGTCCCATAGGAATTCTCTGCTGGGCATAGGAGATTGAAAACTCATTTTGCCAAATCTGAAAATAATAAAACATATAAGTAACACACATTTTAATCACAGATTTATTAATTAGAGACTAGGCAATGAGGACAGCAAAAACAGTCCTCTACCATAGTCCACTTTTCACCATATAGCGACTGCACATGTGCTCAGCGTGGCAGGTGGTGAGCCTATCTCCGCTCTATATGCTGTTGGATGTATGTGCAGTCTTTAGTCCGTTAGTCGCCTTTTACGACACCCAAGGAAAGAGAGGGGGTGGTAGTATTCATTCACTGCTACGCGACACAGTTAGAAATTTATGATACTTACGCCAAATTACGAAATAATTAGGTACTTGTTTTGGACTAGTATACCTACTGAGGTATTAGAACTATAGAGACTACACCGCGGAGCAAGTTTTTGTGCACTGACTTGCAAGCAAGCCCATGGGCTGCAAGCAAACGCCTCTGTGATAGTGAACGAGCGTGAGTGATTAATTAAAGCGATTGTGGACCTTGCAGACCTTGTGGAATGGCTTTGCGGTCTGATAAGGAATATGTCAAAAAAAATACCAAATTAAGTATATCCACAGAAACTACATACCTACAGTGATGAACTTTTTCACAGTATTATCTGGAAAAATACAACTTACAGAATGTGATGGCCTGATACTTTATTACTTACAAACAATTATGTTTATCTATTAAATATTTTAGATAATAATAATTACTCGGGATAAATTTAAAAACTTATTTTTTCTAAAGGCGTATGTAGGTAACTAAGGTAAAATAAATTTATATGAGTCACAAACAAAACAATGTTATTTTTTATCACAGCACAATCACACTGAGCTTCACACGTCACGTCACATCAGTGTTGCCAGATCCGTAGGTCAAAACTATCCTAGATTTACTGCAAAATTATCGTGTTTTTATAGCATTCAAAAAGACAGAATTTATACGACTGGGCACTCCAAACGCTGCATCCAACGTCACGAGCTAAAAAAAAAAAAACTCATCGCCCAGAAAAAGGACTGACTGTGGTACCTTAAATTTCGTTATTTTCAAACTGACTGAACGAATGATGCTAAACCAGGTTTGTCACAAAATTATCGTAGAACTGACAAAAAATATCGTGGAAAGGCGACGAATTATACAAATTATCGTGCGATACTTAATTATTATTTTTTATCGCATGCCCCTTGAAATTATCGTGGATCTACGATAATTATCGTACGTCTGGCAACGCTGCGTCACAAAGATCACGTCACGGTCACTCACACTCCAGATCACAGAAAACAATTACTAACAATTACTAAAGAAGAACATCAACTCCATATAAACTTATTTGCTCAGTGCTCCATACTAAAAAAGTGACTAATAAAAGCGCGCCATCAGCGCGCTCTCTTGGCGACCCCCGGATAACAATTCATTAGCGGGAAATTTAAATTACATCCTCGAGCGGGAAGTTCAAATTTCTTTTTTCTAATATTATTATTATTGGATAGATTATTAAAGAACTAAACTCAAGCCAAGTAGACTTGAGTTTAGTTCTGTAATACAGGCATTGAATTTTAATATTAGAGGAGGCATGAAGAAAAAGACATGTTTAGTATAATAAATTTAACATTTATTCTTACATTAGTTACAATTTAGTTATCATAAAATAATAATTGGTTGACAGGCACTTATCAAAATAATGATGATGATAAACATAGGCACATTTACATTCTTATTGAAATAACTTTTACTGAGAGGAAACATCGTATTTAATGAACCGAATAAGAACCGCATTATATTTTTATTATCACTGTATTTTTTTACAATAAGTTTTAAATTGATTTATAAACTACGCAACTAGAAGAGCCAAATTATCAAAACTTTGTGGCTTCCTCTGCCTAAATAAATTACTGTCATTAGCGTGGAATCAAGTGTGTTCAATTTAAAAAAAAGACTATTTTACTGAAACTGAATGTGTTGCTGGGTGTTGCATTAATTTGTAATTAACAATCAATCACAAATAAATACAATAACAAGTTCAATTTTTAAAAAAATACTATTTTACTTAATCTGTTGCTGGGTGTTCCTTTATTTTGTAATTAAGAGGCCTATTACATCTCGAAGGTGATTTTTGCGTAAAATGCCCATTTTCGCATTTTGTAGTAATTTTGCAGTTGTATTTATCGTTTTTATCGAAATAGGATAATAAATTCATTATAAAATCTTAACTCCTCATGAAGTAACAATTATTCTGGTATAAATTTTGCTCAATATAATATTATCATAGATAGGAGAAATTCACAGTTAACTTATAGCGATTTTCGAAGATTTTTGGTTTAGAATAAGATTTATTTCCTATATAAAATCAATGATATCTAAAAATTCTGAGGCCGCTACGCACTATTCGACTATATAAGAGATAACATTATAATTATTATTTTCACTTGTTTAGAACAGTAGTTCAATCGATGAGCTGAAAAAAGTGCCTTCGCGCACTTTATGAAAATCTTTTTCTGCAATTTTTGGTATAATTAATAAGTTATGCAAAAATTAAAAAAAAGCGAGGCCGCTACGCACTATTCCTATAGCTATTCTACACTAGTCAATCAGTCAATTGTTAATGTATTTTTGTTTCTGAGATCCATAACGCCAAAATTGGCCATTTTACGCAAAAATCACAGTCGAGATGTAATAGGCCTCTTAACAATCAATCACAAATAAATACAATAACAAGTTCAATTTTTAAAAAATACTATTTAATTGAATCTGTCGCTGGGTGTTGCATTAATTTGTAATTAACAATCAATCACAAATAAATACAATTACAAATCAATATCTTGAAGAAGATCCAGACCAAATGCATCAAAATTTAATCTTTGGAGCATCAATAAGCATATTGTATATGTTATTTATGCTTTAATAACTAAAAGATTGTGTTTAGTTATTATTAGATCTGTTGCGCAAGGACACAATCAGTTAAATTTGTGTTTATTGATGCTTCAGGATATTTATTTTTTTCTTTAGTGCACTTACTGAGTGTGCTTGAGCAAAAGATCTATTTTTAATTATACAAAATCTTTTAATCACTATGTAAGCAACACTTTTTATTATATATTTTATATTTTTCTCTTCATGCTCTGTGCAAACCTTTAAAAAATCAAAATTAATTTCTTCATGTATACATTTAGTTATTTCTTTTAGTATGTTTTTTTTAAATGAGTTATCATTTAAATATTTATTAATTAAATTAGCACAACGTTCTACACAAAGCACAAAATTGTTATTGGCGTATTTTAAACATTCTTTGTAGTCATCATGCTCTTTAAATTGTGTAAATAAATGTACAGTAGAACGGTCTGTGGTGGTGAAAATTGATGTGCAGTTGATGCAATCATCACATTTATAATTTTTAATAATAAAACCACATACATATGTGCATGCTTGTACTTCACCACCACATTCCTCCAATAGCTGATCATCAATATTGTATTCTAAATGAGATGCTTGCACTGAAGATAATGGTATATCTTCAGTGTGAGCTACATGTATATTATTACCTTTTAAAAATAATTTATAGCTTTCAAATATGCCCTCGTTTTGGTCTATCTCGCAGTTATTACCACTACCTATGTGGGAGGGATTAGCAGTTTTCAAGCCAGCGACAAATTGGCCAGAAGTGGGGTTGCAATTTGAACCACAATTTCCTCTAATGCACCCAAATAAATTTTCTAGTGGGTCCTGTTGTAGCCTTCTTGTCGCAAGACTTTTAAAATTTTTGTGCTTTTGGCGTAAACTGTCCCACAGCCTTTCGACACCATTAAGAGTCCACAGCCAGCCATCTTGTGAAGGTGGACTACGTGCACCAACAAATTTTATGTTTTTAATAAATAATTTCATTTCATTAATGAATGCCATATGTGGTGTACTCGCTTTTATATTGGTGGCGAAAGGCTTTCCCCTACGTAAATCTGAGGAATCACTATTTAATGTGTCAAATAGTTTGTCCATTTTAGATATAACATCAGCAGTCACAACAGCATCAGGAGTTAATTCACCTGTAACAATGGTAGAAAACGACAAAGTGTTAATTTAATACAATTCAAATAATTTATTTCGGACCATAGTCTACATTGAGTAAGTAAACGTAAATAGCCTATGGCTGTCCCACTGCTGAGCAAAGACCTCCATCATTGAAATGAAGTCATCACTACAATTGATTGGTAATGGCTTAATCACCATGCCTGCCTGCATGTTAGTGATCATTGATCACAAACCCCGGATGTGCCTCGAAACATTCTGATACAATCACATTAATACAAATAATGTATTAATGTAATTTTAAATAATAGAAGTAAGTAAATAAATTGTAATTGTATAATTAGTACCCAATACAATTGAATAATTAATAAAAATGATTTTAATGATACAATACTAATAATATTATATGATACTATAATAATGATGGCAACAATGTTAATGTTTTTTGTATAATTTCTTACTATTGCAAACTTATAGGGCTTTGTGTGAATCTTTGATTAATTATGGTATTTGTGCTTGGGGTGGCGCTTGTAAAACAATTCTTGTAGAAGCTGAACGTGCTCAACGATGTATTTTAAAAGTAAAGCTGTCACTACCGTTTCGTTATCCAACCACACTAGTGTACGATAAAGCCCAAGTACTAAGCGTAAGAAAACTCTTCATCTTTCAAAGCATACGTAGGTATCATCGAGTTACTGCTCCATACATTAAAATCCCAAAGAAAAGAGTTTTCAGATACCCGACACCTAGAACACGTAGTGCCTTTGCAAAAAGACACTATGATTATTTGGCTCCACACTTGTACAACAAATTGCATAGGGAGAATAAGTATCTATGTAACTACAGTAACCACCAAATAAAATCTAAGATCAAAGAGTGGCTCAAGAATCTTGACTACGATGGTACAGAGGCTCTTATAATATGAGTTGTAAAGTCTAGTAAATATGTATTTTATACTCACACGCACACACACATACATACACACACACGCACACACACACACACGCACCCCCACACACACTCACACACTCATACATTTTAACAAAGTAAACGCTAAAAACTTAAAAATGTTAAAGAAAAAGTTTTTTTTTTTTTTCTAATTCAAATGTATTTTATGTCAAAATACTTTCTTAAAAGTGAGAAAAATATTTAAGTCTAGTTTAATTTAGTATATTTAGACCTTTGTTTAAACTTACCTAAAGGGAGGTACTGGCTCCTGAAACACAGATTTTTCTAGCTCGGGAGTCAGGGCAACAATGAATTATTGTAAAAGGTTATATTTTATTAATAAATAAAGTTAAATAAATAAATAATTAATTAATTAATATTTATTTTGTAAAATGTTGCATGTCTACATGACAGAATATGTGAGCCTATAAAAATATGACCAGCTAATTGTAACCAACCATATTCTTAGCAAATAAATAATTCTATTTTATTCTAGGTACACACTGTGCTCGACCTGGCATTTGAACAATACAAGTCTTAGTTGTTCTAAGCTTAGGCACAAAACAATTTAAGGATTGTACAACATGAATGCTTGAAAGCAAATCTGTGAGACCCTACTGGTATTAATTATTATAAATCTATTTGTTAAATATTTTAACGAATATACATCATGCAGCAGGGTAATAACCTAATGTATTAAATTAAATTCACCTTGTGATATTTTTGCAAACATGCCAGCTGCGACAGTATGACTAAGGACTTGAACTGCTAGTTTCACTTTCATTTTCTGTTTTGTGTTTGGATTGAGATGCTCCTGTTTGAGGCAGGGTGCAAACACGAAATTACTGTTAGCATTATCTATTTCATAAAACTCTGTGATATGACTCCACTTTGCTAGGCCTGGAACAATAATTTGTTTTAGAAATAACACAACAAAAGCTAAATCATGCATATTGATAATGGTAATTTATTTAGTTTTTACCTGATCCTTTTTCTCCATGAGTTGATGATATGTTTGGATTGCACTGAATATCATGTTTTAAGAACATATTCCTGAAGCACTTTATTAAATGTGGTGTATCAAAAAGTGCCACTATCTCCTTCTCATTTAGCTTAAAAATTGGGCAGCTAGATGAAGCTCCTAGAATGCTTAAAGCCCTTCTATTTACTGCATTCATATCACATACAGTGGCCGCTATGTTGATATCATGCTCTTGACATTGAACCATCACCTGAAAATATTAATTTGTTATGTTGTTGGATTTTATTCATATCATATCAAATTGTCAAGATACTACCAAACGCAGCTGAGACGGAATAACTATTTTGCTCACCTCTTTTATTAGAGCTGTTAATCTTTCTGCAGTAACAGAAGAGCCAGATAAATAATAAGCAATGGGTTGCTTTACTTTTTTTCTGATGCCTGCTATCATAAATACCAAGGCATATGATACATGTTGTTCTGACTTGCCTTGCACCCCATGGTCTTGGTATCCTTCAATGACATCTTCTCTTGCATTATAATGCAAATGTTTTTTTAAAGCCATTTCGTCAAACATGAGGACAAATTCGTTATCTGCTAGTTCAACTTTAGTAAGATATTTGTAAACAATTTCGAACAATTGTTTATTAATGCCCACATTAAGTGTACAGTTTCTTAAAACAATCTTTAATGTAGTTGGTGCAGGTAGACAAAACATTCTCCGTAATAGTCTATAACAAGTAGGAGATCGTTTGTATAACCTTAGAGCTGTAACTTTGTCTTCAAAAGTCCATATGCGCCCCTTGACACCTTTTTTAAAGTTTTTTACTTGGGCTTGCAATAGCAGTGCGAAGGTTGGGCTTATTTTTGAAGTCAACTTATTGACAGCATCATTTGTATTCAACTCTTGTAAATACAAATTGTTTTTCATGTTCTTAATTTTTTTATTAAGTTGATATATCTTTCCTAAGTACTTTTTGCATTTCATGAATGCTCCGTGGTCTTCCTTTGTTTTAATTTTAGCCGAAGTATTCAAATTTATTCCTGAGGGTCCGGGTAAATTCGCTGATGATGTGGATGGAATTTTGGTCACATCTAAAAGTGGCTGTGATGGACAAGATACTGATTCCTGGACATGACCAACTGCAAGAAATGGCATAGTCACCACCTGGAAAATAATTTAAGTTATTAAGATTTATAAACACAATAACAACATTAGTAAGCTCATATCATTATTGCTTGTATAAAAAACACTGTCTGATAGATACCTCTATTTCTGGAGAAGCAAATCGTCTCAAAGAAAAGTCCACAAATGCAGATTCCTTGAAATGTCGATGACAAAGCATTAAGTGTTCGGAATGCAGTTTTGCTTGAAAATCAACTGAGAACCAAGCTTTATCCGGAAAACAATATTTAGCCCACAATTCACAGCTGAAATACAAAAATAGGAAAGGTTAAGTTCTCTATCAAGTTCATTGTTTTTATTATAATAATGGTCTTAATTTTTTTGAAACTAGCTTTATTGATTTTTGTTTTGCTGCTTAGTTGCTGAATAATAATAGTCATAAATCATAATGTTATGTGAAATAAATTACATTGGTAAAGGTAGCCGCTCTTGCAACTTTACAGACATTGAAATTGAAAGTACATAAGTATACCTATTACAGTAAATCTGTCAAAACATGACCAGATCAGATGATAATCTATGAATTGAAATGTAAAGTAAATACCTAAGCCAATAAATACAAAATCCTGAGTTTAAAATCACAAAATTGAACAAACATACAAATAAATGTGAATGTAAAACAATCATACAGGTACCTACCGGGAAACATTTTTGGATCCTGGCTTTGGGAATCTAAATAATGTGGTTTCCGTGTCCTCAGCAGGTGAAGAACCACACTTGAGGCATTTCCGTTTATTTTCCTTCATGATGAACTTAAACGGTCACTAACACTAAAGAGTCACTATCTCGTTGTGTACACAACACTCGTACGTATTCAGATAATTACGGAGGAATCCACTGACTCAACTCAACGTAAGGCAAGATTATCTGAAAGATGGCACAATTTGGAGTAGCATTTACAAGAAAGAAATAAGAAAGCGTGCGCGCACAACAACAAACTTAAACTTTCTCAAAGAAAAAGAAACTACCACTATACTGCCAGAACGCGTATCGTCAATAATTACTAAAAATATTACTTGCAATCAGTTTTCCAATTTGTATATTTTTAACAAAGGCAAAATATAAATACATGTTTAGTGTATGTATAAAAAATATTATAAAAATAATTTTCTTAAGATTATTAATCAAAAGAGTTATCAAGACTATAAACAAAGGGTAAAAGTATGCACAAAAAACTACTAAATTGGTAGTTCAATAAAATACTGGTACTATTTTGATTTAACAATGTTGCATGCATAAAAAAATGTCATTATGAAGGACCGAATCTTAGGTCTTTCATAATAAATTGCAATTATGGCAATACTTTTCTAGCCCCCCGTAGGTATAGCCAATGTTCCATACTAAGTCGACCCGGCCGCTCCAGATTACGACTTTTATGAGAGAGTAGGGACACGAAAAAAGGATCGATACTTTGTGGTATCGAGTACTTTCCTTTCGATACTGATACTTTTGTACTCGATACTTTGTATTCGATACTTTTACTCAATGAGTACTTTTTGGCAAGTATCGTATCGAATAAATATTTGTTATACTGAAGACATAAAACATAGGTTTGGTTGACCTACCTACGCTGATAAAAAGGCTGTATGGGCTAGATCTCTTTGCCTTTCTCAAAAGGGACAAATTAACGGAAAAAAAACATTCTAATCTAATCTATATCATTTACTTGATCCTAGATTCAAGAATATCCATTTTCAGGATACCAGAGCTTGTGCAAGGGCGATTTCTATGCTAAAAAGATTTATTACTACCACTCCTAGTATCGCTAGTGAACCTGATAGTGATTCTTCTGTCTAAACCAATTAAGACTTCTGGACTCACCCTAAGAAGTTGGCTCATACGAAGCGGAACAAAAACACAGGTTCTTCATTACAGCTAGAAAAAAAGGATGAAGTGAGCCACTACTTGTCTGCACAGGTGTCACCTCTTTCAACCGATCCATTAAAATAATGGGAAGACATCTATGTGGATTTTCCCAAATTGTTCAAGCTCGCCCAAGAGTATTTAGCAATACCAGCAACATCGGTCCCCTCCGAATGTTTATTTTCAAAGGCAGGCAGTACAATAACAAAATTAAGAAACCGGTTAGCGCCAAAATGACTAGATAAACTTTTATTTTTAAGTGATTGCACAGAGGAAGAGTGGGGCATTTAATAATGTTTAAAACACTAAATAATAAAAAAAGTTGATTTGTCAATTTATATTTTTTATTATTGTAATAAGTACCTACCATTTGCTTGACCAATTTGTGTGCGCATAATGCGCATTTAAATAGTCATAGTCCATGCGGGCGTCATGACATGTAGTTGTGTGCGCATTCAATGCGCATTTGGCATAGACATAGAGATGGCGATTCTTTTAAAAAAATATCTATTTTTAAATTCATTCAAATCGCAATCTAATAAATCGATTCCCAAAAAATCGAGTCCTAAAAGATCGATCTCTTCTAAATCGATTTATTTTAGAGTTTGTATTTACAATATTGCTTTAATTTATTAAAAAGAAGCGAAGCAAACTAAGCACACAGCCATGTCGTGAGTTTTTAAGTAATTTAGCGGAAAACTATCTGTAAATCATTAAAATGAAACACTTTTTTACGGATTAACTCGCGTTTAATTTACTATTTACATAGTTTTTATATTATCCTGACGTTTCATAGACAAATAAATAAATTCCAAACGTTAGTATCAAAATTAAATAAAAGGTTTGTGAAATGGAACACAACTAACAATACAACATCAACCAGATAGCCACAAACGTCAAAACCAAATCGATGAGCGGAAAATTGTAAACTTATCAAAACAAACACTGGACAAACCCACTGTTGAGGTACTAAAAAAGGGGCTTAATTACGCCGTAGCCCCTCGCAGGATACCGTATGAAAGCATCATTAGTAACGTAGAGGATTGCTTAGTTAAAAATAATATTAGGAAGGCTGATGCTGAAGCACTACGTCAAGACATATCATCTGTCTTGCGCCGGAGCAAAGTCCCGAAATCCAACCTTCCTCGTGATCAATACTTCGCCCTAAAGAACCTGCGAGCTAAGCCAGAATTAACCATCCTTCGTGCTGATAAGGGTAATGCTACTATAGTTATGGATACGTCAGATTATAACGAAAAAATAATTCAACTTTTATCAGATGACAAGACCTACAAACGCGTTAAATGCGATCAAACTAACAAAATATTAAAGAAAACCAGTGATCTTGTCAAACAACACTCCGAAACGTTAAATCTAGACACTAATTATTTAATACCTTGCTGCCCTAAACCACCTAAACTGTATGGGTTACCAAAAATCCACAAACCTGAGGCTCCGCTACGTCCGATTGTAAGCCAGATCGACTCACCAACTTACCGTTTGGCCCGGCATGTAGCAAAAATACTTTCCCCACTAAGAGGTAATACAACAGCTTATGTGAAGGATTCTTACCAGTTTGTCAGTGATATTAAAGACCTACATCTTGCTGACAATGAAACCATGGTTAGTTTTGATGTCCAGTCCCTATTTACATGTCTACCAGTACAGGACTGCATTGAAATTACCAAGAAAAGACTAGTTGAACAAAATATGCCCAACGAATATGCAGTACTATTAGAGCATTGTCTAACATCTGGCTACCTTTTGTGGAATGAAGTTTACTACTTGCAAATAGAGGGTGTCGCTATGGGGTCCCCTGTATCACCCGTTGTCGCCGATATTTTCATGGAAGACTTCGAGGAGCGGGCCCTAAGCACAGCACCCGTAACCCCAAGGTTCTATAAGCGGTACGTAGATGACACTTTCACTATCTTACCAACTGATAAAGTATCTGCTTTTCTAAGTCATCTTAACTCCATACACCCTAAAATACAGTTCACAATGGAGTTAGAGGCAGACAACAAGTTAGCTTTCTTGGACACTTTAATCATCAGGAATCCTGACCATAGTTTGAGCCACACTGTGTTTCGTAAAGTAACACATACAGATAGGTACCTCAATGGTGATTCTCACCACCATCCTAGACAGTTGGCTACTGTAGGGAAATCTTTGTTTCAGAGAGCACGCGGCATCTGTGACACCCAACACCTGGCTGCTGAACTTCAGCATGTCAAGCATGTACTACAGGATAACAAACTGCAAGTACCGCGGCTTCGTCACAAAAAACGCAAAAAACCAACCACAGTCGAGCGCCAACCTGCAGCACTTCCATATATGAAAGGCGTCACTGACAAGATTGGTCACATCTTGAAGCGAGCTTCAATCAATACTTACTTTAAGCCGCCAAAGAAGATCAACCAGTCCTTACGACTTGTCAAGTGCAATATACCCCTTCAAGATGCAGGCGTGTACAAACTGGACTGCGACTGTGGGCTCTCGTACATCGGGCAAACAAAGAGAAGTGTAGGAACCCGCGTAAAAGAACATATAGCCGACGACAAGCATAGGCGCGAAAATAAGTCTGCTGTGTGTGAACATGCTTTCGAGGAGCCCAACCATTACATCAGATTTGAAAAACCTCAAATACTCGCCAAGGTACAACGATTCATCCCTAGGATGATACGCGAGGCTATTGAAATTAAAAAACATCGTAATTTCAATAGAGAGGATGGTTGGAATTTACCACCTGCCTGGGACCCTATCATACAGGTCATCAAATCTCAGCCCCAACAGCAACACATTGCCAGACCTAAAAATATTGTTAGCTCGTATTGTGTAAACTTGAATGCACCCGGTTAAATATAAAAATAATTGACGGTAGGCAAATAACTTCTAACAATGAGATGACTAACACCTCAGTCTCCCTGTGACCACGGACCCTGTAAAGGGTTCGAAACGTCAGGATAATATAAAAACTATGTAAATAGTAAATTAAACGCGAGTTAATCCGTAAAAAAGTGTTTCATTGCAATGTGTAGTGCTCGCTTAAACCTCAGAAAACAATATGTAAATCATTATATGAAAAAATCGAATTTCGATTTTCTATGTTGAAATATCGATTCACTGGATCGATTCAGTACTACATATCGACCTAAAAAATCAATTTTTTTGGTCCAGTGAAATTGATTCTTTGATTAATCGATCTCAGATCACCATCCCTAGATAGACCCTAAAAAAATAATCGATACCTTGAAGTATCGATACTTTTGTTTCGATACTTTTAAGAGTACGATACTTTTTTTTCGATACTACTCATAAGCACAGTATCGATACTTTCTATTCGATATCGTGTCCCTATGAGAGAGATCTCACTCACTGACAGACAAAGACAAAGATTACTTTTTTTTATATAATTTATTTCGTGACCATGGATACTAGTCCTTCAGTCGTTATATTAGAGTTCACTGTTAATGCTTAAACTAGATGATAATGAGTGATGATAATATGAACGTTTAAAACGATGGGGGGTACGCGGGGAAGTGTGCGACAGCGGCAGAGTCGGCGAGCGCAATCTCCTTTAGTTTGCGCTCGCTAACTTGAAGGGGTGTACGAAATGTAACGAAATTTCAAAACTAATAATAATGGTTTACAGGATTTGTTCAGTTTTTAATTATAAATCCACGTCAAGGTTTGATAAAAATTTAAAGTTCCACCGATTTCCACGGGACGACCGGTAAGTTATTTTTATTTACCTAAGTAACTCAGTACCGTCTCGGTTTTTGTTATAAGTGGACCGCTGGACCGCTGTGCTGACACTTGACGTAATTTAATCTAAAAAGCCTCACTAAATTGCTTAATCACTCAAAATATTTGTGAAAATCGTTCTCGTAGAGGTCCTTGTTGTGTTGTGCTAGAAAATTTTTCGGTCTGTACTGATTTTGTAGTGTTTTTAGGATCAAAAAAACACAAACGTACAACGTTTTATGGCTTTGAAGTGACCTTGTGTGCGTCGATCTCTGTGTTAACAAAAGGATCTATATAGATCTTTACTTATTACTAAGAACAACAATTTCGTACATCCAATTAAGTGTATGACTTGCGGTGGCGCCGGTGGGATCGACTTAGCTTTTTGCCTACAGCACTGACCGGTGACTCAAAGGTCCGCGGATCGATCCTGTGCGGGACATTTCTGATTTTTTTTTTAATTCCCGGTACCGCGGTATCTCTGGTACCGGGAAAACCGGGAAATTTCGGTACTTTTCGGTACTGAGATTTTTTAAAATCTATTTGTAACTAACGTTTGATATATGGATCATTGAGCAAAATGAAATTTAACTTTTGTGTAAAACTTTATAATTTATAATAAAAAAATTGTTTTGCCAATTGTTGTACTAGCTGTGGAATCACTTTGTCGAATGGAATTAGTTAGAGGTCATCCGAGTTGAATATATTAAATTTACAATGGATTTTTATCATGAGTGTTTTAAGGTGAGTAAATAATATAAATTCGTCCAAACCGAGACCGTTCAAACGGCGACAGACCCTTCTCCAACGGATCTTCTCGGCCGACATTGTAGTATTGGGTGACTTCAATGTCTACCACGTCGAATGCCTTGGTTCACGCATAAGTGACCACGCGGGTAGGGTAGAGCCATCATGGGAACAGTTCAATTGGGACAGACTGTAGGCCAAAGCGAAGTCGCTTTGGCCTACAGTCTGGCCCAATTGGTAACCGAGCCTACACGGGTTCCAGATGTGAAGGGCGATACACCTTCCTTATTGGACCTTTTGCTGACCTCGCACCCAGACGGCTATCAAGTTTCTGTTGATGCACCACTAGGCTCATCAGACCACTGTCTGATTCGTAGCACTGTGCCTCTCACAAAAACTTCAAAAACGTCGAGTCTGGTATTATAGGTCAGCGGACTGGGATGGGATGCGAAGTTTCTTTGCGTCCTACCCATATGGTGGCGAGTTTGCTTCTCGCTGGATGATCTTGATGCCGCCGCTGATTTTGTCGTTGATGTCAATGTGAAACTGCAGGGATAGAACTTTTCAATCCATACTCTGTGGCTCCCATTGGCAGCAGGTCACAATCATGGTTTGGTCGTTGCTGCAAAATGGTGTCTCGCAAAAAGCGACAACATTACCAAGCCTGGGCTAATGCGGTTTCATCAGAGGATCCAAACACCAGTGAGCTCAGAAAGCAACTTTGCCGGCATGTCCTTTAAGAAGGACATTGCCAAGGCGAAGTCATCATTCATAAGTTGAATTGGCGAGAGGCTAGTGCGTCTTCCTTCGGGAACGCGTGCGTTCTATGGTCCCTCGCCTAAAGCTATCTTAGGGATTTTTTGTCAGCCGTCCCTACCACCATTGCACAAGACCGATGACTGCCTGGCCCATACTGCAAAGGAGAAAGCCGATCTCTTGGGTACTCTTTCTCGACCTTGGGCGATGGGGGATAACTCCACCAACCATATGAAACCGCATTGCGCTTGTTCAATGCGAAACGTCCGGTTCCTACAAAGGTCAGTTCGTAAGGCTCTTTTTTTCCCTTGATATCCATAAGTCGGGTGAGCCTGATGCAGTTCGTCCCATTGTGCTTCGGACGTGTGCTCTTGTTGTTGGCTCCGGTTCTAACGCCTTTTCCGGCTCTCTTACACTACTGGGCGTTGTCCGAGCTCTTGGAAGACAGCCCTTGTCCACCCGATTCTCAAAAAAGGCGATCGCTCAGATCCGTCCAACTACAGGCCAATAGCCATCACCTCCTTATTGCTCTCCAAAGTAATGGAATCCATTACAAACCGCCAGCTCTGAAGGTACCTAAAAGAAAACTAGCTACTAAGCGATCGCCGGTATGGTTTTCGTCGCGGTCGTTCGGCTGGTGATCTTTTAGTGTACTTTACTCACCGATGAGCGGAGGCAGGCGAGAGTAAAGGGGAGGCTCTGGCAGTTAGCTTGGACGTAGCGAAAGCCTTTTTGACAGGGTATAGCACAGGGCTCTTCTCTCTCTACACTTCCATCATACGGGTTTCCTGAAAAATTGTGTTCGTGGGTTGCCAGCTTTCTTTCTGGGCGTAGCATAAGAGTCGTAGTCGACGGTTCGTGCTCTGACATGAAGCCTGTGAATGCTAGAGTCCAGCAGGGGATGTGTTAGCCCCTACTCTGTTCCATCTGCATATCAATGACATGTTGTATAACAACAACATTCATTGCTACGCGGACGACATTACGGGAGTAACGCTCTACACCAGACGAGATAATATGTCTCTGGAAAGCGTCATCGAGAGCCGGAATAAACTTGTGACTGACACCGAGAACATGTTAAATCATATACACTTTTAAACTTTCGCGTTCCATTATAAATACACATTTAGACGGGGATTAACGCTAACTACATATTATAGGCATACTACGCATACCTTTTTATACCCGACGTTTCGACCGAGTTGCACCGGTCGTGGTCACGGGCGGACTGGTGTCGCGATGTGCTGCCTCCGCGGCTGAATCTTCGTCCACCGTCACATTTTTTATCCAGCTACCGTCACACACAACACTAACGGTGTCCCTATTACGTACACAGGCCTTATTCTGGTGGTTAGTCGATTGCGAAGTAAAACGAAGTTGCGTTTTTGCAAATACTGGATTCCACGCTGTAGATAGTTTGTGACCGTCTTCCCGATTGAAATTATTAGGATGCTTTTTGATTTCAATCGCTTCACGCACTATCCTTGAATAAAAGTGGCGATCTGTGGAGAGGACTTGCGTTCGATAAAATTCAATCCAGTGATTTGCGCCTCTTTCAAGTAGATGTTCTGCAATCGCTGATTAATTAGACTGGCGGTTTTTGACAGCTGCGATATGTTCTTTGACCCTTTCATGAATTGTCCGCTTTGTCTGGCCTATGTAGGAACTACCACATCTGCAGTCTATTTTGTAGACGCCTGGTGTTTGCAGTGGCAAAACATCCTTCGGAGTGCCCACGATGTTGTTAACCTTTATGCCTGGAGTGTATATGGTCGGTATGGAGTACCCACGTAATATATGGCCGATCTTGTCTGTGACTCCTTTGACATAAGGCATGTAGGCCGGTTGCCTGCTAACCCCGGGATGCTTGTTGTGTTTGATCGGTTTCCGTCGTTGATTCACTTGATATCCGGTTTTCTTAAGTGCCTCCTGAACATAATCCAACTCCCGCTCCAAATGCTCAGGGTCACAGAGGTCAAAAGCTCTGTTCTTGAGTGACGTCACAACGGATTGCAAGTGTCGAGGGTGGTGATGTGAGGCAGCGTGTCGATATCTGTCCGTGTGCGTGGGTTTTCGGTACACACAATGCGATACGGACCCGTTGGGTCTCACGGTCATCTTAACGTCTAGAAAAGACAAGGACCTGTCCGCCTCCATCTCGTATGTGAACCTCATATGTGGGTGAATGGAGTTGAGATGTTTAATCCATTGATCCACTTCCTGCTTGCTACCTTTAACGACACTAAAGATGTCATCTACATATCTTTTCCCAAGTCGTATGGTCTTAGGCCCGAGACTCAGTGCCTTCTCTTCAAAATGCTCCATCCAGATATTGGCTTGTACCGGGGCGACTGGGCTTCCCATGGCGACACCATCAATCTGTAGGTAATTGTTCCCGCCAAAGCCGGGACGGCCATTCAAACTATACCGCCATCTCCTTTTGTTCATCGCGATGCCGACCAAGTCACAAGCCGCGATATTTAGGGAAGCAGTTAAGGCCATACTTCAGCTCCTTGAGTTAGGGTCACAAATTATTGCTGGCAGCACCACACATTCCAAATTGGAGTTTAACGTGCGTTTCGCACAGATACAAGGCGTGAAAGACAGGATGGACACAGTGTATTATAGCATTCTTGACGAGGAGGACCTGGACGAGAAGACCGAGAAGACATACACTGAGAACCACACAAAGGCCTCCGGAGCGTACCTGGGGATACTTATGGCTAGGGAGGAAATCTCAACCTCTTCCACGTCATCCCCAACCCATAGCGTTTAGCCCAGTTTCGGCGTCAATACGCCCACAGCCGTCCTCCCCAAGATAGCGCTGCCTAGGTTCAGCTCAAAAGTGGAGGACTGGCCTTCCTTCATTGCGCTGTTTAGGAGTCTGACTGACGACATGGCGACCCTGTCGGACGCAGTCAAGCTCCACTACCTATTCTCAAGTTTCAGCGGTGAGGCATTAAGTATGGTATCCCACTTAAAGGTCACCAATGAGAATTTTGCCGTGGCCATGGACATCCTCACGAAGCGGTACGAGAACCGCCGGGTTCTCATTGATAGTTTTGTGGACATCATCCTGGGGCTGCCAAGCATCCATACGCGCTCGAACATCCGCACACTGTTCCTTACGCCGCTCATATCGGCTCAGTGTGCCCTCAACAATTTAGATCTGCCCATAGGAGGCGACTACGTGTTTGTGTCAATAGTGGTGCCGAAGCTCAAGGGCGAGCTCCGCACGCTATTTGAACGCAGGCACGGGTCTAGTAACACCCTGCCCACGTTAAGGGACCTTATCTCCTACCTCGACGAGCACGCACGCTGTGTGGAGACAGAGTTCTCCAACATAGCCCAGCCGCAGCCCATTTACGCCCTGCCCGGCCCTTCTCGTAGCCGCGCGCCTCCTCAGTTGCCCCATCGCACTTATGCTCAGATGGCTCAGCAACAACCCGACCATTACCGTGGCCGCTCCTCAGCTCCATCGCCTCACCGCGCCTATGATCAGCCTACTCACCAACCATCACGCCCAGCGCAGCAAATGCGTCACCGCCCATCCACCTCCCCGGCTCGCAGTCAGCCCTTCCCTGTCTACTCGGCCTTCCAGCAAAGCTGCTCCTCGTCATCGTCCTCATCCTCTTCCTCACGCTCGACGTCCTACTGTCCCTATTGTGCCACTCGGGGACATACGTTCATGACGTGCAGATGGTTCAATGCCCAGCCAACACAGGGCCGTTGGGACTTTGTACGAGGCACGCGAGCGCTGCCAGCGTTGTCTCGGCCGTCACTACGAGAGCGAGTGCAGGTCAAGGGGGGCATGCAAGGATTGTGGGAGCACGAACCACCACACGTCCCTCCATCGACCAGACGGCCCAACGCACTCAGCTCATTCGTCGTCTGTACATGTACCCCCACCACAGCTGACAGAGCACTCGAGGGAGCGTCCCAGACACAGCAGGCGGCACGAACCCGCACAGGCTAAACAGGTGCAACCCAGCTCTGCTCACAGAGCCAGCCCACCCAGGTCCGGTTCGCCAGGTAGGCCCCGCGAACGCCGCCAGCAATTATGACTCCCAACTATCACGGAGCACCCTAGCGAAGAGGTAGATTTAGCCCATGCCCACTCAACCCATGCCCACACAGCTGATACATACTCAGCTCATACAATTTCAGCTGATACTCAATCAGCTCACTCACCTTCTGTGCCCACTGGCACACCCATTTTGTTGCCAACCGTCTCACTAAGAGTCGCGGACGTACATGGCCATCTTCACACAGCCAGAGCTTTATTGGACTGTGGCAGTATGCTGACATTAATAACGTCACGCATGGCACGATTTCTAAACCTGCCATCAAAACCCACTTCTTTAAAAATTACAGGAGTTGGGAATCAGCACAAACATGAGTCAAAGGCGGCAATAACAATAGTATGCCGACCCACTCACAATGATACTCCTACAATCACTGCCACAGCTCACATTTTAAAAAACTTCACTGGCTACCTTCCCTTAGAGAAGGTACCAAACATTTCCCACGTACTAGGCCAGCCACCCGTGCCATTGGCTGACCAGCTTTACCACACACCAGCCCCGATCGACCTCTTATTGGGGTCGGACGTTCTTGGCCAGGTGTTGGACGGGACTAAGGTCTCGTTGGGCCCGGGCAAGCCCATAGCCTTCGGCACGATTTTCGACTTCGCGTTGATAGGACCCATTGAGGACTTGTATGCGCAGCCGGCGCAGCAGGTTAACTCAGCTCACGTCGTCAGCTCACAACCAGACTCAGCTGAATCAGCCCAGGACATACGTCAGAGTCTGGAAAGGTTCTGGGAGTCTGAGGAGCCCCTCCCTCAATCTCACACTCATAATGATCCCCTGGAGGAACAATGCGAGGAAATCTTCCGCTCTACCACTACACGCGATCCCTCAGGCAGATATACGGTCGCTCTGCCCTTTCTAAAGGACGCCCCTCAACTAGGTAAAACTCACCCTATCGCATTACGCAGATTCCTCAATATTGAGAAGAAGCTAATGGCGAACCCGTCTCTGCGTTCTAAATACGTCGACTTTATGGCCGAATACATCGACTTAGGGCACATGGCTCCCTGTCACCCAAATACATTCGCCCATAAACCTCACTTCTACATCCCTCACCATGGCGTATTTAAGTCAGGGTCGGACAAGCTGCGCATTGTTTTTGATGGTAGCTGCAAAAGCTCCAATGGTGTCAGCATAAATGAATGCCTACACACAGGCCCCGCCCTTCAACAGGACATTGTGGACATCATCATGTCCTTCAGAACGCATCCAGTCGTTTTCAGCACTGACATTCAGAGGATGTTCAGAAATGTGCTGGTTGCCCCAGACCAGAGACGGTATCAGCTGATACTATGGCGGTCCTCACCAGATCACCCTCTGCTCACCTACGCCCTCAATACAGTCACCTACGGCTTAAGATCAAGCCCGTACCATGCAATCCGCACTCTGCTTCAGCTGGCTGATGATGAAGGCCATCGCTACCCTGAAGCCGCTCAGGTTCTTCGCAGGTCTATCTTCGTTGATGACATCTTGTGTGGTCATGACACAGTTGAATCCGCCCAAGCACTTCAGGACGAGTTGATAAGTCTGCTAGACCTAGGCGGCTTTCAGCTCAGTAAGTGGACATCTAACTCGCCTAAGCTGCTCGAGAGATTTCCCGACAACCAATGCGACATGCCCAAGGACTTCGACATGAACCCAGAGTCCACGTCCATTAAGGTCTTGGGTATACAGTGGAGCCCTCAGTCAGACGTCGTTTGTCCTGTTCTATCCTCATTAAAGAATCGAAGAGCTGAAAGGGATCAGTTATTTATTTACGAAATTATAAACAGCTTCATAAGACTCTCCATATCTTCTCAGTTTTATTGGCTTTAGGTGCCCCCGATTGAGGTCCCGCCAAAATAACTTGTTTTTTATTCCATTGTCTAGGACTAGATATCCAGGCAACACTGTCCTTTCCCGCGCTTGTACAAGTTATAATCAGACTTACTCAAACATTGATATGTTTAACGCATCGATAGGCTTGTACAAGAAGCGATTAAGGGATACTACCTATAAGCTTGAGTCAATCTAGCACACTGTGTAATTATTTATCTATGTTTATGTTCATGTTTCCTATTTGATTCTTTTTTACTAATTAGAGTATTTATTTTTTAAAATTTGTTATTCTTTAAGTTTTTTTTTTGTTTACGTTAATGGTTTTGTGTGTCCAACTGTCCACTTTCTGTGTTATTAATTTGTGAAAACTTTATTGGTTTGTGTTCTATTTATTTTCGATATTAGTTATGTATTTACGAACTGTTTGTTTCCCTAAATTTAAATAAATAAATAAATAAAGTAACTATGTACCTACCTTGCTTTTAAAATTGATGTTAGGTCTGTTAGATGAGTTATTCGCGAATTCACGCACATACTAGTATCTACATTAATAAACCTAGTACAGATTAGCACTAAAAATGACACGTAAGTACCTACTATCTACCTAGCAAACATTATATAGGGTAGAGGCACTAAAAGATGAACGACCCCCAATATATGAACGTTCGATCGAAATATTGAGATAAAAAAAAACCGGCGGCTTACTTTTGTGCAATATTTTATCCTGTACTAAGGTAACACTTTTTCTATCCGGTGCCATTGAAATATTGACACAATCGTCGACGCGCTCACAGTCGGCTGCTGCACAAGCTGTTCCAGCGAAAAATCAGTTTTCTATGGAAACCTACTTAAGATAAATGGCCTACACGTTTAAGCATAATGTCACATCAAACACATAATTACGGCTATATTTGAATGGGTTAAGTCATAATAAAATCTTGATATGTTTAGTTTGTATTAAGTTGTATCAGATTTTCATCATTTACTATATTTTTCAAGAAATATACTGTTCAAGTAAAGGATTTAATTTTGTACGTTAGATCCAATAAATGAACGGCGTTCAACTAATGGAGAAAGTGCCAATATTTACAGACATCAATAACACATAAAATCATTCTTAAAGTCAAGCCAAAACCGTTCAAATAAGCTTTAAAAAATATTATGAAATTAGTTACCAAAAGTTGAACATAATTTGCACGCTTTTCTTAATTTTCACGACTTTTATTTTAGTGTGAGACCGTTTATTGTTCAACTTTAGGATTCATGCCCAAAACTTGAACCAAATGATGATGTTCAAATTTTAGACGTTCAACTTTTGGGTATCGGTTTTTAAGCTGAACGCGCAAGTGAATTTGATCGTTCATTTCTTGGTGACTGCAAGTTGATGTGCCGAATAAGCAAAAAATATCCCAGAACCTAGACATTACACAGTACTTGTCACTGCAAGTTGACTTGCTCAACAATGAAAAAGGTGTCCAGATCCCTGATGTCACATTTGAAAAAGGTCAGTGTATCTGTGATATAACTCTTGAAAAGAATGAACCGGGTTGTTCCAAGGTAATACAAGATAAGATTGATGAGTTGCTGAAACTTACTGATCACAAAAAAGGCACAAAGCGAATGCTAGTACAATCACTAAAGCAATAACTTCTAAAAAATTTAAAGAATATTTGGCACTTAAGAAAAATGAAATTAAAAAGAAAGCAGAAGATAATGAATAAAAAAACCCAGCGAAAACAAAAAAAAGCAGAAGAGGAAAAAAATTAAGGTTTATCTAAGGTATATATACTACAATTAGTACTTAAAGCAAAAGAACAATTGCCAGTTCCAAGGAGAGTAAAAAATATTGAAAAAGAAAAGCTGCTACTACTACCACTAGTTTAGTTGTAAGTACCTCCGGTACTGAAAGAACCATAGAAACAAAAGAAAGTCTGATTAAAGATAAGGCTAATAGTATAAATTTTAGAGATTATGTTGTGCTGAAGTTTGAAATTAATAAGAGAAATCTCTACTACGTCGGGCAAGTTCAAGTTAGATGTTTAATTAAGAAAGAAGGCAAGCAAATTTGACAATTTGACATATTTCAATGAGCCCTCTACTGCAGATTTAACAGAAGTGTCGACATCAGCCATAATAACCGTTTTGCCGTTCCCCCGAATCGGAAGAAGAGGATTGATTACATTTGAAAATACTAGGTTTAATCTCAATTTGTGTGAATACACGCGTGAACGGCTGGACCGATTTTGCTAATTCTTTTTTAGTTGTGTTTGTTATTGTCAGGAAAAGATTCTCTTATGAAAAAATAATTAAAATAAACACTTTTTTAAAAATATTTTTTTAAATATTCATAATTAAGACAGGATAACGTCTGTCGGGTCAGCTAGTACTTCATAAAAATGTAAAGTTCACTCACTCGTCTTGGACTCAGATTCAGATTTATTACTAACTCATCTGTTTTTAATTTTGTTAGTCTAGAATTTGATTCAATAATTAAGTTTTATGACTTTGTTGATTTGATGGATACATGCTCAAGACTCATTATTATTTCAACTAGTTTAATTCGTTTTATAATGAAAGTTGAACCAAACAACAGGTTATTAAAGTTAGAACGCCTATAAAGAATTATTATATTAGCCATACCTATGATTTTTAGATTACCATACTTATTAAAT
Source organism: Scoparia ambigualis (assembly GCA_963921215.1). Taxonomy (NCBI): domain Eukaryota; kingdom Metazoa; phylum Arthropoda; class Insecta; order Lepidoptera; family Crambidae; genus Scoparia; species Scoparia ambigualis. The sequence goes on from OY992510.1 coordinate 37,102,509, forward strand.
AGAAATACTTATTTATAAGAACTTGTTTAATTACCAATTGAAGAATTAAAATAACGTACACCCTATAGTTATTCCTATTCAAATGTTAGTTCAACTATTGGGTTAGAAACGTTCATAATTAGGACACAGCGTTCAACTACAGGGGTAACACCATAAATTTTATAAAAAAATATATTTTATCAAAAACTGGTAGATTTAAGGATTCATTTTCTTAAACTATTAAAATCTTGAGGATAATTCGGAAACATAAAAAAATTCAGCAAGCGCCAATAGCTCGAAAAGACCGAGAAAAAGGTATTGAAAGTTGCCTAAAACCCTTAATCGTTCATTTATTGGTGCCTCTGACCTACCTCCTACTCCTGCCTACATACCTACCTACATTATTTTTCATACGCTACGGCCACTGTATTTTTCAATAACATACAGAAAGTTTCATACAGTTCTGATCTGATGAATCTTTTGCATGTTTCGTTTCGTGTTTTACATCTACCTACATATCAGGCAGCAGTAGGTACCTACCTCAGAACAATAACTAAAGCATAGGAACCGTCTGAGTAGAAAAAAAGGGTACCAGGCGATCTGTCAAAACTGGAGCCATTGGAGCCTTTTAATACTACCTATAAATCACAGACATATAATTATATGTCTGTGTACCAAATTAAGTTACTCGCTCTAACCATCGCCTTTGTCAGCCAACAATGACACACATAATTTTGTAATATAATACGTGGATCATTGGCGTGCACTTCTGATTAGATTGGAAAAGTGATAATTGTGTGAATACTGGAATTTCGTTGCGAAATGTGAGTGATAAAGCAGTGAACTATAGCGTGAGTCGTTTGGAAGTGTTAATCTCGTATAGGAAATAAAGAAAATAACAGTGAAATAGCCAGCTTCCACTGGTATGTGATATTTATGGATTTATTTACCGTTGTTTTATTTTTATAGTTTTATCTTTGTTCAACCAAGTATTACCAGTTACCATTCATTATATTATATTGGAATAAATAGTTCAATTACTACACTAGAGTTTAAAATCCATTTTACAATTTCGTCGTAGATGTTGTGAAAGTGTTGTGAAAAATGTTAAGTATCGATAAATTAAAAAGTAATCGTAATGTTCACCTAAATGTTTTAGATTTCCCTGGATGAAATTCGACGTGCACAGTGGACTGCTGCAGTGTCTCCCGAAGATGGTTGGACACCAAAAAAACGCCATCGAGTTGGTTCAAAACATTTTACTGTCGGGTGTTTTACCAGTGACGACAAATGGCGTAAACTGAGATATGATGAATTGGTGAGTGACGGTCAAACAAAGTCGTATAATATTTACCTCAGATACACGCTCTGCTTGAAGGTTCCCAAGTTGCCTCTAGCCTATAAAATAGCTCTAATCAATAAAATATTTTTTCGATCATTTTGTATAAGAAGGTATATTTTTTGGAATTTATTAAAGTCGTCATAACATAATGTATTCAAAATGATAGGATAATCTCCACCCCCTAAACCATTGGCTTATACTGCAAGTGGGTGATCATGGGTTGAAGAAGAAGAAGTATTGACGTCAATAAGTGCCTGTAAAGGCATTGAATAAATAATTTGACTTTGACTTTGATACAATTCTTTAGTTTCTGCCTGTCAGGTGTTTTTCTCCACTGTATATACATACAGTGGAGAATGGCCCTGGCTAACCAGTTGAGAAAAATATTACTTGCAGTATAAGCCAATGGTTTAGGGGGTGGAGATTATCCTATCATTTTGAATACATTATGTTATGACGACTTTAATAAATTCCAAAAAATATACCTTCTTATACAAAATGATCGAAAAAATATTTTATTGATTAGAGCTATTTTATAGGCTAGAGGCAACTTGGGAACCTTCAAGCAGAGCGTGTATCTGAGGTAAATATTATACGACTTTGTTTGACCGTCACTCACCAATTCATCATATCTCAGTTTACGCCATTTGTCGTCACTGGTAAAACACCCGACAGTAAAATGTTTTGAACCAACTCGATGGCGTTTTTTTGGTGTCCAACCATCTTCGGGAGACACTGCAGCAGTCCACTGTGCACGTCGAATTTCATCCAGGGAAATCTAAAACATTTAAGTGAACATTATATTTACTTTTTAATTTATTGATACTTAACATTTTTCACAACACTTTCACAACATCTACGACGAAATTATAAAATGGATTTTAAACTCTTAGTGGAGTAATTTAACTATTTATTCCAATATAATATAATGAATGGTATCTGGTAATACTTAGTCGAACAAAGATAGAACTATAAATACAAAACAACGGTAAATAAACACAGAAATATGACATACCAGTGGAAGCACTATTATTTCACTGTTATTTTCTTTATTTCTTAAGCGAGATTAACGCACGTCATAGTTCATTACTTTATCACTCACTGTCGTGACAGCCGTCACGATGTACCGTATCAAGACGGACGACCGACTTGTCTATGGTCAGTTTTTCTGAGCTGGCAACATTATTCGGAGCGGGCAGCATTAGTAGTGAGGGTAGTCTCTATAAATCTAGCAGTCGAGCCATGAGCGGGCTTATTTCGTTGTCTGAAGTGGTTCAGTGAAGTGCTCTGGAGACTGGTGTGCCGAGATGCTGCCCTACGTGTGCTGAGATGCGGCCCACGTGTCGGCATGAAAGTTAAGTGGTCAATCTCTCTCCCTGATGGAATCTATTTTATTCTCTTATTGTGATTTGTGTAAACTGAGTTAATAACAGGAAAATTAAGTGGTTTTAATCTTTCCATTCTGACGGCACTCTATTGTATTCTCTTGATGTTACTTTTGTAAACTGACTGAGCTAATAATATGAAAGTAAAGTGGTTAATCTTTCTATTCTGATGGCACTCTATTTTATACTCTTATTTGTTACTTGTGTTAACTGAGCTAATGATCATGCGCATAACCCCTTTATTCTACGGCGGTAGTCAGTTTAGTGGACCATCTGACTGAGAGTACCCGCCGTAGTACTCTGCAATTATGAAACTGTCCTAAAGGGGGAATTACCGGCTACCCTTACTCTTCTTACAGTAACTTGGATCGCTCCGTTACTTGGGAATCACATCTCGCTCCACAGGATGCCCAACTAACGTGTTGAGTACGGAGGCGCAGTCCTGTTTAGGACTGCCCGAGGGGGTCACCCGAGTTGGTGCACCTCGGTGCTAGTGTCGCTGGAGAGAGAGGGGTGACGTGACTGTAGGAAGAGAGAGGTACAGTTCACCAAAGTTTATAAGGCCACCCAGTACTAGTATAGCAACTCCGTGGCCTTGGTCGCTGTGAAGTCGGTGGACACGCCGAAGTATGGGTGGAGAGGGGTAGACGTGCGTAGGATGATGATGATAAAGACATTACAGTATTTGCACTAAAATCTCAAGAGCTTTAATAATATACCTATTCATCTGGTCCAATTTGCCATGCTTTAAGTAATCTAAAAAAGCCTCCTGATGACTGGAGAGATTGAGCCACTTATTGACAGTTGAGTTATAAACCCCTTTTACGTTATAGGCGGGAATCTGGAGTCCCGAGAGAACTCGCCACAGTCTGCTGCCGCCACCCAATCCTGCGTCGCTTCAGCCACGGGTGAGTCGCCAATGCCTCGGTCTTTATGTGTGTAATTTTCGCACCTCGGAATATACAGAACTAAGCGGAGCTGATACTCTAATATACAGAACTAAGCGGAGCTGATACTCTAATATTTTTTGTTTTACTCTACTAATACCATAACGAGCGATGTATATTAAATTAATATGTAATAACACAAAGATATTCCGGGGTCGCGAGCGCGACACTCACATATAGCCATAGGTAACAGTATTTTGCAACTAAATTCCAGTATTCACACGGACTTGGGAAAAATGAAACAAAAATTCATTTTTACTTTATACCATTATAGAAGTCGTTATTCTAAAACCAATAGTTTTTATTTCACTTTGATACGAGAAGTATTTACAAAGTTATTGTACATAAATAATTACCTCGCTTAGTTCGCTGGCACTCGACTGACGTGGCGTGACGTCATCTTATCCGATAGGCTGATTTCACAGTCACGCGTTTGATCTGCGCCGGCCACACGCGCGCGGTTAGTAGTTGCGTTTCATAGTCATCAGAGAGAATATGAGAGTTTCACCGACACGGCCCTTTTATCCTCTGTTTTGTCTTTGTTTTATTTAAGGTAAACACTTTGAATGCTCTAAGCTCAGAACAATAACTAAAGCATAGAAACCACGCTAAAAGACGAGCTAGACAACAGCTATCTTACTCATATGACTTCATTTAATTTTGTAACGAGAGTGAATGAAACCTCTAATCCACATTCGTTTCTATTTTTTCTAGGTTGTCACAAGGTAAATGTCAAATGGATGTAATTGGATGTCTGTCATCAGATTAAATGTGTCGTTATTTTCTTTTTGTTGCTGTGTGTGTAAATAAGTGGCAACCTAACTTGGTTACATTATAATGACGGATTATTTTCAAGCTAAGTTGTAGCTCCTCTCAGATAAATTTAATTATTTGCAAGGTATTCTTCCGAAGAAACCTAAAAACTAGCCATAGCATTGTTAGTGATATACCTATATGCGTTACGTGTGACAAAATGTCTTGTGTGATTGAGGGTTGTAAATCCCTTATAATAAGAAAAGAAAATAATCGAGAGACAATAACCTTTTATCGGTAAGCTCAGACTGTTTTCGTTTTACCTAAACATAATTAATGGCATAAATCTATTAAAACATACTAATAGTTCGTCTAAATTGTCATCGTGTCCAGTTCTGTGCTGATATAAGGCATTTATCAATGAAATTTTGTTCAAATGTTGAAGGTTATGTTTTTTCGCCTAGTGACGTGCATTTCTATATCGATAAATCAGTATTTTGTGTAAGTGGTTAGCACATCTATCTTTAAATTATGATATATGTATACGCCTCATTTACCACTTGTTTTTCTCTTAACATGATATCAATAATTTATAACTTTAAAAGTTACCTATTGATAATTTAAAAAATATACATAATTGAATGGTCTTCTTGATTACTACTACTACCATTTATTTGCATTTTTACTAATTTTAAAAAATTTACATTTTGGTTACAGGTTTCCAAAAAATGATGATATAAATAAAGAATGGCTACGGCCGGCGTGTAAGAAGACTAAATTGGATATAGAATAAACGCAGTCATATAATGTTCTAAACATTTTACGATCAATCAATCATGAACAATGTCTGCGACACATTTGTACCAACAAGCATTTTGAGCAATCTTGTTAATCATTCTCTAAAACAAAGTTTCGATGACAATCACAGAATCCTATTGATAAAAGCCGTATCTCAGTTATATTTGACAATACGAATACCTAACTGGAATTACAGGAATGTGCGCCTCGTGACAAATTATAAAGCTTTTTAAACAAAACCATCTTATTTAAGAGGCAGTGATTTAATAAAAATGTTTTAAATGATTATTTATAAGTTTTTTATTTCCTTAGTATTCCTTCATATTTATGTTTACCTCGTATCAATTTTCAGATTTACTTTCAAAGCATAAAGTTCAATATCCATCTAGTTAATATGACAGATAAGGGTACGCCGATGTGACACTGACTGTACTGTACACTGCTTCTAGTTATTAACTTGCAAAACTTGCTGAAGGCAAAAGTGACCACTTTTACGGTTAACAATTTTTTGGCCTAACAATAGAACGTAAAGTAGTGTGTGTACACACGGCCACTGATCGACCTACCCAAATCAGTCAAAATATTCCAATTGATATTGAACTCTACATGATTGACATTAGGATGAAATTTGGTTGTGAGAATTTTACATATATAAGGATAGATAGATGTAACGCTGACTGTACAGGCAGCGTCATATCGCCCTACCCTACCTACTCTGCGACCTACTAATCTGTGAAATACCTGCAACCGAATCTCAACCTAATGTTGAAATCGTAGAGTTCAATATGGATTGGGGTATTTTTACAGATTTGAGTAGGTCGATCTGACGCTGCTGTACCTACCTACCTACAGTGATTCAATATAATATTGTAGGTGTTTTTCTTGTGCACCATAATGTAGGTTTTGAAAATTTTTCCGATTAATTTATATCGTTTCCAAGGCAAGCGAAAAAGCCGACAATGACCGAATTATTATGTTAGCGTCGAGAAGACAGGATTTATATCGCTCTCCATACACATTCTGTCATTCTGTATCATTTTCTCGTGGAAGTACATTTTGTGAGTAATGTAGTGCGTGTAGTGAAACGCAACGAAATATACAGAATGACAATAGTGCATGGAAAGCAAATACAAATTCTGTCTCCTCGATGCTAACATAATACTTCGGTCGGTTATTTACATGTTCAATATTAAGTTTTATTTTTGTCGATATAAAATGCCGAGAAATGACGTCCCTAGTGTGGAATAAACTAGTGACCACACCTACACAAATTAGGACAAGTCAATAATTCTCCATCTCTTTCTAACTCATTAGCATGACTCGTAAGAAGAAGAAGGATAAATATATGCCTTCGCTTGCTATTTTAGCGTGGTTTCTATGCTTGTTATTGTTCTGAGGCACTAAGGGTAAACATGATGTGCCGAAACGGAACCAAAATAGTTATGGATAAAGGCAGAAAGATCTAACAAACTTATGCTCTCTGTATAGTTATAAAGCTCAATGCATAGAATAATAACTAAAGCATATTATTCTGAAGCTCAATGCATTTAACAATCTCACAATCGAATTTGATCGAACCATCCATTAATTGAATGATTTAATTAGGATCTTCCTAATTGATGATGAAGTAAGAAGAAGTGGATAATTATTAAGATATGTATTATAAATGCTTTTGCCTGAGGTTGTCGTCTTTTTTCAGTGTTTATAATTTTACTCAAGTATATTTAAGCGTTAATAAAACGCTAAAATATAAAACATTAATGCTTTTAATTTTTATTGGATAGTTAAAGGATACTGAAATAATGTTGCATTTCGTTTAAATCTCTTCGTATCGATTTTTGCTTAGCGATAAACTAAATATAAAAGTAGGTAGGTAATTGATTGTGGATAGGGTTGGTCAAATGCTCTAAGTGGATAGGATAACGAAAGAATGCAGAGAGAGCAAAGACATTAAACTTAAATCTCTTTGAGAGAGAGAGAGACTAATATGGTGGACGGTTATACCAGTAAAAGTAGCTTTGTTTGACAAAGACCTCGGCCAACGTACTTAGATAAGATAGGCGACGTTCTCGTTAAAGGTCGATCAATCAAGAGTAGGTACCTTAAACTGCCAACGATTTACAGAGGTTAATCGGGTAAAATATATGGTTTTTTTTGGTATACTTATGATTTATTCACCCACATTCGGTGACTTGACTCCGGAGAGCAGCATGTGTACTCCTATAGAGGAAGGTGGGATGAGTTCAAACAGTTTTTGTGGCGAAAGATAATCGTAACGAAGACTTGATTTCTAAAATGGAGTCTTACGGTATCAATATGGAGGCCTTTGCCCAGCAGTGGGACAATAATATATAGGCTATCCCCTACCTTCTTCGAGTACTACTGTATATATATATCTAAATATTAGCTGTATTTCTAAGCTTACCTTACTATTTTTATTTATATTAAAGCAGTATGAACTAGATCCCATAGCTTTTTTTAACAGTGTTGCTTTTTTAAAGTTTATTGTTTGGTAAAAAGTCATCGAGCTTTTCAATGGTAAAAGTCAATAGTTTAAAAATACAAAAAATACATAATGGAAATCTTCAGAACTATCTCTGGACAACGTATATGTAACTTCAAATAAATCTTAAGTAGGTACCTTTTTCTCAACCGATACTGACAAACTGACATGACAACATAAAAGAAATATGGTGAAGTTGCGCAACATGGCGAATTTGCCTCAGCTGCTGTAAAAATAAATTCAATGATTTTGTGATTGTGACACGCTCTAGTTCACTAAAGGGTTAGATTGCTCAATAACTATACAGTTACTTTAGTTTGATTCCCTAATTATTATTAGGACGTGTGATGAGTTATTTAATCAATGCCTTCGTGTGAACCAATCTTTATTACAAGTATTTTCCGGAAAAGAATTTAAGTTTTTCTTGAAGAATCCGCTTAAAGAAATTTATCAAGCTGGAGCGGTTACCGGAGTACCTGCGTGACACCGTCGACTGGTTCATGGGGTGAGTGCTTAATGCATTGTTTATCAGGAAATATCTAAAACTTTACCCATAGAATTACCAATGTGTGCATACTATACTGTTTTGTTTATTTCCTGAATGCTGTTTTAAATAGTGATTTTGTTGTCAATTTAAAATATTCTAAATATAAAATGTTATCAATAAACTCTAAAATGTACATAAGAAACAGTAATGTTATTGAAAGAAAACAATCATCAATATCCTAAGTTATAAACATGATACCGAAAATCTGAAAAAAATTTATTTAATGTAGGTATGTGCCTAATGTTAATATTACCTCTAAAATATTGCTAAATAGTAATATTGTTGAAGATAATTATTTGAATATTTTTCTATGTGTTGGTACCAATACCAATTGCTTTAATAACGGCCACTTCCTATATAAAGAAATTATCGAAATATATTTTTAAAGTTGATTATTATGTACCCCTTCGTACCTTGTTTATTGATAAACTTACTTACTTATCTAATAATATTTTTAATTAGATAAAGGGTAACTGACCCCCTTTTCAACCAGTTATGGGGATTCTTGAGTTTAGCAATAACGTTTGTCTTAAATTTGTACCCTTTCATTCTACCAATTTTATTTGCGCGCTTGTAAACTAATAAACAGTAGAACTCCATTTATCCGAATTAATGGGGACCGGGACCCATTCGGATAATCAAATATTCGGATAATCGGATTTTTTTTAAAAAAATTGCTATTGGAGAGAATAAAAGCTACGTTTTGATATTGCACTATTTTTTTATTGAATTAAATGAAAGAAACATGAAATTTTCACATGTTTTAAATATAAATAAAATGTACTTATGTACAAGTTTAGAAATAAAAATCATTGTTTTTTAAACATCTCCGTCAATGTAAGCTGTTTTGCAGTCTTCAACCGTTTTCGGGCAGCCAGGTCACGCATTCGCTTGACGGTGAGCAGTTGCAAGTGGTGGTTCTGTGATTCGGATGATCGGCGATTCGGATAGTCGGAGTTCGGATAGTTGGAGTTCTACTGTAGTTTTGACTCAAATAGTAAAATTTATCTTAAGAGGCCTATTACATCTCGAATGTTATTTTTGCGTAAAATGCCCATTTTTGCATTTTCTAGTAATTTTGCATTTGTATTTATCGTTTTTATCGAAATACGATAATAAATTTGTGCATAATATTACAAATCTCCATTCTGTGAGCATAAGTTGAATTCGGACGGCACATCGCATTTTGTAGTAATTTTGCAGTTGTATTTATCGTTTTTATCGAAATAGGATAATAAGATCTTTATTCCTCAAGAAGTAACAATTACTCTGGTATAAATTTTGCTCATTAATATTATCGTAGATAGGAGATATTCACAGTTAACTTATAGCAATTTTCGAAGATTTTTGATTTAGAATAAGTTTTTTTCCTATATTAAATCAAGATATTTTTGAATGAAGCTAGTTTTCTGTTGTCTAATAAAAAAAAATTACCTCAAAATTCCTGACAATTACTACGCAAAAAAAAAACTAAACTGCTGCTGAAAATGTCATTTGGATAAAATAAGCGATCTTTGGCTTTAAAAAACGGCCGCATCCAGATTCTTCTGCGTTTACGTCTCCGTAATAATAGTGAGAGCAACATTGTACTGACCAAGAACAACGAGTCCTCTTCTGAATACAGAATATAGCCAGGGTTAATCGATCAACGTCGACCGACCGTCGATCGATGGGTTAGATGAATGGTATCCGTCGATCGATTAAAGCTACCACACCTATCGATCAACGTCGACTGACCGTCGTCGATCGATTGGTTAGTCAAACGGTATCCGTCGATCGATTAAAGCTACCAGACCAGTCGATCAACTTCGACCGACGTTGATCGATGCCGTCGATCGACGATCGATCGATTGGTCTGGTAACACCCTTAAACAGCCGCAAAATATGTTCAAATATTATTTTCTGAAAAAGGATCATTATTACCAGTTTTCGGCCATTTCATGTGCTCTATCATAAGGGTTAAGGTCCATTATGTGAATATAAATTGAAATCAATGAAATGTTATAGTGAATAATTATTTATCACCTGAATATAACAAAAAACAAAATGTTTAATGAACACCATAAATCAATTTAAAACAAAGAGCATAAAAAGAAATTGCAAATGAAATAAACAGTTAAAATACTAATCATAATTTGAAACAAAACGGAAAATGATTGTTTGAAAACTTATGTCAATTCAAAGAATCAAATAATCTAAACTAATCAATTTTCTCAATACAAAGGAGATGTTTAATTTTGTATGGACAAAATGCCAACACCATGTACATAATACCAAAATGTAGCTAATGAATGGAATAAGCTTATTCGAAATGATTTTCTTCAAATAAATGAATAGTTTTTACGTAGAAAGTATTTTAAATAACAAATTAGAGCAACTTTCGTGATTGCAGGCAGTAATCTGTCAACGTCATGTGACCTTTCAAGTAGCTGTCATAGCAAAAGTAGTTTTTCGTAGCTGGCGTAGGAGTTTCCCCTGTGTTCTTCTAGCAGCAACATGTGTTGTGAGACTCCATTTTAAGTCTACCATACAATACTAAATTTACTTAAAAATATATATTATTTGAAATTGGCTTAAATGCTAAACGCAAAGCCATTAATGAATCTTAATTAATTAACTAAGATTGGATTAGATTAGCTGGCGTAAATAATATAAATTAACTTACTCCTGACCTGGTCAAATCGAGGTATTTTTACTTGCACAGCATGTATTTCTATTGGTGTAAGTATAAAAGATGAATAGACAAACATACATCTGCCTGCTTCTCTGCACAACAATGCAGTTTTCTGAGGCATCCATTCCATCTGTAGACTTATTGTTTTCTTATTGGAGTAGGCTTAAGACACTACTGGTAGTGCCTAGGGTAAGAAACGAGTACAACAAACAATATGAGGAACATTGTTTATCTTTATTTGGCTGCAGATGACTTAACTAGGCACTAGGAGATTACCCAGATGTGCCTGTTTTTATAGGGTACTTAACATAATTATCCTTTTTCCTGAAGGATTGGTCTCAGATCGCTGCTAGTAGGGAGAAATGGAAAAAGGGAAGGGAGGCCTTTGCCCTGCAGTGGGACAAATTGCGGCTAATAATAATAATAATAATAATAATAATAATAACAATTATATCTTCCATTAGTTTTATAACATGTAGGTAGAGTTATACTTAAGCTGTTAATTGTAATTGACTGCTAGATTTCAGCTTTTTATTACCTACTGCTGCACCTACACATAACAGAAGAGCAGCTTACCTTGACCCTTACTTACATCAAATCAAACCTCAACCCTTCAATTAAACCTTACATACATTAAATAAGAACACACACAACCATATCGACGCTTGAAAGGCAAAAGGTAACAAGCGCCAAAATACCTACTTTACAGGGGAGCCGTTAAAAGTTTTATAATTTCGAAAAAAATTCGTAACTTTTTACTCGATAGACCTTTTGAGATAAAACCAAGAGCAGAAACTTTATAAAAACATGTCAAAGTCAAAGTCAAAGTCAAATTATTTATTCAATGTAAACCTTTACAGGCACTTATTGACGTCAATACTAATAATAATAAAAAAACAGTTAAGTAACTTATAGTTAAGACTTAACAACTAATCTAACGAGCTATTTATAGTCTGTGCCAGACAAATGCGCATTGCTACCCCCAGTACCACTGCACGCCGAAACAGGATCGCGTCGAACCGAAATATAAGCCGTGGTCATAGAATTGTGTAAACATAGGCGAACGCTACACGTCAATAAATATTGTGATAAATATCGTGATATTTATTGATGGATCTTGGGCTGAATAAGAATAAGAATAAGAAAATATTTATTGACACTCACACACTTATCTTATCACACAATACAGCACATTTAACAGTAAATATAAATTACCAAAAAAATATATTATAAATAAAAGATAACAAAATAACACAGGATCACAAAATAAAAATGATACAATAAAAAACAAAATTATAAAAATTAAATAAAAATAGGTACCTAGCTAGTAGTGTGTGAGGCCAACAAGGACCCCGTCTCAGCAATATGCTGCCACGTCCCTCAAAGTTGGGCAGAGTGACAAAGCAGCGCTGATATTCTGACAGGGCCTTTAAAGGGAGGTGACGTCAAATAACAGAAAAAGATTAGATGCATAAATAATATATTGATAAACATACGTACAAAATTGTGTAAGGATAAACAAATAAGATAAGGTATGGATAAATGTAACTAAATATTACTGAACTACACAAATAATAATCGTGGCTGTATGCACTACATTCCTACCATTGCGGATAAAAAATTTAAAAAAAAACGGAATGAAAATATAAAAATAAAATGTAACATACCTAACTAAAATGTGTACAAAAAATGTGCAATGCGAATTATGCGAAAGAAACTGCAAAATGAGAGTTGCAAATGCGTACCACGAGACAGTATCTAACCTGCCTACTGAGGTGGCTTGGAGGCCATGTTCAGAGCCAAACAGTTAAATACGTATGACAGGAGGAAGAAAGAAAAACTTGCCTGCCTCATCGGCGCCGGCCAGCGTAGGGACGCTATCTCCAGCTGAATCGCAGCACACCCTACACCATCAATACGGATCGCGTCAAAAATACGTACTTTGTACGAGGCAGACGTGTAGGGTTGCCACTCGCACTTTAAAATAGAGTATTGTCCTCTTTTTCATGTAGGCGTACTTTATAATCTACGCTACGACACCAATAAAGTACGCTAACTAAAATCTTTTAGTAAATAAAAAGTAAATTAATGCTCTAAGGCTAAAATACTCTATTTACGTAAAAGACAAATATGTGTCAAATGTTGCAAAAAGCAACAAAAAAAACATTTTTAAGGACAAATAAATAAGTACTCTTTTTTATGCTATATACTTTATTTTTGTTCTAACAAAATGTAAATAGTACATTGTTTGTTACCCTATAGGACTGAAAGTACCTTATTTACTCCCTCGAACGGCAATAGTTCGAGGGAGAAAATGAGTCTTTCATTCACCCGAGGTAAACACTGTGCTTTTAATAACGAATGGTAAGTAACTAAAAATAAAAACATGAATTACCTAGCTAAAAAAACGAGTGAGTTTTATTTTACATAAATCTACAACTTTATTGAGATATTTAGTTCAAGTTAATGGTAAAATTAGTAATAATTTGAATCTATGGACAACACAGGCCACGCCCACACAGTCCACGCTTCAGCAAGAAACTACTGCACAGTTTGCACATGTGCTTAGGTGGTGAGCCTTTAGCCCGTTAGTCGCTTTTACTACACACAAGGGGAGAGAGGGGTTGGTAGTTTTATTTTGATGTGCAGAATTTAGCCCGTTAGTCGCTTTTACTACACACAAGGGAAGAAAGGGTTTGGTAGTTTTATTTTGATGTGCAGAATTTAGTCCGTTAGTCGCCTTTTATGATACCCAAGGAAAGCGAGAGGTTGGTAGTATTATTTTGATGAGCCCATCGCCGCTCTATGCTGTTGGATGTATGTGCAGAATTTAGTCCGTTAGTCGTCTTATACGACACCGCAGGGAAGAGAGGGGTTGGTAGTATTATTTTGATGAGTCCATCGCTGCTCTATGCTGTTGGATGTATGTGCAGTATTTAGTCCGTTAGTCGCCCTTTACGACAGCCATGGGAAGAAATGGGTTGTTAGTATTATTTTAATAGTAAGTCACAACTACACATGAGTTACTGTTCAACAAATATGATTGTATTTTGATATTGCATGTCGTGACTACCTATAATTGAGACAGCACTTAGCATTAAGATAAACTTGTTTTTTATTACATTCGAATTACTGTATGTTTTGTTGGTAGTTGGTAGAAAAGTATTACTTTCCACCCGCTCCTCAGGCAACTTCAAACCTACTTTCTGAGTATGAGGAATAAAAAATACTTTATTCATTCTAAAAAAAGGTGGCAACCCTAGACACGATAAATATTGACGCGCAACACTACACGTAAGATAATTATATCACGATCTTGGATCTAACATTGGATCACTGGATTTCCAGAAATCCTGCGATAAATATTGTGATCCGTCAATACAGTACACTACACGTCAATAATTATCGTGATCCGTCAGTATATATTGACGGATCACAATATGGATCTTGCGTGTAGCGTTCGCCATACGTATCCTCGTACGAGAAAAAATTGCGGGCAAGTGTCTCTCCCCTAGCGACACAAACGGCTAAATAGGTAATTTATCGTTTTTTTGGGATGAAAGGTGAAAAATGATAAATCATAATGAATTGTTAACTTAAGTTATAACTTAATGGAATAAAATTAAATATCATTTCCAATTATCGTATTGATACTGTGGTAAGTAATAGAAATTGGAGAGTTTTTGAAGTAAAATAAAGTAACGGCTGAAATGAGTTTTGGAAAACATTAGTACCTAACCAGTTTGATATTTTTTATAAAATTATTTTTTTATAAAAGCTTAAGCATAAAAAAGTCAAAAATTAATAAGCATAAATTTGTGTGTTTTAAAATTGTTTCGTTTTTCGTCTTGGTACAAGCACAGAATAACTAATATTACTACCGTACAGAAGGTTCACCCTCCATGCGAAACTGAAACCTATCTCGTGACCCGAGCGTTCATATTCCGATAAGCACAGCCGACTCGATATCGATTTGACGTCCGTCAGGAGCGCAGGGTTTACGCGCGCGCGTAGGGATTACGAGTTAAGAGGAAACACCACGCCTACGCGGCACCTAAAACTCCCACACAAAACACAGAAAAACGATGCCCCGCAGCCCCCCCCCCTCCCAAAACCGGACCAACCCCCACCACCCCTTCAGCAACGGTTAAAGAAAGAGCCCCTTTAAAGATAAAACATTAGGTGGCTCATTTTAAAAAAAATCAAACATACAGACACAGAAAACCTCCTCCCCCAACGGACGCTTAAATAAAAATTGGTCCACCTCTGAAGGAGGAAACAGGGGGACCACGAAACGCCGCTCCCCCGTGCCCCGCATGAGAATCCCGAACGCCACGTCGACGCAGTGTTTCCTCTCAAGGCTAGATAGATCGCGCTTTGAGTTTTTTCAAACCATCTGAGACATAGAAAATAATGGTTTAAATTCTGAAAAAAAAAGTATGTATTAGTTAAGGATCCAATCTATTCAAAGTCTCATTCAGTTACAGATCCAATAAACATCACTCGATAAAAAAAAAAAAACCTCCAAAGTTACCCCTTTTTGTAATGTTTTTTCAATATTATGACTAAGCTACTGATAGATAGATAGATAGATAGATAGATAAAAACTTTATTTACTGCTAAAAGACACACACATGTTGGTACACAAAATCACAATAAAAAACATAGTACAAAAAAAAGAAAATAATAAATATGTGTGTGTGTGCCGAAGCAGCAAATAGGTGGCAGCTCATCGTCATATTCGCTAGCCGCGAATCGCTGGTTTTCAGCTACAACCGTGAGTGTAAACGCGAGTACGTTTACCAACGTTAGAGAAAAAAAAAATCAAGACTATAACTAAAAATTAAATACTAAATATTAAACTTAAATAACCTGTGATGATTGTACCTATTTGCTTGCCTAAATTGCAGCTGAGATGAGATATACCTAATAAATAAGATATAAAATTATTTTAAAATATAATATATATAAATGCATACATATATATACACACATACAATACATTCATACACACTATACACATATATAGATACGATATTGATACTTTACATTTAATTTTTGTACTCAACGAAAGACAAATAATTCGCAGATAAATTAGCAGAGAGTCCTATATATAAAGTCTATAAATATAGGCAATAAAACCTATAAAACGCGCCGCTTTGCTGTTATACCCGTCCCGTACCGTCGTACCATCGAGAGAGCGAGAGAGAAGCCGCGAGAGAGAAATACCTGGCCTTAAGCGACGACGCGCGACGTGGAGCGTGCGAGCCGAGCGGCAACCTTTACTGTCATACATACGCTTAGGCGGCCTTCCTGGGATGCACGCCGGCCGAACGTACCTAAACTGCAGCACCCCACTGGTACAAGTGGGGTAAATGACCCTTCATGCACATCTAGCTGGCATAGACCATAACCTACACTACCTACCTAATCTACCTACCTAACCAATCTACCACCAGTTCGGATTTTGGGAGAGCCTTCGACCGAGAAGAGCTGGCAAGAAACTCAGGAGGCCTTACTTTTTTCTCCCTCTAAGTAACAATGTTACTTTACAGTGTCATAGATCTAATTAAGTAGGTACAAATTATTAAACATAATTAAGTACAATTTGTACGCATCAATAAAATTAATAATAACTAAACTAAATAATTTCAACAATTCATAATAATTGAATGAAAGAATAGTTAATAATAGACTAAAAATACTAATAATAGACACTAGTACAGAGTAGACTTATTTCCATGCATTTTTGTCTGCAACATAGTCATTGATCTTATAATAAGCTTTCGCAATTAACACACGATTAATGTGCGTTTTGAATCTGTTGTCTGTCAATGCAGTGATGTCGTCAGGTATTTTGTTATAAAAACGAATTGAGTAGCATATAAAAGATTTACTACTTTTGCTAAGTCTGAACTTCGGAGCACACAGTTTGTTCCTGTTCCTTGTGTTATATCCGTGAACCTCATTGTTTCTGAGAATGAAAATTCTACTAACGTCTGCTGCCGTTCCCCATAGTAGTAATCCATATGACATAACGCTATGGAAATAAGCAAAATAAACCAGCCTAGCAGTAGACTGATTTGTAATTTTTCTTATATTTTTAACAGCAAAAGCAGCCGAACTGAGCCTCTTTGCCAGACCCTCGATATGGGAACCCCACTGTAATTTAGAGTCTATCCTAATACCAAGATAAGACGTTTCATTAACAATTTCTAACGTTTCCGAATCTAATTCAATATTTAAATGACTGAGCCGTGTATGCTCATGCTTTATGTACTCCAAAAAAATTATATAGATAGGCCCTTTATTTTCTGAAGTAGTGGCGCTTTTGCTCTAAAAACATGGCATGGCGGCAGGTAGAAAAGAAGCAAGCGGCAGAACTAATTTTTTTTAATCGAAGCAAAAAGGTTCAAACTTTGTTAAAGATTAAACACAATTAGTACAAAACAGTTTATGTAACTTTTTTTGAAACGAATAGGCAAGTAGAAACGTTGCTAACGACACGCTGAGATTTTCAAAGAAAAGGCAAAACAGCTCAAGTATAAGTTATCATTGTCAATTTCCGATTAGAAATATCATAAACAAGACAAAAAAGTTAAATTAAGTATTGTGAAAAGTTATAAACGGCGCCTTTATTATTTATTGTAGAGAGGCAAAACCGTAAACAGACCAAACACCAACGGTTATGCCGCTTTTAATTTCAATGCACTATACTATAGCCTTAAATTTTAGAATAATGGTAATAGAACATGCAAAATTTAATAGAACATTAGCGTTTGTTTTAAACTTTAAGGTAAGGTCCTATTTTATTTATTTGAAACACACCTTGAGAGTGTTTATTGAAATTTCAGGCGACTCATTTAACACGAACGACAACATAATGTCGATGATGCCTACTGCAATCTTATAACGACGAGGGGCGTTGTCGACAGTGGTTGGTATCGTTGGCGGTTGTCGACATGAAATTTCGTTCGTGTGAAAGTGCTCTTTGTGAAGAAAGGGTATTCAATATAAAATAACAAGAAATGCAATCAAAATTTAAAATCTTTATTTATTACTCTTCATAATCTTTCTTTATTTATTCATCAAGTAAACTAAAAAACTGACAGTGACATTAGAAACTAGACAATAATAACTTTACTTTAGAAACTTTGCTTACCATTTGCTAAGATTTCATCCGTCATTTATGTTCTGCGCACCGTGAAATACTAGTGCGCGTTCTGACAATTTGGGAGTGGCTTATAAGTAGGATGGCAGGTAGGTGTCTATGAATTACTGAAATTAAAAAGTAACGTACACCAGAAGGTTCTTTAGCGAAACGGCCCCGCCGGAAGCCATATTGGCAGTTGCTGAGGAGGTCGTCGGATTCTAGATACGACAAAAGCTTTCTATTCAATAATACCCTTTCCATAACTTTACAGAGTATGGAGGTAATGGCAATTGGTCTGTAGTTGGTGGGGTCGGCACAATTGCCCTTCTTGGGCTGCACATTTACAAGCTTCCAGGACTGAGGAACCGCTCTAGTAAGAAGATAAAGGCAGTACAGACGCGTTAGGACCGGAGACAATTCAGGCGCACAGACTCTAAGTCTCTCTCTCTCTCTCTCTTCGGTCGTTCCCTCATGACTGAGGATCGAGATCATCACGGCAGCACTTTGGATTGGACGAACTGTCTCCATGGGGTCCGGTCTGTGGCCATCCTCACCGCGGCGTAGAAGCGGGACGTTGGTGTTTCCTTCAGTTGGTCAGACCATCTGGTCGGGGAACGGCCTCGTGAACGTTTTCCTTCCACGTTTCCCTAAGTGGTCTAGCTGGAATCCCGTCGGAGCCGCTGGCCTTATTAACGTCCAGATTCTGCAAAGCTTTTCTTACCTCTTTGGTGTAAGTGGTGACACTTTGCATGTAAGCACCACAGTGAGGTAAAGTTGGTGGATTTGCACGGTTTGCGTCAAGTCGCGAATTGCCCGCAAACAGAGATGCAAAAGGTTTATTTTGCTTTCTTCGTTGCAGTTTGGGCCAACGTCCCATCGGGTCGCAGCATAGCGGGCAAAGTAGGCCGGCAAAAATTTGACTAGACCGACTTGGACAGGGATTAGAACTGCTTATTACCAGCAGGATAAGATGCTAGGCTGGCTCCTATGCGGCTTATATATGCAGAGCTGAAGGTCTTCTTCTTCGCACGAACCATCCGAGCCCGTTCTTTACAGTCACGAGCGCGTACCCAGGTTTGGTAAGCGGATACTTTACGTGCTTCTGCGCTTGCACAGTCCGCATTAAACCAAGGTTGGGCATTGTGATCGTGAGAGACGTCGGAGAACGGAATAAACTATTCCATTCCCTGACGAATCTTTCCCACGATCGCGTCTGCAGAACTAGCAAGGGATCGTTCAAAGAAAAACACACTTGGCTCTAAGGGTATGATGCAAGAATACAGCAAACGTCATCGCGTACAAACACACAGACGACGGCGTACTTCTTAAACTTGTGTTCAAGAGAGTAACCCGGGTATTTTAGGTACGACACGTCCGGTGGCTTTGCTATCTGCGTCTCCGTCAAAAAGAATACAGTTTTTCGGTTTCAAGATGGTGGTGGACCCGTTCGAGATTGGACTGCAAACCACGGATGTTAGTGAAGTCAAGTGGATGTTAGTTAGTGACCACACTTTTAAAAGTCTGAATTTTCTTTTTAACATTTGCTTTGTTATCGTTTTGGTCCAAACTCCTTGTACTTTTCGAGTAATATCTCCCACAAACCGTTTTCTTCTGACGAGCGTTTTTATAAGTTTCGAACGTAATATCTCACAGGCCTGGCAAATCTCTATAGAGATCGATTAATTCGCTTATAATTTTGCGTTCGCGGTCCTGCGCTTTGGACGTCATTTTGCATTCGCATACGTGCGCACCCGCTGCCTGTCTCAGCGCAACTGTCCTAGGCTAGGTAGCGATGAGTAGCTCGCGAGCGTGTTGTTCTTTTTTGGAATAAAAATTTAATTTTCTAATTTTTGTACGGCGCTAGATTTCTATTGTGTAATAAAAAATAATCTAGCTAAATGATCTAGCCAGAAATCGAAGGGTAAGTTCGTCGATGCAGAAATTGGTTCTCTCATATTGGTCTTCTGTTTCATAACACTTAGGACCCGCGCCCCTATTTGTGACGCGAAAACTCGCTACCGGGTCCGCTGGACCCAGATTATATTGTGTGTCCAAACCTGCTAAATGTTAATGAATAATAACAAACTTAAATAAAACAAGTAACCCATCGAGCGATCGATACGTACAAAAAAAGGCCCTCTAGTGCCCCACTATATCACATTTTTTTTTTGTTAGTCTTCAGAAATAACCTAATTACGTAATTCCTGTATGATTTATCCATAAGTTTTATGTATCAATGTAATCTGCATGAAATTTCCTATCGAAATATCATAAGCTTAGTAAAAAAAAAACTTACATGAGGATGTGAGGTGAGGTGATGATTAAATTATGATTAATGTTATATATCGCACGCAGCGTACCTACACTTTCGTACCTCAATACACTTACTCAATACACAATTCACATATTGCTCATACACTTTCACTTAAAACAACACTAACACCACAACGTACATTTATTCAAGTATTCACATTTCAAATTTCAGGCTTTGAAGTCACATGTTGACTAAGTTATTCACAATAATATGCACCGCATAGGCAATTACCTAACGGCGGCCATCACCGAACTGAGGCCGCGATATCTTGTTTTTTCGTTGTTTTCATTTGTTATTAGTTACATTAGTTATTTGGTAATTGAATGTGATTTTATCCATAACTGTGTATGTATTCGACAAACTTACACACTTTTATTTATATTTCTTACTGACGAAAAAAGCTACTCACATACACGCTTACGAAAAAATCACACTTCAAAAGTTCATGACTGATTCTACAATAACTATTTTTTTTAACACAATCCACACTCTTTTTCAAGTAATTAAATATATACTTTATATAAGATTACTCGCCGTTTTCGTCGAGAATTCATTTTGAACAATACACCTAAACCAACTACAAAAAAAAACACAAGTAAGATAAAAAAACACAATCAAAAACTCACTAAAAAGCAAAAAATAAACTTAATTTACATTAATAGATAAAAATAGCATATGTATCTACATATTCATGATTATAATATCTAAACAAACAAGACCTTACTTACTTGTTACCTACTTATAAACACGTATTTTACGTTCTACAAGAACCTATACTATAACCTATTTATTACAAAATATGAATTTTTAGATATGTGATAATTCTTGTCTAAACCTATTACTTACCTATTAATCTATTTAAAATATTAAATGTATGTGCTACCTATCTGTCTGTTTGAAGTCGGTGCCAAGCCATAGGTATGTTGCATGCAGAGTGCAGGGTGGTGCAGGCCCGCTGCTATAGGACGCAAGGCGCGAGTGCGGGTGGGTGGGCGGTGCTCGCGCTGAGCGATTCAACCCAAAGTGACAGACAGACACATGCGGGCAGACGTCGTTAACGGTCGCTTTGTATGCTATTAAATTTTTTGCGTTATTGTTGTTGCTGATAGATTTCTATAGTTTGAAAGTTTCTTACTGTTGTTTTTGTTATTGTTCTCTGTGTCTTTGATTATTATCATTTTTTTAATATCATTAGGATTTCGGTTTCGTTTTTGTTATTAATTAAAATTGTATATTTTATATATGACGTAGGTATATATTTTTTTTCTGTTTGTGCTTGGCACCGACTTCAAATAGACAAATAGGTAGCACATACATTTAATATTTTAAATAGATTAAGGCGATTAGAGTCTTCAACGACCTTGGACGTTTGAGCTCACCGCCCCGCGCGCCAATAACGCATCCCGCACGAAAACACCGGTCAAAGAATACACGGGCGTAGAATGTACATAAGCGCACTCCATACATTACTGCCTATTACTTGAGTTTGAATTGATGAAACTAACGAGGTACTTCTAAAATGTAGCTTAAGATGTTGGTGTACGTAAGTAATTATAATCCAAAGTTGAATTAGTTTAATTGGAGCAAGCGACGTATGTTATTATTTGACAATTCTGGCATTCTGACCGGTCGCATATTTTTTTTAAAGAGAAGCCCACGATCAATTCTGTGCTATTTGATTATTTCTATACTTACTTAAATAGAAGCCAAAAATATACTTAATGTCTAAAGCGTCGCATTACCGGGATATATTCAATTAAAAATTTACATTTTGACACGTCGTCGTCAACTTTTTTAGATTTTATTTTTATTTTATTCTGATTACGACACTAATGTGGTGTGGAAGAAGATGTAGTGAGGTTGAGATGGTTTGCACATTTAGAAAGGAATTGATGAAAAAAGATTGACTGAAAGGATATCTAAAATGAGTGTCCGCATTTACCAAAAAGAGGTACAGAGGTAAGAGTTCAAAGAGGTACTTAAGACACTTCGCACTTTAGATGTAAAAAGCCAGTGGGCCAGACGGAATTCCAGCAATTGTTCTGCGGACTTGCGCGCCTGAGCTGTCTCCAGTTTTAACACGCCTATTTCGACTCTCTTTAAAGGCTGGCCTTGTTCCTAGAGCTTGAAAGTCTGCTTATGTGCAACCGGTTCTGAAAAAAGGTAGCTGATCTGACCTTACCAACTATCGACCTATCGCTATCACGATAAATAAATGTTTGGAACGTGTTTTAAACAACAAGCTCCTTGCATACCTAGAAATGAACGATCTCCTTAGCGAACTACAATTCGGATTTCGTCCGGGGCGGTCTACGGGAGATCTACTAATCTATGCAACACATCTGTGGAGTGAAGCTATTGAAAAGCACGGTAAAGCCCTTGCCGTGCCTTTAGACATTTCTAAGGCTTTTGATATGGTCTGGCATGCGAGCTTACTTACCTAACAAACTTCCAAGTTATGGGATCCCCGTTGGTTTGTGAATTTGGATATATGATTTTTTGAGGGAACGATCGATTCGAATGGTCTTCGATGGCCAATCTTTCGATGTAATGGCAATAGATGCCGGGGTACCTCAAGGGTCCGTTCTGTCTGCGACGCTTTTCCTGCTGCACATAAATGATTTGATGAAACCCGATATTATTGGGTATGCAGATGATAGCACAGTTGTGGACAGATACTTTCCAATGCACGAGCTACCAAGGACGAAACTCATGCCCTGAGAGTGTGAATAAACAAATTGGGCAAATCTGCAATGGCAGACCTTGGCGAACTTATAAGGACCAAGTCGGAGAAGTCCTAAAGGAAGGCCAGGTCAAATCACCACTAACCGACGAGCGTGTATGAAAGGTCTGATGACAGTACGATAGGCAGAATGTGTATGTCTAGATCGTAGCAAATGGAAATCTGTGGTCTCTGCCCATCCTTACAGGAAAAGGGAAAAATGTATGTATGATAATCATTTCATAAGAGAAACACGTAAATTAAAATTCAGGGTGAAACTTTTGAATCGAGTCACCTGGATTGGGGGTGGCGAGGGGGGAATAGGGGGAAGGGGGAGGAGTATCGCCCCACTTACCCCCCCTGCCGCAGACAAGTAGTCTTTAAATTATGTTAATTTTTTAAAAATATGGAAATTTCCAAAAACGTCGTTTTTGGCGCTTCGCCGACCGCTCCCGCGGCACGCTCGGTTCGCTCGCTCGGCTCACGCGTTTTTGGTCAACATACTAACCTAACTTCCTAATTCCCCTATTAATAATTCCTAAGCCCCCCTCCCTCCCGCTTTGGTTCTGTTACTATGGCAGCTAAAATGTTATTAAACCTTTATTTAACAACCTCTTAGACCCGCACAGTGTTAGTTTCTTCAAATTCAAGCAACTCGATCCAAAAGCCAACCCAAATTCAGTAAACTTTTTATCATAAATAATCTGTATTAAGGTGCTTGTTTCTTCGATTGACTTTTTCGAAGCATTTTGATCTAGATATACAAGTACAATTAAATTTCGTCAAACGTCTATAAGCGACATAAACTTAAAATTATTATTATAAGATTATGGATCATAATTAGTGTCCACGCGCGAGGGACACACCACAACACAATCGTCTCGTCTGACTGCACTACTCTCTAAGCACACTAATCCAAAAATATACAGTCTCAACGCACACAGACAAAGAGAAAACAAGTTTTATCGTCCGTAAAAATCTGGTAGCGAGTGACACAGCCTTCCCGTCTGAACCCCAGCGGACGACTGCGGGCGGCCCACGCCCGCGCAGCTCTGCAACTAAACGTTCGGAATTCCTGTTTTTCGTAATTTTTGAATTAAAATGTTGTTCGATTCACAAAATTAATGTTGTATTTAAAGATTGTAGGATTCTCAATTTGTCAGTATAAGAATAGTTACATTATCATAGTCGTTTAGGAGGAGTAGGGAATTTAAGTCAAAAAACGCTGTCTCGTAGTTTTTTTTAAAATATACAATACAAAGACATAAAGAAAAAACCAATGTACCACCTCAAGTCATTGAACAGATGTTTCACATATATTTTTTTCAACTTTTTCTGACCAGCCATTAATGAGGAGTAGGCTTTACAAAATGCACAATTTTCGGAAATTGAGGGATCTAATCGCCTTAATAGGTAAGTAATAGGTTTAGACAAGAATTATCACATATGTAAAAATTCATATTTTGTAATAAATAGGTTATAGTATAGGTACTTGTAGAATATAAAATACGTGTTTAGAAGTAGGTAACATAAGTAAGTATGGTTTTGTTTGTTTAGATATTATAATCATGAATATGTAGATACATATGCTATTTTTATCTATTAATGTAAATTAAGTTTATTTTTTGCTTTATAGTGAGTTTTTGATTGTTTTTTTTTATCTTACTTGTGTTTTTTTTAAGTCTGTTTATTTTTTTTATAAAAAAAATATTTATTTTTCTCTTTTTAGTGTTAGTAATAGGTACGTATAAAGTACAAATTTCAGTCAAGTCGCCTTTACACCTTCAACGCTATCGACGAGTCACTAGAGGCAGCAACAAACGGAAAACGACCACCATCTAACGTCATTCTTGCTGATGTTAATAACTGTGGCGGGTTGATGCACGCACTGAAGTACGGTATAGGCTCCAGAATCATGTTAAGACGTAGGTAACATTTCTGTTATTGAAGGCCTAGTCAACAGGGAAATGGGGATCGTGTCCAAGTTTATGTAGTCTGCCCTTTGCCGTGATCAAATAGAATCAGGCGAGTTACCGGATTCAGTGTGCATAAAATTTGATGACGACACTATTGGCACAAAAGACAGTGATGGGTTAGTGGCCATAGCGCCCGTATCAACAACATTCCAAGCAAATAAAGGGTACGGCGATGTTGAACGTAGAATGCTGCCGCTAATCCTGAGTTGGGCGGTAACGGTGCAAAAACTCCAGGGCACCACTTTAAACAGAGCCGTGATTGACTAGGGTAAGAAATATTTTGCCAAAGGCCAAGTCGATGTAGCACTTAATCGTGTGAAGACACTGGATGGCATTGCTCTTTGAGACTTAGAGCCTAACAAATTGCTTAACAAACCGCATGATGAAAAAGCATTGCGCGAAATGGAACGATTAAGATTATTATAAAAAAAAGAAAACTTATTTTCTAATATCCTCCATCCAAATTTACAAGTCCCCCTTTCTCGTACAAAACACCACAGTAACTGTGTAAAATGCATAAACCAAAATAAATACAAGTTAATATGGTATGGCAAGTACAAATACACAACTCCTTAACCGTCAGGAGTTGAGGAATTGTACATTGCATCATCAGCTTACCCGAATAACTTGATAGTACACAGCTAGACTTCTATAATATAATAATAATAAAAAGAATAATCCCCTAACTCCTAATCGTTGAGGAGTTGTGTCTCCCATCATGAGAGGTTTTTTACTGACATTCCAGTTTCAACTACAAAAGCCTTGATTTCCTCCCCCACTGTAGCTGAATCTGTTTTGAAGGAGAATGTTAAAGATTGTGAAATTAATTTCAGTTTTCAGAAAATTTGTGTTATAGATATATTAAAAACATTTAACACTCTCAATAAAAAGAAAACTGCTGATCTGTGGGGTAATTCCGTGGATGTCGCTAAATCAGTAATTATGACAATAGCGTCAGTTTTAGCTTGCATATTTAACGAATGCATTGACTGTGGTGTTTTTCCTGACCTAATGAAACATAGCAAATTAATTCCATTGTTTAAATCAGGTAGCACTTCTGACCCCTCTAATTTTAGACCTATTTCTGTGCTACCCACATTTAGTAAAATTTTTGAAAAGTTGATGCTAGACCAAATTCAAATTTATTTTCATAGAAATAAACTTTTACATTGTAAACAGTATGGTTTTACTAGGGGTCGCTCAACAACTGACGCCGGTGTTGAGCTTTTAATCCAAATATTTGATACTTGGGAGGAATCACAGGATGCCCTAGGGGTATTTTGTGATTTATCCAAGGCTTTCGATTGTGTTTTACATGAAACTTTGGTCAGGAAGCTTAACCACTATGGAATTAGGGATGCTTCTTTGAGCCTTCTAATCTCATACTTGAGTAACAGGATTCAGAAGGTCGACATTAACGGTAAAAGATCTCCGGGATCAGTGGTTACAATGGGAGTTCCGCAGGGTTCAATACTAGGTCCATTCTTGTTTTTGGTTTATATTAATGACTTACCTTATTTTGTAAAAGACAGTCATGAGATAGTATTGTTTGCTGATGATACTTCACTTTTATTCAAAGTGAAACGACGACACCCAAATTATGACGATGTGAATAATGCGATCTCAAAGATTGTTCACTGGTTTAGTGTAAATAACTTGCTATTAAACGAGGGAAAAACCAAATGTGTAAGATTTGTATTGCCTAATGTTAAGCAAGTAACAACTAGTGTACAAATAAAAGTTAAGAATGTGAATCCTGTGGACACCACTGTGTTTCTAGGCATCACGTTAGATGCCAAGCTTCAGTGGGGCCCACATATAGCTAAATTGTCGAATAGACTTAGCTCTGCGGCTTATGCAGTAATGAAGATCCGTCAGTTAACTGACGTTGATACATCCAGATTAGTTTATTTCAGTTACTTTCATAGTGTAATGTCGTACAGCATTTTACTGTGGGGAAATGCTGCCGACATTCAAACTATCTTTGTGCTTCAGAAGAGGGCTATTCGAGCAATATATAACCTAAAGGCTGGCGACTCTCTCAGAGAGAGATTTAAGAATATAAATATAATGACAGTTGCATCACAATACATTTATGAAAATTTAATTTATGTTCATAAAAATACTGGAATGTTTTCAAAAAACAGTGATATTCACAATGTAAACACTAGAAGTAAGAACAAATTAGCAGTACCTTATACTAGGCTCCATAAAATAAATAATTCTTTAAGGGGTCTGTGTGTAAGATTTTACAACAAAGTACCAAATGATATTCAGAAATTAGATCTTAATAAATTTAAAATCAAAATCAAAGAAAAGCTTTATAAAAAAGCTTATTATAAAGTGTCAGATTACACAGAAGACAAAACAGCTTGGATCTGAAATGCTCCAAGCACTCCAACAGCTATTTCTAATTGTCTTTATTTAATTGATACTAGATTGTATGTATTGTAATTTTGTATTGCATCATTTTTTATTTTTTTTTATTCATATTTTGTATTGACCTGGTAACGACATACTCTTTTTTTTGTTTGTAAATGTCGTTGCTTTTGTACGCTGTGGTTTCTTGCGCCCATTCTTTGCCACAGTTAAAAAATTATGTCCTGAATGGGTGGTAGGTTAAAAAAGATTTGGACGATTCAAAGTACTTATTAATTGAGTTTATTGAATAAATATATTTTGACTTGACTTGACATCATTATCAGATCAGCAATGTCATCAGATGCTGACTACAAGAAGCAAATATATGATTATTTAGAAATTATATGAAATACATAGGTACGTGCCTATAAAATATGAGGGTTTCCCTCGATTTCCCTGGGATTCTATCATCAGATCCTGACTTGGTGGCAATTTTTTAAAATCGGTTCACAAATGACGGAGATATCGCTGGACATACATTAAGTGATATCGCTGTAGATACAGAAATACCCAGCATATTTTGTAAAAAATAAAGACATCGAAATAAATTTACGGGATTCAAGAAAAAATAAATTGGCTATACCTAAATGTAATTTACCTTATTCCAGAAAAATGTATTTTACATGGCCATAAAAATATTTAATAAATTACCGTTAGACATAATGAATCTCCCGTTAGAAAGAAATAGATTTAAAAATAGTTTATCACAATGGCTCCTAAAGCACAATTTCTACTCCGTCAAGGAATATTTGGAAATAATATGACATCTTGCTTTTAATTATCATTGACATTATCATATCACTCTTAATTTGCAATAATATTGATTTTTAGTAATTATGACATTTTAATGAATTATAATTTAATTGTATTGTTTGTATAAATTGTACAGACATTTTGACATTATCATTAACTCTTAATTTGCAATAAAGTTATTTTTTGATAATTATGACATTTGAATGAATTGTAATTTAATTGTATTGTTTCTCATAATTTGCAATAATATTAATTTTTAATAATTATGACATTTAAATGAATTGTAATTTAATTGTATTTGTTTGTATAAATTGTAAAGATACTAGTTAACATTAATAATTAATTTCAGACAAAAAGTCAATTGATGTAGTTATAATTATGGATATTTGCATGCCTACATACTTATGGCAGAATATTGTTGATACTTTAAATCATTGTCTTACATCTCAATGTTGTGTACATGATATTCAGCAAATAAATGATTTATGATTTTTAAAAAAAACATACACGTCGAACATAGAACCTCCTCCTTTTTTGAAGTCGGTTAAAAATGAATGACGCAACAACTGACAAAAAAACGTTCGACTTTTTTCTATAATTTTTCTGACTTCCGTTCAGAGTCGTTGTCAAATGGTTCAAATAAAAGTTACTCCATATGAACCAAATAATATTTTAAGCTAAACGGAAACACCGCTAGTGCCAATAGGACCGCTAAAGTTTGAACGAGAGTGGCGCGCTGTGCTACGATCACATATGTTACCAAAGCGCGCGAGAGATCTAGTTTCGAGTCACACACCGTGTGACTAAATCGTTCGGTGAGGTAATGGATGCAAAGACCTAAGATGAATGATAAGTCTCGCTGCGCTCGACTAGATACGGCGCTACCTAAAAACCACAGCTCCGTAAATGCGGCAACTCATTATTGTAGTGTGTTTATGAGAATTTGCAAGGATGCTAGTGTGCGTGAAGAATTTGTTGCCAGCTGCTCAACTGTTACCCGAGTCAATGGGAAAAATTTTTGAAAAAAAATTTATGCTGTGATGTATATTAGTTAAGTTGCTGGTTATAAATGTAGCTCAGAAAATATTAAAAAATTAACAATTAATTAAAAGCGAATATGTATCAATATAATTGTATATTATTATGTAGGTTAGGCGTAGGTTTCTTCTGTAGAAAAATGGTAGGTATGTATAGCAATGATTAGACCTCATTTTTTAGTAGTTTTTTTATTTACATGTAATATTTACAAATTATCATTAAATATAATCATGTGGAAAATAAGGTTTTACCAAAATAGCGTTTTCCTTTTCTATTCTACCAAACTTTTTCATATATTATTTAGTACCTATATATCTTTAAGATAGTCTTAGTTAGGTTACCTAATTTACAAATTAATAGTCGTGTAGATACGAACATTTTAAATAAAACCATATTCTATACTTCTATTACTAATATAATAAAGAGGTAAAGTTGGTGTGGTTGTAGGGGGTAATCTCTGAACCTACTGAACCGATTTTGATTTTTTTTTACCAATATGAAGCCACGTTATTTGTGAGTATCATAGGCTATATATTAACCCGAAAAATGATTGTGGGGGTGTATGGGATAATGGGATGTACATGCGGACGAACTCCAGGCGGGCCGCTAGTCACATTATACATATTATAGTTAAACCTACTATAAGGAACAGTCTGTTCATTTAATACTAAAATTTATTATTAATAATTAAAAATTACATTCCACTAATTTGTACAAGTTTGCGATACATTTGTCTTTTCGAATTTACACATTTTTGCAAGTTTTCTCTTTTCGATATATAATTTATACCGGCACAGTGTTTCTCATACATTCTCTATGAACGCATCTCCACTTGTCAGTGATAATGCTCTCAGTGTCAGTGCCGCCACCGGCAAATCACGGACGTATTCGTTTTGACAAAATTCATAGACAATGTATGAAATAATATTTTTCACTGTGCCGGTACACTATTATTTATTCTGTGGTACTGTGTCGGAACTGTGACTTCACTGATATGTGTGAAGCAACCTTTAAAATATAATATTACCCGTTCTCAGTTTTATTAAAATCCGTCCAGCGGTTTTTGTGTGATGCGCGTCAAACAAACAGACAGACAAAAAATCCAAAAATGATTCTAATGTTCACGTATCCTTCATCCCCTAGATTATGTTTTTCGCAAATATTTTCGATGTAGGTACAGACACGAAAATTTTACATTTCAGGAACATAGGTCAAAATGATAAAAAATAGCTTTTCAATACTTTAGTCAATCAGCTGATTGCGCATTTTGTATGGGGAAAAAATAATAAGATAAGATATAGATCACAAAGATAAGTAAACATGAAATAACATAGAACTAGGTTAAGTATATAGTAACTTTGTAAGACAAATGAAATAGGTTACCTATTTAATAAAAGACAATAACAATAAATTCACATAATAAAAATCTCAACCACGGGGACTTTCTTGTATAAGCGGCAACACTGAATAGCGTTTATAGTTCATATTATTTTATGATGAAATTTCGAAATTATACGATACTTACTGATGGTATCGCGTTAATCATTCATCTAAGGCAAAGACAATTATTTATTATTTAAACATATAAAATTATACATAGTTTTTAGACTCATGTTACTTTCAGGACTTATATTATTTTTATTTTCTTATACTCGTAGGTACATATTTTTCCCATACTACTATAAATTATCTGTTAAATAAAATGAGATCAATCACAACTTATGCGTGTTTTATAAAATAACTCTGAAAATCAACATTTTTTTTTTATAGCAGGAGGCAAACGAGCAAGCGGGTCACCTGATGGAAAGTAATCACCGCCGCCCATGGACACCCGCAAAACCAGAGGAATCGCAGACGCGTTGCCGGCCTTTAAGGAAGGAATAGGCTCGTTTCTTGAAGATCACTAAGTCGTAACGGTCCGGAAATACCGCCGCCGAGAGCTGGTTCCACAACACTGTAGATCGAGGCAAGAAATTTCTTGAAAAACGCACAGTAGTAGACCGCCATCCATCAAGGTGATGTGGATGGAATGACAGTCGATTGCGTGTAGTGCGGTGAAGGAAATCAGCTTCAGGGATCAAGCCGAACAATTCCTCAGAACACTCCCCATGATATATACGGTACAATATACAGAGAGACGCAACGTCTCTCCGAAGAGCCAGTGGATCGAGCCGACCTGAAATATCCACGTCGTCGATAATTCGAGCAGCTCTGCGTTGGATGCGGTCAAATGGAAGGAGTTGGTATTGGGGTGCTCCTGCCCAAAGATGGGAGCAGTATTCCATATGCGGCATGACCTGCGCTTTATACAGTTGTAAGCGGTGGGCCGGCGTGAAATACTGACCCGCTCTATTAAGCACACCCAGTTTTTTCGAAGCTAGCTTTACCTGCCAAATGACCACGAAACTGAACGTCACTCGAAATATCGACGCCAAGGATTCCAATAGTCGGATTGGTATCAAGGGGAGCTCCCTCAAAGTTTAGAGGTACGACGAAGGGATGTTTTTTTGCGGTAAATGCGCAAACTTGTGTTTTTGGGGGGTAAAACATGTTCTCGGTGCTGACACCAACTTGTGACTGATCACAAGTTTATTCCGGCTCTCAATGACGCTTTCCAGAGAAATATTAGCTCGCCCGGTATAGAGCGTATCCCCAGTACTATCGTCCGCATAGCAATGAATGTTGTTGTTATGCAACATGTCATTGATATGCAGAAGAAACAGAGTAGGGGACAACACACACCCCTGCGGGACTCCAGCATTCACGGGCTTCATGTCGGAGCACGAACCGTCGACTGCGACTCTGATGCTACGCCCAGTAAGGAAGCTGGCAACCCATGAACACAATTTCTCAGGAAGCCCGTATGATGGAAGTTTAGAAAGAAGGGCCCTGTACCATACCTTGTCAAAGGCTTTCGCTACGTCCAAGCTAACTGCTAGTGCCTCCCCTTTACTCTCGACTGCCTCCGCCCATCGGTGAGTAAGGCACACTAAAAGATCACCAGCCGAACGACCGCGACGAAAACCATACTGGCGATCACTTAGTAGCTGGTTCTCTTCTAGGTACCCGAAGAGCTGGCGGTTTATAATGGACTCCATTACTTTGGAGAGTAAAGAGGTAATAGCTATTGGCCTGTAGTTGGACGGATCTGAGCGATCGCCTTTTTTTGGGATCGGGTGGACAAGGGCTGTCTTCCAAGCATATTTTATTAAGGGGAATTAATTTATTTATGGGGAAACTCTTGTCACATTAATAAAGCGTTAGTAGCAATGATATTATAAACTATAGATATGTTACGTTCATAGTAATTTGCGTTTAAAATCTGTTCCAAAGCTGCACCCATTGACAAGTTTCACTGTTAAGTAAAACAAAAGATACGAAATAGCATGCAAACGAAAGAGATAGTATAATTTTAATGATTGCACTTCAAATGTTTCTTGTGCATAGAGTAACATTTATAGTCGTAGGTGGACACTTGATTGAAAAGTAAGTACATAGGTAAGAAATAAAACATCTTATGAAAGTAAATCAAATTTATTAAAAATTTGAAAAATGAAATAATTAATAATGAAAGTAACTAAACAAAATATATATTTTAAATACCTTAAAAAAAATCTTTTTGTCTCTAAAAGTTTTTGTATTTCGGGGTTATTTTTATGTGCAGAATGGCGGCGAATATTTATGTATTTATCAATTATGGTTTTAATGAGATGTACTCGATGATTGAAAATGGGTGTCTGATATTTGAATGTTCGAAAAATGAGTCAAAACATAAGAATTCAAAAAGTTTTTTAAAATGCGGCACTTTAATTTCTCTACGTCTTCATTGCTAAAGTCTGGCTATCAAAAGTAGTCCTTGGATATTTTAGCAAACTTTCTACATGGTAATAAATGCAAATGACGACATCAGTTTCCCAAGTTGTCAGTTGGTCGTCAGTAGTTTTATGTGATCTTGTTTTATCGATTTACGGGTGTAAAAATGAATAAAACTATTAAAAGCGGAGTGCGGAAGATGTTGTTTTGCATGATTTTAAAGTTTCAAGTAAAAACAACTGGAGAAAGACTCGCGACCTTTACCAGATTGTCGGACCACCTTGTTGGAGGCTTGCCCACATTGCGTCTTCCGGTGCGCAGTCGCCACTCGAGAACCGTACTGCCCCAATGGCCGTCGGTTCTACGGGCGATGTGACCTGCCCATTGCCACTTGAGCTTGGCGAGTCTTTGGGCTATGTCGATTACTTTAGTTCTTTTACGAATCTCCTCATTTCTGATTTGATCACGTAGAGAAACCCCGAGCATAGCCCTCTCCATTGCTCTTTGCGTAACTTTGAGCCTTCCTATTAGGCCCATAGTGAGCGACCACGTTTCGGTACCGTATGTGATCACTGGCAACACACACTGGTCGAAGACTTTCGTCTTGAGACACTGCGGTATTTTGGACGAGAAGATATTTCGTAGCTTACCGAACGCTGCCCAACCGAGTTGGATTCGATGATTGACCTCTTTCTTAAAGTTGGACCTACCTAACTGGACCGTTTGTCCCAGGTATACATATTCGTCAACAACTTCGAGAGCAGAGTCTCCAACCTTCAGAGAAGTGGGCACGACACGCAAGTTAGATATGATTTTCGTCATCTCCATGTTTATTTTAAGGCCCACTTGTTGAGAGACTCTGTTGAGTTCACCGAGCATTGTGCCGAGGTCTTCCAGGGTCTCAGCCATGACTAGTATATCGTCATGACTACTATATCGTCGGCAAATCGAAGGTGACTGATGTACACGCTGTTGATATTTGAAGACGACAGGAATCAGTGAAAACAATGAGTGAACTGTAAAATTAAATGTAATAGCAAAAATATGGACGAAAAAAGTATTATACAATGAACAATATGTTTTGGCAACTAAGGCTGATAACAAAGATCAAAAGCTAGCAAAAATGTGGCAACATCACAGACAATTTTTAAACAATTCTTTTTAACACCGAAAATACTTAAAAACTAACTAAACCTAACAGGAGGTCTGCAACATCCTCCCCTCCGTGCAGCACTGCACCAACTAACTCGTGAGCTTTACTAGCTTCTTTGAGGGGCGGCGCAGCACACCTCCCGCTGTGGCAACATCGACCACTCTAGTCACCCCGTCCTTGCCGGGGTACAAGCGGATCACTCTGCCTCGTGGCCACGAACCTCTGGGGAGGTTTCCATTAACTATTAAAACCACATCATCGTACCACGTAGCGCTTCTCATGTCGGCGTAGGATAGTCACAGTGATAGGCCCAAAGTGGTCAACACCCGTGTATGTGAAGGGTCTTTGGTGATGAGCCATTCTTTGTTGTGGAAGATCACCCGTTGTTGGGTTCATTGGTTGAGCTTTTCGAATCTTGCAGAGCAGGCACTGCCTTGCCACATGTCTAACCGTGGCTCGCAGCCGGAGGAGCCAGAACCTCTGTCGTAGCTCGTTCACCACCGACTCGTGATTGGGATGTCCTGCTCGCCTGTGATAGAATCCCACGAGCATGCGCACGACTCTGTGGCTACCGTCAAGCAGAATAGGGCAGCGGGAGTCCGGGTCTATGTCTTTGACAGCCTTGATTCGTCCAACGAGATGCAAGAGTTTGTCTTCTCCCAACATAGGTGACAGCTTGATGATGCGACTGGTCGAAGGGATGGCCTGTAATGGATTGCTGGCGGGGAGTCGAACCCCGGACTCTCGTGGCGGGAGCGCGCCGTGAGTAAATCCTACATTTCCTTCCGCCGGAGGGGCTTAGAAGGTTTCCTAGCTAGCTCAGCGTTAGAAGGGTTAGCCACGGGGTGCGACAAATAAACACGGGTATATGACTATCGTACGGACGGGTCTTTTACGCCCCTTTATTGAAAGTAAGTATTATTCTATGTCCTTACGTCTACGGTGGCGTGACGAGAGTGATTGTTGGGTTCTACGGAATCGGGAAACGGCCCTACATGGAAAGTTCCAGGGGAACGGAGTTCTCAGACGAGCGAGTGCGGGGCATGCCCGCACGGTTAGAGAACTCTCCACTAAGCTACAGACAAGGAAACCCAGGTGAGCAACTCTCGGTGGAGCCCGCACTGCTCCAACTTGAGGATCCCTGTCTATACCGATACAATGTACCCACAATCAATAAATCACGCCCGGTTACGGAATCTACGACTACCGCGGATTGACTCAAACGTCCCTAAGGACGGAGGCCAGGTGAGCAAGTATGCGGTGAAAGCCCGCACTGCTGCAACTCGAGGTCCCTATCGGCCTAGACGCGCACATGCGGTGAAAGCCCGCACCGCGCAGCTAGGTCGGGTCAGGCGATGCGTCGAGGCAACGACTGGTCGCGAATAGACTCAAACGTCCCTGAGGACGGAGGCCAGGTGAGCAAATATGCGGTGAAAGCCCGCACTGCTAAAACCCGAGATCCCTATTGGCCTAGACGCGCACATGCGGTGAAAGCCCGCACCGCGCAGCTAGGTCGGTTCAGGCGATGCGTCGGCGACGGCGCCGAGGCAGCGACTGATGGCGAGCTCTGGGCGCGGGCGCTTTTTATAAGGCTCGCGGCTGTGACGTCACGCTGTCTGTGTGCCCGGTGTGTGTGTCTTTCCTTGCGCGGCGCGTGGCGCGCCGTCGCACTGCCTCCCCCTCTCTGGAGATTTTTACCTACGGGAAAAATCACCGAAAACAAATGCATGACACTGGTATGAAAGCCTTTCTACTATGGCTTCTACTGGTAAACTTGTATAGGTACTTACTATACTTAACATTAACCTAAATTGTGGAAGAACAAATTTTGCTTCCCGGTAACGATACCAACAAAATGACTATGTAGTTTGTACGTAACTAATTAACGACAATCAAAAAATAAACTAATTGAAAGAGAAATATTGCGGAGTTGGTTCGTGGAAAATAATGGTCTATCAACCTGCGTAATAAACAATATAATATTTATTAATAATAATAAAAAAACTACGTCTACACCCATCTCCCTACTACTAACTACGCCTACACTGGGACTATCTCGGCGCCTGTTTAGTCTTCGCTAGGCGAATGAGCCCCCTCTTCTGCCCGCCGTTCCGTTTCCGGCCCGCCCTGCGTGTCCCGTTTCTACGGACCGGCCCTGGTGGCTGCGGGGCCTCCTGTGCCGCACTCTCGCCCGGGCTGTCTTCAACCAAGTTGACGTACTCTGTTCGGTCGGGCTGTAGTTCCCGGGGTGGTGTGGACTTTCGGTGATCGG
Organism: Scoparia ambigualis; assembly: GCA_963921215.1. Classification (NCBI taxonomy): domain Eukaryota; kingdom Metazoa; phylum Arthropoda; class Insecta; order Lepidoptera; family Crambidae; genus Scoparia; species Scoparia ambigualis. Next base: position 37,139,052 of record OY992510.1, read on the forward strand.
TTCCCAGTGCTTCCTATGTAAAAAGCAGAAGAAATCTTTCTTTCTCTTCCTTATGCGGTATTCTTGTGGTAATTTTAACCCTTTTTCTATTTGTTTTCGTTTCTTACTGTCCCCGGTTTGTTCTGTTGCGGTGCAGATTGGATTTCAGGATAGCTTATCTGCTATTTTTGCGGTTCGGTTCGGCTTTGGATTTCTTAGACAGTATTTTTGTGGTGATTCTAAGCCTTTTTCTACTTGTCTTCGTTTCTTATTGTACCAGGTTTGTTCCGTTGCGGTGCAAATCGGATTTCGGGAGAGCTCATCTGCTATTTTCTTGGTTTGGTTCGGTTTCGGATTTCTTGGATAGTATTTTTGTTTCACCGGTTCGTTGTGTATCCTATTGATCTTTTGTGTGGCGGGTATGGCTGGCTCTTTTTTGTTCTGTGTACTCTTGGCCACCTCTGGCGATGTCTCGGGGTTTTGTTCGGGGTCTTTTTGATCCTCCGGTGTCACAGCTTCGCCTGCCCATGTTATTACCATGCCTATCCTCTTCAACACGTCCATACCTATTATCGTGCATGCTGCCGTCGGTAGTACCCCTACACAATGTTTTATTCGTACATTTTTCATTTGGAGTTCTGTCACAACTGTCTTTCCTACCTGTGTTTTTGTTCCATCCGCGAGTATGACCTCTTTTTGGGTAGGCATTTCTATTGCCCCCCGTGCTATGCAGTCTTTATATACTGTCTGGTTTATGTACGTGTTTGTGGCTCCTGTGTCCACTATGCATCGGTGCTTGGTTCCCATGAGTTCTACTTCTACGTAGATTCGGTTGTCTTCTCTGTTTTGCTCGTTGGCGGCCCCCACGGTGTCATTCGTGGTATGAATTTTCTCCCTACGTCCCTGTTGGTACGTGCCGGCGTCGTTGCTGCGCGGCTCCCTGTACCCTCTGTACTGGTTTTCGTGCGGTGTCGTAGCTATGTTCTCGTACTCTGCGGCTAGTTTCAGGAGTCCAGTGTTTGTTATAGTAGAACCGAGGTATACATAGGATTGGACAACCTCACAGTTGCCAATCATAGAGATTTCAGGATGTTTAGTTCAGCTCGGTCCACTATCATCATCTTGGTCTTGTCTCTGGTGACCGCAAGTCCGAAGGAGAGGCTTGTTGTTTCTAAACGTGTCAGCAGGTATTCCATGTCTTCTTTCGTTTGTGTGAGAAGAGTTGTGTCGTCGGCATACCTCAAGTTAGATATCCTTCGACCTCCAACTGAAACGCCTCGTTCCCATTGTTCCAGAACTATTCTCATTAAACATTGATGTTGAAAAGAAGTGGAGAGAGTATGCACCCCTGTCGCACACCGATCGAATCTATGTAGTCATCCATATAATAACTAAACAAGATGGCGTCAGCAGCTTTAGGGTATGAGCGGACGTGCTCCTCTGCATTTTTATTTTTGATGTATTGAGTGATAAAGGGGCTGCAACACGCGCCAAAGACGACGGCCGTCATCCTAAACTCTTTCAAAAGTTGGCTGCTGTCTGTTCTCCATAAATACCGCAAGGCGTCTCTATCTCGTTCCCTGATTCGGACTTGGGGGAACATTTCCTTAATATCTGCTGCCAAAGCAACACCGTACCGTGGTACACTTTATTTTAAAATATCCTCTTAACTATGCAGAAACACCTGATGATATCATTTTTCTATAAAACACACCGAAACTAGTATTTTTTTGGAAAATAAAAAATCATTAAATGGGTTTAGAAATCATAAACATGAAACGAAACGTGCAAATAAAGGGTGAAAATGTGACAGTGACACTTGTCTAAACTTGTCTTCTGTGGTGACAAATGACAAGTGACAACTGTCATAGCATACTGGATTTTTGTGATGTGATGGTGGTGAGAACATTTTTTGAGATTTAAACTCACAATGGATAATAAATAGGTGCAATCATCATCATTATCATCAGCCTATAAACGTTCCACTGCTGGGCACAGGCCTCCCACGTGAACAATAGTACGTGGGAATATTGGGCCATAAACCACTACGCTGGCCCAATGCGGGTTGGTGGATTTTAACAACTGCCATCTTAGGACAACAACCGGGACCAACGGCTTAACGTGCCTTTCGAAGCACGGAGGAGCTCGAGATGTTTTAAATGGTCACCCATCAGGCGACCCGGCATTGCGAAAGTTGCTTATCGGGCAAGATCGCAAGCCGAACGCGCTAGCCGCTGCGCTATCGAGCTCCTCTCCTCGATAGGAGGATAATAGGTGCAATACCTAGTTCAAATTATATGGTTTTCTAAAAACTCACATAGTCTACTAATCTCTAGCTAGAGTTTAAATATTAATCCAGTTCCATTCAGTTATAAATCAGATCCAGTACCTACATCAAGCCTCCTGCTAATGATATTACAATAAAAAGGTAGATGCGTTACATCAGTTACGTGTGCCAAAAACTGGCAACAGAAAACTGCTAATTGGCTTACCTAAGGCCACCAACAACATTATCTATCTTGTTTAGGCTATAGCTAGTTGTCGTGATATCTTGCTCACACTTTCGTACGAGCTTTGGTTCTTTATTGACATCACATTAGTACTGACCATAGAATAATATGCCTTAATTACAATTCAGAGGTACTGACATAACCTATTTACGTTTTTTATTATATCATTGCCTCGTGCGTGTGTGATCATTTTATTTACAGACAGCTAAACCAAAGCCAATTAATTATATGATGTTGATGCAGTCATAGCAACCTTGTTTGCACTGCTCCACAGATCCCGGGTTCAAATCCGTATAGAGATCTAGTACATAGGTAAATGAAAATGGAAACTGGGATGTAATTATACGTGTACTACAAAGGGCCAACTTGATTCTTGTGCCGTCTTTCAAAACAGAACTTGTTACCAATACCAACCAACTGACACATTGGTAACGCTTTTGCAAAGGCCTTTCCAACAGCACAACTAGTTGTGTAGCAGTGGCGAAGCGTGAAATATTGAGAGAGGTAAGCCGGAGCAAAAAAAAATGCTTACCTACTCCAAGCGCGGGCACGCAGTCTTGAGTCCTTACCGAAAATCTGTGATTGGCATCCTGGCTTCAGTCTTGTATAGGCAGATGTATCTTCAGTCCACTTTTACTATACGTGTAAGCACTGAGAAATTGAAACAGTGTCTTGCAAGCATAATAGAAGTGGCTTTGATAAAAGCCGTTTGTGGTGAAATGATGATATGATGTAAATTAAACAAAACTTAATCGACTAAGTACTAATAATACTACTTATACTCTAAAGCTATTCGTCTATTCTTTCTAACAAAGTGCGCTAAGACATTATCATAAAAGCTGGGAAGAATCTAAAGCTATTAATGCCGACATCTTACAATTCTACCGATTACTTTGCAAATCTACTTACTCTAAATACGTAATTTCAACTTATTACAATATCTACTTACCGCAAATACCTAATTACAACGTACGTCTTCGTAACTACTTTCTACACACAACACAAATAAACAAAGTCCAACTACAATACTAATCATTATAATAGGTGAAACTAACTAATAAATTCAAATACTAATAAAACACAGTCATGCATTCAATGATGAATTGCAATTACGTCATATTATCTGTCAACAGAACACAAACCGAAAGCGATATTCCTCCGTCCCGCTCACGCGTACGCAAATTGTATAACTGTCTCTGTCAAGTAACTCGGATAAAGACGGCTTACCGGCTGCTAATACGCGGGTGGGTTTATTGACCTTTATGTGACGTCATGACGTTTATTTTGTATGGAAGTTTAACTGCCTAAAAGCCGATCGCGCCTGCGGCTTATTTTAAAGCAATATGTTGTTAAAAAGCAAATTTTGTTGATTTAATGTCCATAGTGTAGGCAATTTGTAATGTTTCTTTTATATATTTACTTTTTTAATTACTGATTGTGCCATTTCTCAATTCAAGTAGAGAGTGGTTGTGTTCTAAACTTCTGAAGGGGAGCCGGTGGGAATCGAGTTGTATGGAACCTTCGTCACTGAGTAGAGAGACAGTGTGTAAAGTAGTTCATCTTTTAAATTGTACTTGCCTATTAGTGTTTATGTCATAATAACCAATTGCAGTGATAAGACTTTAAACTATCGCGTTGCATTGCATTAAAACTGTTTTAATGGGACTAAACATGATACTAAATATGATATAGATATGTACTTACTTACAAAATTAATCGTTAAAACAGTTTTAATGCAATTGCAGTGATTTTAAAAGCAACATGGTTCTGCAATGGCAGAGGAATGGTTGAGTGCACCTAAGATTGCATGTAAAACATTAGACATTAAGTTGTTTGTTGGAATGAAACAATATATGTTTTTTAATTATTTTTATTCTGTTTCTTCATTTTCTACATCTTCTCTGACTAATATATCATCAAGGAATGAGGCTGGAGCAGTTATATTTTGTTGATATCGAGCCCACCCCATATACCACACAATAGTCATAATATGAGCACAGCAACCCACAGTACGTTTTCCTATTATACAATTACAATAATAACCGTGAATTCTGTGCTCCCAACTATTGTGCTGCATATTTAATAATATATAAGTATAATATGTTCAACCACTACATGTCTTGACAATATTCTACCTCTTAATAAATACATTTCATTTTCCGAATGTGGTATATGGAGAGGCTCAATATCACGGCACACTTCAATTTCAAATGTTCCATTTGGTCTTATATGCTCACCATAATACGAGCGTGCCTGCCTAATTTGATAAGTCCCCAGTGCAAATAATATTAAATCGGATTCTGTCATCACTGGGAACTCATTTACAAACATATCTTCAGCATTTATATTATCAAAAAGAGCCCTCCTTCTATTAATATTATTTTCTATTATATACTCTGCCAAAACATTTGATTGATATAATCTACTCAAGACACGCTCTAATATTAAAGTGGCATCTGGTCTATCTGTGATGGGTAGATGGAAAGCGTTTATTAAGGCCCCTGCTATTCGGAAATCGACCATTAGATGGGTAGCAGCATTATTATTAAAATCATATCTTAATAATTTGAAATCTCGTTTAAACCTACCATTGATAACTTCTACTACCCATCTACACATTGTGACAAGCCTAGATTTGTTTGCTTTTAAAGTAGGCAACTGTGTCTCGCCAGGCTCAAGGGATTCAGGTTTACACACATTGTAATTCAGTGATCTTAATAATACAAGAGAATCCCTGAATCCCCTGACTAAAATGAAAACATCTCCTTCTCTAAAATATTGCCTTAGCTCATTTCTTTCATTACCAAATAATCCTTTCATTATTTCAGCATCAGACACAGTTGCCGCATATGGGCCATATATATCTAAAATGTAACCATCTGTTGTAACTATCAAAATAGGTTTAAACAGATAACAATAGCACTCCTACTGTCTCCATCCTCTCTTCCAAACAAACCTTGTGGTATAATTAAATTATGATTGGAAATTACATCTCTTGGCAAATGGCCAATGCCTAAATGTAGGGGCACAAATTCTTGGTTTAGGATATTTCTAACAACTGTTAAAATCTTAGATATATATGAGATTGATTTTTCGAATAGTTCACCCAGTCTCGTGTGAGGCTCCCCAGTTCGCAGTTTAATTAAAAATATTGCCAGAGCAGTCTTAAAATGTTTGAACTTTTCTCTTAACTGGGGAGCCTCATTCATTACGCGCTGAAAGTTTTCTTCAGTTAGACCAGTCCAGTAGTGGCATGTTTGGTCCGACATATCTTCCAAGTTTTCAAAATTCAATTTTTGAGTTTCCTCATGACTTAGCCTTAACATTATTGCCTCTTCCAACTGTTCAGGGTTGAATTGATGACTATAATCATGATTATCTAGAAAGTCCCAGTTATATGTCCCCAAATGATTGCGGCATATTCGTGAATGTTCACACACATATAATTTGTGTAATTTTAATAGTTTATATTTTAAAAAAGTTGGTACATTATACCTTTCTGGATTATTACATCCATGAACAAAACAAGTCCTAGAAGAATTTGCAGTCCTCTTGAAATTAGGCAGAGCAGTATCACTGTTTGTATTTCTATTGTCGACAGTTACTTCTCTTTGCACATTTCTACGAGCAGCGACCCAACATGCATAGCAAACTCTGCTTTGAGGTGCTATCTAAAAAAAAACATTATCATTACTGCCTATGCAAACATAAAATTGAACAGTGAGAACTAATTATTAATTATAATTACCAGTCGGGGTGATATTCGCCTTGCAATATAATCTCTTTCTAGCCCTGGTGGCAGAGAATGTGTATGTCACCCAGCAATTGGTCTCTGACACCATACACAATGTGGGTCGTTTAGTATGGGGAGTTGCTGTTGAGAAGTAGACGGTTCAGGCTGGGCTTCGGTATGTTGTGATGTAGATGGTAGAACCTCAGATATGGGGGGTTGTTCAACAGAATCATTTCTGTTGTGATCCCACTGGCGGGATCGTTGAACAGTCCTACGAGCTGCAAGCCAACACCTATAACATAGTCTGTCGCCAAGTTGAATCTAAAAATAAAATAAAAATTGTTCACAATAATGTGAGTTAACACTCTTATTACCCTGCCTGTGGTGATTTATAAATAATCACAAATAGATTTCTAAGACTTTCATTATTATAATTATCACTGATAAAATAACTAATAATATAACTAATAATTACGGTAATAATAGGGCTGCGAATCTGGACTACTAATTAACACTATTAAATTAAACCCATGTATTTCGGTAATGGTAAACTATTTGCCACAAAGTATTATTACTGTTATATACATTAAGAATAAAAAATAACAAAATGCTCTACCTGACGGGGTAATATGCGGAAAGCTACTTCTTCTCTCTCCGGTCCATTAGGCAGTGAATGTGAATGACAACCAGCTATAGACCTTTCACACCAAACACATTGATCTGCAGATACATTCTGTGGTTCAACAGATATTTGATGAACAGCATTTGTAAAACAGTTTTCACACAAATTGCCATCATGTCCAATCTAAAATGAATTACAGTATTATTCACTAAAAAAAACTGTATGAAACAAAATCATGTACCTACAAACAACTAATTTTCTGTAAACAAATTGTAAAGTGAGATATAAATTATAAAAAAAAGAATTTAATATTTACCTCACGATTTATATTATTTGAAATAGCAAAGTTGATTTCAATGCCAATTTCAGACAACTCATAATGCTGCATTTCCCCACTTATCACAGCATCACACACAACGCAGTGCATTGTTGTAGATAGCAGTAAATCTAAAAATATAAGTACAGTTTTATTATATAAGACCCGTAACATTAGGCAAAAATAACAATTGAGACTAACTCAAAACTAGTTTCTTTGTTTTCTGTAGAAAACAGTGAATAACTGTTAATAATTTATTATCTAGCTAGATGTTAACTAGGATTACAACAGTTTTTTTAAATGCAACGAAAAAGAACTTAGTACTTACTTACTTATTTATAAAATAAAAAGATAGTTTAGATCGGAATCCAAGGTACGAGCACAGGTTTCGTCGGTAATCGTCAAGTTATCAATAGCAGCCAAGTCACGGGGGTATCGAAGTCCAGTAGGTGCAGCAGTCTTCAGATTCAGATCCGGGGAGTATAGTAGAGTCAAAATAATCAAAGCAAAACACACGAAAAACACTCCAGAGCCAGTAAACACCGAAACGGAATGAAAGATTAATTTCGAAATGCTATGACAATCACTTAGTTTTTTAATTCGTTTTTCATGGCCTTGGAATGTTGCATTTTAGCAATTTCCTTAGGCTGACAAAATAATGAAACGCACAAAATAATTCGAAACAGTTAAAAACACTTATTTTTGTTACTATTTATCATGTTTTTGCTAAAAACAGTTAAGTTTAAGTAAAAATAGGTTACTCTAAGACTTTTATCTAATAATTAGTTGGCCCTTAAAGTAAGCTAACGAAACGCACCCGAAAGCGAGAGAGTTTTGCTTGCCAGTTATATAAATCGAATGTTGCAAGCCATCAAACCTTTCTAATTATATTTTTAGGTGGTACAAATGAAATTAAAAATATACATATTATTCTGGAAACTACGATTTTTTTTCCTACATTTTGGTACCTTTGAATCTTAGGTACGTGCAAGGCCGTAGCTGCATAGGAAGAGGAAAGGTCTCCTTTGACTAATGATGTAGAAAATGTGTTTATTTCTGTACTGAGACGTTGGCGAATCCGATACAAAATGCATGGTGTCTGTCAATGAAAGGATTTATTTTGATTACCTCTTCAATTAAAGGCACCAAATGGGCCCATACGGCTGCAGCATCATGCCGTAAGCAATCACTAATTGTGCAAGCAAATTGTGGAATAACTTTTCCAGCAGAATAATAAGATTGTGCGTGTATATAACCGCTGTGTGCAACGTTATCTGCTGCCTACTTCCACCAAAGTGAAATGATTGTACTTCAGCTCCATATTTCAAAGAATAGTTTTCGGAGAAGTCAACGTGTACACACGCTTCCTGGTAAGTTAAGTTTTCTTTAAGTATCTTAATTGTGTTGTATTGATTGACAACTTTGTAGGTATGATTCAAGAATGTTATCAAATTTTTCTCTAATTTAGTAATTGCTTCTGCGGTTTTTGCTGTAACTTTTACTTTCTCTGTTAGCACTTTTTTTTTATAGCAGAAGGAGGCAAACGAGCAAGCGGGTCACCTGATGGAAAGTAATCACCGCCGCCCATGGACACCCGCAAAGCCAGAGGAATCGCAGGCGCGTTGCCGGCCTTTAAGGAAGGAATAGGCTCGTTTCTTGAAGATCCCTAAGTCGTAACGGTCCGGAAATACCGCCGCCGAGAGCTGGTTCCACAACACTGTAGTTCGAGGCAAGAAATTTCTTGAAAATCGCACAGTAGTAGACCGCCATCCATCAAGGTGATGTGGATGGAATGACAGTCGATTGCGTGTAGTGCGGTGAAGGAAATTAGCGGCAGGGATCAACCGACTTGTTTTTTTTGTTGCCGTTAGTAAGTGTAACTTCCTTTATATTTTTTTCCATTCATAAAACGTCAAATCTCCGTCTGTGATATTGTATTCAAGGCAAGGTTTTACAAATATCACAATTTCTTTGTAGGCATTGAATATTTTTTGAATCGCAACACATTTTGGAGAGAGCTTGTTCGTATGTTTTCTCGGAAATCACAGATGCCCTATTTAAACATTCAATCAACAATATCATATTGGCATGGATTACGCATTAACAAGTTTCTCTATTAGTCTTATTTGGAAAAACAACCAAAAATGGGCGATGTCTACAAAAAAGAGAGTAACGGACTCTAATTTTCGTCTCAGATAAAAACTTTATGTATAAATCCTTTAAAGGCAGACACAAATACCTTTTTTGCATTTGGACCTTGCTTTTAGTGGTATATTATTTCTTACCAGCACTTAAAATACTGTTAGCATCTTCCAAGTAAAAGTCATGAATACATTTCTTTGTATTTTGAGCAATTGTACCATCACTGAAAACGCTGTGACAGGTTGTGACTTTGTCTCAATGCAGTCATTATTAGGAATTTAAAGAGTTGTTAGTGTTGATTCCACTTTTGTCTTACCTTTTAATTCTTTGACTGTCTTCTTAAGCCTTAATATTTGTCTAGCTAGCGTTTCATTTTTATGTTTGTACGATGCGATAATGCGTAGTAGTCGTTTCCTTTTCTTAACTTCTTGATATTTAACTTTTTTTATCTTTTCTTTACAACCTGAATCATGTAAAGGATCTTCAAGAAATTGTATTGTGCTATCAGTATTACGCTCATCTACATCTGTACTTGATTAAACTTTTTGAATTTTGAATTCTTATAAAAAATGTTTATTTAATTACTTCATTTAAATCTACACATGTTCTTGGCGGGAAAGTGAAGGGTCATGTCAGCAGTTTTGTATTATTTTCTATAATTTGTGTTTTGTCGAATATTAATGTGAAATAATGGTGGATTATTTACTGTTAAGTGTTCGTGAACGTGCATGAGTGTTAGCAAATAAAACAAAACAGTGCAACAGCACTTTTCAAATTCTCTCAAGAAGTCCGTGTGAGACCTCAATAAAGTCCCACAGCTTTATTGAGTCTTTTTTTTTTATATACTAAGCCCGGCAAATGATCCCACTCCACCTGATGTTAAGTGGAAATGAAGTCCAGGCGCGAGGACAACTGGTGCAGCGTAAGAGACGTAGCATCAGTCATCCTCACTCTGCCGGCCCACAAAGTGCTTCTTCACGCCTCGTTTGAAGGACCCTATGTCATAGGTAGGAGGGAATACGTGTGCTGGCAGACTATTCCATCTTTTGGAAGTGCGGCAAAGAAACGAGTCACCAAATTTCTTTGTGCGTGATGGAATATTAGAGACTGTAAATTGGTGACTCCGGAGAGCAGCACGCGTACTCCTGTGGAGGAAGGGAGAAGGAGGGATGAGGTCAAAGAGTTCTTCAGAGCACTCGCCATGGTATAAACGGTAAAAGACGCTGAGTGACGCAATATCTCTACGCAATTGCAAAGGCTCGAGAGTTTTAGTGACCTCCGCATTGCCGATAATGCGCACAGCGCGGCGCTGCAATCTGTCCAAGGCATCGAGAAGGTACTTTGCGGAGCCGTCCCCAAGGTGAGAGCAATACTCCACGCAAGACCGCACCTGTGTCTTGTATAATAGACACAACTGATCAGGCGTGAAGAATCGCCGCACCTTGTTCAGGACACCGAGTTTACGTGAGGCATTTTTAATCACGGTTTCGATGTAGTCCTTTTGGTTCAGATCGCAGCGGATATCCATACCGAGCATGTTAATACTGCTCTGCAGGCCTAGAGATGTACCCTGAAGAGAGGGAAGGGGAAGGAATGGCGACTTTTTCGCTGTGAACGCGCACACCTGTGTTTTCTTGGCATTGAACTCCACCAGATTATTGGAGCCCCATTTAGAAATGAGGTCCAACACCCGATCGAGCTCAATGACAAGATTTGCTCGCTTTATTTCGGTGTCTACCCGCCCAGCCGTTGGGTGCCCGTTATATCCCCCATGCACTGTGCTATCATCTACATAGCAATGAATGTTTCCAAGAGGAAGCATGTCATTGATATGCAGAAGGAACAGCGTGGGGGATAGAACGGAGCCTTGGGGAACACCAGCGTTCACTGGCATGAACCGCGAAGCGCATCCATCCGAAAGGACACGGATTCTACGCTCATGCAGGAAGCTAGCAATCCAGTAGCCTAATTCACGTAACAAAACTTGACCGACATGCAAGCGATTTGATCGCTGAAGTCACTTTTCGTATTCACGTATCAATCGCACGATTTTGTTTAAGTCGGTTTTGTTTAAGCGTATTCACGTGCATTAATCGAAGTTCGATCGTTGTCTCCGCGGTATTCACCTATTATTTTGACGTTTAGTATTATCGGATTTCAGCGATTACACGTCAAATTAGACAATTTCCAAGTCGTTGGAAAAAAATAATAAACATTTCTGCATGTTTTGTTAACAAAAAGTATTTGAATTTATTTGGTAGAACTGTAATGGCAACATTAAGTTTAAATAGTTGACAAATCGCTGAGTTGCGTTCCTATCGAGTAATCGTTCTAGCGTAATGACAGGTGAATACGGATTTGTGACTGTTTTTCAATAGGACGACTTCTAAACGTAAACGACATTTCGACTATTACGAAATACGTGAATCAGGCCACTGAGCAGAGGTGACTTTACCTACAGGTACAGAACTGAGCGGGCAAACCGTATGCCGGGAGCTTGGAGAGAAGAGCTTTGTGCCCGACCCGATCAAAAGCCTTGGCTATGTCAAGGCTAACTGCTAGTGACTCGCCACGCTTGTCAATAGCCTCACCCCAGAGATGTGTGACGTACGCTAGAAGATCACCCGTTGACCGTTTTGGCCGGAACCCATATTGACGATCGTGAATTAGGGAGAGGTATCGAACAAGCTGTTTGTTCAATATTCGTTCTAGGATCTTACACAACACTGAAGTTACGGCTATAGGGCGGTAATTAGTCGGATCTGACCGATCTCCTTTTTTAGGGATCGGTTGCACATTAGCTTCTCTCCAAGATTCCGGCACACAACCCGAAGAGAGCGAGAGACGGTACAGACGCGTTAACACAGGGGACAACTCCGCTGCACACATTTTCAGGACTATTGCTGGGATGCCATCAGGATCGTTAGCTTTCCGGACATCAATTGACTGCAGTTCCGCACGGACATCACACTGCCTGATTTCAATATCAGACATTGTGTGGCCACAGTGAGGAATTGAGGGTGGCTGTGCATCACAATCATTGATCCGGGAGTTAGCCGCAAAGAGTTTGGCCAGGAGATCGACCTTTTCCTGCGGCTTGTGAGCTAAAGTTCCGTCAGGACATCTCAGTGGTGGCAGCGAGGGATGGCAGAAGTTGGATTGCACGGCTTTGGCCAGACGCCAGTAGCTACGGCTGCCCGTAGGATGCGTCAGGAGTTCATGGCCTACTCGTGCAACGCGCTGGGCATCCGCTCTAATGTAGGCCCTCTTACACGACTTGGTGGCATTATTATAGGCTGCTTTTAGCGAGCGAGTTTCGGGATCCCCATGAGCTTTACCTCTGATCCAAGCGCGGTATGCCGTCTGTTTGCTCTCAACAGCGCTGGCACACTCGCGATTGAACCAGCGGTTGCGTCTGCCTTTGCTGATGAAAAAGGAGTGTGGAATATAGTATTCCATTCCTAATAGTATCTCATCAGCAACGGCAGTGGCGCTAGCGGTCGGGTCCTTCCCACTAAAGCAGCGCTGCCTCCAAGGGACGCATGCAAAATACTCCCGCATACCGTCCCAGTCTGCCGACGCGTAGTGCCAAATCTGGCGTTTCGAAACCGCTGTTGGCGGGCGCGATGCCAAGGGCACTGTGCTGGATATCAAGCAGTGATCCGAGGAACCTAGAGGAGCTCGAATCTCTACCCGGTATCCAGCTGGGCGACTCGTCAGCAGAAGGTCGAGTAAGGAGGGCGCATGGCCAACTATGTCTGGGATCCTGGTGGGCTGGTTCACCAGTTGCGTCAGGTCATGCGTGAGAGCGAATGCGTGGGCAGTTCTACCAGCATGGTCTGTTTTGGAGGAACCTAACCACAACTCATGGTGGGCGTTGAAGTCCCCTAAAAACACCAGTTCCGCCGATGGAAACCGCTCCTGCGCATCATCTGCTACCCGACTAAGATGTTCAATTAGTCGAGTTGTCTCCATGTCGCCGTTATGGGATCGGTAGACGCAGACGTAGACACGGCAATGAGAGCCTAAGTCGACGTGTACCACTAGGAGGGAGAAGGAAGGGTCCTCCAGACAGCGCAGACGGCGACAGCAAACATCCGCCCGAACGAATAAGCAAACTCCGGCTTTGGCTTTGAAGGATTCTTCAAGCACAAAGCCGGGATAGTTCAGGTAGGTGGTGTCAGCTGGGCGGATTATTTGCGTCTCCGTCAGGAACAACATTGCTGGCCGTGCCGTCTCAAGATGGTGGTGGACGGCATTGAGGTTTGCATGGAGTCCGCGGATGTTAGCGAACTCCACCTCAAACGGTAAGGTTGTGGTGGGGGTGTGCACCGCTGTAGTACCAGTTTTGTTGTTAGGCGCTGTCATTTTAGGAGTGGAAAGAGAGAGGCGTGAATCGAGAAAATGATGCCGCGATGCGAATGGTCAAAGTGTGGTGGCCTATTCCCCAGGAATTTGCCCACAGACGAGTATTATTAACCTGCCGAACGGAAGGGCCCCCGAACCCCCCCGGGAATGGCCGCCGGGACCCCACCTTCCGGCCACCAACCGGCACGACGGACCACCCCGAGATTATGCGTGGCATGGTGAGGCAGCCTCACGAGCTGGTTAGGCTCGCTTGGGCCCCTGTACTGTGCCACGGGCGGCCAGCGGGACAACCGTTTCTACGGGTCTCCCTGGTCGGCAGGTTAACGAAGTCCTCCTGGCACTGGTTTGACGGAAGACTCCACAGACCAAATACATCGCAGCATCATCCTCTCGAGCTCTGGTTATACGCTGGCTGATCCCGAAACGCGACCGACAAGCAGTCACTTGACGGGTTTTACACCATGCGTACGGTGGTCACCAACCAGACGGGTCAAGCCCTACCACCAGTGGAGCAGATCATCGCTCGAAAGAGTCCGTTAGTCGCCTCTTACGACACCCACCGGACGGAGAGAGGGGCGGCGATTGGTATTCTTTCTCCGTCACCGCACGGATAAAGGGGTCTCGAGGGGTTTGGGGGAAAATCATTTACCATTAAACGTTCATTATCACTCATTATCATCCATTTATCGTAAAGAAAATAATAATTAATAAATATTAAAAACTTGACACTGGCTAAATGTGTTTATCGCACGAAGCCATTATTTAAGAGAAAAAAAATCTACACATATTATACAATTCTTATACTTACTTACTAGTTACGTTTTTGGATTCTCCGTCCATCTCTTCCGTTGCTCTCTTTGGGCGCGTTGACTTTTATCTAAAATTTTCACTTTGCTTATAAAGTATCTTTGTCTTCTTTGTTCTTTTGTATGGCTAGTAGTTCCGGATCATTTTTTATTTCGGCATAACGCCGTCTTTGGCACAATCTTTGTTTAGCTAATCTTTCTTCTTTATATTTGTTTGATTTAGGAGCCATCTTGCGCGATGCGATAAATTATCTATTTTTCACGCTATCAATCAGTCTTAATAAAATAAATAGGTACTAAGTGATCTGAAATGAAAGTTACAAATTACTTCTTTATAACAAAAGTATTCAACAAATAAAGACATACATTTTTAGTTAAACTGAATTACAATAAAAGCTTTTTTAAAGATTACAACATACTAGGTAATTAACATGGTCAGTTAAATAAATGCTTGTAAAACATACGCTAAGGAAATAATTTATAAGTCAGTACCAAATCTTAAACTTACCTAAATTGTTTTGTGAAAATTTACTGGACTCTGACAAAAAGCCAAATCTCTCGAATCAAAATCAGCTAGGTACGTAATTAATGTAATACCCCGCAACAAAGAGTAAAAGTTTAGTATAGATATTTTAAGGCATAACTTAGGATAATATCTACGAGATAAGTAGGTACTTACTTATACTAGTAGTATCTACTTGTATACCATCTAAGTACGTTCTACTCTACTACTTTCCTACTACTACTACTTTCCTGTCTGACTAAAGTTTACTACGTAGCTTAGGTAATTAATTACTTTTACTACCTAGATATTGGATTTTGTACCTACTGTAAGAAATTGAATTAAATACCTTTATTACATACGTAAATTAAAAATTACCTATTAAAATAATTTATTTTTGAGCACAATTTCTGTCTCATTCGTTTAAATCAAACTTGCTTAAATTATTTATAAAAACATTGCCACCATCATTGACGATTTCGTACAAGTTCAACAATTGCTGTCTGCTTCCCAGTCTCAGAATGTGTGCGTAAGTATTCGTAATTATTTTCATATTTTTCCTGATAAGTACAAAACAATCTCATATCTGCTGAATCTTCACACAATGCTTTGCATTGTCCATCCTCGTAGGTGGCGAATATTACTTCGAAGTGTTGTAAAATGAGTTAAAATAGTTCTATTCTAGGATTATTGCGGTTCGTGTATATGGTCCAATACGTAATAAATTAGTTTCATTATCGATCTCAAGGATATATTGCTGTAAAAAGAAATAAAATCGTTATTCTCAACGCGAGTCATTGTCTTATACAACATTCGTCATCATTATTCTCAACCAGCGTCATTGTCACAGTTCACAAGATTCAGAACAATGACGTTCAGACAAATAACGAATTTGAAAAGGACACTACGAAACATGTCTGAAAGGCGTGGCAGGTAGCTTTAACTATGATTAAATAAATAAACACTTGTATCTTTATTTTAAATCGTTACAAATGAACGTAGGCATGGAGATAAATTGAGTTTAGACAGAGAAAAGTACAATGACTATCGGTGTAAGGCAGGGAGGGTTAACCTCACCAACGCTTTTTAATATGTACATGAATGGGTTGATTGAGGAGCTTAGCGGCGCCGGGTTAGGCTGTTCTGTAGATGGCTGCTTCGTAAACAACATCAGCTACGCCGATGATATGGTGCTGCTTAGCCCCTCAGTCAACGCCTTAAAGACGTTGCTTACTATCTGTGAACGGTATGCTGTGGCCCATGGACTGAAATATAATGTTAAAAAAGCGAGATAATAGTTTTCAAATCTGGTACTAAAACTTATTCAGTTCCGCCAATAACTTTATGTGGATCTCCTCTTCAGATCGTCACCAAAGCTAAATACCTGGGTCACTGGGTAACGGAGAACATGAACGATGATGTTGACATGGAAAGGGAGCGAAGAGCATTGGCGGTGAGGGGTAATATGCTGTCACGTCGGTTAGCACGTTGTTCTCAAGAGGTTAAAGTCACTCTTTTCAAAACATATTGTCAAACTTTGTACACGTGCAACCTGTGGAGCAATTACACCAAAAAAGCGTTCAGTGCTCTTCGCGCCCAATATAAAAACACCTTTAGGGGACTGTTGGGGCTGCCATGGCGCTGCAGCGCTTCGGGAATGTTCGCGGAATGGAGTACAGACGGCTTCCACGCCGTACTGCGTAAAAGAGTAGCTTCGCTTTGGGAGCGAGTGCGGGACAGCACCAACAGTATCCTAAGGGTGGTCGCAGAAAGAGTGGATGGTCCTATCCTGAAACATAGGATGTCAATGCATGTTACATCAAATAATCTCTTTAAATTTTCTTAACAATGTTAATCTAAAATGAATGAATTATGTATTGTATTATTTATTTATATTTCAATATAATTTACTCACATAGTTTTAAGAAAGAATGTAACTAACAATCTATGGACTAAATATGTCTGATAATAAATAAATGATTATGATTATGATTAATAAGTCGACCGAATTACAGAGTGTCACCCCCCTGGCGGGGTGTTAGGCTCATGCCCCCTCTTCACGTCGGCAGACGCATCCGCAGACGTGAAGAGACGCGGATGCGTCGGCCGACGTGTAGAGGGGGTGATTTGCGTTTCTTTAGAAGGTATTTAACGTCTGCAGATGCATCTGACTCGCATCCGACTGTTGTTTTTGTGGCACGCATCAAAGGGATTCGGCGCCAACGTCCGGCGTCTGTGCACACTTCTGCCGACGCATCAGATAGATCGGAGTTGTGAGTGAGAGTACCGAGGAAATTTTTAGGTTTATTTATTTATTTATTTATTTATTAGGTACACAAAACAGATAGAAATTAAAAAATAACAAAAAAGCATCACAATTTGTATAAGAGCTAAATTCCTATCTAAAACATGTGTACACAGCACGATTAATAATAAGCGTCCATATTAAAGTTTATCTAATCTAAAACTAACATTCAATTAAAAACTAATTATATACATAGTATGAAGAATAATAAAAATCAAACAAATCGAAAACTGATTCCAGCTGATTGTTGACATTACATATAAGAAGCTTTCTTACTATGTGGGAGATGCCGAGCCGAGAATTTCCCGGACATTTTTTTTAAATTCATGTATTTTCATGGAAAATATGTCGATGTCGTTATTAAGCGCAACCAGTTCATTGTATAAACGGCACATTCGAACAATGGGATTGTAATATGATGTATTATTTTTATAGACATTTAGTACAAAAGTCTTTGGCGCCCGGGTTCGATACAAAGTATTTATTTGAATTAAAGAAAGCAATTCAGGGGAATCGATTATTGAGTGCAATATTTTAAACAAGTAAATTAAATCATACTGTTCTCGACGGACCGCAAGCGAAACCACACCGAACTTAATCATTCGAAGTTCGTAAGAATGAAGAGACCTGCCTAAATGAAAGCGATAAGATAGATATCTTAAGCACTTTTTCTGAATGCCTTCAATACTTTCTATGTATATTTTATAGAATGGGCTCCAAATTGTACAACCATATTCTAAAATACTACGTAATATGCTGTAATAAATACATATTATACTTTTTGGTTTCCTAAAACCTTTTGTGGATCTAAATATAAAACCTAAAAGACCATTACATCTTTTTAACACATATTCATAATGTTGACGAAATGAAAGTTTACCATCAAAAATAATGCCAAGGTCCTTTGCAGTAGTGCATCGAGACAAAGCGCAATTGTTCAATTTGTAGTTATAATTTTGTGGTATTCGTTTTCTTGTAAAAGATATGACAAAACATTTATTATTATTTATTGAGCTATATCAAGCTGAAAACTGTCTGTGGAATACTAAAAATAAATATCACAAAACACTAATATTACAAAACATTTGTGTAAATCGCGTGACAATGCAATGTTATGATGACATGGTGCTGTTCTGATGATGGAACTGCAAGGTGGCCATAGAAACTAGAATGTGCGAGTGCAAGTTGCGTCTGCTCAGAATGAACATAGACTGATCGACCTACAGGCGTGTGGACAGCTCGTGGAAATTCATCTGCGGATGCATCTGTAGACGTGTTATGTAGAGGAGACATAATGTCTTACTATTTTCCGTCTCAAAGGCGGATAATCTTGAAAACAAGAACCGCGCTGACCAATGACTTATTTTTGTGAACTTTTTTTTTATCCAAGATTTAGAGAACTCAATGGTGCGATAACTGTTTTACTTTTTTATTAATCGAAAGTGTTTTATACTTACATCATATTTATTTGAAAATTTGGGCTAAATATAGATACAATAATTTAATATGATTTATTGAAGTCGGGCTAGTGCTTTTCGGACATGCCGAAAATCGTAATATTTGGGCATATTTTATGAATTACTTTTTAATCATTTGTTGTTAGCCGTAAATTGTATAAAAACCTTTTTCATTTTATTTTAGATACAATGAGGGTCATATTTAAAAAAAATAACTGGCATTGCTGAGTTAAAACGTGGAACATATAATTCGACCCCTCTCGTAGATCCACCCGCCTGTGATTGGTAATTTTTTTCCCTGTTAGGTAAATTCCAATCGCCCATACGAAGTCGCTCCCCCTGACCGAGCGCCGCGCAAGAGTCACGAAACTGCTTTATACAAAACTTAATACTTACTAGGCAATGATGTTACAATTAACATAATATCATTGTTACTAGGAATTGAAAATGCTTGTTTGGAATCACAAAAAGCATTTAGTTTATTTATTTCAAGAAACGCTTTTGTAATTTTAAGCAAATCATAAGTAAACAAAGTTGTTTGTTTATTAAAATTAACTAAAGTTGGTTCTGTTGCATTGGCATTAGTATCGACTAAAATAATTTCTTGAAACTACAAATGACTATAATAGAGACTACTAAGCTGATTTGTAAAAATTACAAAGCTTCGTAATATTTACTATGATGTTGTAATGTCGTATTTTAGTTCGGCATTACGTCTTAATTTTTTTACAGAAGTGTCTTTTACCTTTGGCTGTACTGGCGATTGCCTTTGCCTTTGCTTGGCTTTTCTAAAGAAACATTCCCTTGTGTCGTTTAGTGACATTGACAGTTTCCGGTTTCGTCTTTCTTTGCATTGCGTCGCAATAATGGCGTTCGTATAGTTTTGGGTCCAGGTGAAATCCTGTAGAATCGTATTTAGAAGATGATTTTAAATCATTAAAAAAGGCTTAGATGCCTTATTTGTTTATTTCTTTGGTAAGTTCGATCGTATTTGTTGGAATTTCGTCTTTTTTAAATTACATGTCGAAATTTGTGACTTATTGCAAACTTATTGCAAAACCTTGTTTTCAGAAAATTACTTTTATGTTTGGTTGGGCGAAAGGTACATTCAATATGGATACATAGCCGCATTTTTATGGAAGACGGTATTTTCTTGTCGAAAGTTCTATGGTTCAATGCGACCTAGACACACACGTAGGCACGTGCTAACTTGGTGTTTTTTTGTTTCAGCTAATAGAAGCGTTTTTCAGATACCTTTATTTCTACTTTCATTCCAATTAATTTATTTGGTTTTCATCGAATTGGTCTGTCGTCGTTAACATGCGGGGTCCAGGCGCACGTAGTCGTAGCGTCGACGAGGAAACATTTAGAATGGTAACTTAATAAAACCCAGGTCAGTAATTTAAGGTTTTGTCAGTTTAAACACGGTGCTATATTCACACTAAAATATATAACTTTTAAATTCACAAAGTATTTTATGTTCACAAAATAATATTTAGATTCACAATATAATGCTCTTTGGGTAATTAAATTTATAAAGACAATTAGTATATTTGAACTTCTTTGTATTTCATACATTTAATATACATAACGTGTAACTTCAGAACGTTATTTTAATGGTAACTTTGTATTCACAAGCCTAAATTTTTGTTTGTTAGTATTAAACTTTAAGCGGTAAAAGGTTAAGCAACAGGGATTTTGAAATAAAACAATGATTCAGTATTAAATAGTTTTATTACTTAATCTACCCCCCTGCAGATTAAAATCTAGTCTCTCCGATGACATTCCGAGGTAAATTTTAGTTTCTATTGTATATTTTGACGGAGATAAGCTCTGTGTGGCGCCCGAGTCATTAATGTAAAGGTAATTTCCTTTTAATATTTTGCATTTGCAACTTTTTTATTTGACATTAGAATTGGCATTTATCAATCCCTATATTTTACATTTGACACAAATGTTTTCAATAAACATTACAATGTGCAACAATCATTAAAATTAATTAATTAATACCTTAAATTACTAAAACAGAATTTTAGAAATTTCAATTTGAAGTACTAAGCTTTTATAAAAAACTATTAAAAAAATGTAAATACAGCAAAATTCTTGTTTAAAACACTAAAACTTGGTTTTTTCCTCTATTACAAAACAGCTTTTTAATTTTTGGTGGTGACTTTTTCCTTAGTGTTAGCTCGCACACCGCACGCTACAACGGAATGAGTGGACACCGACCTGAATGTGCATCTAGTTTTGGATGTGATCGAAGGTGTCGCACTTAATGCCGAATATAAAAAGTTAAATAGATATACGTACGTATATCCGACGATATTGCGACGTCATAAAATGCACCTTGATGACAGCATAAACCAAAAAATTGCCCATGCCAAATATTATTTACCTATTGATTTTTTTCCATTGACTCCACTCCATTTCAACTGGCAGTCTTTACAAGCATTATTCACATTCCCATCACAGTGATGATTTTGATAACACAATTCGTAAGCTGATTTGTATAAAAAATAAATTTGTCCCGATTTTAAAGTAAAATATACCGATGTGCGAAGGATGCGTGGCCCCGGCAGTAGCGGCGGCGCCGGAGGATACACTTTGTTGATACGGAGCGGGGCTAAGATAATGCACTGCGGCGGCGCAGGCCAGGCACGGAGAGCCGCCGCAGGTGCGCGCTGATAAGCCGTGACGTCACCGCGCGCGCGGCCCGCCTCGCCGTGCGCGCTCAGTCGACCGCGGCGCGTAAACGTGAGCGCAGTTTTTTGCAACAGCCTCCCGCGTTACGATCGCCGCTGTACCGCGCGCAGTAACAACGATCATATCGGCGCGAGTGGCGAACGTGCAGTGTTGTGGATGGTTGTGAAGGCTTGGATCCGGAGGATGAGCGAAGGCGCCGGCGCCGGCCCCGGCGGCTCGGAGGCGAGCCCGGGCCGCCGCTGGCCCGTGGGCATCCTGCGGCGCAGCGGCGCGCGCGCGGCGCGGCGCGTGCTGCACGTCAAGTACCACAGCGTGCCGCCCGCGCCGCCGGCCGACATCGACGATACCGTCTCGTGTTTCTGCAGGTGAGCGACACTCGCTCTTCGCTTTTCCATACCGTGCAGCGTCGTCATGTAACCCGGACAAATACCTAATTGTGGGGTATACCTACTTTAAACACATTTAAATACAATGGACTGGGTAAACGAATCGTAATCGTAATTCGTTAAGTTGAGGAAATTCCCAGTCCTGTTCGAACGGCAGATATGAAAATACGATAATTTTGTGTCGATGACGGCATACCTATTCATTTTCCTGTTGCACGTCGCGTCAGTACGACATAAGTCTTCTTGATTTGGAGGTAAAGAACACAACGAATGCGCTGCCTAGAAGTAGCTGCATGGCAGGTCAAGTAGCCGGGTGCTGAGTGCACCACGTCCGAGGCCATGCCTGCAGGCCGCCCGCCGCGCGCCGCCCACGTGAGCGTGTTATCGCCGCGCCGCGCTGTTATCAGTACACCTGCGTGACGCCGCCGCCCGTCCCCGCCCGCGCCTCTGCGACCTCTTTGTTTCATTGTTTTATATGTAACACAGACTCGACATTACTACTTTTCTTGTACAAGTTAAAATTCGTTCAGTTGTCTTCATTAATTCGTTGCTTAGTAGGAAAAGCTCTATCAAGGAAATGGCCGATGTAGGAATTTACAATGTGGTCGTTCAGGGAATTGGCCGTAAGTGACCGGATCCGAATTTATTATTTTCAAGCTAATATGGATAGAATCATCTATAAAAACATAAGATCTCACGATTAAATCCAGAAATTTAGATTTTTCGGAAAACTATATCTACATTTTGGGGGGTAGGTTTTTCGAACACATACAGAATGACTAAGTGTTGAGAAACAGGCGTCGAGATTTAGACCAGCTCTCTGATCCGATGTACTGGCTTACTGCGTAGAATCTGATCACCCAATAGTACAATACAAACTACAACAATCAAGTGGACAATTGATTGACCAAGACACCTTTTCTTTTAGTAATGTGGTAGATCAGTGGTGAGTTCATTCAACCTTCCCCATTTCCACCTACCAGCAAGTTAAAAAGAATGAGTAACAGCAAAATACAGTGATCTCCAAAATATATTGCATCCGTCCGACAGCCGACTAGAGTAGCGACCACCCTTATACCTCTCTGCCTTTTTGCCGAAAATTGTTTGCCAACTTATCATATAATTTTGATTTATTTCCCAACCCCACAGTTACCAACTGTACGCTTTGTCTGCTTTTCGTAATCACACTTTTCAAAATGCCAACTTTCAAGTAGCATAATGTTTTAGTTTGCGTAATATTCATTTAGTGGTTTATTGTTTACCAAATGTTGTAATTAAGTAGGGTTTCGTTTAATAATTATGTAATTTTGATATAAAACTGACTTAATTTAATAAACATTTTATATGATTTTAGATTCTATAATTTCATTTGATATAATGTACTTTTGATATAATATACATTTGATAGCACGCAAGCAAGCAGCATGCAAGCAAGCAAGCAGCATGCAAACAGGCATGCAGCATGCAGCGGGTGTGTAATGTTTGATATAAATACTTATGATCTAACGTTCATTTAATATAATTTCATTTCATATAATTTCATTTGATATAACAACTGACTTGATATAATAAACATTTAATATAATTTTAGAATCTATAATTTCATGTGACATAATGTCCATATGATATAATAAACATTTGATATTATAATCTAATGGTATAAAACATTATTCATATAATACTCAGACCCAAAGGGCACCATCCAAGAAATCAAGCAATCATGCAGCATGCAAGCAAGCATGCAGCATGCAAACAAGCATGCAGCGTGCAACCAAGCATGCAGAGTGCAAGCAAGCACGCAGCATGCAAGCAAGCATGCGGCAGGCATGGTTTCTTTCACGGTTTCGGCGCTGCAGGCTTAAATTACACTCTAGCGTAAGGCAGACAAGTCTACATGGTTTTCCCGCGATTCGTTTCTGTCACTGACTTTTGTGGCAAAACCTTACCAACACAACGTATTAACTTTTAGAGATTTTTTTAAAATCAAATTGGGTTTAAAATGCTAATTTTCATTTAAAGTAAAAAATATATCAAATGAAGTTATTTAATATGTTATTATACCAATATAGCTTTATAGAAAAAGTTGTTATAGAATATGAGTATTATATTAAATGACTAGTATACGTAATGTTGTTATGGGAAGTGTATATAGATCAAGTAAAAATTACACTTCTCACCAGAAAAATCGAAACACCTTGCAAGTTTATGTTTTGTAAGGATAATCAGAAAAATGTGTATATTTAGGAATATATGTCAAATGTCGTTTAATTGAATAATATGAGGTTTTCAAATCCTAATCTTAGTGATCTAAATTCAAATTAATTCTAAACTCTTTTGTGTTAAATTAGGACAGAAACCATAAAAACGGAAGTGTTTCGGTTTTTCTGATGAGAAGTGTATATCCAATGAACGTTATGTCCTTTGTAATTAGTTCATATGTCATTATGTGAAATGATACGCACCCGCATGCAGCACGCATGGTTACTGTCACGGCTCCGGCGCTTCGGGACTCCGGCGGTCCCACGCGAGCTTATCGTCGCAGATGGCTTTCGCTCAGCGCCGTGGCTGAGGCAAGCCACAGCTAGTTAACCCCACCTGCTTCTCAACTCGCGGGCCGCCTCGCCCCTCCGCGCCTACGCGGGCGGGCTTAAATTACACTCTAGCGTAAGGCAGGCAAGTCTACGTGGAGTCGGTTTTGCCGCGATTCGTTTCTGTCACTGACTTTTGTAGCACAACCTTAACGAAAACACAACGTAATTAACTTTGTAAGACAAAATTTGAAATCAATTTAGGGTTAAAATGCTATTTTTATTTATAAGCAAAAATTATAGCAAATGAAGTTTCTATAACTTTTAGTACAAGTAAAAATTATATCCAATGAACGTTATGTCTCTCTTCTCTTCAGTGTCCTCAGATGAACTTTGTAAGCTCATCCACTCAATCAAGTCGAACGCGACTGGCGTTGATGACATCAGCCGGACCATGATTATTACCATCCTGGATGAGATTACCCCTGCCCTTTTACACCTAGTAAATTTTTTCTTAAGTACTGGAACTTTTCCTGCTATTTGGCGTAAACCTTATGTCTTACCCTTACCAAAAACGCCAACCCCAGTACTTTAAACAACTTTAGGCCTATCTCCATATTACCATATCTCTCGAAAGTCCTTAAAGCTGTAGTAAGTAAGCAAATATCCCAGCACGTGCATAAGAACTCATCATCAGCCTATAAACGTCCCACTGCTGGGCACAGGCCTCCCACGTCGACAATAGCACGTGGGGATATTGGGCCATAACCCACCACGCTGGCCCAATGCGGGTTGGTAGGTTTTAACGACTTAAGCAAATATCCCAGCACGTGCATAAGAACTCATCATCAGCCTATAAACGTCCCACTGCTGGGCACAGGCCTCCCACGTCGACAATAGCACGTGGGGATATTGGGCCATAACCCACCACGCTGGCCCAATGCGGGTTGGTAGGTTTTAACGACTGTCATCTTACGACAACAACCGGGACCAACGGCTTAACGTGCCTTCCGAAGCACGGAAGAGCCCGAGATGTTTTTTAATTGGTCACCCATCCAGCGACCCGCCATTGCGAAAGTGGCTTAGCGAGCAAGATCGCAAGCCGAACGCGCTAGCCGCTGCGCCATCGAGCTCCTCTCAAGAACTCGCTTATAACTGATTTTCAATTCGGTTTTAGACCTGCTCACAGTACATGCACTGCTCTGCTTAAAGTGACTGAGAATGTGAGGAAGGGCATGGAGCACGGTAGGGTTACTGTGTTGGTCCTTATCGACTTTTCCAACGCCTTCAACACTGTTGACCATGACCTGCTGCTAGCCATTCTATCACATTTAAAAGTCTCTTCAATAGAGTTGGAGTAGTTCTCGTCCTATCTTCGCAACCGCGAACAAGCTGTCAGAGCTGACCAGAAATTATCGAAATGGGGTAAGCTCCACACTGGTGTTCCACAAGGAGGTATCCTATCCCCCCTTCTTTTTTCCCTGTTTATCG
The DNA here is from genome assembly GCA_963921215.1 of Scoparia ambigualis. Classification (NCBI taxonomy): domain Eukaryota; kingdom Metazoa; phylum Arthropoda; class Insecta; order Lepidoptera; family Crambidae; genus Scoparia; species Scoparia ambigualis. The sequence goes on from OY992510.1 coordinate 37,164,900, forward strand.
ACACACTAATCCCCCACATTCGCTGTTCCCACCATTTGTACGCTGACGATCTGCAATTGTATCGGCAATGTCATGTTGAGGATAGCTGCCCTCACTGGCGACCTTCATAATGTAAATGATTGGTCCAAACATTACGGATCGTCTGTTAATCCCATCAAGTGCCAAGCTATTGTTATTAGTAGTCCACGACAACTCCGCAAACTTGACGTCTCTGTTGTCTCACCAGTGTCTTTTAACGGTGTCAACATCCCCTTTAGCGCCTGTGTGAAAGACCTTGGTTTGCAGATGGACAGCTCACTCAGTTGGTGTCCTCAGGTCTCTGAGGTTAGCCGGAAAGTGACTGCTGCGTTACGTTCTCTCTATAGGCTCAAGAACCTTCTGCCTTTAAAAACCAAGGTTTCTCTTGTACAAACCCTTATTCTCCCGATTATTGATTACGCTGATATTTGCTATCCCGATTTAAATAAAGATCTTCTGAACAAATTGGATCGCCTTCTCAATAATTCAATTCGCTTCATCTTTGGCTTACGTAAATACGATCACATATCATCTTATCGCCTCCAGCTGAAATGGCTGACCATCCCGCAACGTCGTAAGTTTCCCTCTTATTTAAAAACTTGTTTCCCTTTCTCAGCTCCTCTCATGCCCGGCACCTTCGCTCATCAAACAATCTTCTTCTTGCCACTCCCCTTCTCCATTCAGGTTTCGTGGGCAATTCCTTTACGGTACAGGCCATCCGTTTATGGAACCCTCTCCCTGAAGAAGTTAGGCGGGCCCCAAACAAAATTATATTTAAGAAAAGGATCTGCAATATGCTTCTCCAAGAGTCCTCATCATCCTCGTAAGAGTTTTCTATCACCGTATCTTTATTAAATATACGTAAGTTCATGTAGTTTATATTAAAATTGTGTAATGTTATTTATTGTATAATTATTTACTTAAGTAAGTTGATTTGTGTTGTTTATTTGATAGTTCACAAGATTTTGTATTGCACCGCCTACAACTCTTTCTGCCTAGCCCTAAGGTTGACTTGCCATTTGGCATTAAGTCCGCCTTTTGTACATTTTTGTTTTCTTTGTGCAATAAAGATTAAATATGTCCTTTGAAATTAGTTCGTTTGTCGTTATAGGAAATGATACGCACCCTTATTTTTTATCATTATTTCAATATATGAAAAGGGAACTGTTACACTGACAAAACGTTATTCGTGTAATAGTTGTGTGGCGTAGTGAAGTATTTGACAAATGATAAATGTCCCAAACGTTTTGTGTCATTATAATAATCAGCATAACAATAATACTACCAAATGAAACGTTGTCATACAAAAATGAGCTAATCGTTAGTTGCACACGTATTCTCCGACTGAATTCGCTACGTGTCGCCTTTTATAGCGAGTTATGGTGAATACAATACATTAAATATTAGTTTGAAATTTATCCTTTAAAATACCATCGAGCAACCACCTTATTCACCAGATATGGCTCCAGCCAACTTCTTCCTTTTTCCTAAACTCAAATTACCACTTCGTGGCACCCGTTTTCTTTCGGTAGAAGACATAAAGGAGAATTCGCGGCGAGAACTGAACTCAATTGCGGGAAAAGCGTTAAAAAAATGTTTTGATGGTTGGATCATTCGCTGGCGTAAGTGTATCGTTTCTGAAGGAGCATCATTTAAAGGCGATCAAATAAATTTGGATGCATAACTAAAATTTTATCTTTTCGGTTGGTTTTTTTACATTTCACCGGTTCCATTCCCGGCTCAAGCAATTTTGAAAAAGATTAGCATTTAAAGATTTTTCAAGATTTTTGAAAAATCTTTAAATGCAGTTTTAATTATTTTTGAAAATAAAAGGAATGTTTCCTTTTAGTAAATATTGCCATCACCAATATTAAGGGTACCTCTCATCCAACCACGGTCTTTTTTTTCCACACTGTATATTGTTGGTGAAGTGCAGGGTAGGTACTCCAAGTACCTACAAGAACAAAATAATCGAAACCTTGTGCTCTGGTTTGACGAAAGCCTCCACAGACCAAATACATCGCAGCATCATCCTCTCGTTAATATAAAAAGTTTAGTAATCAAGTCTCGCAGTTTTTTTTATTATTCGTCATAAATCGAAAGCTATCATAATAATAATGAAATATCTGTTTAAGCTTGTGCCGATATGTAGGGCGTGCACCCGGTTCTACCCGGTTCCAAAAAGACCCGGTTTTACCCGGTTCTTTTAATCTTCAAAGAACCGGTTCTTAAAATTGTATTACCCGGTTTTTTCGGTTCTTATCAATGCCTTTAAATGAATCAAAATTTTCCATTAAGTAGGTACTAGGTTTAAGTAAATTGTTGATTTTGCATGAAAAAAATATTAGTCTATTAGTAGTTTTTAAGACTGAGACGTTTTATTATACTGTGATTAGGTGTGGTAAAAATATTAGACTGTTTTATTCGCTGTAACTTATGTGATGTGCAAGGTGTTTGTGCGGATAATTAATTCTCAGCTCATTCACTACGTAAAGGATCACTCGCTGCTCCATGATCGCCAGTATGGGTTCAGATTCAGACCCAAGTGATCAACGGTTGAACTTCTAGCGTACGTTCCTCACGCATGGGGTGAAGCCAAGCATAGACAAGCATGGCAAATCCCTGGCAGCCTTGACATCGCCAAAGCTTTCGATAGAGTGTGGCATCGTTCCCTTCTTTCCAAGTTACCGGTATTCGGTGTGCCGCCCCGTTTGTGCGAGGTTTGTGCGAAAGTCTGCAACCCAGGCGGGTTGCAGACTTTCTATAAGAGCGGAGGATTCGTGTCCTTTGTGAGGGTAGTTCCTCCGCGTTCCTCAAAGTAAATGCCGGAGTGCTGCAAGGTTCTGTGCTCTCACCTACTCTATTTCTTCTGCATATCAATGACATGTTGTCCTTGGGCAATATTCATTGTTATTCGGATGACAGTACGGTGCATGAGCGGTACTTGGGACATCCTGCGGCAAAGCAAGCCGATATCGTGGTGAAAAGGCAAGAACTGGCTGCTAAACTGAACCTGGCTCTCAATCGTGTCTCTAAGCGGGATCTAAAAACCTGGTCGAGTTTAATGCCAGCAAAACCCAGGTTTGTGCATTCTCGTCCTAGATAATTTCCTTCCTTACTCCTCCCTCTCTTCAGAACTCTCCGTTACCCATTTAGGTGAACCTCAGCATTCTCGGCATGGATGTCGGCTAGGAACTGAATCCATAATGCTACATCGAGAATGTTATTTTCTGAGCAGCGCTGTTTGCTGTACAAGACTTAGCTCCGACCGAGTATGGAGTATTGTTCCCATCTATGGGACGGCTCCGCTAAATATCTCCTCGATGCACTTGATAGACTGTAAAGGCGAACGGTACGCATTATTGGAGATGCTGAGGTTACAGCCTCTCTTGAGGACCTCCAGCTGCGTAGAGACATTGCTTCTCTCAGTGTCTTCTACCGGAATTACCACGGAGAGTGTTCTGAAGAACTTCTTGATCTAATCCTGCCCTCTCTTTTCCTCTCCCGAACTACACGTGCTGGTCTTAGGAACCACCATCATACTGATCAGACGATCAGTACTCGTACCAAAAAATTTGGCAAGTCGTTCCTCTGTAAGACCACCGGCTTTGGAATTCTTTGCCGGCGCATGTGTTTCCCAGCTCATATAGTCCCGGGTCTTTTAAGCGGGGCGTGAAACGGCATTTATGCAGGCCGTCGTCATGAATGGGTGCGCTTGTTACCGTGCTTATTCCACGCTGGGGAGCGCTCTCACTATTTTGGACTGCATCGGCTGCTTACCATCAGGCAGGATGAGGTCACTATGACGAGTCAATATAAAAAAAATTTAGAAAATGAATATATTTGTTTTTACTTACAGTGGATGAGTGCGATGACAGTGAAACTCTATTAATATTATAATTGACATTATTGATTATTTGATAACTTTATTGTAATTTGTTACTAGTTGATTTCTTAACTGTAAGACTTCCTATATAAAAGCACTGGTAACAAATAAAACATTATTTTATTTTACGAACCCAAAAGAACCGAAAATAACCGGGTACCCGGTTCTTCGGTAAAATGGAACCGAAAAACCCGGTTCCTAAATAAGGTCCGGTTCTGCATCCTCTACCCACATGCCACGGTTAAGTCACTTCCAAGTGTAGGGCTCCGCATAAACACTGTTTTTTGTGATTTAATTACAAATGTATAGTTTTCAGATTTTTCTCTGTACTTGTAGTATTAGACGATATTACTTGCCAAATTTCATAGTTCTAGGTTTACGGAAAGTACCCTGTAAATTTTGATTCCCTTGAGTGTCGAAATATCCTTTTTGCGGCATAAACGGCCGTATCTTTTTAATACGTTTACTTAGAAGTTTGATGCCATAGACCTGAGGATATCTCAACACGCGTACCATTCGCACCCCTACAGTTTTAATTTCAACTCGATACCTCTACGCGCTCCCGGTCTTGACAGACCGACGACGGAGGGACAGACAGACGGACAACAAAGTGATACTATAAGAGTTCCGTTTTTTTCCTTTTGAGGTACGGAACCCTAAAAATTATTTACCTAATGTTGAATACATTTTCACAATGTATTTATACAAAGTCAATGCAAGAAGTATAACGCTGGAAAAAAATAAAGATACAAAAAGGTTGACTACGCCTGACTTTAAAAAAGCCCTAAAATGCATGCTTTTTTAGTACATTTTGGATTTATTTACTTTAATATGAGCTTAAATCTATTATATACGCAAATTTATGTGTTTTACTTCGTCTTAAATCAATTAACCGAAAGTTATGACTTACCTTCACACTCCACTACTATTTCGGTTAATAACCAATCAAACTAACACAACTTTGTCACAAGTATCACAGAAAATTACGCATACTTTATACAACGCACAGGACATGTAAACCAGATATGAAAAGCAGCTCATGTCGAAATCTGCAGCCTCACGCCGAAAACGCCGATGGACGGGCAGGAATATTCTCGAGATGCCGGGCCCGCCGATGGGCGGGCCGAACACCAGCATATGGCGGCATGGGGGTGATGTCACTACATTTTAGGGAGGCAGCCCGCCTTCCACTAAAAAAGGTACTAATGAGCCGAAACTGAGCCATTGATCTGAGCGGGCCGGAGTAAAAATAGTTGTGCACTTCCACTAAGAAATAGTTTTAGAATTTGCCTTCCACTGCTAGCGGGCTTCGCGGAGCGAGTGAGGTGGAAAATGACAGGGGTCAGACGAGCGAGTTGTTTGCCTTCCATTGTCAGCGGCCATGAGCGAGGTGGCGCAGAAAAACAGACGAAAGCGGGCGAGGAAAGGGGCAGGGACGGCAAAAGGGGAAGGAGGTGTAAGCAGAGTCCGTTCAAAACTAGCGTGCGACGCCATGACGCAGTGGACCCATTTTAACTCGCTCAACCCGCTCCACTTACTCGCTCGCGGTGGAAGCATTTCTATGAAATTTTGCGTTGCGAGTTGAGCTGAGCCATTACGGAGTCCGTTAGAAATCCGCTGAACTCTGTGACCATTTTTTTTAACTCTTTGTACTCTTTTGATCCGCTCCGTCCGCTCATTCACTGTGGAAGCACTTCTATGAAGATAGCCGTTGCGAGTTAAACGGAGTCCGCACGAAACCGCTCCGCCCTTAGTGGAAGTCGGCCATTATGCCCGCCTTCCACACTGTGAATGAGCGGACGGAGCGGATCAAAAGAGTACTTACAAAGAGTTACAAAAGTGGTCACAGAGTTCGTTCTTAATTATTTGTCCAGCTTTGTTTGTAAAAAAAATTGTTACTCTTCAGAAAAAAGGGTATTTTTTTGAAAAATCCATTATAATTTTACACATTTTATTCCTAATTCCTTTCGTTTTGGTTATTTGTGAATATTTCATAATAAAATATAATAATTTCAGAGAGAAACACAAAAAAATATTATTAATGATTTGTTCAAAAACTTTCTGTTTTATAAATCGTTCTTAATTGTATGACCACCACTGTGTAGGTATTATTATAAAAATCAACAATAAAGTAATATTGAGTTTCTCATAAATTAAATTTTCTCCTTCAGTTCTAGTGGTAAACAATGGTCATAGAGAGAGCTATACCTTCTCTGTTTATTTGTTCTGAAAGGGCAAATATCTTAAGGTCACTTTATCAGTTGCTCCTTAACTCACCGACTAAGCTCATCTTATTATATTAAGATGCACCAAGAAGAGAAAGTTACTTACGCTATGCACAACATGACCGTCCAGTTTTATTGTAAGTATAAAGGATTTCAATTTCATAATAGAAGATTTTTTATGAAAATATTGCCTGCATGCATTTATGTTCATAAAAGGTGGCCGTGGCTTTTGCTCACTTCATTTTATTTTTGTTGATTTATATAAGGTTCATTTTATGATATTGTTGATTTTTATAATAATACTAGCGTATGCGGGTTCGTCTGCGTGAACACCCCACCCCACCCCGTAAACATATTTCAAGCAAACCTTGTCCTGGCAATTACAATCCTAACAAGAAATACTTAGCCAAATTGGTGCAGCAGCCGTGCAACATTACAATTCTAATTATTTATTCAATTTAGGCTACAATAATTTAGCACTTATGAATGTCACTATGCCATCGGTTCGTAAGTCAACTATGGGGCGGGAGCCTTGTACTACTGAGAAGAACCGGCAACAAACTCAGCAAGGGCATTTCTTTTCTCCCTTTCTTTTACAGCGTCAATACAAATTGGAAAATGCCCTCCCTATCTTATAAGGACATTTTCCATTACAACATAAAATAAAACATTTAGTACGATTACAAGACAACACCAACAACATACAAAAGAATATCTAATAAAAAAACAGGTATTCCTCAATGTAAAATAAACTAAACTACGTCTTAGAGTAACTTTGAAAAAAAAGTAAAAGAAAGACTTAAATACTACCAATAAAAAATATGATTGCAAGAGCAGACCAGCCTCTACAGGTGGCACCCGTTCACGAGTATTACATGTGAATCATCGCTTCTCTCAACTATCTCTTTAAGAGGGCTACCACACTGTTGTAAACCGACGTTTACAACAGCCGTTTACAACCGTGTGGTAGGTTGTTTTCAACGACATTTCGGTTGACCTTTCCACGACCTTTGTTTGTGGGCGCGCGTTGAAAACCACTGTGTTGCCACTGCCTTAAACACCATTACACACAAACCGCTATCTTCAACCTACAACCTACATACAACGTGGTTACTGGAAAAAGCCAAGTTCGTATATAATAATGTACGTACAGCGCGGTATTTTATACATCTTTAAAAGCTCATATCTAGCTAATAATGATATAAATTTAATCGCGTTTTTTTCTAGCAAATTGATCAATTTTTTTAAATTGCCTTCGATACTTAGGTATGTATATCAAGGAAGGGATGCCAATAGCGCTATTTAAATTCGCAAATAAAACAAAATATGTCAAATATGCTAAATTTTACGATAATACTAATAAAGCAGGATCCTGCTAAAAATGGCAACACTGTGGACAGTGGCAAACCAAGTGGAAGTTCGTTTACGACAAGTTGTAAACGAGCCTCCCGCCATGGTGACCTAGTGGGAAAGGCTTGTTTACAACAGTGTGGTAGCCCTTTAAGGAACGTAGCAACCCGACGCACATGCCACCACCGCAGAAACACTGAGAGAGCATGACACACTCGGGCAACTCCACCAAAATCAAGAAAACTTATTGACAACGTATTGACCTTTTCACCAAAATCAAGAAAACTTATTGACAACGTATTGACCTTTTGTCTGTAAGACACTGCTGCTAAAGGGTATCAATTATACCAGCGTAAAATTAATTAGATATAAAGAAAATAGACTAAGAAAATATATTGAGAGTATTTTATTACAGCCAGGCTGTTTTGTCTTCTAAATATTCCTTAACTGTATAATAAACCTTTCTGTAAATAAGATTTTACATTAAGTTTAAAAACTTATCTAAGGGTAAATCTAGTTCAGTACTAAGGTTGGATTTGACCAAACTGAAATAAGACTTATTCCGAGATTAGTCTATACAAATTCGGCGTTTAATCTAGGTATAAATAAGACCTTATTCCAGTTTGGTCGAATCCACCCTTAGTAATTTATTATAATAGTGTATACTTTGCCCCAAGAAAGAGCCGAGAACCTTTTGTAACCTAAACAGTGGCATTTTTGACTTGGATACTTCTAGTATTGAAATTGTGTACCGTGTTTAGAAAATGAGTGAATATTTCAACGCACAAAAACTATACAATTATAACTATATTAAGATGCAACCAGTAAAATGAAAAAGAGATAAAAAGTAAGAACACCAACTTCCTTAAAAATATTTCTCAAAGAAGTTCGTGATCCCAGTCTATAAATGGTTCTTATTGCTCGTTTCTGTAAAATAAATATAGTTTTAATATCAGCCACTGTTCCCCACAAAAGGACGCCATACGACACGACACTGAAAATAACTAAAGTAAACAGTCCTAGCAGTTTCAACATCTGTTAATTGTTTTATTTTTCTAATCGCATAAGCTGCAGAACTGAGTTCGCCGGCCAAATTCGATATAATATGCGGGTTCCATTGTAGTTTTGAGTCAAGGGTTATTCCTAGGAAAACTGTCGAGTCTACCAAATCTAGTTTTTCACTATTCATTCTAACATCGTTTTGTTCGGTCTTGACATTTCGTGTAAATTTAATTTATGATTTGTATTTTATTGAAATTATTTAATTTTATTATCATTAATTTGTAATATAATTTTATTGATGCGTACAAATTGTACTTAATTATCCTAATTCCTACTAATATTATAAACGCGAAAGTTTGTAAGTATGGATGTTTGTTACTCTTTCACTTTCAGAAAAACGACGTTTCGTAGTCCCCTGTTTCCTCCTTCAGAACACAACCAAGTTTTATTAATTTTACAGCATTGGTTAAAGACAGAGATTTTCTATGTCTGTATGTTTGTTTTTTTTTGCATTATGTCATTTATTTAATAACTAGGAGCCTTCAAAATTTAGCGTAATCACTATTTTAAGGCGTCTTCAGAAACATTAAGTAGCTGGTTTAACAAAAAAAAACAAACATACAGACATAGAAAATCTCTTTCTTTAACCGATTCTGAAAAAGTAATAAAAATTGGTTCAATTCTGTAAGAAGAAACAGGGGACTACGAAACGTCGATTTTCTGTGTTTTGTATGAGAATTTTGCATGCCACTTCGACGTAGTCGTAGTCCTCTTAACATATAGGATACTTTTTATCCCGATATTCCCCCGGGAAAGAATGGATGGATGTTTGTTACTCTTTCACGTAAAAACTACTTAATGGATTTGGATCAAATTCGGCAAACAGATAGTTTATAACCTGGATTAACACATAGGATACTGAATATCCCGATATTCCCACGGGAACTGGAACCACGCAAGTGAAACCGCGAGCGGCCGCTTGTATTATAATAATATTGTGCACTTAAGGCATTTTATTGTATTTCCAGTGCCTTACTAGATACTCCGAGGTGATTTTATTTATTTAATTATTGAAATGAAACACTTTTTTACGGATTAACTCGCGTTTAATTTACTATTTACATAGGTTTTATATTATTCTGACGTTTCGAACCCTTTACAGGGTCCGTGGTCACAGGGAGACTGTCTCCCTGTGACCACGACCACGACCGAAACGCGAGTTAATCCGTAAAAAAGTGTTTCATTTCAATGTGTAGTGCTCGCTTAAACCTCAGAAAACAATATATTTAATTATTTTTCTTTTGGAAGGCTTATGTCAAATTTTTATATCTAATTAATAGAAAAATTGAGTTAACCAACTCTATCTACGTAATTCATTTCATCGCAATCATAGACAACATATTATTATAGACACATAAGTTTATTTTTATTTACATTATTTATGTATTATTATATTATTTAATTGATGTATTTTTTTAAAATTAAATGTAGTAGTATGTAGTATTATTTTTATATATTTTATTTACCTATATTTATTGCCAATATTTTGTTTTATTGTTATTAATTAATTAGCACTTTTGTTGTTCCCACTGATACACTACGCTCCCATTTCACCTTAGGTTGGCTGGAAGAGATCTCTTTTAGAGATAAGTCCACCTTTGCTCACTATTGTTTCTATTTTTTTTCTGTATGTGTGTTTATGTGCAATAAAGAGTATATAATACATTATTATCTCCACATACAAATCATCTTAAAGTCGTTAATCGTAATCAACGCAAAGGTACCATTAAAACCTTGCCTAGAATTACCTAGGTTAACGGTGTTGTAAAATATTATTGTTAAATGTTTCCAAACACCATAACATCTGTCATCGAGCTGATATGCTAGTGTTTTATAAATTGTACTTAATTAGATCTATGACACTGTAATGTAACTTTTGTTACTTACAGGGAGAAAAAAAGTAAGGCCTCCTCAGTTTCTTGCCAGCTTCTTCTCGGTCGAAGGCTCTCCCTAAATCCGAACTGGTGGTAGATTAGGTAGGTAGAGTAGATTATGGTCTGTGCCAGCTAGATGTGCATGAAGGGTCATTTACCCCACTTGTACCAGGGGGGCGCAGTTTAGGTACGTTTGGCCGGCACGCCTCCCAGGCAGGCCGCCTAGGCGTATGGCAGTAAAGGTTGCCGCTCGGCTCGCACGCTCCACGTCGCGCGTCGTCGCTTAAGAGCGTTTACGTCCTTTTGCGCCGTTTTGCTCAAAAACTGTACTTTTTAAACCTCTTAATATCTGTTAATACTTACTTTACAAATATGTTAAATACTTATATCATTAGGCGATCTTGTAGTCGAAATAGTTTGTTGAAAACATATTTAAATTTATGGATATTTTGGAATTTATAACACGATAACTGAACAGAGGTTTTCATAATTTGACTTTCCGCGTCAACTTCGAAGCTTAAAAATGTATTTAAATTACTAACAAATCTAATAACAACATTTTTTTTTCAATTTGAAAGATCCTCAGCAAAATAGTTTGTTGAAAACATTTTTTGATTTTGGTTACTAACAAAAACTATAAAATTCCAAACATTGTGAATTTTTAAAGAAATTATAGGTGATAAAGTGATTGTTTTCTCTAATGTACTAAATATATTTTAGAAGATAAAAGCTTTATACTATAGAAAAAAGTGTTATTTAAAATTTTAACACAATTGTTTTTACTAAATAAGCTCTATAATTTTTCTACAAATATTTTAAAACTACTAAAAAACGCTGCGCTCCACTCGCTTCAAATCAGTCCGCCGCGAGGCCTCTGAGAGAGTGGTCACGTCGCTCGACGCTCTGCCCGGCGCGGTTGTCGACCTTTCCGTAAGTTCGAAGATAGTGCAAATTTATAGCTTGATTTGCAAATCTTAGTACATCGGTGAGTAAATTATTACAAGCTGTTATTTAACTTGCAATGTATGTATGTCTTGTTCGGGTGGAATTTTGCAACTCAATTTTGACCCACTTCCCGTTTATTGATTCAGCTGAAAATTTGCATAAATGTGTAAATCGCGTGACAATGCAATTTTATGATTGACATGGTGCTAATCTGATGATGAAGATGGAAGGTGGCCATTGAAACTTTGCAATAAAATAGCACAACCTAATCGAGTTTGGGCTCGTTTGAAACGAGTCCTTTGTTTTTAAATGGTTACTAGGGTCTGATCTGATGATGAAACTGGAAGGTGGTCATAGCAACTCAGTAAAAAAACGACGCAACCCCATTAGGTCACAGCTCGTTTGATTCGTCTTGACGAGTACTTCGGTGCTAGATGGTAACCAGGGTCTGATGATGGAGCTGGAAGATGGCCATAGGAACTCAGTAATTAAACAACATAACCCTATGGAGTATGGGCTCGTTTGATTTGTCTTGACGAGTACTTTGGTGCTAGATAGTAACCAAGGTCTGATGATGGAGCTGGAAGGTGGCCATAGGAACTCATTAATTAAACGACATAACCCCATCCAGTATGGGATCGTTTAATTCGTCTTGACTAGTAGGTACTTTAGTGCTAGATGGTAACCAGGGTATGTTGATGGAGCTGGAAGGTGGCCATAGGAACTCTGTAATTAAGCGACACAAACGCGTCGAGTTTAATTCGTCTTAATGGGAAGACCGTTTTCGATGGGTGGGAGGTGAGTGGTGGTGGTTTGGTGAACGTGAATAAATGCTGTATACTTACACGTTCAATGAGAAGAACAGATAAAAAACGTGTCCGGGTATGACTATAAAGTCAAAAAAATGTCTGATCTGATGATGGAGCTGAAAGGTGGTCATAGGGACTCATTGAAGAAATGACGCAACCCCATCGAGTCGCGGCTCGTTTGATTCATCTTGACGAGTACTTTGGTGCTAGATGGTAACCAGAGTCAGATGATGGAGCTGGAAGATGGCCATAGGAACTGAGTAATTAAACAACATAATAACCCCATCGAGTAAGGGCTCGTTTAATTCGTCTAGACAAGTACTTTGCTGCTAGATGGTAACCAGGGCCTGATGATGGAGCTGGAAGGTGGCCATAGGAACTCCGTAATAAAACGACGCAACCCCATCGAGTTTCGGCTCGTCTCATTCGTCTTGACGAGTACTTTGGTTTTAGATGGTTACCAGGGTCTGATCTGATTATGGAGCTGAAAGGTGGTCATAGAAACTCAGTAAAGAAACGACGCAACCCCATCGAGTCTCGGCTTGTTTGATTCGTCTTGACGAATACTTTGGTGCTAGATAGTAACCTGGGTCTGATGATAGAGCTGGAAGATGGCCATAGGAACTCAGTAATTAAACAACATAACCCCATCGAGTAAGGGCTCGTTTAAATCGTCTAGACGAGTACTTTGCTGTTAGATGGTAACCAGGGTCTGATGATGGAGCTGGAATGTGGCCATTGGAACTTCGCAATGAAATAACACAACCTAATCGAGTTTGGGTTCGTTTAAATCGTCTTGACGAGTAGTTTGTCTTTCAATAGTGACCAGGGTCTGATGATGGTCATAGGAACTCTGAAATAAAACGACGCAACACCATCGAGTTTCGGCTCGTCTCATTCGTCTTAATGAGTACTTTGTTTTTAGATGGTTACCAGGGTCTGATCCGATGATGGAGCTGAAAGGTGGTCATAGGAACTCATAAAAGAAAAAAGTGTATTTAGTTGACAATACAGCCTGGTCATAATTATATTTTCACATTGTAGTTTCTTAGTCAATTATTTTTAAAACTAATTAATTTTACGCTGGTATGATAGCCTTTAACAGCAGTGTCTTACAGACAAAGGTACCTACTCAAAATTTATGTTGCGTTTAAAGTAATATTCTCTTACTTTTGTTGGAGTTGCTCGAGTGTGTCATGCTCTCTCAAAGTGTCTCTGCGGTGGTGGCATGTGCGTCGGGTCGTTACGTTCCCTCAAACATGGTTAAACGAAGCGATGGCTGATTCACATGTCATACTCGTGAACGGGTGCCGCCTGTGGAAGCTGGTCTGCTCTTGCAATCTTATTTTTTACTGGTAGTATTGAATAGTCTTACTTTTTCTTGTTTCAGAGATACTTACTTTAAACGCAACATAAATTTTGAGTAGGTACCTTTGTCTGTAAGAACTGCTGTTAAAGGCTATATACCAGCGTAAAATTAATTAGTTATAAAAATAATTGACTAAGAAACTATAATGTGAAAATATAATTGTGACCAGGCTGTATTGTCAACTAAAAACACTTTGACCTTTCTTATGTAAACAAGATTTTACATGATTCTTAAACTTATCTAAAGGTAAATGTTATACTTCATTAAAAATGTAGATAATAAGCCTACTTTATGCTCTTTTATCACTTGTAAATTATCAATTGTACATCCTGTGGCTCTATTGTGGTTACTATTTTAATTTGGTCCAAAAAGTATTGAAAATCTACTAGTCTTCGACCTTCAACCTTATTTGTTGTTTGTGGAATCTCATCTTCAATAACCTGAAATGAAAATACATTTTAATTTCTTTCTTTCTAGCACCAAAGTACTCGTCAAGACGAATCAAACAAGCCGAGACTCGATGGGGTTGCGTCGTTTCTTTAATGAGTTCCTATGACCACCTTTCAGCTCCATCATCAGATCAGACCCTGGTAACCATCTAAAAACAAAGTACTCGTCAAGACGAATGAGACGAGCCAAAACTCGATAGGGTTGCGTCGTTTTATTACAGAGTTCCTATGGCCACCTTCCAGCTCCATCAGTAGACCCTGGTTACCATGTAGCAGCAAAGTACTCGTCTAGACGAATTAAACGAGCCCTTACTCGATGGGGTTATTATGTTGTTTAATTACTCAGTTCCTATGGCCATCTTCTAGCTCCATCATCAGACCCTGGTTACCATCTAGCACCACAATACTCGTCAAGATGAATCAAACGAGCCGAGACTCGATGGGGTTACGTCGTTTCTTTAATGAGTTCCTATGACCACCTTTCAGCTGCATCATCAGACCAGGCCCTGGTAACCATCTAAAAACAAAGTACTCGTCAAGACAAATGAGACGAGCCGAGACTCGATGGGGTTGCGTCGTTTTATTACAGAGTTCCTATGACCACCATCCAGCTCCATCATCAGACCCTGGTTACTATTGAAAGACAAACTACTCGTCAAGACGATTTAAACGAGCCCAAACTCGATTAGGTTGTGTTATTTCATTGCGAAGTTCCAATGGCCACATTCCAGCTCTATCATCAGACCCTGGTTACCATCTAACAGCAAAGTACTCGTCTAGACGATTTAAACGAGCCGAAACTCGATGGGGTTGCGTTGTTTTATTACGGAGTTCCTATGGCCACCTTCCAACTCCATCATCAGGCCCTGGTTACCATCTAGCAGCAAAGTACTTGTCTAGACGAATTAAACGAGCCCTTACTCGATGGGGTTATTATGTTGTTTAATTACTCAGTTCCTATGGCCATCTTCCAGCTCCATCATCAGACTCTGGTTACCATCTAGCACCAAAGTACTCGCCAAGATGAATCAAACGAGCCGCGACTCAATGGGGTTGCGTCGTTTCTTCAATGAGTTCCTATGACCACCTTTCAGCTCCATCATCAGATCAGACCTTGGTAACCATTTAAAAACAAAGGACTCGTCAAGACGAATGAGACAAGCCGAAACTCGATGGGGTTGCGTCGTTTTATTACAGAGTTCCTATGACCACCATCCAACTCTATCATCAGACCCTGTTTACCATTGAAAGACAAACTACTCGCCAAGACGATTCAAACGAGCCCAAACTCGATTAGGTTGTGCTATTTTATTGCAAAGTTACAATGGCCACCTTCCATCTCCATCATCAGATCAGCACCATGTCAATCATAAATTTGCATTGTCACGCGATTTACACATGCATGCAAATTTTCAGCTCAATTAGTAAACGGGAAGTGGGTCAAAATTGAGTTGCAAAATTCCACCCGAACAAGACACATACATTGCAAGTTTAATAAAAATACATGCAATATAATATTATACTTACATATTTCATGCATTACTTACGCCCATATTAAAAAAAATAATCGAAGTACCTATTACGAAAAAGCAAATTCGATCTAACGGATCAAAGTGAGTGAGTTTGACTACAGTGAGCAGAACTAGCCTATTCTACACACACAGTCGCGCGCGCTCACAGCTCGCTTCTGTGTGCGTGATATTTGGACTTAAAAACCTAAACTTGAGGTCTCGCGCTCGGCGTAAACGCTCTTAGGCTCGGACTTCATGCATCCGGAATCAGTCCGGCCCGGGAAAAAACCAAATTCGGCAAGTAATCGACTACACGCGCTCCGTTTTGAATCCGGAGAGAAATTTACTCAGTCGGTCTCTAGCACTTGCGCTGGATAGTCGTCCAGCCGACAATGGAAAGTTTAACTTTAGTTGAAATTGTATGCTTAGCTGTAGCCGTTAAGAGGCCTATTAGATTAGATTAGATAACTCTTTTATTGCAACAGTTTACAATACAAATACATACAAAACAAGAAAATAGGTAAAATACATAGTCACAATTTGGCGGTCTTATCGCTATGAAGCGATTTCTTCCAGACAACCAGTCGGATGGAGAGATCATATAAACTCGAAAATCGGAGGTGTAAACTTTTTACGGAATTTAAATAAAGGTGAATAGATAGCAATAAATAAATAGAAATAAATAATGTATGTAATAAAATAAATAAATAAAATAAATAATAAATGTGTGTGAAATAAATATATTAGTATGTAAATATATACATATACATACTTAAACATAATAGTCTCAGGTAGAAAGTAGTTGACAATGGCATCTTTGCAGCAGGATGTGGTTAAGCGGATAGGTAAAAAATTTTCACGAGCTCCTTAAATGGTGTGGATAGATTGCGCACGCCTGATCGCAACTGGAAGCGAATTCCAGAGACGAACAGCTTGTACGGTAAAGGAGTTATCGTAAAAGGTGGTGTGGTGCGGAGGGGTTTTAAGAGTTAGGTTTTCTGATGACCGTAATGAGCGCGAGTGAGAAGAATGAAGGAAACTAAAACGATCCTTTAGATAGCTAGGGTAATTGGGATTAAACAATACGTTATAAAGAAGGGAGAGGATGTGAGTATTCCGGTGAAGACGAATAGGAAGCCACTTGAGTTTAGCGCGATATTCAGAAACTACGCAATACTTACGCAA